>CM070640.1:42450939-43650939 GCA_036346255.1 Ampelocalamus luodianensis | reverse complement strand
TGATTTCGTGGAAGGATTACCTTGCGTTCATGGCAAATCAGTTATCCTCACTGTCGTTGATCGATTTTTCTAAATATGCGTTTATTCCACTTGCGCATCCCTACACGGCGGTTACAGTCAGCCAGGCTTTCTTTGGGGGGGATTTTGCGTCTTCACGACATCCCTAGTTCTATTTTCAGCGATCGCAATGTGGTATTCACTAGTGCCTTTTGGAAGGAGTTATTTTCATTAGCAGGCATCCGCTTGCATATGAGCATAGCCTACCATCCTCAATCTGATGGGTAGACCGAAGTAGCTAACAAGGTCATAGCCATGTATTTGCGATGCCTTACTGGCAATCGTCTAAAACAGTGGCTTTGATGGCTTCCATGGGCTGAGTTTTGTTATAATACGTTGTTCCATGCCGCTCTTAAACCGACACCATTCCGGGTAGTTTATGGGCGTGAGCCACTAGCGCTACGTTCTTACGAACGTGGGGATAGCCGTGGACCAAGCTTTGCACGACAGTGATACTTTTCTGGCCGATGTTCGTGAACGACTCCTCCAAGCTCAAGACTATGCGAAACAATATTATGATTCACATCATCGTGACGTTCATTATCAAGTGGGAGATTGGGTTTGGCTTCGTATCTCACACCGTCAAGCATTATCATTATCAATTCAAGCACGCCATAAGCTTAGTCCGTGCTTTTTGGATTGTACCAAATTTTGGAGTGAATTGGGGCGTGGCATACCGCCTCGATTCTGGGAGTAGAGCGCGTATTCATAACGTCTTTCACGTTGGTCTCCTCAAACCTTTTTATGGTGTACCACCTTTAGCTCTACCTACACTTCTGGAGTTGGATCATGGCCGTGCATTACGTACGCCGACTAAAGCTATTCGAGGATGTCTTCATCAGGAAATTTGGCAAGTTCTTATTGCGTGGCAAGGATTACCCGAATCAGATGCAACATGGGAAGTGGTCAGTGAATTTCGTCGTTTGTTTCCCACTTTTCAGCTCGAGAACAAGCTCTTTCCGCAGGACTGGAGAGATGTTATGGTCGGAATACAATATCATCGCAGAGTCCGACCACGACACGTCATCCAAACACAAGGGGAGGGCGTGGCAGCATAGCCGCCGACCAGCTCTTGGCGGTTTCCTTGCCCATTACGTTAGGACTCTTAAATTAGGAGTATCGTGTTAGAGATTGTTTCAATCTATTAGTTGATTTCCATATCAAGTTTCCATAGATAAATTTCTATCTTTAGTTTATAATCTCTATTTAAAGAGAGAAGAAATTGAATAAAGGGCAAGCAAGAATTAAGAAGAGTCTTACCTTGCCCCTCTCCCTTGCGCCGGCCGGCGCTGTGCCTTCATGCGACGGCGCCTCCTCACCGCCGCCAACCGCTTGCCGTCCGGCCTCCCACCTCTCATGCCTATTTCCTTTGTCACCAAACCCTAGCCCACAACACCTTGGTTCTGCATTTTTATATATGTTATTTTCATGAAAATTACAGGCTTATTCGACTGTTGGTACACCTGATTACATTGCTCCGGAGGTACTATTGAAGAAAGGATATGGAATGGAATGTGACTGGTTAGTCTGGTTTTCCTGAACTTGTGCAGTGCATGTCCAAAATTTCAAATAATTTTGATTTTTCTCATATTTACCTTTTATAGGTGGTCACTTGGGGCCATTATGTATGAGATGCTTGTGGGTTATCCACCATTTTATTCTGAAGATCCAATGTCCACATGTAGGAAGGTAACTTTAAATGTTGTTCTTACATCAGTTATCGAAGTGCTGCATATAGCTAAGCCATGTCCTTGCGGGGAACTGTGCTTCTGTATGTGAATTCTTCTTAGTTGATTTCTGAGTGCAATTTTGCAGATAGTGAATTGGAGAAGTCATCTAAAATTCCCTGAAGAGGCCAAACTTTCACCAGAAGCTAAAGATCTCATTAGCAAGCTATTATGTAATGTGGATCAGAGGCTTGGAACGAAAGGAGCACATGAAATAAAGGTGAGAATCATTAAGATGATTTGCTATCATCTGCAATTTTGAAAAATTGGTGATCATGGCATCAATTTCCTACAGGCACATCCATGGTTTAGAGGTGTTGAGTGGGAAAAGCTATATCAGATGGAAGCAGCTTTCATACCCGAGGTTAATGATGAGTTGGACACACAAAACTTTGAGAAATTTGAGGAGGTAAAGTGTTATTCTCAGGCTACTTAGGCTAGTTCACAGTTCCGACTGTTCCTCTGCAAATTAGTGCACAGTTTGACAGAGGGAAAAAATATATTTTTTAAGTGATCGACAGCAGAACTTCAAATTGTTTGGAAGCCTGAATGTTTCCTCCTTGCCCTGAGTGGTGCAAGATATTTTAGTTCTAGTCAAGTGGCCTATTCAATGAATACTAACCTTTTTACACACTTGGTGTTCTTCCAGACTGCCCCATCCATGCAAACTTCATCAAAGGCAGGTCCTTGGAGAAAGGTACCTGTTGCAGAGCTCAATCGAATGCGTTTCTTTTAGTGTTTTATATTGTCAAACCTATTAAAGAGATTACTTTTTTTGTTTCAAAATTTTATAGAGTTGTTTCAGACTAGCGACATTTTTTTTTCTTTTATTTTGCCAGGAGGATCAAGTTCGCACTTAAAATTAAATGCTTGAGCCTTCATATTTTATTTTGTTGCTTTCAATCCTTTTACTTCTGGCTCTAGGTTCTGATTAAATGTTCTTTTGTGCAGATGCTTTCCTCTAAGGACATGAATTTTGTCGGTTATACCTACAAGAACTTTGAAATAGTAAATGATCCTGAACTTCCAGGAATAGGTTGGGTGTTTTTCCTAGTCCACTCCCATTTGTTCCTTGTTGCATTCTTTGCAAAAAGTGGCTTGGACATAATTTTGTGCATTACTATTTCCTTTTTGGCCCTGCAGCTGAATTAAAGAAAAAGAATAACAAGCCAAAGCGACCAACCATCAAATCATTGTTTGGTAAAATTTTTAACACTCTGGAGTCAGATCTTGGGGACAACAATTTCATAATATTTACATTGCATTCACTGGCATCTGTACAGAGACTGCCGATAATGAAGACCCTCAAGGCAGTTTGTTGAACCTATTGCCGCCGCAATTGGAGTTGCCTGAGAGCCTCGAGCCCTCACCTCACTCTAGTATCTCCTCTGAAGATTCCCAAGCACGGCATGGATAGCAGGTGTATGTTTTCTGGCACCCGTGAGCTGTAAACTGAAGCGGGGAAAGAAAAAGGAGAACATAATTTGGGCTATTTCACACGCGGACGGATGGTAATCTACAGAATCAAGTGGCTATTCAGAGGGCAAATGTTTAAAAGTATCTAAAAGCTCCACATTTTTTTTTTGAATAGCTGCTTGAGGTGCTCTTATAGCCATTTCTTATATTGGAGCACGCATCCTGTACATTGTTATCTCCTTTCAACATTCGTTTCCCGACAATCCCGAGCAGGTCGATTGACGATACGTAGAGAGGTACTCCTTTGCTCTCCTGTAAATTCCTGGATTCTGTGCAGGGCCGAGATCCATTCTTTCGTTGGAACATGTCGTGGGTATGCTGCCAGTTTTTTTTTTCGTGCAGAAATCTGCATTTCCACATTCTTGTTATAACATTTGCGACAATGCAAAGAAGTTCTGAGAAACGAGCAAATTGCACTCTCAAGGATACTCTGTAAAAGAATTGCCACTTTGTCTTGTGTATAGCGAAATTGCTTTCTTTGATAATGTTTTGTATGTCAATTTACGTTGAACTTGTACGTACAAAAAAAGAGAATTGATTCTGTGCCATCGAATAACTTTGTTCTTTACGATTTGCCATTGAATAACTCTATCTTCGTAATATGCCATTGAGTTTTAAAATTTCTTTATAATAGTCCAAACATCTCCATAAAACCACGAGAAAAGTCCATTGTCTGCGGCAGCGGTGTGGCACTTAGAGGGAGAGAGAGAGAGAGAGGTGCAGTGCAGCCAGGGCGCGACGGCTCTAGCGGCTCGGGTGGCATGACGCGCAGCCGAGGGAGCCCGAGTGCGCGGCCAGCTTGGCGCTGGGGGCGGCGGCCCGGTCCAGGTGGCGCAGGCGCACGGCCGCGGCGGGGTGGCGGCTGGAGCAGTCAGCAGCGCAGTAGGCGCGACGCGGCAGCGGCCGAGGCGGCGTGACGCTGGAGCAGTCGACTGGAGAGGAGAGAAGTGGGTTTAGAGGAAGAAGGAAGAAATAATTGGGGAAAACAAGAAAGAAGGAGCTACGGGTACGGAGTGAAACGTGAAATTTGGGGGTAAAATGAACATTTCTCATAGCTTAACGAGGTGTTTGGATGCTGTGCTAACGGCGGTGATACATTGTAAAGAAATTTTGAAACATGATGATATATCGTGAAGAACGGAGTTATTCGATGGCAAATCGTGAAGAACGGAATTATTCGATGACATAGAATCAATTCTCCGTAAATAATTTTTTATCCCGTCTTGTTTTCTGGATGATAAATATCCAATCCAGTTATCCTAAAAAAAACAAAATTGAAATACCCAATTCAGTTATTTCAGTTAAACCAACTTAATTTGCCTGCTCGCGCAAGCGTGTAAACTAGGCTAGATAGGCCTGACTCAGCATTCATGTATGCCCGCTGTATGCTAGAATTTCTGCTGTATCTGTTGGTTGTGTTCTTGGGCAAGTGGCATGTCTACCTAAACCTGGAAAGACGTTTGGTATGAGTAGTGTATCTGGTTGCTTGGAGCACAAACCTCTAGTCTTCCATTATGAGCTGTGTGCTACTACTTACTACCCTTGGTTTTCTTTGCAACTAAGCTTAGGTCGAGCACCATTACTTACCATTAATCACAAGCTGTAATTATTGCCTTTTTATGCTGGATCCCGTCCTTAGGTTGATTGCACGTCCTTCTTTGGGGGAAAATAAAAGGAAAATTTTGTTCCTGACGCTCAAAATATAAGGCAGGATAATTGCACGCCAAAACTGTATCTATCTTTCGTGGAAAAATAAAAGAAAATTTTTGTTCATGCCGCTCAAAACATAAGGTATTGGCATCGGAATTTTGCTCGTTTCTGAATCCGCAACGTGTTTGTAATCTCAATGCATCCATGAATCTAACACGATGATGCATGGCCCAGAGCTCACGAAGGTACCGGTGCATCGACGGATCAACGGTGCGCACTGTAGCGCAGTACATCGAGATCTGTGCGGGGATGGTTGTTTGGACAGTGCAGTTTTATTAAAGCTGGGGCATGTGCGCTTGCTTGCCGCCTCTCGAAATGCCCACGCAACGAGCCAGGTGGGCCCGGGTGCTGACTCGTGGGCCCAGCCGGAGGAGAATATCACTTAATGTAGCTATTGATATGGATATTTGATTTATGATAGGACGGTGAGGATCGCTTTTTAATATCATGTACTGTAGATCCTCTACATTAAATTATTCAATGCAGATGATCTATTTCTGCTATGCATTGTGTTACAAATAGATTGAGATAGGTAGGCATGAGATGAGACCAAAAGCTCTTCTTGTGTAGGATTGCTTCTTTGTTTTATGTTTTGTCTCTTACTATTCTTTGTGGTGTCTCCGTTTTATTTAAGAGGCATTATTTATATGCCACCGAATAAGTTCAATCTTCATTATATACCATCGGCGTCTTACTAACATATAGACCACAGTCTATATGCTAGCCCCACAATGAGTGATATATTATAAATTATGTAGTTATTCAAATGACATATTGTGAATTTTTTCTTTAATTGTAATTTTGAGGTACAGAGAAATGGAGGCAGCTCCTTTGGATAAATAACAATCTTTTTTCCCTTGGGCTGACTGAACAAAAACCTACGGTCTTTACATAATTGGTCGAGGTAACCCTCGAGTTACACGCCTCAATTTCAAATTTAACCCCTGAGCTATCGCATGATAACCATGGTACGTCGAACAAGCTCACCGTAAGTTCTCAGAAACAAGTATTCATGAGAAAGCTCAAGCTGGACTCCTTCGTCGACGAGCTACAAACAAAAAGAAAACTATTTTTATCAACTCCATTCATCCAAAAACCTAATCATCTGGCACAGCTCAAACGTACTCGATCACACGTAACCGGTGGAGTGGAACGAATGCAGTGGCATCGTTGCATGGCCCCATGAAAATCGGATCATATCTACACGCCAACAGTGGTAGCTTCCGGTTAGCTAGGCCAACCTGGGGTCCAACCCTAATTCGATGGACTGATGGGGTGGCTACCTTACCTAGCAGCTAGCGTCCTCACTTGCCTACAACGACGTGCCACCCGCACACATATATGCACACACATTTGCACTTGATCTTGCTCCCAAATATCCATGCTTAAATCTTAATCTTGTGTGTGTACGTTTGTGCCCTAGAATCTTAGCATTCTTGGAGTTTGGCTAATTTGCTAGTTTGTGTACATGATCAGGTTCAGGAATGTGTTGCTGCGAAAGTGCAAGAGCTTGTGGCGTATAGGGAGGTCCACCTCCTACAGCAACCTCCGCTCCATGTCCACCGGGGAGCCCGGCGCCGACGTGGAGTCTGTCGGCGGAGACGGCGCGGTGGTGTTCGTGGGCAGCTCGCGGCGGCGGTACGTGATCAGCGCCAAGCACCTCAGCCACCCGCTGATCGCCGCGCTCATCGACGATGGAAAGAAGCCGATCGCCGTCAACTGCGAGGTCGTGCTGTTCGACCACCTGCTGTGGATGCTCGACAACGCCGTCGACCTCCGCGCCGGCGCCGACGGCGAGGACGACGACGCCATGAGGGAGCTGGCCCAGCTCTACGCATGCTAGCTAGTTGATCGATCGTTAATTAATACGATCGATATCGGTACATGCGTGATATTGATTCTTTTGATTAACCTGCTTTGAGTTCGATTGATTTGCTTTTTAAGTTTCTTTTGCTCTTGCGCGTGATCTAAGATTATTCCCCGCGATGAAGAACATATATGTATACGTACACATATGAACACGGTTTGTGTAGATGGATTATCGATAGAGTTGTTGATGATTTTAATTCGCTCTAATTAATTAAGCTCTTGATCTGCAATAGAGTTGGCTATCATCACAGGCGGAGCTAGGCTTTAGACCGCCGGAGCAATGACCCAAGATCCATGATCAAAATATCATCTTAATTTCTTTGAAAAATCAGAAAAAATAGTTTGAACATGAAATCAGCTGGACCGGGCCAAGGGGTGGCCCGTGGCTGCCATCATCATCGTGCTAAGTGTAATTCATGTAAAGCACTGTGAATTTGCTTACCTTTACCGAGAGTTAAATTATGTATTCTTGCATTTCATCTACGGTGAGTCTGTGACTTGCGATCATATATTATGTATGTCGCTCTTATTGGTCAATTTCAGAATACAAGTTTGCATTGAAAAACGAAACCACTGGCCTATAGAATTTTTTTTGAATGTCCGGGATTTTACCCCATCCGGCCTACATTAAAAAAGAAGCACCCTAACTCGCAAGTCACACATGGGAGCAGCGCTCGAAACCGTGGTGGTCTAAAAGGCTAAAGTTCTCCTGTACCACTGTGCCCTTGCACAGTCCTCAACTGTGGCTTGCACAGTCCCGATGAGACCCGGGATCGAACTCCGGACTGGCTGCTCGTTTCAGCACGCGCTAGCCAAGTGAGCCGCGCTCACTTCTCTAGCTAGGTGTACTTAGAAGGATTCCAGTTTTAGTATTCCAGCCCACCTCGCTTTAATTACTAGCTAGGTGTACTTAGAAGGACCAAAGTTTAATTAGCATTACCTGGAATAAACAGGAAGAAAAGAGCTTTAATTTTATGTCGGTAAAAAAAGCAGGAAAAGAAGCAAATTAGCTTTTTTTATATAATGAAAGTACAACTTCCGACCTCTGCACCAACTATAGGAATGTACACAGACATTACACCACCATCAGCTAAAAGCTTAACACAAAAAATGACCAAAAACCAACAATAACAAACAACTTGTTATATAAATGCTAGCCTAAAAAAACCAATCAAGAGATTATTCACACGCGAATAGCAGCTGCGCAGCAAATTAGCTAGCTAGCTTACCTAATCGATCAGGTACAGCTAGCTAGCAGTAGCAGGCAGCAGATATATGTATATTACGATCATTCCAACGAGGAGACGGGCCGCCAAATAAAGCACGCACGTTCCAACCCACTTAGTTGCACAATCCACATCGCATAGATATTAGATACACAAATATCCAGCTTAATTGGATTTTATTCTCTTCTCAGAACACAAAAGGTTGGACTTTATGCGCAGGTCGCGCATACATGATCTTAATTTTTTGATTAATTCGCTGTGGTCAAGTTCATGTGTGGAACTCTTTTTTTTTTTTCCTAAAAAAAGTTCAGGTGTGGAGGGAATTAAATCCTAAAAATAACTACATAACCAAGAAGCAACCTATAACCAGGGTTTTCAAAACCAGTTCTAGATTTTTAGGGGGGACCGGTTTGGTCGAAAATTGAAAAAATTTGGGCCAAAATTTTTAAATCAAATTTTGTTTTTTATTTTAAATTTAAAAACATCAAATTCAAGCAAAATTCAACCAAATTCGTTTTTTTTTTCAGACCAATTTTGACCGATTTGAAGTCTTACTGGGGTCAGATATTACCGAATTTGGGCCGATAAACCGAACCATGCCTATAACAACCCTTAAAGCGTGCTATAATAACCCTTAAAGAGTGGGCCATGGGATTTGAACTCTGATCATCACAAGGGAAACCAAACTGGCTAGATTAATTATTTGTATTGATCGTAGTATCCTTTTTTAGGGATAGATACGTCCCTACCAGGTCGTCGCGAGCAGTAGTAGACTATACAAAACAACGCAAATTGCTCCGTAACACTACAAAGATCACCTTAATTATACATCTCTGGTGTTACCGACGAGTTTTCCCTAAGATTGGGCCCATCATGGCCCGCCAGCCCACTCCGTATTTTGGACCGGGCCGGGCCTTCCCACTTCCCAGCCCACTCTTTTAAGGAAAGAAAAGAAAAGTGCTTTGGGCTGGCTGCATGTTGTTTATAAAAAACTTGATTAATAAAAGGAAAAAAAGGAAAGGGGAAAAAAATGAGAGAGAAGAGAAATTAAAGGGGAGCGAGGCGAGCGTGCCCGGCCAGCGCGCGGCGTACGTGCGCCTTCGTCCAGCCACGCAAATCCCCCTCCATCTACACGCCATTACCGCAAACATGTGAAGGAAGGAACAAAGCGGGGGAAGGAAGACGCTACGGAGAGAGAGAGAGAGGGGGCGAAGCGGAGCGATGCACCCGAATCCGCTGAGAGGAGCAATGGCGATGGCGAGGATGCAGGCGGCGGCCGCCTCCGGATCCCCTGCCGCCGCCGGCGTGTCGATGGTGCAGGGCGCGTCGCGGGGGATCGGGCTCGAGTTCGTGAGTAATCCTCCTCCTCCTATCTCACTTCACTTTTTGCACACCAGCCCCTGCGCTCCTCCGTATTTCTCGTCTGCGCTCCTCCGTATTCGGTTGGAATTTGTATGATACAGGTAACTGGCGATACAAATTGCCTCGACCAACTCAAGATACAAGTAATTTGGGGATACAAATTGAGAGAAGCAAGGACTGGGAGGAGCAAATCTAGGATGGGAATCGGAAGAAAGGGACCGGGAATCAGAGAGGGAATTTGGGGGGAGAAGAGATCTCGCGAGGAGAAGGCTATCGCCTGTTCGTCCAGTGCAACGTTAATTGAGTGGGCCCACATGCCAGCCAGCGATTATTACAGTCGCAGAAACCGTTAATTAACCGCTGATCACATATTCACATTGCCTGCATAATAATTTCTGCGTGCTGTGAATCTGATGCTACAGGTGAGGCAGCTGCTGAGGAGGAGTGATCATGGCCGTGTCATCGCGACATGCCGCGCTCCGGATTCAGCTGCGGAGCTTCAGAAGCTGAAGCAGGAGTACACACAGCGCCTCACCGTGCTGCCGCTGGACGTCACCGACGAGGCCACCATACAGGTATGGAGTTATGCACTATGCCATGCAGAGATGAATCACACAGCTAGCCTCTTCTTGCAAGTTATTACATGGATCGCCAACTTTTCCGAGATATCGTAGTTCTTTGATTCGCAGAGAGAAATGGCAAGACACGCTCCTAAATGGATGATGAGAGACTAGCCATAATATTTACAATAGCTGAATCAAGAACCTGGAAATTTTCCCAAATTTGCAGATTGATAATAATGTAATTAACGCTTTGTTCTCTCATGACAGGCTGCTGCGGCGTCAATTGGGGAGAGCCACGGGTCCCTTAACCTACTGGTCAATGCCGCTGGTATCCTTTCGATCCCAAATGTGCTACAACCAGGTCTGTGCTTCACCTTTGAGCACAATGCTCCAGCTTGAATTGATTTTGTTAGTTGGTTATGAGTTTTCTGAAATCAGCTTAGGTTCGTCTTATGTTACAGAGACTACATTGAGCAAAGTTCAGAAGTCATCCCTGCTTCTGGCATATGAAGTGAATGCTGTTGGCCCTATTTTAGTGATCAAGGTATAAGTTAGTCTCACTGCTTCGCTTTAATTCTCTGCTTCTTCTTGTGATATTGCCACGACTTCTTCTTCTTCGTCTTCTTTTTTTAAAATAGATATTGTTAGCATTTCGCTGGTCTTTCGACATGCCTACTCTAAATTCATCTATTTTGTCAGCATATGTGGCCATTCCTAAAGGTTGGAGGTCGCTCTGAGACCGGAGAGGATTTTCATTGGTTGCAAATATGAGTGCTAGAGTTGGCTCGATAGGAGACAATGGTTTTGGAGGCTGGCATTCATATAGAGCTTCCAAAACAGCACTGAATCAATGTATGTAAATTGTAAGATTCATTTTCCAATGTTCCATTCTGTATCTAATAGCCTGCTCTTCACACTAATCTAGTCATTATGATAGTTTTCACTCATCCAACGTTCTGTATCTTGAATAAACTAGTACTTAATGTAGTTGTCCAACATTTGTTCTCTTAGATTTCTGAAATCCTTTGCTCGTATTGTGCAGTGACAAAGACCGTGTCGGTTGAGCTTGGCAAGAAGGACAACATTGCCTGCATTTTGCTGCATCCTGGAACCGTGGACACTGACCTCTCACGGCCATTCCAAAGAAATGTAGCCAAGGATAAGCTCTTCACGAGGGAGTTCTCCGTACAGAAGCTCCTGTCCATCATCGACAACGTCAAGAAAAGCGACAATGGGAAGTTCTTCGCCTGGGATGGCCAAGAAATCCCATGGTGATCCATAATCACTGGTTTCAGTGAGAAGCACAGCAGTATCCATAATTTGCGCCCAACAGCGTATTGTTTTACCAGTCCCTTCACGTTGATGCCTGATTCAATCTCAAGAAGGCTGTGATATGAAGAGAAAAAAACTCGGAGATTAAATTCTAGTTTTCCACTTCATTTTTAGCTACATGGAAATTATGGAATGTTTACCACCGATAACACAGGTCCTTTGCACTGTGTACGGCATGACACAAGCTAATGAGGAATCGAGTCCTTGCTTCTTGGAGCTTTCCTTCTTCAGGCTCCATCGATGCGCATCATACTGAAACGAACAAGCAGCAGCTCAGTGGAATTAGTTCTGTCGATTCCTGAATGATAGATATGTTATGACGACCATTGACTTGTGCGTACTGCGCGTTTCCCAAAGCTGATCAGATTCATCATCAATATGTAGAAGACGACAGAGACCAGCAGCAGAAGTTTTCTACGGCCAGAGACGACTCCTGGCTAGTCTTGTATCAGAGGAGGTCAAATCAACGCTCGGGTCAATCAGAAGCCAGAACGGGCTAGATTTGGAAGTCAAGATGCCGGATTACGCACGGGCCGGCCGGCAAGGGTATAGGAAAGAAGTCCGCAAATGGCAAATTCACGGAAGCTTCAGTGGACAGTGACAATATCACAACAACTGAGACCCGGGGCGAGCTGCGTCTAGTCTAGTGTGTCAGAGAGACGATATGTTGCGTATATGCGTCGCCTCGGCCTGTAGACTTTACCGGTTAACGATGTCGCTCACCATCGATGGGCCATGGTTCCTCGTCTTCACCTTCTGCTGCTCCTGGCCGTCGTCGCAGTTGGTGACGGCAAGCCCCTGATGAGGCCATCCGCGCTGACATGTTCAGCTGCCGACTCCTAGCTAAGAAAAATCCACGTTAACATGAAGTGTCCGATACGTCCGACATGTACGCCGGCCCCTGTCCTAGCTACTGCGTACAGACTTCCTTCAGTTATTACAAACTCTCCTACACTCGACTCCTTCATTGAGCAATTGCCTTCCTTGCCTTGGCTAGCAAAATCTTACCAACTAGCTTTTCTTGGACCGAGAATCCGAGATAATATGTACCACCTCCTCCTCCTGATCATTTTCCTGCTACCCCATGAAGCCTTCTCCGCCGCCGCCGCCGGCGGCGGGTGTAACCGGTGGTGCGGCGGCACCGTTGTGCCCTACCCCTTCGGCTTCTCCGCCGGCTGCCCCATCCAGTTATCCTGCAACGCCACCACCTCCACCTCGTTCCTCGTAAATACCACGGCGGCCATTCTACCCATCCTCGGCTTCAACTCCGCCTCCTCCACCCTCCGCGTGGCCCTCGAGCCCTTGTGCAACCGCACCGTCTCCGAAGCCAAGAGGTCACTCTCCGGCGCAAACTACGGTGTCTCCTCCGGCACCGGCCTCTACTTCCCGGCGGTTGCCGCTCGACTGATTCAAACTGCAACGTCCTCTAACATCATCAGCCCCATGCTCCGCATGGCGCAGTGCGTCAACACCACGGTGACGTGCATCGCGTCGACGCCGCCGAACGCCACGACAGCGGCGAGCGGATTGGACCTGTTTCTGCGGTGGGATAAGGTGGAGAATTTTGGCTGTAGCAACGTGCTGACAGCGGCGGTGTACGGGAACACGCAGGAGGCGACGGTGTCGCTGGAGTTCGGGGTGGCGGAGCTGGGTTGGTGGGTCAACGGGACGTGCGCCGGCGGCGGGAGAAGCCTGTGCGCGGTGAACGCGACGTGCCACGACGTGAAGTCTCCGAGCGGGGCGTGGGGTCTCCGGTGCGCGTGCGAGGCGAGGATGGACGGCGACGGATTCGCCGGCGGCGGCGGATGCTACGGCTACCCCGCAAAAGGTGAGTGCTTCTAAGTTTGTTGGGCTGCGCCACACGGTATTGACCGCGGAAGATCTCGAGTGTTGTTGTTGGGTGGGGCCGCTTGTGCCACGTCAGCGACACTCGTAAGTCGTCCCTGCGGTCAATCATGCGCGGGTTAAGTAATCCAATGGTTCACGCTAGCACCTCATGTTGATTGTTGGCTACTCTCTCTCTCTTTCTCTCTCTCTCTCGTTGTGCAGCACACAGGTTGCACTATTAGGCAGCATGTAGAAATTGGCAAATAGCTATAAGCTAGTGGTACAAACTCCAAAGTGAAGCCTATTACTTGCACCACGAGATGCACCGTCTCTTCTACTCCTTTTCTTGCTCCCCCATGAAGCCTTCTCCGCCGCTGCCGGCGGCGGGTGTAACCGGTGGTGCGGCGGTACCATTGTGTCTTACCCCTTCGGCTTCTCCGCCAGGTGCCTCATCCAGTTATCCTGCAACGCCACCACCTCCGCCCTGTTCCTCATAAATACCATGGCGGTCGCGGCCATGCTACCTATTCTCTGTTGTAAAATCATCGGTTTTAGTAAATATTTAGATATAATTTTATCAACAATTATTATAATTAAAGTATATTTTCAGCAGCATTTAAATGATAAAAATAACATAAAGCATGTATTATCTCCAATGTCGTTTAAACATGATAAAATGCTCATAAGGTAGAACTTGATAACAAAAGAAATTAGCATACTGCTCAGATTTAATTTAATTGTTTATTGCTCTCAGATGTCGGGCTACATAAGATAAGATCTTGGCCCCCTCGCCACTAATATCTACACTCTTCACAAATTAGATATAACAATCTAAAATCAGACTTTGAGCTCTAAAGAATAGAATACTTTACTAATATGTCAAATTTTGATCTCATAAACAAGTTTTCTTTCAGCCAATCGAGAATTGATTTTGCTTAACAGTGCAAGGAATCACAGAATCAATACTTTAGCATTTCAGTCAACAGGAAAGTAAATGACTAATAGAGCTAAAAGATCACAAATTGTAGCATGTAAGCCTATCGGCCAACAGAAGACCAACAAGGTCACAGAACAGAGAATCAAACTAATTCAGTAGACACAATGCAACCGAACCTATTGAAAGTAACAAAGCCGAAAGCTAGAGATAAATTGACAACAGTAAGCAACACAATTAGAGCTCAAACCTGAATTAGCTATCAATCCAATTTCAGTATATGACAATTGTCCTCATTGATCATTTAAACCGAGTCCACAAAATCACTAAGAAATATCTCCCAATACTAGTATCAATCCAATTAATCACAATTTCAAATTTTGACTAGTACAACACATATGCCAAGTGATACGCAAAATGGAAAACTAGAAAACTCAGGAAGCGGATGGCACTCGAAGCCACCAAGTAGAACCGGTCAAAGCACGCGAATCGCACTGTCTTAGAAAACCAATCGTCCTGCTGTGTCGCGAATACCAGACGAGGTTGACGGATATACAATGCCAACTTCACAAACCGGGACACACCAGTGTGTGAAGAAGATGTACAGGGGATGTTGCACAAGAACCACAATCAAGATGCACCGGCCGAATGCATCAACAGAGCACCAGTCACAAAAAAAACCAAATGCCTTCTTCCACTCAAGTTCAAGCCAGAAATAATTCTCCAGATGCACAAGACCGAGATTCCCAAGCGAACACCCATAGAGGAGAGGACGCAAGAAGAGAATCAGCGGGATGAGCACAGAGGAAAGTTCGGAGTTCACCATCGACGGCGCCGGGTCAACCACGACGGCTCGGAAGCTCTAAAGTCTCAAAACTGAAGACCAATCGGAGAGAAAGAAGAACCATCGAAAGGGGGAAGAACCCACCGATCTCAGGTGACAAAAAAAGGAGGCAGACTCTTGAAGAGCATCCTCTTATCTTATTGTCCCCCCTTAGTCCTCCTCTTTCTTTCCTACATTCGCCAGTAAAACAAAAAATTCAGCAAACAATTGTGTTATCACAAAGTAAAAGCCTTTCCCATGCTCACAGAGAGGCCAGAGCCTGTGCCTCTGCTGCTCACTTGAGCAAGACTTCTTGCTTCTCACCAATCACTAGTGAAGAAGTGACTGCCACACGAGCTAGCCAGTATACTAGTCTCTTGTTTATTAGTAGTACCCTGCTTGCTCTCTGTTGTCCTACACTACACTCATCAGTTTCACATAAGGAACGAATTCAGGCTGCCGTGTGCAAAACTTGGTAAAGTCTAAGACATAAGGCGACTATTAATTGAAGCTGCGCCTTCACCATGTTCGATTCCTAGCTAAGAAAAATCCAAGTCAACTTGCATGAAGTGTCAGCTACGTCAGATATGTACGCGCCGACATACAAGACTTCCTTTAATTAGTGGGTTTTGCATCAGTACTCTTGTTTTAAAACAGTTTACGAATCTTAACATCAGTACTCCTTTTTGAAACAGTCTACAATCTTAAAGGAAAGTAGTTGGTTTATTGTTATAGTATAGATAACAAATAATGGATCTAAAAAATGGTGTTAAATATCTAACACACTGTTTCCTTTTCAGTAAATCGATCTGAACATACAAAATGTATGTCGATATCATCTGTTTCCGTGCAGCCTTGAAGCCTCTTAAACCGATACCACCGGTGGTGGCACTGGTGGTGGGCTTCGTATCTGCCGGTTCCCTAGCGTCCGTTGTCGTGGTCTGCCTGTGCCTGTGGCGCCGGCAGCAAAGGCGGACGATAGCCAAGGCGAAGAGGAGAGCCGAACAATTACCACTTACCAAAGCGACAACCTTTTCCGCGGTGAACTCGTGGAAGACGAGTTCGAGCAAGGGCAGCAGGACCCCAGCGATTTTCCTACGACGTGCTCGCCGCCGCCACCGGAAACTTCTCCGACGACAGGAGACTCGGGAGAGGAGGCTTTGGGTCCGTGTACCAAGGGTTCTTGCATGATATGAACCGTCACGTGGCTGTAAAGAGGGTCTCGCAGACCTCTCGGCAGGGCTGGAAGGAATTCGTCTCCGAGGTGAGGATCATTAGCCGGCTGAGGCACCGGAACCTCGTGCAGCTCATCGGCTGGTGCCACGGCGGCGATGAGCTCCTCCTCGTCTACGAGATGATGCACAACGGCAGCCTCGACAATTATCTGTACAAATCGGACAACTTACTGACGTGGCCGGTTAGGTATGTACTAATTAACTCACTTGTAACAAAAGACTTTTCTGTTTGGAACGCAGGAAATTGCATTATTTGCTGCCAAATTCCTACACTGCGTAACTTCTCCATATACTCTTAACAATTGTCAGGTATGAGATCGTGCTCGGTATAGGTTCTGCGCTTCTTTATCTACACCAAGACACGGAGCAGCGCGTCGTGCATAGAGACATCAAGCCAAGCAACATCATGCTCGACGCGTCGTACAACGCCAAGCTCGGTGACTTCGGGCTCGCGAGGCTCATCGACGACGGCCGGAGATCGCACACGACAGGCATAGCCGGCACCCTGGGCTACATCGATCCGGAGTGCATGCTCGCCGGGAGGGCGAGCGTCGAGTCGGACGTGTACAGCTTCGGCGTCGTGCTCCTCGAGATCGCCTGCGGCCGGCGGCCGGCGGTGGATGTGCTAGATGGAGAAGACATCATCCACCTGGTGCAATGGGTCTGGGACTCGCACGGCAGGGGCAGAATTCTTGACGCAGCTGATGCGCGGCTGAACGGAGAATTCCACGACCGGGAGATGGAGCGCGTGATGGTCGTCGGGCTCTGGTGCGCGCACCCTGACCGCAGCCTGCGACCGACCATCAGGCACGCCGTGAACGTGCTGCGGTTCGAGGCTCCGTTGCCGGGGCTCCCGGCGAAGATGCCAGTCGCAACCTATGGGCCGCCCGCTGACTCTTCGGGCTCCGGAATGTCGGTCGTGGCAGCGCCGGCGGCCGGTGTCGGCTACCCTGGCGCTTCGGAGCCGTCTGCCTAGTTTGATTCGATGGAACGACGAGCGATGAATGCTTTTGTATCAGATTTGTTATTTAGACCAACTATGTCATCCGTGATTTTAGCTACTGTATCAATCCGTGCGCCAAGCAAAATTGCATCGATGCACATTTTCATTTTTGTTAAATATAAACAATCTTTATATATTAGTAGAAATATTGTTTGTTTGCCGAAAACCTATATTTCTTTAAGTTGATCACATTTTTGTTTGTAGTATCTTTCATAAAATAAAATGTTTATATAACATGCAGTTTAGACTAAAGATTGGGCATGGAACGTAGGAATGAAAAGGTTACATGAACACGAAAAACATGGGAATATAAAAGGAATGTGACTGTAAAATAGAGGATTAGGAAAATACATTAATTCTAATTTAACTATGACCTCAGAATTAAACAAATCTGCATTTAATTGTAAACTTCTCACCTATTCGATATCAATTTCCCATAATTCTTAATTACGAATTTTTATATATGTGAGTACTACCACAACATTTTGAAAAGGTTGCCTATTATCCATACTAGTAGCGAGGTTGCGGCTGCGCTCTAACGATGTTAGGGTTCACTAGGGTTAGAATTTCACCCAAGTACTGTTTAGTAGATGAGCACTCAAGTACTCAAGTTCTCCCTATGTACCTCGGCACACATACTTTAACCTTGTGTTTCTAGCTGGGACTGGATGCTTCTTATTTTGGCTTGATTTTTCGTCTCTGTCACAATTTTGGTAATTTTGGTGTAATTGTCGTGTCATGGGGAAGATTTTGTTCGTAACATGGGACGGTCTTCTTACGGAAAAGAACAAAACATACGACACCGAGTTACAAAGTACTACTATAGATGGAAATGGAATGCTCTGTTTCACTGCAGCCGCGTGGCTCTGAAGAAATCGTGCAGCGCCGTCCTCTGCCCACGCCCTCGTCATCAGTTCCTGAACCTCCCTCACCCGCCGCCGCTTCTCCGCTGCCTCTGCCGTGTTCCCCATCACCGTCTCAACGACCTCGGCCACCTTACACCTCTCCACTGCCGAGCTCTCCTGGTTCCCCCGCGCGACCTCCACCCCCAACACACACACACACACACTCCTCCGTCAGCATCTTGACGTTATAGAACTGCTCCGCCGCGACCGGCCACCTGATGATCGGCACGCCGTGCGTCAGGCTCTCTAGCACTGAGTTCCGGTAGCCACTCGTTCCGGAACGCGCTGTTGATGTTGAACCCCACCGGCGGCCGGATGGCCCAGACGAACGGCCGGCCGGTCGACTCCAGTGCCATGGCAAGCTCCATCATCTGCTTCGGATGTATCGAGTTCTGTGATCCGAAAGAGTTCAACAGCACGGACGCCGGAGGCTGCGAGTCCAGCCAGCGCATGATGGCGTCATAGGACTCCGACGAGACTGTCTCGGAGTCGCGGACAAGAGGGCCGATGGGCCAGACCGGGACCTTGCCAAGAGTGCGGCGCACCATGGCCAGCCCAGTAGACTCGAACTCCTCCAGTGTTCATGAGCACGCCGTCCGTCCGGTACCCGTGCGGTATCTGCCGGTGGAGGTACGCCGTCCACCGTTCTATGCCTTCAGCTTTCAGGAGTGCCGGCGACACCTACGACCGGTGGAGCACCACCTCCGGGTGCTCCGGCAGGCGGAGCAGGCCGTCGGGGCCGAACGGCAGCGCCAGCATGTTCTTCCACAGGACATGCAGGATGTCCCTGCCAAGCGCGCCGCAGGAGACGAAGAACGCGTGCGCGCACCCGCGCCGGTGCGCGACGTCCACCGTCCACGCGACGAACACGTCGGCGATGACCCAGACGGTACCGTTCTCACCCAGGCCAGAGAGGAAACCGTCGAAGGCGGGCTCGAGGGACTCGAAGGCCTCGAAGAGCGTGATGAACGCCGGGAGCGGAAGGGAGCTGGTGGACGTCTCGGTCGGTCGGCGCGGGGTTGGAACTGGATTGGATAGGACCCACGCGGCGCGAGCGAGCTTGAGATAACTTGGAACAAGCTGGAACTATGGCTCCCTCGCGACCTTTGTTGGCTAATGCAGAGAAACGCCGCATCGGACGACGCTCCCCACCGAAAAAGAAACGCGCGAAGAGAGCACACAACGATATCGAACGTCGGGAAACCAAAGGGAGCGCAATCCAACGAACACCGTAAAAACACAAACGTGGCCACCCCTTTTTATATAGAAGGATGCTACACAAGTTTAGAAATAAAATTCATTCTAAAAATACACGCTTATAAAACTTTGACCATAGCTATACAGAAAAGTGTTTAGATTCGTCTTATAGAAATGATATTAGCATATTTGTCACCAAACCTACTTTCGTATCATTATATTTTAAATGACAAATAATACCAAAGAGTAATGATCAAAGGTATGCATATCCAAACCGTTATCTAAACTTGTAGAAGGATGGCATAGGGTTTTTATTTAAAATAAAAATAAAACTACCTTTTCTTGCCGCATAGCCACGTTGGATAGGTGACATGCTAATTTTGTAGTATCGATGCTGCTGGAGTAGACACTAATACTTAATAGGTGCTTACACATATAAGTACCTCTAATTAATATACACGCTTGCATTAGAGCATCTTTATTGAAACCGATGTCGATTCAAAAGAGATGTCACGTAAGCATTCAAGGAACTGAGTTTGTTTTTCTCCAATGTATTGACCCAATTCTTACTAATAACTGGGACCCACGTTACATTAAAAAACACACAAAAAAAAAAAAATCCTCTCTCAACAGCACACTCTCTCTCTATTTCATAAATTAGTTGTTTAATGCTTTGAATCGACTCTTATATAAAGTTTGATTCTAGAATTTTTTTTGTTAGAATCGAATCTTCCAATGTATTGAATTGATTTAATATCTTCTCTCCTTCTTCGAACCGGCTAAAACAACACATTGAAGATGGTCATAGATGTGATGAATGCTTGAGTATACACAGGTGATTAACATGTGCTTATGCATGTAAATACCTCCAATTAATAAATAATACAATCATCTAAACACCTATAGAGAGTGCTTGCATTAGATGAGATGACTTTTACATGAGTGCTTCTTGACGTGGCTATATTATCTCTCTTTAAACACCTATGTAAAAGCAATCTTGCATGGCATATTCTTAAATTTATAATGTATTTGGTGATTATAATTCTTAATTTTAAAAGTTTATCATATAAAACAATGATTAACGAACATTAGTTTGCTCCCACATGCGGG
Source organism: Ampelocalamus luodianensis (assembly GCA_036346255.1). Lineage (NCBI taxonomy): Eukaryota > Viridiplantae > Streptophyta > Magnoliopsida > Poales > Poaceae > Ampelocalamus > Ampelocalamus luodianensis. The sequence continues at coordinate 43,630,583 of CM070640.1, read as the reverse complement.
GGGGGGGGGGGGGGGTTTGCTCGATCGAGGCAGACCACCTGAAGAGTGAAGGCCTGTGTTTTCGCTCGGCGACGTCCTGAACACTGGCGTTTTAAGACTACCAAAAACAAGCTTCGATTTAAGCTAGCCATGCTTTCTTGCATGCACACCTACGCCTAGTTTGCCTTGTGCTTTATTGAGTCAGTGCATCTATCTTTTGCTGTTTTGCATGTTATCTGGTAAGATTAGCTTTCGCTTTTTTTTTTTTCCCCTTTTCCGATTAAGGACTAGTGTAGCAGTAGGATTCTATAACCATATCTTCTATATATGTTTGTTTCGTACTTGTCAATACTATTTTGGAGGTCATATCGGTTTGGCTATTCGAATGGCATATTACTCCAAATACATATTAGTAGGATCAAATATAACATATACTTCAATAAGATCAATAGACAATATATTCAATTCCTCTAGTATGGCCGACATTATCCGGTATTGAAACCGATATGACCGGTATTGACCGGTATCGAGTTGGTATGGCCGGAGTGGCGGAGTGGCACATATTGGCCGGTACTAGAACGGTATTGATAAGTTTGGTCTGTTCGGCAGGCTATGATATATGGATGCTTTTGTTCTTCCGATTAATGTGAGAATTTATAGCTATTTTTTTAGATTAATGTGTGAATTTCTTATGGTTTACCCATCTAGGATTAACGTAGGCGGTTTTTAGGAGAGCTCCTAATTAGTAAAGATAAAGATAAAGATGACAATTCCTTGTGTGCTGAGCTGAGATCAGTGATTTTGATCGTTTGCTGCAACACTAATCAACAATCAAACTTATGACTCGTTTAGTATAGATTCTCGTGAAATTTTCACATTTCAAACGACCCTTCTAACTTTGAAATAACAATCTGTATCACTACGATGCCTTCACATACTAGCTAGCTAGCCTACATATGCACGCATTGATAGAACATAGTCTACATCTAGACTACACTCTCTTCTTAATGGTCGATGGATGGTAGTGCTACACAAGGTACCTAGAGTCCTACCATGGTAGAGAGTGCTCCCGTCTCGGCTGCCCCTGTTAGGGCCACCCACTCTACAAGAATATATGAGGATATAGTTGATTTTGAAACTACGACTTCATCGTTATGCGCTGTGTCTTAGCAAATACCAACCACAACCAACTTTGAAAGTCGTTTTAAAAAAATGAAACCAAGTCTTTTTGATAGAAAATAAAGAAAGCTAAAGAGTCAGCACGTACCAGAGGCGGAGGCAGCCCACCGGATTCCCCCAAAACAGGGGGTTTCCTTTCCGGCCGGATTAACGAGATTTTATTACTGCCACGTCAACATCAAATCCAATCGACAAGCAGCAACTCATCTCTCCCCTCCCCTCCCCTCCCCATGGCGTCCTCCCTCCTCTCCCGCGCCGGCGCCGGCGCCGGCGCCGCCGCTCTCCGCGGCGCCCGCCACCACTACCTCCTCCCCTCCCTCCCGAAGGAAACCCTCCCTCCTCTTCTACTCCTCATCACCGCCACTCTCCTCGCGGTCGTAAATCCCGCCGCTTTACCCCCGCCTCGATCCCCCCAATCTGACGTTGTTCGTTTTTCCGGCGTGCAGGGCAGGGTCGGATGGGCGCGCGCCGCCGGGGAGAACGCGGGGTTCGGGTGCAGGGCGTCGCTGCCGCCGCCGCTGATGGGTGCCGGGCCGTTCGGGATCGCGGCGCACTGCAACGCCACGTCGTCGTCGTTGGCGGTGTCGGAGGCCGCGGGCGTCAGCGCGCTGCCGCGGACCGAGCCCGTGGTGTCGGCCGAGTGGCTGCACGCCAACCTCAGGGACCCCGATGTGAAGGTACCATGCATAGTACTGAACTGTAGTAACGGTTTGATAGAGAAGGGGGAGCGCAAATGTGAATGGCTCGGTTGTATTGCAATAGCCAGGGAACAATATATATAGTACAAACACAAATACAAGAGTAAACCCTATACTTTTAGTGGAATACCACAAATACCTTTTAATACCTCTCCTCAAATGCAAGGCATATGCAAGAGCATTACATTTGAAAGGGTTAATACTAAAATAGGGAAAATCCAAAATTCGAGTCTTGATGTCGTCGTAGCGCGCAACACTTGGAAAATATGTCGAGTATCAAAAGATCTCATCCCATCCGGGGTAGTGCGATAGCCCATAAAGCACAAGGTGTAGGGTTGAGAAAGCAGAGATAAGCAGGAGCAAAGTCGATCGCGGCAACACGGCGAAGAAGATGAAACCGACAAGAATGGAGAAAGAGCTGTCAAATCAAGCTGAAGAGGAATAGATAGAGGCATGGTGGCACAGATTGAAGTCCAAGATGGCGGCGACGCAGTGCACAATAAGCGCAGCGGAGACGCGGTTTGGAAAAAGCGCGGCGACCTTAGAAGCTCGAGGCGGCAGCTCAGAGAGAAGCGGCGGTATCATAACGACTTCTACGATCTGAGCGGCTTAGAGAGAAGAGCGACGACTGCTGCCATGCGGAAGGGATATAAGAGGGCCACACTCGATCCAAGAGGATGGACTGTGTCTAGCAAAACAATTAGCTGACCGATAAGGAATTTGTGAACTCGCACGGCTTAGACGAATTCAAAGATAGAGTGTTACAGACTTGGATGGACGTAACGGAAGAAACGACACTAAGAAAGAAAAAGACTCAAGGATAACTAGCAGCAATACTCTTTAATAGCGGAAGAAGCCGGAGAAGCCGAAGCCAGCTGGTGCCCATGGCCGCTTCCAACGGCGCCGCTATTGACGAATCCATCCACAAGCCTCCCCACAAGATCACAAAGACCCCCTTTCCTGCTTCGGATCCGGCCCGAACCAGGGGAGGCAGCGTTGGCCTTGTAGGAGAGGCAGAGGAGGCCAGATCCAGGGCGGCCCACGCGAGCAGGAGCTTGGGGAGGCGGCGGATCCGGGTCGACAGAGGCGCGGGCTCAGGGCAGCCGGGCGGGCTCGAGCTCGAAGCGCGTCGGCGGCGGTCAGCGTGGGGATCCGGCGGCGGAGGCTCGAGCACGGAACAGAGGAGCTCGACAGCGATGAGGACTGCTTGCTGCTGGACGAACTACAACTAAGAGGTGGCCGCCCCCGGGAGTGAAGATTGCTCCTCCCGGGGGTAGCGGCAGCGGAAGAGTATGGAGGCTAGCGTTTGAATCTTAGCTTTGATACCATGTTAGATGGAGAAGGGGGAGTGCAAATGTGAATAGTTCGGTTGTATTGCAATAGCCTAAGGGGTAATATATATATAGTACAAGGACATACACAAAAGTAAACCCTAGACTATGAGTGGAATACCACAAATACCCTTAACAGTAATATGTACTTTACCTATGAATTGTTGGTTGTACAACTAGTAGGTTCATACCAAGTGTGTTGTGCCGTGGCAATTTCGTCGGCGTTGTTAGTAGGGATAAATCTTATTGCTTATAAGTTGCTACTTGGTGATATAAGCTATGTGAATTGATAGTTTAGGTGAGCGAGAATCTGTGGGAGTTGTTTCATCATAGGCGGCCTCAATTCTTCGGAAAATAGTGGAGGTGCCTATATTATGGTTCATACAGCAAGTCGGGGGCTTTTCATTTACTATTTTGGTCTTCACAGTTTACACTGCATTCACATTACAGTGTAAATTTGATTCCGAGGGCAAATTTTGGAGTCTTCTTCTTTGTCACTGTCTCATTGACATTACGATGTAGTCTCAGCAGGATTAATAATAAAAGAGACATTCACTACAAGCAGGATTCACGTATAACTATGGTATTCACAGGATAGTTTTCTTGATGTTAAATATGTATGTTATTTTGTTCCATCGGTGCATTATATCTTATGCTCTTTTTTTTTTGTCCAGGTACTTGATGCCTCTTGGTATATGCCTGCGGAACAAAGGAATCCACTTCAGGAGTACCAGGTAGTGGTTACGTGTGTTGTTGACATTTTGGAATCTGGAAACTCTTACCACTTGTTGTTACGTCATTGCACTTCTCTTGGTTTTATACGCTTGCTTTTATTGGTTGTTTATGATACCTTAAATTTTCAATTATTTCTGTTCATTTGAAAGTATATTAGCAGATGTTCTGATGCTTTAGTATTTGCTTCAATCTTGTTCCCAGGTGGCTCATATTCCTGGTGCTTTATTCTTTGATGTTGACGGAATGTCTGACAGAACATCGAGTGTAAGATCAGCTCACTAGCTTGTAGTTTTTTTTGGTTAATTACCAATCAGTCATATGAACTTTGTTTGTCTACTACATCATCTTACATTCTGTACTGCTGATATCCTTGGTTTTCTCTTTTAGTTCTTTATAGATATTTCTTACTGTAAATCGTCACAGTATTGCTGTGTAACTACACCTTGAATTGCTCCTGAAAAGTAGACTAGGTAGAGAAATAGAGAATCCCTGGGTGGATTATTAGAAGGATAGGGTGGCAGCCCAGTTCCATTAATAGATTAAATATTTAAATTAAACAAAAACATTCAGGTTCAGATCAGCACATCAATCCATGGCTACACGCATAGACAACACTTGTAGAGGTGGACACCTTAAGTGCCACTCTCTTACAGATCAACTACAATAGCTTTTGCCAACACCAGTAAAAGTTCAAAACAAGTAAACTAAAACAGGATTGCGCACAACACAGTAACACTCACAGATAGCTTTCCTTTGTGTGTGTTATGATCTAGCAGCCCTTGTTTTGGTAACCCCTGAAGTGTGATCTCATTTTTTAATGCTAACACCCTGGTGTCTCCTAAGTCCTAACGCTACGCTTTCTAAGCAACCTGAGTGTTCTCTGAACTAGGTGAACTGATTCAGTGTCACAAAGTTGGTGAAGTTTGGTTTCTTCTAGTTACACAGCAAGATTAAGATTGCACTAATTGGTGTGGTGGCACTCAAGTTTTCTTTTCCTTTGTTGTTGTCTATATTTTTCACTTGCTATTGTCAACCTTCAAATGAACTGAAAAGCAACACATGAAAACCACATATAGATTTTTCCTATCCTTCAAATTTTCAGTTTATATTGCATTAAAATAGACATGGCATTAAAGTTGCCAAACGTGGCATGCCTGCTTGTTTCTTCGTATTGATTGTTCATCTGATTAATTGTTTCTTTTTGTAATGTATTCTTCTTTGAGCCAGTTGCCACACATGCTGCCATCTGAGAAAGCATTTTCTGCTGCTGTATCTGCCCTTGGCATCTACAACAAAGATGGGATAGTAGTTTACGATGGAAAGGGGCTATTTAGTGCTGCTCGTGTTTGGTGGTAAGTTTCTTTTCTTCACAGAACTAAGTAAATATTCTCATTGTTCTTTGATGATTATAAGTTCTCCTTGCCAATGCATTTACAATATGCTTCATTTATACTAGTTTTGATATTTAATTGCATGTGTGTGATGCCTGTTTCCTTGATAACAGGATGTTTCGTGTTTTTGGACATGATAAAGTTTGGGTGTTGGATGGAGGTTTACCCCAATGGCGTGCTTCTGGGTATGATGTTGAATCAAGTGCCTCTAGTGATGCTATCTTAAAAGCCAGTGCTGCTTGTGAGGCAATTGAGAAAGTTTATCAGGGACAATCTGTGAGTTGTTGTAAACCTCTTATTTTTGTTTGTTCTAGCAATGCTGCATTTGGAACCTGAGAGGAAAACTTTTGGGCCTTACCAACGCTATGGAGTTATCAACCTCGTAGTTGCGATACTTAAATAATTAGTAGCTGCTATAATGGGTGCTTCACTTCAATTTTTAGCTATAAAGAACTTCAATTTATCTTTGCAGGTTGGCCCCACTACATTTGAAGCAAAGTTGCAGCCTCATCTTCTCTGGAATCTTGATCAGGTTAGAGGTGCTCAGGGGCCCAAAAACTTGTCTATTATCTTTCCTCACCATTCACTAAATTCATTCTGCATGTTTGATATAATTAATATGCACAATTTGGTCAGGTGAGAGAGAACATCGATATCCAGACGCATCAACTTATAGATGCTCGATCGAAGCCTAGGTATTGCTAATCTTTTAATTCCTGAAAAGTCAGAGTAGTATACCATACATGTATGCTGTATATAAAGCATTTGCCTTTATTCATAAGGCTCTGTTTGATATTGGGGTGGCTTTTAAAAGACACTTTGATTTGCCTCCTTTGGAGATGGCAACTACCTTAAAGCATCTTTTTTGGAGTTACATTAGCAAAATCTTTGGATTTGGTTAACATTCCAGTAACTAACTAAATTCCACATTGCAGCACTGTACTGCACAGCAATGGCAAAGTGGCCCTAAGTGGTCTGTGTTGATCATTATTATTTGGATAATCTCCATAGTCATAGACTCATCATAGTGTCTGTTAAGAATATTCATTTGCCAATTAGTCAGTTCAGTTTTTGCTTTTTGAGTTATCTTAATTTTTTTTATCCAACCATGGTACTGAACGTAACAATAATAACATAGTAACATTACAGACTGTGTTATGGTGTTCAAAGTTTTGGCTTTTAAACTTATTTCTGGTTCAATAATTATGTTAAGTTTTGCTATATTACCTCCTGACAAAATAAAAGTTGAATGCGTCATTTAGTTGTGTGTGTGATGCCTATCAGTTGTTTTGTACACTGACATGAAACTTGCACTTCAGATTTGATGGTGCAGTTCCAGAGCCGCGCAAGGGAATAAGAAGTGGGCATGTGCCTGGGAGCAAATGCATCCCTTTTCCCCAGGTGAAATTCGCAATTATCCATTCAGTTTGTACTCTTCTTTTGCACATGATACTTTGATTATTCCATTTTGCACTGTTGATCTTTGTTATCTGTGCTTCAATTACATTGAACGGTAATGGATATTTCCTGGATAAATTTCACAGTTGGAGGTCAATTTTCAACCTGTCATATAATACACTTCTTACTCATTTTTAACACCATTTGGTCAACTGTAGTTTTCCTCATTCTTTCTTTCATTTTGATTAGGGTGCAGCAGTACATGTTTGTGTAACTCTTACCAGATATACTAATGTTTGCTCCAGTTATATGCCTGTCTGGTATATGAGATTTGGTTGCTTGGATAATGAAAGTATGTTAATTATACTATGATACTTCATTATCCGTGCCAAGATAGAGAATTTCATGGCTTGCGGTTGCCCTTTTCATTTTAGCTTGGGCATACATTGTAGCACTGGAACTTGATTGGTGTGCCAACTAGAAGGCATCAAGTAGGGTTTTTTTTTTTTTTTTTAATCCATGTGTTATTACTCTCTCCTGCCACAAAAGAATATCGTTTTGGACATTAATACGGTCCCCAAAACGTAACTTTGACCACTAATTTCTATTGTAATAGATTCATAAAATCTAATAAAATTATACTTTTATGAAAGTTCTTTTCGAGACAAATCTATGCATGCCATTTTATGTGTTCAATCTAAAAGCTGAAAAAGTTACCAATTACCAAAGTTTAGAAAGTTTGACTGCACGTAACCCAAAACAACATTATTTTGTGACTGGAGTGAGTAATTTCTTTATTTTTCTGTATCTCTGCAAGTACTGCCAAAGATGTTGCTAAGTCTTCATTGGCATTCTGCAGGTGCTTGACAGTTCACAAAAGCTATTGCCTCCAGATGAGCTCCGTAAACGATTTGAGCAAGAAGGTAATATATTCCATCCATGTAAATTTCCAAATACTTTCTCCCTGCCGACGGTGCCCTCCTGTAGCCAAGTTGTGCATGTCTGAATTTTAAGCTTCTTACCCATTCTGAATGCATGTGCCATCTAACTGCAAAGCTAATCTTCTTGGTCATTTCAAATATCAGTGTAGCCTCTTCTTATTTATTTTCTTGTTTAACTTGATGACTGGGTTCAAGATCCACCCAGCAGAGCTTGGCAAGCCATGCCTATGCCTATCTTGGCTGGCCTGCTTATGAGTACAATAACAAGTTTCTCTCATGCTCATGCTCAGTATGGTTTCTAGAATTATTAAGAGTTCTAACTCTGGATTTGTCGAAAGGGCACCATCCATTAATATGACTGGTTCTTGTGTGACGCTTTGTTATATATTTGTATTGGTTGTTGCTGGCACCCTTTTTTAATTTTTAGTGGTATTTAATGTAGGACTACAATAGCTGAGTGTTAAAAATAGAATTATAGCCATACCTATGACAGCCTTTGTAATTACTCTGGTTTGATTTGCCATCAGGTATATCACTTGATCAACCCCTTGTGACCTCTTGCGGCACTGGTGTGACAGCATGTGTATTAGCTTTGGTAAGACTACTTTGGACATTAGCTCACAAGATTTCATTTGCTGATGGTAAATTGTGTTTCTAAAACCTATGTTCTCATTTTAGGGCCTCCATCGCCTTGGCAAAACCGACGTTGCAGTATATGATGGATCATGGACTGAATGGGGTGCCCACCCTGACACTCCAGTTGCTACTGCAGTTTAGCGCTATCTGCAGTCTATGGATGACCCTCGATTGTACTTCCCCTGTATACTGTGATCCTATGGAAGAAGGCAAAGGAAACTGAAGAGGTCGGGTGGGTGTAAGGTGGGGAAGCGACGCTGTTCGGCCTTTTCGCTGTAAATGATTGAAACAGAAGAAATGGCATATATACTATGTGAATTAAGAGTTGAGAATCGACTTTTCAGAGGTCCCTTTTCTGTGGTGGGACAATAATAAATGAGATGACAAAAATCTGCCGCCAGTGTTATAGCCATATTTTGGTTTCTGTGCTTGTGTTCTGTACATTCTGCTCATTACGTCATTCAAAAATCAATCAGATACCGTATTGGTAAACATGATACACTTCTACACAATTCGACACTACAGTTAATCTGATACGAAAGCTTTGATCTGTTCATTTGAGCAAGGAAGATGTCTCTGTCGAGCTGGATTGAGTAGTACCAGTGCTGCTGCTGCCGCCTGTGACGGCTGAAGATGTACAGCTGAAAGCATCAACCGGCGGCATGTATGTTGCCACCGGCATCCTTGCAGGAAGGCTCGGCAGCGGCGCCTCGAACCGCAGCACGTTGACGGCCTGCCTGATGGACGGTCGCAGGCTCCGATCAGGGTGCGCGCACCAGAGCCCGACGACCATCACACACTCCATCTCCCGGCCGTCGAATTCTCCCTTGAGCCGCGCATCGACCACATCAAGAATCCTTCCCTTGCCGTGTGAGTCCCAGACCCACTGGGCAATGTGGATGGTGTCTTCGTCATTCTGAGCCACAATAGGCCGCCGGCCACAGGCGATCTCAAGCAGCACGACGCCGAAGCTGTAGACGTCAGACTCGGCGTTGGCCCTGCCGGTGATCATGCACTCGGGGTCAATGTACCCCATCGTGCCGGCAAGCACCGTCGTGTGCGAGCCCCGGCCGTGGTCGACGAGCCTCGCGAGCCCAAAGTCGCCGAGCTTGGCGCTGAATGACGCGTCCAGCATGATGTTGCTCGGCTTGATGTCCCTGTGAACGACGCACTGCTCCCACTCTTGGTGTAGGTAGAGAAGCGCAGAGCCTAACCCGAGCACAATTTCATGCCTGGAGATGGAGTATTACTACAGCATCAGCTAAAGCTCGCAAGCATTTGGAGAAAGTGATGTGCTATATGCTCGTCATAGGCCTATGTACCTGAGTGGCCATGGTAGCACGTCGTTCTTGGCTCTGTAGAGATGCGTGTCGAGGCTGCCGTTGGGCATCAGCTCGTAGACGAGGAGCAGCTCGCCGCCGCCGTGGCACCAGCCGATGAGCTGCACGAGGTTGCGGTGCCGAAGCCGGCTTATGATCCTCACCTCGGAGGCGTACTCCTTCCTCCCCTGCTTGGAGCCCTTGGACACTCTCTTGATAGCCACCTGAAGGTTCAACTCCTTCAAAAATCCTATGTACACTGAACCGAAGCCTCCTTCGCCGAGCTTCTTGTCGTCGGAGAAGTTTTCAGTTGCAACGGCCAACTCGCTGTAGCGAAATCGCTTGGGTCCTGTCCCTTTCTCGAAGTCGTCTTCCATGTCCGGCTCATCGTCCAAGAAGTTTCCCTCTTCCAGCTCTCGTTCTCTCGTCTGCTCAAGGATTTTAGCCTGTTTTCGCCGTCGCCTTAGAGGGATACAGATCAAGAAGCCCAGAATGATCAAGAACGAGACAGAACCGACAGCCAGGCCGATCACTAGCCCTGTTTTGGAAGACGGCGACGATCCTGTGGGCCAAAATCGGGAAATTAATACCACACTGTATGTTCCATGTGTGGTGAACACACTGGTGTGGTCCATTAATAAGACGGAGTAACAAGGGACAGTATATTCATAAGTTGTTTAAAATTTTCTTAAGTTTAAGTCACTTGTTATAATTATTGGATTAATATCAAATCATATGACACACCAATCTCTACACAAATCCAATGGTCACAACAAGTAATTTAAACTTAAGAAAATTTCAGACAACTTGAAACTCGCAAAACCGTAGTAACAAATGCTAACCTGGTGTCTCAGGTAGCGCCGGGTGAGCAGGAGGCTCTGGCGACGATGGCGGCAGCGCCGTGGGAGCAGGAGGCCAGGTGATGTCGAAGGCGCCAACCTGGTATTTCAGGTAGCAGCTGTACCCCTTGATGGCACCTCCGGTGTTGTTGGTGAACAACTCGGGCAGAAGCTTGATGTAAACGCCGAGGCACCGCGAGCACTCGCTCGCGTTCAGGTCCCTCGTGCACTGCGCCAGCCCGTACATGTCCTGCGTGCTCGAGTACGCCTCGCTATCGTTGGCGAGCTGCAAGCGCGAGACTACGACGGTGGCCCTGAGCCGGCTGATCAGCGATAGCCACGCGGTGGTCACGCCGGCCGAGGTGACGGGCTCGCCGCTGACGTACACGGCGAACGCGTAGAACGGGAAGGTGAGCTCGGCGGTGCTGAAGAAGGGCTCGCTCGAGTACCGGAGCAGGCACGCGTCGTACGCGGCGTTCACCGTCCTGCTGGACGGGCACACCTGCGTGATCCCGGCGGGTGCCCGGGCGAGGCAGTCCTGGCACTGGGTGGCGTTGCGGTCGGCAAAGCACATGATGAGCCCGAAGACTTGGTCGGGCCCCGTCCCGACCGTGCCGTTGTAGAACCACCCGTTGTTGCCGGCCGCCGTGGGGAGGGTGGAGAGGAGCTGGTCGAGGTTCTTCTTGTACTGGCTGCCGTCGGTGTAGTTGCCGTTTGTGGAGCAGGAAGGATTGAGTGGGCGCATGAGCTTGTCGTCCTGACCCACCGCCGCGACGCAGAGCGAGGCAGCGACGGTGAGGAGCAGGAGAAGGCGGGGAGCCCGAGCCATGGACGATGGCCGGTTACGCCGCTGGTAGCCGAGGAACTGAACGTGCTTGTGCTCTACTTACCCACTTACCCTGAATTTCCTTTCAGGATCGTGCAGCTGATCAAGGTTTTTAACTTTTATTGTCACCTTTTGGAGTTGATCAGGTCTCCTGTGACAAGGATTGGGCTTGACTTCTCTGAATTGGTGTTGAAGGGTCAGCGTACTGCAAAAAAACAAGAGAGTCGTTTAATAAGAACACGTTATGACGTTATGCACGCGGCACGCCACTATTTTCCGATGCAGGACAGAAGAGAACCCTAGAAACACAACGAGGCTAAACTGAAGAAATATACAATGGTGCCTGAAGAACTTCAATCTTTGACAGACACTAGAATGCCAGCTCTAAATATGCCACTGACGAAAAAAAAATCACTCGCCATTAGTATATAGTCTGTACAACGGGAAATACAGTGAGGAATTGTTCGTCAGGCTTAAGACCTCGCCGAGCATCGTGCCGTGCCGTCGTAGAAGCTGCCGTCCGTGCAGGGCTTTCCCCTTTTTTGGGTAACAGCACCCGATCAGGTTTGCAAAAGTCCTGGCTGGCCTAAATGACACTATTTAAAGTAGTATTAGCAAAAATAACACCCTCGTAGCCGTAATGATAAAAATGATATTCTCATTCGTACGACCACGGAACGAACAAGCTACAGACGAGCACGTGGTGCCTCATCCGTCTCGTTAACGTGCGGACGAGGTGTCACGTGTCGGCCCGTGGCTTGTCCATCCCGTAGTCATGTGGATGAGAGCGCTATTTTTGCAATTACGACTGCAATGACGCTATTTTTGCTAATGCCGCTTCAAATAGGGCCATCCAGGCCAAAAATTCGGCTGGTTTGAGCTGGTCAGTTCTGGTAGGATCGTTGAAACGCATAGTTTTCCAGAAGGGTAGATGAGTAAACAAATGTTTCTTAATCTTGACAAGGTCGTGTGGAGTGCATAGGAAAATGTGGTTATTATAAAATTAGCGATTTCATCAAATATTCAGAATTAATTATATCATAAATTACTATAATTAAAGTATAATTCCAACATAATTTAAATGATAGAAATATCATATAAGTATGCAACATTTTCATGTCAATTAATGTAACAACCCTAAGTTAGGGTTTGTATTTCAAATGTATAAAAGTGTGAAAGTTCAAAAACTTTTGTTGTATCTCATGGTCATGCTCCTGGTTTTCCAAAAACATGCGCACAATTTCAAATTTTTGATGTTTGTATTGAAGGTTGTGTTGAAAATTCAAACTTTCAAACTTAAAATTCAATTTCTCTTGAATTCCAGAAAAATGTAAGAATAAAAATTCCTAAAAATAATTTATTCAAATACTAGATTATTTATCTTGAATTATAATTATTTTGACCAAATTTTTAGAAGTGATTTTGACTCCACCAAAATTCAAATCAAACCTCAAATGCAGATTTGAAAATGATTTAATTCTAACAAACTTCAGTATATAAAGTGTTTGAAATTATTTTTCCTAAGTCTTAGTTGATTCTTAGAATGCCCACAAAATTTTCAGAATTTTTAGAAATTTATTTCTAGTTTTAAAGCACTGGTCAAATTGAGAAAACAGATTTTAATCTCAGTCAACCTTTTCACTGTTCATCGGGCTCAGACCCAAACTCCGACTCGAGTCCGACCGCGTATCTCGGCTCAGCCGCACCGCCTAGCTGCACCGCCCGAGCCCGATCGCTCTCCACCGTCCGATGCAGATCGTGTGGTTCACATCATCTGAAGTAATCGGACCATTCTAATGCATCCCTTTATCTCGACCGTCCAAGTTAGATCGTACGGTCCGCGGGGTTTCTGTAACATCCCCATTTTGGCTTGTATTTCAAATGTAAGAAATTTAGGATAATTTAAAACTTTTCCTGCATCCTAATGCCTTTAAGCTTTCCTGAAGTTCTTGTAAAAGAATTTTGGGGAATCCAAAATTTAAATCCTCAATTGTCTCAAGTCAACAACCTCCTTGGTGAAATCTTGTGTCAAACCCTTGGAAATAATTTTCCTTGGTTCTAGGGTTGCTTGGTAACACCTCTGAATTATTTCATAATTTTTGGAAATTATTTGAAATATTTTAGAGGCAAGTCAAACCTTGGTCAAACCTTTGAATTAGCATTCTGAATTTTCTTGAGAACAATGCACTACATAAAAATATCTGAAAATTTTATGGAAGGTTAATCATCAGTGGATAAGCTCAGTTAAAATTTCATAATTTTGGAGTTGATTTGATACCTCAATTAAATCCCCAAAAATCTCAGTTCTTAAATTCAAACTCAGACCTGACACTGTTCCTCCGACCGGACCCAACCCCGACTCGACTCGATCAAACCGCCTAGCTGCACCGGGCTGAGCCGCACCACATGAGCGCATCGCGAGCCGTCCGTTTGAAATCGGCGGCCCCAGTTGTTGGAGCATTGATTTGCCCGGTTGCCCTATCGCCATGGACCCTCGGATCTCGACGGATGGCGCGCGGCGATCGAGCGCTGAAACTTCGAAACCGCGGTTCAATCTTGACCGCCCTTGCTCCATCGGACCGTCGAGATGCTTTCAATCTCGGCCGCCCAAATCCATCCAACCGTTCCCACCCACCCCCTTCCTTTCTTTCTCTCTGACCGGTGGCCCCGCTCGCCTGGTCATCGTCGTCTTCGCCGCCTCTGTCTCGCGCGTGTGCGCCAGCGCCATGGCGTGTGCAGCGTGGGAGGGTAGAGTCAAGTCCACTCTCGTCCTTGCAACGTCTATTTGCATTTAATGCGTGCCAGGGTGCCCTCAAAGTCGTCCATTACCTGCCCCCATCCTCTCGGCTCGCCCACGGTCGCACCATGAACCGAGCGCACCCGCAAGAAGGGTTCTGCTCAATTATTTGTCCTCCGGCTATAAGAAGCCCTCAAGTTTCTCCTCCGCCCTCCTTTCGCCTTTCCGCAACCCCAGTCGGCACCTTCTCTTCTTGCTCGAGCTCAAGTCACCAAAACACCGAATCCGCCATTGTTGGCCGCAATCGAGCTTCGTGGGCATCCTAGTTCCCGTGGCTCCCTTGCTCCATTTCTTGCTTCAACTTGTTACTTTAACCCTCTGGAACCTTAACCCTCATTCAATTTTGGTTGTCTCCTCAGGAGTCGGGTGATATTGGCGTTCCCCCATTTCGGCCGAACTTCACCCCCTTCTTCCCCATCTCCGGTAAGCAGCACCTCCCCTAAATTCCTTACTCTGGGAGTATCTCTGGGCTAGTTGGGACCCAGTGTGATGATCCGGTCGTGCTATTTTTGCCCAGGCTGGTCCCTCCTCGGCGACACCAGTACCGCCGCCGCTGTCTTCCGCCTCCGGCCCACCTTCAGCAATCTCCCTGCCTCCGGGTCATCGCGGTGAGTCCCTAGCACCTCCCTGTAGCTAGTGCGCGTGTTAGTTGGGCAAAGCTGTGGCCAAAATGCGTTTGCCGTTTTGGTCGTACTCCCTCCTCCGCCCCGCTCCGTCGTGCCACCGCGTCGGACCATCTCCGACCTCGTCGTCGGTTCCTTTGAGTGCGCATTAGTATTAGGGTTCCATTTTGGCACTTCGCCGGCATCGCTTGGGCCCAGCTCGCCGGCGGCACGCCGGGCGAGTTCAAGTTCGGCGCTGCTATGTTGTCGGACGCGCCAATTGAGCTGGGTTCGTTCTCGTCCGTCCGATGTTGAATCCGCGGCCCATAATCGTCCACGTCGCCCCTTTCTCGATATGCCGGTTTTCGCTAAGTCCAGAAATCCGTATCACATTAAGGTCTTCTCATTTTCATATCTTTGTCATCTTAGCTCCAAATTAGATGATTCCAGTTTTGTTAGCTTCCTTATAACTTGAACTTAAATGGAAAAATAATTGTAGACCATGATCAAACCTGGAAAACCATTTTCAAAAATAGTAAACAAGTGAACTTAATACTGTTTTTCAGAACTTTTAGCAAACTTGTAAAATGCATAACTTTTAATCTATAGATCCTTTTTGTATGAATCCAATTGGATTAGCTTCCACTGATAGTGTATTTGCTAGGAAAATTGGTTTCACCAATTTTACTGTTTTTAAAAATCATAAGGATCATATTTTAGTTTAATACCCTAAACAATTTAGACAAATCATAACTCTTTCAATATAACTCCAAATTACCTGAAATTTTATATGGCTTATCACTATACCAGTAGGTAGCTACCATAAAAGTTTCAGCTTCAAAATCTTTCTAGAAAATATTTTTGCTACAGTACCTAATTATGGCCGAAAATAGGTTTTTAGGGAATATCTTTTGCACCACAAATCAAAATTAGGTTTTTCCAGTTTCTATGTCTAGGTATATTCGTATTTTACCTTGTGTATAAATTTCGTCGCATTTGGATAATTTTTGCTTGCTCTTTTGTTTAAAGTGTTGCTCGTCTTATTGGTTGTTTTCGCTCTTTCGCTTAGGCTTCGACATTTGCGTTAACCCTGAGAACGACCCTCCGCAACAGTTTGAGCAACAGCAAGCAGGCAAGCAGTTTGATCATTTCCCATTGATCCCATTACTTTTAAAGTCTAAAATTTTGTTTAACTTCTATGTATGCATTGCTAATTTGTTGTTAAATTGATTAGTTAATCCTCTAGTTGCATAATCTGTAGGTAAATGATTATCCTCTACTACCTGAGCCTAGGTTATTTGCTGTGATTAGAGTTCGTTGGATGAGCTCTTGTCACTTAGTAGATTTCGAATAAATATTGCTTAGCCATGCCTAGTATCGGTAGTATTGGGCGATCATCGACTTAGTCGATGATCTTGATCACACAAATACCTATACTACTCCATTATGTCCAACCCTTGTGTTTTATTGATTTACAAATCAAAAACTGAAAACAAAACTATATCTTGACTTGGGCACAATGGTATGTTGATGTGATCTGTTGGGTGTGTTTGGAATGGTGCCTAAGTCCCCAAGGACCGAGTTACTTGTGTCACTAAGCCAGCGCTATTGCGTGCTAACCACACGAGGGGATATGGAACTGTCTTGACTAAGTACTTTGGGAGGTGTTAATTATGAGCTGGTTGGTGGGTGTGTTCTTGTGTGTGTGTGTTTGTGGTGTTGGAGGGGAGCATTAGCAGACCGGTTAGGCTGTCTAATGTGTCCTTCTCCCGTGGGTTGCGGCTCTTAATTAGCATCGTCCATTGAAAGCGTCTTGTTAGACTTAGCCATGCACATACCAAAGGAAGTGTGCTAACCGTGGTGGTGGAAAGCGGTCTATCGTGTGGGTACATTGGTACACCTGCGGGGTTTTAAACTATTCGAATAGCCTCGTCCTAGGTTATGGACATGCTTGGTAAGGTCGTGCAAGAACTAGACTACAACCTTTTAAAAACTTAAACTTGACATGGGTGGTATGAAGGGGTACTTCATGCTATTGTTGTGGTGACTATGGGTTAGTCACTTCTAGGTTGGTGTTGTCATCTATCTATTGTTATAATTGTCTCTCTTTTATTTGAACAATAAAAGTTAATTGCAAACTTGTTTTGAATCTACTACCTTATTGCAAATGAAAACTTGCTTTATGCTGAAAATAAGTCCAGAGCTTCATCCACTTAAATAAAGCTTGCATGTAGTTAATTATAGTTCTGTTATCTCACACGTCGGTCTTGCGAGTACAAAAACAAGTTTTGTACTCATCGCTTGCTTAATATTAATTGTTGCAGAGGAAGAAGGTGAGCCCCAAGGGCCTCACTTTTGTGAGTCATGTTGCTTGTTTTGTTTGGGACGATTAGCTTGGCGGTCCGGTTGGTTGCCTTGTGGGTAAAGGCACACCGATTGGCTTTTGTTTATCGCCATCTTATGGCCATTTTGCTTCCATTGTTTAAATTAGTTACTTATGTGTTAATTGGCGGTCGGCCTCTCTTTGTAATAACTCTCTTTATATTATCTATGTCTTTCGGTTGTTGCTTTTGCTTTGGCTCTATGTGTATGAATGGAATTGATGCATGATTTTGTAACAGGGTGTGTATCGCACTGCAGGAAGTATACATATCTCGAGGCTTAGTTTATTTGATTTGTCTTGTTAGGACCAAGTGGATGGTTAAGCAAGACAAGCCAGAATAAACCGGGTCCTCACAAAGTTGGTATCGAGCCATTCCGACCGTAATAACCCAAGCTTGGTAGATCATAGGATATTTTGAAAACTTTATTTTCAAAGAGTCAAATAATTTATGAAAGCTTAAGGAAATTCTCAGATTTTATTTCTTACCTATCTTAGCTTTCTTCTCTCATCTTGCTCTAAATTGAGTTTTAAAAATTGTTTTCCTCTCATCTTCTTCTAAAAAGATAGTCGTTATCGATTAATTGGGTTTTGGGAACCAATGAGTTTGGCAAATTGAAACGTTAGCCGCCCTCTACAAGATTTTGAAGCTTCGGAAGTTGAAGATTTCGGCTTAGGAGCTTGGATGCAAGATCTGGACAGCGATTGTTCAATTTCCGGACAGCAAGCTCAAAGGTTTCTAAATAGGGTAGAAAATGAGAGGTTAATCAACTAAAACTTGTGGAAATAAAAGGGGTAGGATGTGATACTAGTTAGCTAAGTATCTAACGTTATCTTTATCGCCTTAACCTTGCTCTTGAGAAATGTTAGACTGGAGGTAGCGTGCTGAAACTCATTTGCTTTGCTTAATACTTTTGTTGCAGAGGAAGAAGGTGAGCACCAAGGGCCTTACTTTTGTCAGTTGTGCTGCGGTGGAGTGTGGGACGACTAGTTGGCGGTCCGGTTGGTTGCCTTGTGGGTGAAGGCACACCGATTGGCTTTTGTTTATAGCCATCTTATGGCATTTTTGCTTCCGCTGTCTACCTTAGTTATTTGTGTATCTTTTGACCGATCGGCCCTCTTCTGTAATAACTGTTGTTGTCTATCTACTGTTTAATGTTGTGATGTCTTGGACTCTATGTTTAGAATGGAGTTGATGCATAATTTTGTGGTGAGGTGTGTACACGGTATTTCTGGGAAGTATACATATCTCGAGGCTTGGTTTATTTGATTTGTGATGCTAGGACCAA
Organism: Ampelocalamus luodianensis; assembly: GCA_036346255.1. Lineage (NCBI taxonomy): Eukaryota > Viridiplantae > Streptophyta > Magnoliopsida > Poales > Poaceae > Ampelocalamus > Ampelocalamus luodianensis. Next base: position 43,612,243 of record CM070640.1, on the reverse strand, counting down.
GTGGAAGGTTAAGCATTACAAGCCAAATAAATTGAGGTCCTCACAATTTAATAGGATAAAATACTCAAAAGATATATCTTAACAACCAAAGATATCAACACAATGCTCAGATTTAGATTGCTTATTTATTATTCTCAGATATCTATTTGCTCAAGATAAAATCCCGGTCTACTCGCCTCTATTGTCTATAGTATTCACAGAATGGATATGATGACAAAAAAAGCATACTTTGAGCTCAAAAAACTGCTTTACTAATATGTCAAGAATTATCTCAAAACACCAAGTTGTATTTTCAGCCAACAGAGGATATAAATTACTTAATAGTGCAAGAGAATCACAATCCAGTACTTTAGCCTTTCGGCCAGTAGGACAATATTTATATAACAGTGCATAGAGATGTTCAATTAGTCACAAGACTCACAACTAAACCATGTAACAGTGCACATAGATCATAGAACAAGGCCAAGTTCAATTAGTCACAAGACTCACAACCGAACTACTGAAAATGACAGAGCCACCAGAATGAGATGAAATGACAACAGTAAGCAAAGTTATAAGCTCAAGTCTGATCTAGCTATCAAATCATTTTCATTATATGACAATTATCCTCATCGAGCATTAATCTGAGCCCACAAAATCACTACGCAATATCTCCCAGTGCAAGTATCAACCAAATCAATCACAATTTAAGACTTCTACTAGCACAACACATATGCAAAGTGATGTAAAAACAGCAATACTCATGATGTAGATGGCACTCAAAGCCACCGAGTAGTAAACCGGGTAAGGCATACCGAAGGCGCTGACTCAGAAAACTAATCGTCTCACTGTGTCGTGAATACCAGATGAGGTTGACGGAGATACAATGCCAACTTTACAAATCGGAGACACACCACTGCGCGAAGACGAGGTACAAGGGATGCCGCACAAGTACCACAATCGAGATGCACCGGTCGAATGCACCAATGGAGCACCAATCACCAAAAGCGAATGCCTTCTTCCACTCAAGATCAAGCCAAAGCTGACCAGTTCTCACCTTCAATCGGCGCAAGTCCAACTCTCACCGCCCCTCAACAGAGAAGAGGAACGCAAGAGGGAAAACCGATACACACAAAAAGGAGGGGAACCTAGTCCTCACCACCCATGGCGCTGAGTTCAACCATGGCAGCACAGTGGCTCTCAAAGCCTCAGGAACCAAAAACCAAATCGGAAAAGAAGAAGCAAAAAGGAGGGGAGAGCTCACTGTTTTCGGGGGTGAAGCAAGAAGAGAGGAGGAGACTGCCTTAAGACTAAGGAGTAAGAGGAGGAGGAAGCTCATGGCGCCGCGAACGGCCAGCGAAAACTCCGCCAAGATGCGCCAATGCCGCCACCAGAGATGGGGAATCCCATCCCGAGCGCTGCTCGATTTTGAGACTGGATCTCAAAACCTTATCTCCTCCTTTCCCCAATGACAGGTGGCCCCACTATTTCTTTTCTTTTTCCATTTTTCCATTTTTCTCAAATAATTACCAAATGGCCCTCACATATACAACATTGGTCTGTTGGAGTTTACTTGGACCCCATGGTTTCTGTCTGAAGAGAAAATCCTTTTCTGACTTTGTCATGACCATCGACCAAGGGGTGCTAATGGGTTAGATTCAAACGGGTTAAATGGATTGGGTCCTTGATTGGGTTAGCTTTGGATGGGTGACAATGGGTTAGGTCTAGGGATGGCAATAGGGCTCCATTCTCCATTCCCCGACGGGGAATTCACCCATTAAAGGACGGGGATGGAGCTATTTCTTTCTCCACGAGGATGCTAATATGCAAATACAATTCCCCATCGGGTGAAGCGGGGATGGAGCCATTCCCCTACTCCCCATCCCCATTACCCGCATGGGCCCCCCGATAAGACATGTAGGCCACTAGCCCAGTACCGCACAACCCGATAAGGCGATAGCCAGATAATCTTATTTGCATCATTTACTTTTCATATGCTAATTAATCAAAAAAACATTATCATTTTAGTATTGTATGTGGATGTTCATACTCATTTTATAACATTATGAATCTTATTTTATCTTCTTTTAGAATTCAACTTTCGGGTATGGGTTCCCGTGGGGCCCCGATAACCCGATGGGGACGGAGGCGGGGGAGAATAGCACCCGAGGACGGAGATAGGGATGAGGATAGAGATTTTTTCGTCTTTCGGGGATGAAAATGTTCCACCACTCTCCGACGGAAAATGATCTCGTTGCCATCCTTAGTTAGGTCGACTTGAGTATCCCCGTAGAAAGGGTTGGGTTGGAGTAGGATGGGTTTGACAACCGGTCGAACCCGTGGGTCTTCGTGCCTGTGCAGTGCGACAAACTGTGACTTCGCTTGCGAAGTTGTGATCTGTATGTGCACGTCCATGCATGCCTGTATGCTTCTACGTATGTTAGTCCTAGTTATAAATAAAAATGTACCTGCTGCATGAACACTTGGGTGCCATGCATGACTGTCGAAGTGTCAGCAGATTAATTGTCTAGTTTTCTGTTAGAACTTACAGACTTTTATAATTAAATAGATTCATGTATGCAAAATTGCAATCCCTTCGATAGCTTAATTAGGCCCCTTCGATAGCTTAATTAGGCCCTGATGGAGGGGGCGTATTTTTTTTCTGGAATCTGGCTTCACTAAGTTGAGCGGAGTACTTTTAGCTCGTTAGGCTATCTGAGGAACTTGAGCTTCACCCTAAAACTGTCATAAATTTATTAAGGTGTGTTTGGTTGCCTGGATGCCTTTCAGCCTGGCCTAACGGGTGAGCATGGCTATGCTAAATTAAACCAGGGCGTGATAACGGAACATGTGGTTGTTTTGTTGGATGTTAAGATGATATGCAGTTTGTACTAACGAAAAAGAATAAAAATCCAATTTCAAAATCCTCCCCACGAGAAGAGCAAGACTAACTTGGGCTGAATGGATGGGATGAGTTAGAAATGGGTTGAACCATATTGAGAAAAGGGTTTTGCTAGTTTTAAGTTGCCTGAAATTTTCTTAAGTTTAAGTCACTTGTTGTGACTATTGGATTTGTGTAGAGATTAGTGTGTCATATGATTGGATATTGATCCAATAAATATCATATGATTGGATATTGATCCAATGGTCACAACAAGTGACTTAAATTTAAGAAAATTTCAGCCAACTTATGAATAGACAATCCCTTGAGAAAATTGGGTTGGTTTGGGTTAGCGTTGCATATGAGTTGGGTTGAGTTGGGTTTTGGAGATAGAGCAGTATGTTGGTCTGGATTGGATTGATGCGCTACATTTAAGTAGGTTGGGGTGGGTTTTAACCCATTAGTAGGCCTACATTGATCAGCAAGCCATTTTTTTTTTGGCAGTTTTGCTAGTTTTAAGTTCTCTAAAATTTTTTAAGTTTAAATCACTTGTTGTGATCATTGGATTTGTGTAGAGATCGGTATGTCATTGATTGGATATTGATCCAATGGTTACAACAAGTGATTTAAATTTTAAAAAAATTTAGACAACTTATGAATAGACAGTCCCTTTTTTAAAAACAAGGACATAAACTCTGCCATTTATTTTAGATGATTTTTTCTTGAAAATCAGTCACTTTTTGAACTATTAGATGGAGATCCAATGCTCCAGATATCATCCCCACTCCTATATCCTTAACCCAATCTCACTTCCTACTCTCTCTCCCTCTCTCTCACCAATCACATAGTGTTAAAATTGAAAGATGTATACCAGTTCTCTTTATTTTAAGGAGAAGAGAGATACACTGCTCCCGATGCAGTTACACCAAAGACACTGATACCGTGTCCAGAAGGGGTGACATCACAAAACACCGAGATCGCTGAAAAGGCAACGCACCCAACACTTGACAACACCAACACCTGAGTCTCCATCATGCCGTGGGAGCAGGAGGCCAGGTGACGTCGAAGGCGCCAACCTGGTATCTCAGGTAGCAGCTGTACCCCTTGATGGCACCTCCGGTGTTGTTGGGGAACAACTCGGGCAGAAGCTTGATGTAAACGTTGAGGCACCGCGAGCACTCGCTCGCGTTCAGGTCCCTCGTGCACTGCGCCAGCCCGTACATGTCCTGCGAGCTCGAGTACGCCTCGCTATCATTGGCGAGCCGCAAGGGCGAGACTACGACGGTTGCCCTGAGCCGGCTCATCAGCGATAGCCACGCGTTGGCCACGCCGGCCGAGGTGACGGGCTCGCCGCTGACGTACACGGCGAACGCGTAGGTGAGCTCGGCGGTGCTGAAGAAGGGCTCGCTCGAGTACCGGAGCAGGCACGCGTCGTACGCGGCGCTCACCGTCCTGCTGGACGGGCACACCTGCGTGATCCCGGCGGGTGCCCGGGCGAGGCAGTCCTGGCACTGGGTGGCGTTGCGGTCGGCAAAGCACATGATGAGCCCGAAGACTTGGTCGGGCCCCGTCCCGACCGTGCCGTTGTAGAACCACCCGTTGTTGCCGGCCGCCGTGGGGAGGGTGGAGAGGAGCTGGTCGAGATTCTTCTTGTACTGGCTGCCGTCGGTGTAGTTGCCGTTTGTGGAGCAGGAAGGATTGAATGGGCGCATGAGCTTGTCGTCCTGACCCACCGCCGCGACGCAGAGCGAGGCAGCGACGGTGAGGAGCAGGAGAAGGCGGGGAGCCCGAGCCATGGACGATGGCCGGTTACGCCGCTGGTAGCCGAGGAACTGAACGTACTTGTGCTCTACTTACCCACTTACCCTGAATTTCCTTTCAGGATCGTGCAGCTGATCAAGGTTTTTAACTTTTATAGTCACCTTTTGGAGTTGATCAGGTCTCCTGTGATAAAGATTGGGCTTGACTTCTCTGACTTGGTGTTGCAGATTGTAGGTGAAGTCGGGTTCAGGTCTACGGCGTAGTTTGGAACGAATTGGTCTTGAAATTGCTTTAAAGAAAGTGCATTGGTCAGAAGATGGCACAAGGGGTTGATGAGATCAATTTGCATGCTCTAAATTCTGAAAAGGCGGTTCTCTGAATCTTGTTTCGCATTATAGGAGTCTATGCTATTCTGAATGCAAAACAGCAGTCTTGGATGTAACACCCCTTTTTTCCCCCCTCCCTCTTTCTTCCTTCTTCCCCGGGTCAACCCCCCTTTCTTCAATCCGGACCGGACCCCCTCCCTCTTCTCGCCCGTGCGCACGCTGCTCGCCCGGACCCCCCCTCCTCCCTTCCCTTCCCCGCGCTCGCGTGCTCTGCGGTGCCGCTGCGTGCACGCCACCGCCTGCCCTCTGCACCGCCGCCTCCCCGCGTCATAATCACCCGGCGCCGACGCCGCCCTTCGCCCGCCCGACCCCCTTCTCCCGAGCTCCCGCCGGCTTTAAAAGCTCCCCCAGCGCCTCCCTTCCCTCCTCCCATTCCCCTTCCTTCTCCCCAACCAAGAAGAAACCGAGGAAGGAGAAGCAAGAAGGAAGAAGAAGAAGAGCCAAGCCTTACCTCCTCGCTGCCGCCGCCGCCGCCGCCTCCGGTTGCCGCCGCCGTTGGTGAGCTCCATGCGCGCCACCCCACTCTTTTCTCCCCGTGGTCGCCGCCTGCCGCGCCCCACCTCCCGTTGCCGCCGCCGTTGTCGCCGCCGCCGGCCGCCGCCGCCGCGCCGCCTCCCCTTCCCCGGCCGCCGCCGCCACCCCTCCTCTCTCCCGCTCGCCCGAGCCGCCCGCCTCCTTTTTCTTCGCTCGGCGAGGCGCGCTACGGCGCGCCCCTCGCCTGTCACAGCAGCGCGTGCTCGTGCTGCATTCGGCCCGTCGGCGTGGCCGGGCCGTTTCTTGCCTCTGGCCGCGCGGTTTTTCCTTTTTGGTTTGAATTTCTTTTCCCTTTTCTTTTAATTCAAAAGCTAGACTTCAAAAATTAGTATCTTCCCCATTCTAGCTCCAAAAATTGTAAAGTAAATTTCTAAAAATTTGTTAATTCAAGATCTTGCTAATGTCATAGGTCTTGTTCAATTTAGAGTTTATTTGTTGTTCATTTGTATTTAATTGCTCTTTTTGCTTATCTGTGTCTTTTTCCTAGACGTTAGTCAGACTAGGATTTGAAGACGCGAGATCCCTGTTGATCAAGCCCAAGGTTATCAAGATCCTCTAGCCTATATCCCAAAGTAGTCAATACTTTGATCATATTGAGCCTACATTTTATGCAAATTATATTCTTTTAAAATAGCAAATTGCATGCTTTAATTCTTTAAACAAATGTATCTTAAAGCTTAAGGTAGTTAAATACCCATTTGATGAATAATTAATTATTATGCCATTCTTGACAACTTGAATCCATTAACCATTGTCACCCTAGTAACTATATGGTAATACTAGTTATAGGTCGTACTTAAGCGACATGCTAGTCTTGCTTAAGTACCGGGACATTAAAATGTTCCAATCATCATCTCTTCAAACATGAAAATGGTTTGGGTAGTCATTGGTGGTCCATGACTGTGATAAATATGGTAAATTAGTTTTTTACTCCTCAAAACCCTAAACTTGCTATTACCCCGCCTGGGTGGACGGTAAGAAGAATGGTGTGACAGTGGGTGCTAATGTAGCCCAATGACTGTCGTTTTGTGGATTGGAATGTGGAATGAACCGCCCAGACAACCCTAAGAACTTAATCTTGTCATGACCTCCGTGTAAAACAAGTTCAACCACAAGTCCAGTAAAACACAACTCGGCTAAATAATTTGTATCCTCGGTCGAGTTGCACTGTAGATGTCCTGCGACACCGTAAGCCTCTGTGGCGAAGGGTGTCGGGGCGCACGACGTAAGTCGTTAAGAGGGCGCAAGAGGGGGTCTAGGTAAGGGTTAACGGATCTAAACGGACGTAACCCTTCGAAGACGAAACCTTAGCGGGTGTAACTAATACTGCTGGATGCATTGTAAAGGCCTTGTGATGATCTCCCCTGATTCACATGTCTACGGAAACGTGTGTACATATCCGGATGATCATCTCTTGTGGGTAAAGTGTACAACCTCTGCAGAGTGTAATAAACTATTCGAATAACCGTGCCTACGGTCAAAGGCGGACATGGGAACTTAACTTGAGTTAGTTCTATTTCAAAAACTATTGTGGGTGGTCTAAAAATGTGGTGGGCTCACCTAGCCCTGGTTTGGATTTTTGCCTGAGTTTTCAGACTCAGTGATGTTAATATGTGGGGTTAGCCCCAATCAAAATAAGCATCAGGTAGAGTTTCCGATGGAGGGAACCTCTACTGATATCAACTATTGCACAACTACTCTCTTGAATAAAATACAATTTGTTAAAAACGCTAAGTGCTAGGAATTTGTAATTATGATATTTGAAAACCTTACTTTAGCAAATAAAAGAACCCGAGCCATCCTTGTTAAGCCTTGCATGTATATTACTGCATTTTGTATTGGCTCGCGAGCACGGAAGTTGTGCTCATTCTCGCTCTTTCCCTCAAAACCCTCAGAAGCAGGAAATCCTGGAGATTACGACTACTACGAGGATCCAGAAGTTGGAGGTCCAGGAGACGATGAAGCGTAGTGTAGTCTTTAGTTGTTCTAGTCTCGCCCCAGTCCAGTTGACTCCGTCGGTACTTGCGTGCATCCACTATTATCCAAGTCTTGGTTAATATCCGACGCACACGGGTTTCCCCAGTCGCTTGCCTGTGGAGAGATGTGCTCTCACCCCCTTTTGCTTCCGCTACCGTATTCGGTATTCTGTAATGTAATCAATTTGGCCTGTTCGGCCCTATTGTAAAACTCGACCCGACGCGGTCTATGTAAACTCTGTTGTGTTAATTAATGAATGGTATGATTTTACGTCATGTATGATTTGATTCAGTGATGTATCTGTGAGTGCTAGCTACTGATCCAGGGAATAGCACAGTGTTTCACAGGGGATTCTGGATTAGAAAATCCGGGTCCGACATTGGATTACCTTTGAGTAGATGATGCTGAAATAACGCCAGTTTTATTTGACTTATTTAGAATAGCATGGCAAGGAATCCCGTATTGGCGACAACTACTTTTGGGAAACAGAAAGCGCTCGTAATCAGAGTCCGGGGAAGACTTTTAAGTATAGCAATAAGAAGCACAGAAGAACACAATGAATAGGATTACGTTGTATCAATCCAACCCAAGTTTCACTTCTATTGTAAGTGGGAGCGGGACATGACCATACTTTTTGAAGATAGAGAACCTAGATTTGTTTAGAAACTTCCTTTTAAGAATAGTGATTTAGAATGTTATGCGCGCCATTATTTTTCTGCTTAGAATCTGTCTTAAACGGATAAATAATTTGGATTGTGGAGTTTGGACCATGGCAAATGTCATTTGAATGGTGTCACTGTCACCTCAATAAGTCCGATTTTCATTCAAAATCGGGGATACCACGTAGAGAGGAGAACAAAGAAAAATTATATCAATTTGGGGTCGGTGCAGGATGAGAGCATGCGTGATCAATGCAGATAAAAAAGCAGGTTTACTAATTTTCAGTTGCCTGAAATTTTTTTATCCATGAACAACCTACAATTGTACATTATTAAGCCTAAAATTGCAGTACCAAGTGATGTACAATTTTAGTATAATTTTACTATAACATTTAGTTCTACTTGTATTTGTATTTTTTTTTTGTCTAGGTTTATATTTGTAAGAATGAGACAATCTCACCATAAAATGTTGATCGAATAGTGAGAAAAAGATGATTGATGGATAAATTTTTTTTAATCACCTGAAGCATAGACGCTCCCTAAAAAAATAGCACCAGAAACAGTACGATGTTAACATGAAGAAAGATGAACTCCAGTTCAAATTATAGGATGCAAGGGTGCATGCAAAGGCACAATTTTAATGATTTTAGTTTCTGGTTGCGCAGATATCAGAAGAACGAGAAAATTTGCTGTGGCGAGAACAGAATGCTCAGAATTAATGTGCTGCTGCTGGAAAATTAACTCATCTTTTCAGTAATCAGTATACACTGCTGTGTAACCTGTATAATGGGAAAAAGAGTGAGGAATTGCTCGTGAGGCTCAAGACCTCGTCGGATGCCGCACCTGCCGTACAGCTGTAGAAGCCGCCGGTGACTTTCAGGAGCTGGGCGAGTTTTTTTGGTACGGCCGAACGGCCGGCGAAAACTCCGCCAAGATACGCCATTTCTTTTTTTCTTTTTTTCTTTTCTCAAATGAAAAATTACCAAATGATCCTCACATATACAACATTGGTCTGTTGGAGTTTACTTGGACGCCGTGGTTTCTGTCCGAAGAAAAATCCTTTTTAGACTTTGTCATGACCATTGACTTGACGAGAAGAGCTAACCTGAGTCTCCATCGTGCATTCATGACATGACACAACTTGGACGCCGTGGTTTCTGTCTGAAGGAAAATTCTTTTCTGACTTTGCTATGACCATTGACCAGCAGATCATAATTTTTTTAAAACAAGGATAGAAGCTCTGCCATTTATTTTAAAAAGAAGAGATGCCGGTCTCAACGGGCTACACCAAAGACACCAATACCGTTCCTAAGAGGTGACACCACAGAACACCGAGACTACCGAAAAGACAACGCACGCAATACCTGACAACACCAGCACCTGAGTCTCAACTTTTTCAACTAAACAGGCAAAAATATGTCTACTGACGGTGACTCAAGGAGAGATGTGCAGTAGTAAAAGTTAACAAGATGGCATCCAAGTATCCAATTCAGATTTCTGAGTACTGTATTCTGTATACAGTGAAGTTAATGGATAGGCAATTCAGATTTGACGAGTGAAGTTAATACAGAGTACGATGCAGAAGAGAGATTCTGATTCCAGTCCAAAGCTTATGGCACTAGGAAGGCCTGACAAAGGCACAAATTGCTCACACGGTTCAGAGCAATTTCTCAGGAGAGAGAGAGAAGTCAGAAACATGGGGGACAGACAGACCTCTACTGCTTCAGTTGCCCTTCCCTTCCAGAAATTTCTGCATCTGAAAAGTCCGTCCTCCATCTGATACGATGGAAAAAGAGATGAAATTGCCATCATGCATGCTAACACAGGTTGAAATCTCACTCAGCTACAGTTCACATCCTTGCAGGGGAGGAAATCCTTTTTTTTTTCTTTTGCACAAAGACCAGGTGAGAACGTGCATACAAAATTCTACGGCGTTTCTAAGGAATACGTAAATAGTACAGAATCCTACAGTGATGTAAGGAATCAGTAAGTACAACGTGCGCACCTGCGATTGGTTGTCAGAAACTGACAAAAAAAAACAATTTGCCAGTATAAGAGCAATAAAAACAAGATATCTCTGTATGTACTACGGAGAATGGATCGATCTCTTTCGTTTGAGTGGTCGAGAAAGACGACTACATTGGTGGTGAGCGGTAGGGAAGCAGCCGAGCATTTGCGATGGGTAACTCTTACCGTGTGGCGGCGGCGAAGGTCACCGGAGGGCATGCAGACGCTGAAGGGGTCGTGCTTTTGGGTGAGTAGAGGGAACTCTTGCATAGAATGCACTTATATTAAGGGATTTTCAAAACCATATATTTGGGTCGCTTCAAACTGTTCGATCAGATAAAATTGGCTTAGATTAGGACACGTAGAATGCAGGAAATATTTCTGGATAAAGCTCTGTTTGGATCGTCAATAAAAAGTGCGATTCAAACAGGAAAGCGCTTTGAAAATTTGCGTGACCCGCTTTCTGCGTGTCTTGATCTGGGCCGCCTGTATTTGATCGAATGGCTCGAAGCAGCCGACCAGGTGGGACGGGATAACTCCTGTCGCCTCTCCGGCGGCGGCCGTACGCCCTCCGGCGATCTCGTCGCGTCGGCGGCGGTTGGAGTATGTCCGTACGTATGCTCGGCTGCTTCCCTATTTCCCTCCACCAGTCTCGCTTCCCACGGCGGGGGAGCAGCCGCCGCGGCACCTCCGCCATGGCCAGAGGCGGCTGCGAGTAGTGCCAAGTAGGGTGGTTCCTCGATTACACGGATCATCTCCGAAATTGTGAGCGCTCCGGCGTGCCGCGCGGCGCATGAACGACCTAAACGACGGCCTCCTCCCCCGCTGGGCGACCCCTACACCCGCTTACCGGTAAGTGCCCGCCCTCACGGCCTCCCCTCCCTAAACACCAAAATCTTTGTTGCTAGAGATATCACATGATAATATGATATCAACTGTACATGGATACGGCATAGTTTGGGACGAATTGGTCTTGAAATTGCTTTAAAGAAAGTGCATTGGTCAGAAGATGGCACATGGGGTTGATGAGATCAATTTGCATGCTCTAAATTCTGAAAAGGCGGTTCTCTGAATCCTGTTTCGCATTATAGGAGTCTATGCTATTCTGAATGCAAAACAGCAGTGTCTTGGATTACCCTTGAGTAGATGATGCTGAAATAACGCCAGTTTTATTTGACTTGTTTAGAATATAGCATGGCAAGGAATCCCGTATTGGCGACACCTACTTTTGGGAAACAGAAAGCGCTTGTAATCAGAGTCCAGAGAAGACTCTTTCAAGTATAACAATAAGAAGCACAGAAGAACACAACGAATAGGATTACGTTGTATCAATCCAACCCACGTTTCACTTCTATTGTAAGTGGGAGCGGGACATGACCATACTTTTTGAAGATAGAGAACCTAGATTTGTTTAGAAACTTCCTTTTAAGAATAGTGATTTAGAATGTTATGCGCGCCATTATTTTTCTGCTTAGAATCTGTCTTAAGCGGATAAATAATTTGGATTGTGGAGTTTGGACCATGGCAAATGTCATTTGAATGGTGTACCTTTCTTTACTGGCCTATTTTTGGCTTAGATCAAGTCTAGTATTTGCTCCTATCACTGTCACCTCAATAAGTCCAATTTTCATTCAAAATCGAGGATACCACGTAGAGAGCTTGCGTGACCAACGCAGATAAAAAAAATAGCACGAGAAACAGTACGAGGTTAACATGAAGAAAGATGAACTCCAGTTCAAATTATAGGACGCAAGGGTGCCTGCAAAGGCACAATTAAATGATTTTAGTTTCTGGTTGCGCAGATATCAGAAGAACGGGAAAGTTTGCTGTGGCGAGAGCAGAATGCTCAGAATGTGCTGCTGCTGGAAAATTAACTCATCTTTTCAGTAATCAGTATACACTGCTGTAACCTGTATAATGGGAAAAAGAGTGAGGAATTGCTCGTGAAGCTTAAGACCTCGTCGGATGCTGCACCTGCCGTACAGCTGTAGAAGCCGCCGGTGACTTTCAGGAGCTGTGCAAGTTTGTTTTTTTGGTATGGCAGGTCAGGAGCTGTGCTCGCCTGTCGTCGGTGTAGCTCTGAAACTGCACTCGGTCAGGCTTGCAAAAGTCCGGTCTGGTTTAAGCTGATCTACTCTGGTAGGATCAGAGTAGCTGAGTAGGAATTCGGAACTTCATATATAGAAGAACGTTTCAAAGTTGTCCTGTTAAGGTTTCTAATCTAGCGTGGCTATGTGTACGTAGAAAATTGCTGGGCCCTTATTGGTTTCTGCCTCCTTGCAGCAATTTTTTGATGGAAAAGAACCTCTACCACAACTCCTCCTTGCAGCAATTTTTTGATGGAATATGCCAATTTCGGCTTCTGAAAAGTAAGCCCTCCATTTGATGCGACGGAAAAGAGAAGAAATTATCAGCATGCTGACCCAACTTTTTTTTTATCTTTTAGAAAACAGGAAATTTTTTACCCGGCTTACATTGGAAGACGAAAGTAGTAGCATACAAGATAAGTTACAAGTCTATGATTGTGTCAGCATGCTGATAACCAAAGAAAGCTAAGACAAAAGCCAGTTACAAGTCTAAGATTTAGACAAAAGCCTAAGAAAACGACGGCGAGGATCAGGAGAAGGCTGGGAGGCCGAGCCATGGACGATGTCCGGTTACGCCGCTGGTAGCCGAGGAACTGAACGTACTTGTCCTCTACTTACCCAGTTACCCTGAATTTCCTTTCAGGATCGTGCGGCTGATCAAGGTTTTTAACTTTTATTGTCACCTTTTGGAGCTGATCAGGTCTCCTGTGACAAGGATTGGATCTGACTTCTCTGACTTGGTGTTGCAGGGTCAGCGTACTGCGAAGAGAGTCGTTTAATTAGAACACGTTATGCAGACGGCACGCCATTATTTTTTTGGTTGTTCGGACCGTGTCAATTAATTGATTGTTATTGAAGCATGTACTTTTTTTACGGCCGGCCTATTCAGCTTAAGATTAGTACTCTGTTCGGTTGTTCCTAGCATTACAATAAATCTGACGGTCGATGCAAGCAAGGCCGGAGCCAGCTACGGCCAAGCTTATTGGTCATACCTGTATGTTTGATGATTTTTTAAGAGATTTTTCATCGACTTCTAATCTTACGTTTCAGGCCATTGTCGTTGCCCGACGCCCAGCTCTATCCCTAGATGCAAGTCCTGTCATGGGCCACGTGCTCGTCATGAGGTCACTGAGCACGCCCACGTCGGCAGCCACATGGTGCCCCGGGGCACAACAACCGCGCAAGACTCGGAGGTCCTGGAGCCGGACGCGTTCCGGCAGGAACGGTTCGCCGAGGAGGACGTGAGCAACCTCCGGCTAGAGCCGTTCGGGGCGGCGCCACCCTCCCCCTCCGGCTCGCGCAGCTGCGGCACCGGTTCAGTCGGATGGGCGCAGGGGTAATTTGGTCTTTGCACATTGGGCCTTTGGCACTAACAGGGGGAAACTGCGAAAAAAAAGAAGTAGCAAATAGTTCAGAAGCTAATCTTTACGGTGGCAAAGAATCGATTACGATCTGCACAATGACATTATATGAATAGCAATTTTTTGCTGTGGCACATAATTAATTGTCCCCAAGTAAATAGCCCGGTAAATTTGACATGTATCAGGAATGACTCCGGTAAAGATGTACATATCTCAAGCCAACATCCTATTAACCTGAACCCACGGTGAACATAATGGAATTTGGTCTTGCAATGCAGGATGAGAGCACGCATGATCGATACAGGACAGAAGAGACCACCAGAAACACAACGAGGCTAAACTGAAGAAATATACAATGGTGCCTGAAGAACTTCAATCTTTGATAGACACTAGAATGCCAGCTCTAAATATGCTACTGACGAAAACAAACTCACTCACCATTAGTATATAGTCTGTACAACGGGAAATATAGTGAGGAATTGTTCGTCAGGCTTAAGACCTCGCCGAGCATCGTGCCGTGCCGTCGTAGAAGCTGCCGTCCGTGTAGGGAGGGCTTTTCTTTTTTTGGGTAACTGCACCTGACCAGGTTTGCAAAAGTCCTGGCCGGTTTGAACTGGTCAGCTCTGGTAGGGTCGTTGAAACACATAATTTTCCAGAAGAGTAGATGAGTAAACAAGTTTTCCTAATCTTGGCAAGGTCGTGTGGAGTGCTTAGGAAAGTGTTGGACCGAAACGGCGTCTAGGGAGTAGTGAATATGAGCACTGTCTCTTTTCATCTTGATAGGATTCAACTCAATTTTTACTCCAATAGTTATGAAAACTATGAAGATCAACGTACAAGCACAACTAAAGTCCTGTATTGAATCCAATCGAAACTTCGAAGCACATCAACTAAAAACACCGAAAACTCAAAACAAGATGGGTTGGACGGTCAGACCGACGGTCTGTCGGTCTGACCTCTCACCAGGGGCGGTCTGGCCTCCAGTATGATGAACATGAAAATCAGCACGAAATCAAAATCACAAATCGACTCAATTTTTGATCCGGTGATCTAAATCCCCTCGATTTCAACCATAGCTCATTATGAAGACCAGTAACCTAATCCAATCGACGATCGCGAAGATCAATGCCAAAGTTCCATGAATTTCATAGATGAGAGAAAGATGGCACAAGAACTTGGAAAAATCAAACTTTGATCCTAAAATTTGTTCGTGGGTAAAAGATGAATAAGATGATCCTAGATACATTCCCATATATCACAACAAGCAAAATCACAGCAAAAAACCAAAGGAAAACTAAAGAATCATCAAAAACTCAAAAATCATCAAAGAGAGAGCAAAAACAAAAAGAGATACATCTTGAAGAAATCTTGCTTGGATTGATTTGAGACAGATGTTGGTTTACAGTTACTCCACCATAGAGGACAAAAGCTCAACTCTTGAGCGCACAATTAATCCATTTCTCTCAAACTCTCAACTACTCCAAAATTCTCAAATTACAAATTAGAGCTTTTCTCTTGAAGGGACATAGAAACTCCACATCTAGACATTCCCTTTTATAATGGAGGCTAGGTTGAAAGAGAAGACACTAATGGACACCCATTAAGCCCACATACAAACGGGTCTACACTTATACACGCTTCTCAAAGTGAATGACGAACCAGGCTTCCCAAACCCGATTCTTCATGATCTTTATCTTCTTTTGACCTAAACCGCCCCTCTTTGTGCCGTCTCGCGCCGCGGTTTAGCCAAAAGTCACCAAGGCAGTATTTTGGTGAAGTTACCACTATGGCACTTGCACCGACCCTCGTGTCGCTTGATGCAACCCATTGTACCGAACTTCCTGTTCGGTCATCCTTGTCCATTTTGTGCCATGCTTGAGTCTACTGACTTTATCTGGTATCCATGATCATTTTGGACCTCAGCTCTCCAAGCCTAGTCCTGATCATCCTCGCCGTTGACTTCCAAGCTTCCTGTACAACAATGGACCAATAAATTGATTTCGGGAACAAGTTCTTTGTAACTTGACCCATGTTAGTCAAAACATTCATCATGTAATACATATGCATTGAAACTCGTGAAAATTGACCTAACTTACGAACATCATCGCCATGTCGCGCCGAATAGGGTAAACCGGTCGATCCGCCACCCATGGCGGGCCGACCGCCCGCCTAGCCGGTTGCCGCTTGACGGTTGGGCGATCGACCGCTAGCACAAGGACTTAGCCATAACTTTTGGCTCGAAGCTCCAAAATTATAAAACCAAGTGCAGAAGAATTATTTCTCTTGCTTTGGCCCAGCCTAAAATTTGAACAACACCTTTATGGCCGGTCAGACCGTCGGCCATGGCCGGTCTAACCGCTAGCCACTTGGCCTACCCAACGGCCGTTCTAACCTCCAGAGGTGGCTAGTCAAACCGCCACCAAGGCTGGTCTGACCGTCGGGTCTGACTGCCTACAGCCTGACAGCATTTGAAATTTACTGAAAACGAGTGTTTCGACAAAGCCTCTCTACTATTGCTAATTGTATCATCATCCTAAGATCGTGAGCATATCTCTGTGATATCCACAGAAAGTGTTGGTCCATTGGAGTTTACTTGGACGCCGTGGTTTCTGTCCGAAGAAAAATCCTTTTCTAACTTTGCCATGACCATTGACTTGACCAGTAGTACTAACTTGAGTCTCGAGTTTTTGGCCTAAATAACACTATTTGAAGTGGTATTAGCAAAAATGACACCCTTACAGTCGCAATTGCAAAAATGGCGCTCTCGTCCATACAGCTACGGTGCGGACAAGCCACAGGACAACACATGATGCCTCGTCTGCACCGTGATCGTGCGAATGAGAGCATCATTTTAGCAATTGTAGCTGTGAGGGCGTCATTTTTGCTAATGCCGCTTCAAATAGTACCATTTTGGCCAAAGCTTCCTTGAGTCTCCATCATACATTCATGCCTGATGCAACTTGGACACCGTGATTTCTGTTTGAAGAAAAATTCTTTTCTGACTTTGTCATGACCATTGTGGGGACCCTGGTAATTATCTCCATAAGACCGAGACTAGACAAGGTCTTAGGGACATAATTACGGGTCTCGATAAATAATTCCAATTTAACTCTATCCAAGTGAGAGGCTTAGCGAATACTAGAGCCTCAACGATCATGCGCACGCTCCCTACGGCGCTACATGATTGTCGATTCTCCTCGATTGAAGCACTACACTTGGTGAGTTAAATGGGAATTCATCAACAACGAGTATGACATATATTGGCTCCCAAGATCAACGACCAATATACTCATACCCTCATCCAACGTTGATTACATCCATACAACGCATACAACAATAGATAAACGGACATACCGCATAATAGTTAAGGTCTGACTTATTACAAGCGGCCGACCGCCAAATTTAAAGTAGAGTATCAAGTAGCAATGAATTAAATAGATAAAGCAAAAGACCAGCGGTGGTATGCCCATCACCCATCGACAACCGATGGGGTTAAATGGCGACACACTACTCATTGGTGTCACCCAAGTCAACACTAGCGAGATCATCATAATCATAACCTTCCTCACCGAAAAGGCCGACAAACATCCGGTGAGTACAAGTGTACTGCAAGTCTTACACAAATAAAAATAGTTATGCATAAGGGTCATTTAAAGGATGGCTCATATTGGTTTAGTTTTGCGAAAAAGACGCAACAATTAACATCCTACACATACTAGTTTTTCATGTGCCCATTTAAAATCAGATTTGAAGTAGAAGTAAAACATGTAGTAAAGCATTTACGTAATAAACAATTGAATCATACAAAGACCAAAGTGGCAGCCCACTTTGATGTACTAAACACATGAACAACCCGTTCATGACGAATACCAAGTTTAACCACAATTTTAATTAAAAGTCTAACAATAGTAACTCCCGAACTCAAGCGGTTGTCCATAACCGTGGACACGGCTATTCGAATAGATTTATACACTGCAGGGGTGTACTACTTTACCCACACGACTTGATTAGCCCATTAGCCTCCAGATGCCTCCGAAAATAGCATACTTCCTATGGTATACCGGCCGGGTAAATCAAGATATAGTCATTTTCAGCAAGAAAGCCCTATTGGGCTAAGTCCCCCTTGTGAGATGGTTCCTTGCCTAGTACAAGCGTCTAATAGCACTTGCTAGGGGGCTCACAAGTTATATTGGAAATACCGGTGCAATCAAAACAAAAGAATTGGTGCTCCCTTGCACACTATAAAGGATTACATCGGCTCCTCAAAGAACATAGGATTTCGCGGTCGCTATGCCCCTTACACCACCAAGGACTTAACACAATAAAACCCTCCCCCTACTTAACCATACGGCTCCCAACCCGCGTGTGGCAGCACGAGTGTACTTGAATTAACGACGTTACAAAGTTCGGTCCTCAATTGTCGGACAAGTCCTTCCACATACCCAATTCTCGTGCACAAAGACACCATCACTAACCAACACTTGTCCGGACCAAATCTCATTTAAAAATGACAAAGTTTTACTCATAAAACAGCTACAAAGATCTGAAGTAAAAACATAAAGTAAGAGTTGTGTGTATCCCAAAACCGCCGGGTTATTCCCGACGATCGAACTACCGGATCTAGACTTGCATG
Source organism: Ampelocalamus luodianensis (assembly GCA_036346255.1). Taxonomy (NCBI): domain Eukaryota; kingdom Viridiplantae; phylum Streptophyta; class Magnoliopsida; order Poales; family Poaceae; genus Ampelocalamus; species Ampelocalamus luodianensis. The sequence goes on along the minus strand of CM070640.1, from coordinate 43,593,978 downwards.
GCTAAGCAATTCTATAACCCATAATTCACACATCCTATCTTAAGCATATAGGAGTTGGCATAATTCAAGATTAACCTCAAGCATAGGACATAACTAAACTACACATCACAAAAATATTGACATAATCAAAATAGCATGCAAGCAATTATCATTGCGCTATCTTAACCAAAGCGATCAAATATGATGCAAAAGAAAGTTCAAATGATGCTTGCCTTGCTGGTACAGTAGCTGCTCGCTCTCAGTAGCGTAAGTGTCGATATCAATATGCTCGGGATCTATATAATTATAACATTCAATAAATACCGAGAAAACAACTCAAAAACCAAAATGCTCAAAAATGCATGATTTTTCTACAGTAGTTAGATCATGATTTTAAATGATTTTTGGTGAAAGAATTATTTCATTTTGATTTAGTATATGAAAGTTATAATGGTTTGAATTTCATTTCAATAAGTCAGTCATTATGTAATTTAATTATGAAGTGAAATTTTGTAGAACAGTGGCAGAGTACATGGATTACATAGATAAATAGACAATATTATTATAAGTTAAAAACAGTTGAGTTTGTCCTTTTTGGAGTTTTTATGATTTAGTTATGTATTTTCAAAGTTATCAGTCTTTTATAGTGTAACAATAATAGAGTTAAAGATCATATCCTCCCAAATATAGTTTCTGTGATAGAGGTAATGTGGAGACCATTTTTATAATTAAGTTCACTGAAAATGAAAATTATCAAAAGTGGTCTCACTGTTTTTGGAGCTGCAAATAATTACTCATGCATTTTTGAAGTTATCCGTCATTTTTCTATTGTACAAATAATGGTTTTAATGGATTAATCTCCAATTAATACTCTCTGCTACAGAGAGAAGTTTGAAACAAATTTTTATATAAAGTTTATTAACAGTGAAAAATTCCAGAAGTGGTTTCACTCAGTTTGGAGTTAAAATGATTTAGCTATGAATTTTAGAAGTTATATATATATTTTTCAGTGTGCGAGTAAATGGTTTTCGGATTTTATAACGTATTTACTGCTTTTCTCACCGAGGCTCAGCTAGCCACGATCGCCGACCGGCCAGACCGCTTCGTCGCTGCCCATCGCGAGGCGCGCACGTGTATCCTAGAGTCGCGATTGCGAGCCGTTGGATCAAAATCCAACGGTCCACAGTCGAAGTGCAATAGGACGGTCCGAATGTCTCACAAATCCAACCCGTCCTTTTCGCATCTGACGGTCCAGATTAACTCCAGTACATTTAGTTTCTAAGCACGTGTTTAGGGTCTTAGGGTCCACATGTCAGCCACTGTGGCTTTAACCAAAACGTTTCTGCTTTCTGTGCGTGGGGCCCGCGCGTAAGTGAAACATCAATCAATGCTAAGACATCCATTAAAGGCTAAGCCAATCATTAGGTAACTAAAGCCGTCATTTGCCGTAACCTCCCAGCTACAGTGCCGGTCGGAGTACGACAACGCCCCCGTGCGGTTGCCCGGCGGCTTGCCGGCGATTCCGGTCACGGCGGCGCTAACCAAGGGCAGGTACATGTGTAAAATAGCAATGCGCTCCTAACGAGGTTAGTCTCGACGACTGCGCCGGCCCAGAACGGCGGCTAGCCGGAGTCGAGCGGCGGCGCTAGATACGGTAAAAATGCATTTGGCAAAGGAGAGCTCCGCAGCGACAATCAAGCGTGTGCCCAGGTCCTAAAGACTAACTAGAAGCTACCTGAGCGGAGGAAGGTGCTCGGGGAAGCTCAGAGCGGCTGGGGCTGCGTCGGCGCCGGAGAAGAAGTAGCGGCGGCACGGCTTCGCGAGGAGGAGTCTCCCTAAGCAAAAGGAAGACAAGGGATGGTCGGTATAGCTAAGATATGCCATAGAGATGGTGTCATGTCAAGCAATTAGGGAATGCCTTACCGGAGCAAGGTAGGAGACGAAGAGTTCTACTCAGTCCGAAAAGGTCCAATCTTCGAATACACGCACACCGTCGTGCATTGCCAAAATAAAGTTAGGGAAAAGATCGGTGGCCTAAGGCACGCGATATGACGCGCTTCGGTTGGGGATAATACCTTCGAGGGCAAGGGTTGACCCAGTGAGGTCTTGATGCGCTCTAGAGCTCCAGGAGCACGATAATGGACAGAGAGCTATAAAGAAATCAAAGGTTCGCATAAGCCAAAATGGAAACGGCATCGAACCGTAAGAAAGGAGGAACCATGCGGTTGGAGCTACCCTAGGATGAGCTCGAGTGGCCTCCTCTCCTCCACAACCGAGGAGAAGTGAGGAGAAGGAGGGTGCCGAGGGGATGTTATGCTCGGCGATGGCGGCCGGCTGGCGGCGTGAAGAGGAGGAGCTCGAGGTGGTTGCATGCGCGCGGCTAACGGGGTGACGGAGCAGCAACGGGGACGACGACGCGCGCGCCACGTGGCATTGGATACTGAGCGGGCGCGACGGGAGGTAGACGACGGATCGACAACACGGCCCCACCGGTCGGCGTCTCCTTGTTTGCGCGCGAGCTGAAATGAGGTCCAACGCCGCCGTCGATTCGGATCAAGGGCCGAGGTTCAGGACGAGGAAAAAGGCGGGCGAAAGCAGTGCGTGATCTCACCGCCGAGTTCCCATCGGACGGCTCGAGAGGTGCGTTTAGTTGATCGGGCTCAACCGAGTCGCAAAGGGTTCGGTCGGAGGAACATGAGCTAGGTTTAGGTTCCGAGTTTGACCGAGCTTTAAATCATTCCTTCTACTTTGACCAGTGCTTTATAAATAGAAATAAATTTCACAAAATCATGAAATAATTTGTGGGGGTTCCTGGGATAATATAGTTCCCATAAAAATTATAAAACCCTACTGTTCATAATATAGTTTGTGATATTTAAATTCAAACATATTGTATGTCTATGAATGTTGTTGGAATTTTCATTTGGTTCAACCTAGCCCCAAAAATTTGGGAAAAATTATATTAATTCATGATAATTATTGTAGTATTTAAATAAATTGATTTCAGATGATGGTCACAACTTTTTATTACTGATTTGAATTGAAATTTGAATTTTGATATGTATGTTCACCCCAAATTAGATTTTCCAAGTACAATATATTATGGAAAGATTTGAATTTGAAAATGCATGTTAGTGAAATACATATTAATCCAATTTAATTAGTTGGGGCTGTGACAACCATTGACTAGCAAAGCTAACCTAAGTCTCTATAATTTTTTAAAAACCAAGGACAGGAGCTCTGTCATTTATTTCAAGGAGAAGAGAGATACAACGGTCCCAACGTGGCTACACCAAAGACACCAATACCGTCCTAAGAGGGGCAACACCACAAAACACTGAGACTGCCGAAAAGGCAACACATCCAACACCTGACAACACCAACACCTGAGTCTCCATCATGCCTGACACAACTTTTTCAACTAAACAGGCAAAAGTATGTTTACTGACGGTGACTCAAGGAGGATTTTTTTTTAAAAAATAACCTAGTTTTTATTCCGAAATACAATAATATACTTACCATTTTTATTTTACAGAAATAATCATCTGTCACTCAACCGTTGGGCGACTAGCCCAAGTCGCTCAACGGTTGAGCGACTTGTACACTTGTCGCCCAATGGTGTACAATGCATGCCTTGTTAGCTGAGCGACTTGTACACTTGGACCAACCGTTGGGCGACTAGCACTCCTAACCATATGGTACTCGATTTGTTGCCCAGCTCCCTACCAAAAAAAATCTGGATCTAACTTTGTCCATTTCTTGATGAACAGTCCCCTTCAGCAAGTAAAAGCCCATAATATACATTGGCACACTGCTTAGACAAGTGTTTGTCAGTACCAATCTCCGCCGCGATGTCAGTTGTTTGCATTGACATGGGTCTAATCTTTTAGTCAATTTCTGAACCAATGGTTGAAAACAATCCATTGTTAAGAGTTTATCACTTGCTGGCACCCCCAAATAAGTAAGGGAAAATTGACTACAGAACACTGCAGATTGGCACCCTTTGCTAACGGACACTCCAAATACATGCTTATGCCAGAACACATTGACAAAAGGTGTAATTTTGCCATAAGACACCGAGCCCCATATTTTATCATTTTCGGGCTAGAAGGAGAGAGAAAATTTCATAAAAGACTTGGGTGCTCCTAGCCACCCTAGTGCGATCGAACCCTAAAGAAAAACTATGAACCTGACATGCATCCCGAATCCATCCTTCTCCCCTAAACTCCATCTCCCTCACAGTACCTCTCTGTAACATCCCAAAGTTCTGTTACCGAAATAAAAATTAATAAAGTTATTCTTTTATTGGTTTTCTTAAATTTATAAGATTTTAAAAGTAAAAAATAAAATTTATTGAGTTTTATGAGTTTTTATTGGATTTAAAGTGAAAAATAAAATTTTAAATAATTTCTAGAATTTTTTGAACTATTTATTCTAAAACAAAAATAATTACTGTTTAAAAATAAAGGCCAACTTTAAGTTGGAATTATTTTTGTTAAGTTAAAAATAATTCAAGGTATTTTTGTGAATTTTTCTAGAATTTTGGAACTCTATTAGGTATTTTCTAAAAGTCCCTTTTTGATTTTTGTAATATCTAGCAATTAAAAATGAATTGCTGTCCGCAAATAAAAACCAAATTTGTGTTGAAAATACTTTATTTAAGCTCAAAATACCCTACTCTGAAAATTCATTGAATTTTTAGACCTATATTACTATTTTTTAAGTTTAAAAATAGTTTTTAACAATATAAAAATAATTTTTGTGTAATAATAAAATTGTTATTATTATTATTATTTTATTTGAGTTTAGAATGTTGTGTTTAATATCTGTGATTTATTTCGAATTTTTTGGAATTAATTTGCTATTTTTTCGGAATTAATGGGTGTCTTTCTGAATTTTCAAAAGGAATATTCCTTAGAACATTCTGTCTGCTACAGTAACTCTAGCGTGAACAGTACCGAAAGCGTTGTTTCCGGTAATAACTCCGACGAGCAATTCCCGTCAAACTGTTACTCTTTTGCCACTATAAATTGAACCGTAGCCTCTCTAACCCATTCCCCACATCCCTCTCGCTCAGATTTGCCAAAATCCTCCCGGAGCCCCCTCTGCTATCCCTTCTTCTCCAACTCCGGTGAGCCCGATCTCCCCATCTGTTGCTCCGTTGTGCACCAAATTTGACCAGTGAGTTCCTATTGAGATTCTCCACATTTCTATTCAAGTGGAATTTTGATTTACTTAATTTTTCACCATCGGCCACATCTTCTTCCTCAAATCCGACGAGAAAGTCAAGCCCGATCTCTTTATCCGTTGGGTAATTGCTCGAACCCTTTTACCTACATGTTCATTTCAATATTATCTACCTTTTTATTCAAACAAAATTTTGAATTTCGTAATAATTCGTCACTGCCATGTTACGGCCACCTCATCGCCTCAAGCCCACGTGTGCGCTTGCGTGGCTGACACTATTCCTTGGGCCGGTCCACTGTGGACCAAATCCATTTTCGTGGACCCGAGCCCACATGTCATTGACTCTAACTATTTTTCTTTACAAAATAAATTCGGTCGAAAATTCATTTTCCCACCTGCAGACATCATGCTAACACAATAAAGGGATTTCCTTCAGAAAAATAATTCCTTAAATTCTGAAATTCGGAATTTCATCTTTTCATGTGATAATCAACCTTCCGGATGTTCGTTCTCCTTCATACGAACTCCGATTCCGTCGATTCAACTCCCTAACTTCATATAAAGTCGATACCTTTCTAGTAGTATTTATTTTATAATTTTTGGATTTTATTTGAGTGTTATTTGAATTCGAATCGTTTACGCGTATAGATTTCGACGACTTCGGACGACTGGATTTCGACATCGTTTGAGAGCATCAAATAATCAAGCAAGGCAAGTTATACCCTTGATCATATTGATCTCATTATTTCAAATTATTTATATTCTGTTTTAAATTATTACTGCATGCTTATTTATATTCATTGATTTAAATTCCTGTTTTAAATTTATAGTTATGCCTAAAATCCTTTGTATGGCTAATTTTGATAATTGAAGCAAACATATAGCCATGCTTATAGACCAAACATGTTTAACTTGGGGAATTTCAGCCAAAAATCAATTGTTGTTTAAATCGAATCCATGGCATTAGTATGTTATGGAGGTTTATAAATGACTTTGAAAAAAAATAAAATAAATGAAAATGGTTTGGACTTGGGCATAATGGACGTTTGGTTGGTGCATGTTAATGCACGGGTTCAATCTGGTCAAGGTTGAGGCCCATGGGTTCGTTGGAAAGTTGCTCAAGTTAGTTAAGGACCGGTCTTCGAGTGTATGATTCTATGCCTCACCGTACTACCACATGTCCTCACTATGGAGAGTAGGACCTGGCTGACTAATTTGCAAAGTTCCATTGCGATCGATCCAACTATTTCGGTGGGTTGTCTTTCATGACTATGTTCCCCCACCTGGCACAAGAGGGGGCTTCCGGAGGGTTGTAGCCAATGGAAGCGAAACCTTAGTGAGGGTGGACTACAGTGGAATGGTGCTTTGTAAAGGCATTGTCACGTGCTCTAGACTGCTTACCTAAGGTAGTGAGCAGTGGTATCGACAGATGCCGAACAAACTAGAGAAGTCGTGTCTTGAGGGTAAAGTTGTACAACCTCTGCAGACTGTAAAACTATTCGAATAGCCGTGTCCACGGTTATGGACATGCTAGCAGAACTACTCAAAGTTAGACTTTGATTTTGTTTTCAAAATGTTTTATAAAACTATTTATGACATGGATGGGTGTCCATGAGAAAAGTTATGGGTTGAAGCTCTGGGTTGATGCCCGTGTTTATGTTAGTGTTAGATTGATGCCTACACTATCTTTATTATTTCAAAATCAATTTTTAGATATTGTAAAACTTGAGCATTGGAACTTAGTATTGTATTTAAATGTCAAACATTGCTTTATGCAAATTGAACCAATGAGCCTTCCTTTGTTACATCCATGTATGCATGCCAGTCTGTTATTTGACGGGTGTAACTTGCGAGCACGGTGGTTGTGCTCATACTTGCTTTATGCAAATAAAATTTCAGAGGAGAAGAACTTCGCTACCAGTGTGGGTCCCGACGACTAGGCCGCTATCCCAGTCGATTGCCTATGGCAGATTGTTGGACTCTACTACTTCTTCTTCGTCTTCCGCTGTATTCTTTATTGTTGGCTTGTAAGCCTCTTTTGTAATAAACTCTGTTGTTTATTAATAAAGTTGTGATATGAATTTGTTACCATATCTGTTTACTGTGTGAACTAGCTACTGATCATGGGACTAGTTCAGAAATGCACAGAGGATTCGGGGGTGTTACTCCCGGGTCCTTACATTCTCCCCCAAATCTCTCCCTGTCGCCACCTTTCGAAATCGGCTGGAGCATGTACTACTGAGGGCTGAGGGCTATCAGAGATGAAGGCGCTGGGGTCGAAAATGCAGTGCCTCTGGAGCACGGACTCCCTGTCGAAGCCTGTGCAGCTTTTATGGGTCCCCGACAGGTAAGGTTCTTCCTCATACTTTTACTTCACTTGTGCCGATTTGGTGTTGATTTGGTGTGTGCAGTTTAGATCTGGGTTGATGTGTGTCGATTTAAGGTTGTGATCTGATGTTGCTATCTTCGCTCCATTCTAATGTGCGTAGGATGGATTCAGGATTGGCATGCATAGTAGCTGTTCATGTTGGTTCTGATGTTGAGGTCACTGACGATGGTAGGCAAGAGTACCATGTTAGTCGTGACATTAATTGGGTTGTAGACATGGATACTAGTTGTTTCCTTAACTTACTAAAAGATCTTGATGATGAGGTGCGACATAGAAGCAACCAAACACTTGCTGTCATCATTTGGAACAAAAACTGCAATAGATATACCGAGGTTGCTTCTGACTCAACATTGCTTGATGTGTTTGACATGTACTGGGACATAAGGAGGCTCCCACTGCTTGTTAGTATATATGGTTCCAATGCATGTAGGCAGGCAAGCACTAGCAACTTGTCTTGTGTCCAGTAGGCCACCTCCTCCCAGAAGACATTGCCATCTGCCCCTAATTTGCCAACACAAGAAAGCAGAGCTTGCTCAGACAATGAGCCAGGACCTTGCAAACCTGCCACTGCTGATGTGGACAAATGGGCTAAGGATGACCAAAAAGAGTATGTGGGTGTGGATGATGAGAGGCTTCAGTACAAAGACTTGATGTCAGGTAAAGATACCTTAGAGTAGGAGTATGTGGCAGGGTCTGATGATGATGATCAAAGTGAGTCTTCAGTTGATGATGAGGCTGGTTGTCAGTCTAATATTCATGTAACTAACATAGAGAATACTAACATAGACGTTGGAGTTACTTTTGAGGATGGTCAATGCTTTAAGAGGTGTATAAGGCAATATGTAGTGCTTAATGAGGTCGAACTTGCAGCTACCTACAGTGAGGCATCAGGTACAGAGCACATTGCAAGGCTACGAAGTGCAAGTGGAGGATACATGCGTCAAGACTTCAGGATGGCAGGACTTCGATGGTAAGCTTTCTGATTTTCATAAGCTACCATGTTTTCATAGTATTCATCTTTTGTCATGTACTCATGTCTAATGCTTTTCTTTGTAGATTAGGAAGATGCCATACAAGCATACATGTCTAAGATCTAGCCAAGTAGAGAGGAACTGTATGGCTACCAATGCATATGTCAGGGATAGGGTTATTGCAAAGTTGAGACAAGATCCTACAATTAGTGCTACAACTCTGAAGAAGTTTTTAGAGGAGAAATTCAAAATCAACATATCTTATTATGTTGTTTGGGATGGGAGGCAAATGGCACTGGATGAGATATTAGGTAGATCGGAGGACAGTTTTGAACATGTTTTCAGCTTCAAGGCAGAATTAGAGAGGAGATGTCCTGGCAGCATAGTAGAGATAGAGCATGAGTAGGTTGGCAACAAGATGAGGTTCAACAAGATGTTTGTTGCCCTCAAGGCTTGTGTTGATAGAGTCCTTAATGGTTGCAGACCTTACTTAGGCATTGACTCAACTGTTCTCACTTGTAGGTGGAGGGGTCGGTTGGCATCTACCACAGGGATTGATGGACATAGTTGGGATAGGAGCATGTTCTCTACTGCAAGTAAATGTGACTATGTCACAAATAACATTATAGATACATTCAACAGCTAGGTGAGACATGAGAAATCACTCCCTGTTATGGAGTTGACGGATAGAATCAAGTAAATGATCATGTAGAAGATGTGCACCAGGAGAAACCTTGTTAACAAGCTGTAGGGATTGATAATACCCCTTGTCATCAAAATCCTCAATGCAAAGAGCTGAAACCTGCCTTACAGAATCTTCTATAGTCAAAATTTTACAGGAGAGGTTGGTGGCACTTGTAAAGACTTGACTACTTGGAGGCATACAGTTGATCTAAATGCTAAGGAATGCAGTTGCATGGAGTGGCAGCTCACTGGACTACCCTGCACACATGCTATTTGCCTCATCTTATTCAAGAGAAATGAAGAACTTGAGAGATATGTGCATGAATACTATAGTGTGGACAAATTCAAGGCAGCATATGCAGGTTTAGTGACGCCAATGACAGATAAGCATCAGTGGGCAAGGGTTGTGATGAGGATTACTTTTCTTATTGTTTGTTTTACATTTAATTAAAGCCACACAGCTTTTGTGGTCGTAAACCTCGAGGCTAACAACCCATATGGTCGTTGGAGTCTCAGAGGTTGCTTTGCGAGTAACCTAGTCACATGGATCCTGTACCCATTGCACGACCAGATGACCGCTCGAAGAATATTTGAACTGGTACATTTCTCCCGAGTGAAGAATGGGACATGTGTCTTATCAGCCCCAAACCACACGACGATTACAACCCTGAGTCACTGACAACGATTATATCACGGTTATCTTGTCTCCAGCCAACATCAACTAGCGATTAATTACTATTTCATTAAACTGTAACTACTTCTCCGACTAGACACGTCACTTCCAAGAGGTTCTTCTCTGGTAGTAGCTACCACCTCTTCGCCAGTTATTTAAAGGTGGATGAAGAACAGCCAAGAAAGACAAGTTCCGCGAGATCAACAAGCAATTGGATTCCATCTGAAGACAATTGAAGTAGTCGCATAACAAGCAATACATTCAGTGTAATTAGGGCTAGTCCATCGCCTTGTCAAGGGCACCCCTGTAATAGCCAGTTCATCACAATAAAGAGCAATCCCATTCTCCTCTAAGAACCCTTAGCTATTTTTCTCTTTTTATTTTGTAAGATCTGTGACTCGATCGTCGACAACTGGTGCCATTCGTGGGGAAGAATGCGTTGAGTTCTTGAAGATTCTTCGCTCAAGCAATTCTCATTTTCCTTCCGCTCTACTATCGCTTATGCTATCATGGCAGGGACGTGGGATGAGGAAAACTGGTTCGATTTGGTGGACTACTCCAACCTCGAAATGGACACATACATCTGTGACATGGAACATGACGCAATGTCGTCGTCATCCTCTTCCGCCGTAGGCTCTCCGCTCGTTCAGACCAGCGAGATCGGCTGGATGGAATAAGACTCGCTGTCACAATCAGTGGTGCTCCCTGAGAATTCAGTTGTTTTGACTATTTTGGAATTGCTGAATGCCTCTGCAAGCCTGATTTTTTTCGACCGGCAAAAACGGCGAAAAAAGCTCAGTGTTGTAGCCGTAGGATCAATGTACTTTTGATATAATCATAGGCGACCGATATTCGCCAACGGCTTCTACGTATTCTGAGGGCCAACCGACACTTGGTAGCGGTGTCAATGAGATTATAACCGGTTGAAGGGCAGGTGAAAATGATAAAACTCAGCATATGATCAGGAATCCACTTGATCAGGCTGAGTCCACCACAAAGCACACCGAAGGTAGCAATCTCAAACCGCTCCCCGTCGTGGAGACTCCTTGCCAAAGCAATGGAAGGCTCTCCCTTAGTTATGGTGGGAGCTCGTCAGGAGACTGCTGTTGGAGGCACGAGGTTAACACAATCGGTGATACCAATCAAGATGCCGTGCTTAATCCTCCACAGCGTAACCCGCCAACACCCGTTGGTGGGAATGGTACAGATGAAGGGATACAGGTAGGTTATGATAGCTGGCAATTCAAAAATTTCTACCACGTAAACCAGGAAGCCATGCAAGCAAGAGATCATAGATTGTTACCACCAGACGCGCAGTGCAGTGGAAGAAGAGTTGGGGCAGACCGATCCAACGTAGTGCACGTCGGTGAAGTGGTCGTAGTCGATCATCTAACGTAGAGCACGTCGATGCAGTGGTCGTAGTCGATCATCTAGCATTCTTGCGAGTCGATCGTCTCCTCTAGCAACCTCTGAAGTTCCTTGTAAAGATCGTGGATCGTCCTCAAGCGCAACAGCAACCGCAGTAGCATTTCTACGGTATCCACACGTCCAGGGAAGGAACACCGAATGTCGATGTGCTAGCACCAAGTCGCACGGTGTGGCTCTCTCGAGAAGATGACAGCTAGGGTTTCGGTGGAGCAACTCACGTCAACTCGTATGTCCCCAATAGCCTCAAGCATCTCCTTATATAGTGCCTATGACGGATCCTATACGAATACGTTTTGTTCCAACCCATTAAGTGTGTGTCCCGTTAGGTTCATGCATAATCGGTTATGATCATAAACCCTTTTTCAACCACAAGTCATTAGCGGTTCCTAACAGGACATAACGATTCCCGACTACACACAAATTATATAAGATTAACCTTAATGCAATAGATCTACGCCAGGTCCTTATCACTAGTGACCAGCTCGTATGTCTATACGACCAGTTCATATTTAGTCTCGACCAGTTCGTAACTCCTAACAATCTCAATAGTATCTCAAGGTGGGTCTATCCAACCCCATGCTCTCTAACATGTGTTCATATTATAGATTTGATATCCCTATATCCATGAATGGTGAAATATGGTCATCAATCAATATATGTGCTGGTTGTAGAGTCACTAGTGTTTCGACCAGTGACATCCGACCAGAGGTACATTTAGAATGACATCATATAAGTTAAAGAGCTTCACCAATAAGTCACATACTTGTTGATCTATATAACTGATGATTCATTCAAGGAACAGAATAACATTTATGCAATAACTCATAAACATAGATGTGATACAATCATTTCTATGATTGCCTCTAGGGTATATTACCAACACATCACGACTCTTGATAGCATTCTTGGTCCAGAACCTATTCGAGGAGGTGATGCTATTGCTTGTTCTATTCCTGCTAATGCAGTAATGCTGTAGAGTCTTGTGCAACTCAGTTTGGTCAGATTCAAACTTAGATGAGAAATCTTTAGGCCCAGTTGTGTCGACTGCAGGCATCTTCCAGTGCATCTATTGGCTTGACTGCACTACATATCCTGTGTCAGGTGCTTCACTCCCACGGATATTGGATTCAGGGGCTTCTTTCCATGTGATATCTGATACAACTCAGCTCATATCATATCGTCCTGTTGCGCAAGGTATCAAGATTCAGACAACTGATGGAACGCCATGCACAGTCACTCATCAGGGGAATCTTTCCACCTCTCACTTTGCAGTTTCAGATGTCTCACTTGTCCCCACGCTATCTATGAATCTCATCTCTGTCAGGCAGCTCACAGATATGAATTGTTTTGTTGGGTTCAACGATAGCTCCTGCTTTGTGCAAGATCATTGAATAAGAGTTGTCATTAGTACAGGTCATCGTCAGAGAGGTTCTGCAGGGCTCTATGTTCTTGATCGTCTGAGTCTTCCTTTAACCTCCATTTCTGGTACTACTCCTACCCCTATTCCTTCACCCTCTGTTGTTGTTTCATCTACCCCTTGTCACAGCCCCAACTATTAAAATGGATTATAAAGAATCTCACTAACATGCATTATCAAATTCAAATCATTTCATAATATATTGTACTTGGAAAATCTCATTTCATATAAACATACACTTCAAATTTCGGTTTTCTTTTAGCATCTGTAATAAAAAGTTGTGATCATCATCTGGAATCAATTTATTTAAATACTACATTAATTCTCATGACTAAATATAATTTTTCCAAAATTTTTGGGACTAGTTTGAACCTAATTAAAATTCAAACAACATTCATAGACATACAACATGTTTGAATTTAAATGTCACAAATTTTAATATGAACAGTGGGGTTTTATAATTTTTATGGGAACTATATACTCCCAGGAACCCCCACAAATTATTTCATGATTTTTGGAATTTTACTTCTATTTCTAAGCCTCAGGCAAAGTAGGGCATTCAAATTTAAACTCAGTCAAACTCTGAAACCTAAACCCTAGCTACTATTCCCCGATCAACCCAATGCGACTCGGTTGAGCTCGATCAACTAAACGCACCTCTCGCGAGCACGGATGAAAGATCAACGGCTCGCACTGCAATCGCTTCACCACCAAATCACTTAACTCTTTAAACCTCACCCTTGGATCTAGATCTAGCGGTCCACGGTGGGCCACGTTTCCAACTCGCGAACGAGGAGACACCGACCGTGGGGCCGTGTTGTCGCACTCGCCGTCTCATCTCTCGGTGGCGCCAGCATCTAACGCCATGCGGCCGAGCGACACCGACGCGCACCGTAACGGCTCCGCTGACGCCGTGAATCCACCGCCGCTGCGCCAATCCCCGAGCTCCTCACTTGACGCCTCTCTCGCCGCCATCGCCCGAGCATAAGACACCTCGTAACCCTAGTTCTCCTCACTCTTCCTCTCGGCGGCCGAGGAAGGGAAGCTCTCCGTGCTCCTCGCCTGTAAGCTTCCTCCGCTGGTTCCGATCGCCTCGTGATCAATGCCTTTTCTATTTCGCCAACCTCACTGCATTTTTGCTTGTAGCCTCGGCTTCCCTTCGTGCTCTAGCTCACCTCCGAGCACACTCAAGGTCACCTTCGTGCCTTGTTCGTCTTCGAGGGTATTATCCTCAACCGAGCGCCATATCGCATGCCTTGGGTTTCGATCTTTTCCCTAACTTTATTTTGACAATGCACGCACAAAGTGCGTGTATTCGAAGATTGATCTGCTCGCTTAAGTAGAACCCTTCGTCTCCTACCTTGCTCCTGAAGGCTCTCATCGATTCCTCACTTTTATAGCTTCCTCGGATGATCCGTAGGCTATCTTGATCTTTCATTCCACCTAGTTTTGCTCAGGGAATCTCCTCCTCGTGAAACCGTGCCTTCACCATTTTCTTCTTCGGCGCCGGTAGTGCTCCAGCAGCTCCGTGGTTCCCCGAGCACTTTCTTCAGCTCAGGTAACTCACTCTTAGTCCCTAGGACCTTGGGCACATGCTTGAATGACGCGGCGGAGCTTTACCTTGCTTTTGTAATATTGCCGTTGTGAGCGCCGCTGCTCAACTCCCTGCCAGCCGCCGGCCAGCCGGCCGCCGAGACCGCTCCCATTGTGAGCGCAGCGCTATTGTGCACCTATGCTTGCTCTTGGTTCACGCCGCCGGGGTCGGAATCGCCGGCGAGGCTCCGGCCAACGCTGAGTCGTTTTGTCGGACCGCCCGACAAACCCTGTAGCAACATCATTAGGTTTTAATCGTGATGATTAGCTTTAATGACGCGATCTTTGTCGGAAAAGCCGAGTTTAATTGATTAAACGGTCGGCTTAGTACCTGACATGTGGGTCCTTATGCCGGTTAAATGAATGCGTAACACTATGAAGTACGTTTTCCTTTACGGACAACGTATTCCCAGTAACGTTAGAACGACTTTACGCATTCATGATAGAAATACGTCTCTTCTAGAATACGCTTGCAGCGCTCACTGGCGGGGTCGGTGACCGAGTCAACCTCGGCAGGGCCCGCCATCACGCGCAAGCTAGCGCTTGGCCGGTGAGAAAAGTAGCAAATGATTTGTAAAATCCGAAAACCCTTTACTTACACACTGAACAATATGTCTAACTTCTAAAATGCAAAACCAAATCATTTTAACTCCAAAATGAGTGAAACCACTTCTGGAAATTTTCACTTTTAGTAAACTTTATATTAAAATTAGTTTCAAACATGTCTCTGTAGCAGAGAGATTTATTTGGAGATTAATCCATTAAAACCATTATTTTTACAATAGGAAAAGGACTGATAACTTCAAAAATGCATAAGTAATTATTGAAAACTCCAAAAACAGTGAGACCACTTTTGATAATTTTCATTTTTAGTGAACCTAATTCTAAAAATGGTATCCATCCTACCTCTGTCACAGAAACTATATTTGGGAGAATATAATCTTTAACTCCATTATTGTTATACTATAAAAGGCTGGCAACTTTGAAAATACATAACCTAATCATAAAAACTCCAAATAGGACGAACTCAACTGTTTTGAACTTGTCTTAATATTACCTATTTACCTATGTAATCCTTTACCCCACCACTGTTCTACAAATTTTGGCCAAATAATTAAATTACATAACTTAGGATTAATGAAACTTGAAATTCAAAATAGCATAACTTCCAATTCATAACTCCAAATGGAATAATTCTTTTACCTAAATCCATCTAAAATCATGGCCTAACTACTGTAGAAAAATCATGCATTTTTGAGCATTTTGATTTTTGAGTTGTTTTCTCGGTATTTATTTGATGTTATAATTATATAGATCCCGAGCATATTGATATCGACACTTATGCTACTGAGAGTGAGCAGCTACTGTACCAGCAAGGCAAGCATCATTTGAACTTTATTTTGCATCATATTTGATCCCAGTTTTGGTTAAGTTAGTGCAATGATAATTGCTTGCATGCTATTTTGATTATGTAAATATTCTTGTGATGTGTAGTTTAGTTATGTCCTATGCTTGAGGTTAATCTTGAATTATGCCAGTACCTACATGCTTAAGATAGGATGTGATGATTATTGAGTATGGGTTGCTTAGTCATGCAAGTCTAGATATTTAGTTTGATTGTCGGCTAACCCGACAATTATGGGAAACACATACTTACCTCTTTATACTTTAATTCAGATCTTCAGATTCGTGTTATGAGCTAAAATTTGTCATTTTAAAATGAGATCTGGTCCGACAAGTGTTGGTTAGTGATGGTGTCTTTGTGCACGAGCATTGGGTAAGTGGAAGGACTTGTCCGACAATTGAGGACCGAACTTTGTAACGTCGTTAATTCAAGTACACTCGTCTTTGCCACACGCGGTTGGGAGCCGTATGGTTAAGTAGGGGAGGGTTTTATTGTGTTAAGTCCCATGGTGGTGTAAGGGCATAGCGACCGTGAAATCCTTTGTCCTCAGAGCCGATGTAATCCTTTATAGTGTGCAAGGGAGCACCAATTCTATTTGTTTTGATTGCATCGGTATGTCCAATATAACTTGGGGCCCCTAGCAAGTGCTATCGATGCTTGTACTAGGCAAGGAACCATCTCACAAGGGGGACTTAGCTCAATAGGGCCTTCTTGTCTGAAAATGATCAGATCTTGATTTACCCACCAGATACCATAGGAAGTATGCTATATTCGGAGGCATCCGAGGCTTACGGCCAACCAAGTCGTGTGGGTAAGTAGTACACCCTGCAGGTATCAATCTATTCGAATAGCCGTGTCCACTGCTATGGACAACCGCTTGAGTTCGGGAGTTACTATTGTTAGACTTTTAATTAAAATTGTGGTTGAACTTGGTATTCGCCATGAACGGGACGCTCATGTGTTTAATACATCAAAGTGGGCTACCACTTTGGTCTTTGCATGATTCAATTGTTTATTAACAAATGCTTTACTATATGCTTTACTTCTACTTCAAATCTGATTTTAAAATGGGCACATGAAAACTAGTATGTGTAGGATGTTATTTGTTGCGTCTCTTTCGCAAAACTAAACCAATATGAGCCATCTTTTGAATGACCCTTATGCATAACTAATTTTATTTGTGTAAGACTTGCGAGTACACTTGTACTCAGCCAGATGTTTGCTGGCCTTTTCAGGTGAGGAAGATTATGAGTCTGACGATCTTGTTAGTATTGACTTGGGTGACACTAATGAGTAGTGTGCTATCATTTAACTCCCAATCGGTTGTCGATGGGTGATGGGCATACCACTACCGGTCTTTTGCTTAATTTACTTGCTTCGCTACTACTTGATACTTTACTTTGAATTTGGCCGGTCGTAGTATGTAATAAGTCAGAGACTTTGACTATTATGCAAGATGTCTTTTGATCTCTTGTTGTATGCGTTGTATGGATGTAATCAACGTTGGATGAGGGTATGAGTATATTGGTCGTTGATCTTGGGAGCCAATATAAGTCATACTCGTTGTTAATGAATCCCCATTTAACTCACTAAGTGTAGTGCTTGAATCAAAAGAGAATCGACAATCACGTAGCGCCACAAAGGAGCAACAAGCATGATCGTTGAGGCTCTAGTATTCGCCAAGCCTCTCACTTGGATAGAGTTAAATTGAATTATTTATCGAGACCAGTAATTATGTCCCTAAGACCTTGTCTAATCTCGGTCTTATGGAGATAATTACCGGGTCCCACAGTTGGTATCGAGCCATACCGATGTAGGTTAGAGGTAGCAGGCGTTAAGTTAGTAAGTACCTTGGTCAAATTATTTTTCAAATTATCAAAGTATTTTCGAAAGTTTAAGTTAAGAATGTCTTTATTCCTTATCCATCTTAGTGTCTTTTCTCTCCGGTCCTGCTTTTGGTTTATGAAACTAACTTACCTTGCCTTCTTGCCTTTAGATGAACCCTCGCACTTGTCGGGAAACTCAAGTCAAGGAGTGGATGGATACCCGCGTTCTTTGCGAGACATGATGTGGAGGGCGAACTTCACATATCAGCCCACTTATTCCATCTACCGCCGTGATCGAGGACCAGAATGGAGGAATTTATGGCGTTGATAGATATCGTTGCTAGACAAGTCACGGGGCATACCTTACCGCTTCCAGCGCGTGGTACTTCGAGGCCATGGCGTTACAAGAAGTGGCTTTGGTGGCCATGAGTCGCTTCGCTACGACCGACGAGTTAGCCCAAATTTCATATGATCATTTTTCCGATGCGCGACGCGCTTAGGACGTGAACCCGCTTGCTAGATCCGCTTTGGGAGGACCCCAAGTCGAGCGCGAAGCGAGATTGGTTCACGTAATGGACCAAATGCATCGCGCATAGTGCATGATTTATGGGAGACGCGCCGTCGCCTCATTATAGCTCGAGAGCATTTGCAGCTTATGCATGACATGAGGCTCATTCGTCCGGATAGTCAGATGGCGCTAATGAGGTTTCACCGCACATTTCTGCGCCACGGACTATCGCTCTTCCGGTAGAGGCCATATCATCGGCGAGGATCCCCTTACGCCTCACCAACCCAGAGACCTGCACGACACAGATCCTCGATACCACCGCCGATGACTTTCCTGAACTTTGACCGAATAATATCTAGGCGATTAGGGCGAGAGCTCTATGTTTGAGCTTGTATCCTTAGATTTATGTAATAGGGTAGTGGATGTCGAATCATTATGTTTTATTTGCAAACACTACTATTTCGCTTGTAATCTTAAGCTGCGGCGCTATATACGAGTTGTATCGATTTGGTTTTATGTCGCTTAATGTTTGGTGTTCCATTTGAGGTTATAGTTTTCATGCTCTTTGATATCGACAGTGCATGTATGGCCAAGTGATGGCTTTTAATCTTGATTACTAACCATCCTTGTCTAATACAGATGACAGACCGACTTCGCGATCGGGAGCCTGCGCGCAGAGCTCCCCATCTAGGGCACCACGCCTAGCACCCCGAGCGATTTCTACGATCGTGGGCAGTCATCCCAGCGGCCGTCGAGCATGGCGAGCCCTCTCACCCGCCGTCCAGAGGCGGACCGCCGAGGAGGTGCTCCTCCGCCGCCATCCATGATCGAAGTTTATGATGATGATTGAGCGCAACCGATGGACTAGACCCGATGCTTGAGGCGATCAGACGTAACACCGCTCCAGCTCCCGGTCCCGGCAGAGGAGCCGCCCGCACCGAGCGCACGGTTGTCTCGGCTGAGTTTCAGCGACCAACCTCCGACGCTTTGCGGGTAGCAAGGACCCGATGGAGGCAGAGGACCGGCCGCACAACATAGAGAAGAAGCCGAACATTGCACGGTGTACCGGAGTTGAGAGAGTCTTGTTTGCCGCCTATCGATGGCGGTGCGGCGAGCACGTGGTGGATAGTTATTCCGCCATGCAGCCACGCTACGCCCCGACTTGGGACGAGTTCGTGGACGCGCCCGAGAGGCCCATATACCGAGGGAGTGCCGCTATCAAGCGGCAGCAGCCCTGCCTTGAGGCAGGACGGAGGACACCATCGAGTACTGCATGATTTCAACTACTTGGCGGTATGCTCGGACGACGCCTCGACAGACGCCGTCGGCCGAACAGTGTTCTTCCATGGGTCGACCGAGGAGTTGCGCTTGTTTTAGCCGCACATGATTTCGTGGAGTTTCCAGATCCGTCAACAAGGCGATAGTGGTGGAGCATGAGAGCATGACAAAGGATGAGTCGAGGAAGAGGAGGAGGGCTTTACAGACGGCGATGGCGAGTGGCGCTTTCCGTGCCGCGCCAGACTACCTCAGCACCTCGTGCCCCGGCAAGACCACCGAGGTCTCTGTGGCACCTCCACGACCTTCTCCACCGATACCAAGAAGACAATGGGGCCGAGACCACAGATCGGGGGGCACAAGCCCGGCGTTATTTGTTTCACTGGTGGCCGCGGGGCCACTAAGCCGCAGTTGCCTCGCCAAGCGGCGAGGATGCCCCGACGTACTACGCTCGGCGCCACCACCCGGCTCCAGCGAGGTCACCGCCACCACCACAGAGGGCAGCACCTACTCCACCCCAAAGATGCACGTGGTCGCGCCAATCACGCCTCGCCAGAGGAGGCGACCGACGCACTGACGTCGTGCTAGGTACACTACTTGTTAATTCGTGTCACGCCGGTTTTATTTGATTCTCGAGCATCTCATTCATTTATTAAAAACGAGTATGCTGCGGTTAACCAATTCAAGATACATACACTTCACCCGCTTTATCATATTCAAATCCCTGTGGTCGGTTTTTACACCCATCAAGTCCACAGGACGTAAAATTGAAATACAAAGGTTAACTTTTCAAAGAAGCTTAATAGTGATAAGTTCGGTGGGCAT
The DNA here is from genome assembly GCA_036346255.1 of Ampelocalamus luodianensis. Lineage (NCBI taxonomy): Eukaryota > Viridiplantae > Streptophyta > Magnoliopsida > Poales > Poaceae > Ampelocalamus > Ampelocalamus luodianensis. Next base: position 43,573,818 of record CM070640.1, on the reverse strand, counting down.
TGATGTTATCTTAGGGATGGATTGGTTATCTAAGAATCAGAGAAGATTGATTGTGCCCAATGGCCGATTTTAGTGACTAGCGAGGACGGCATCCGATCGCCTTTGCACCTTTAGTGGGTAGTTCTCACCTATATGCTTTAGAGGCGAGTACCTCTCTCGAGCTAGAGGAGGTACCAGAGTGAGTGAGTATCCCGATGTGTTCCACGAGGAACTTCGGGCATGCCCCGACCGAGAGGTAGAGTTTGTCATTGAGCTTGCACCTGCATCGCGCCCATCTCAAAAGGCCAGACGGATGCCGCCCAATGAGCTAGCGAATTGAAAGAACAACTTAAGGAGTTGCAAGACAAGGGTTTCATCAGCCTAGCTCCTCGCCTTGGGGATGCCCGCTCTCTTTGTCAAGAAGAAAGACAAGAGTCTACGGATGTGTGTTGACTACCGTCCGCTGAATGAGGTCACCGCTAAGAACAAGTATCGCTCATGGATCGATGACCTATTTGACCAGCTTAGTGGAGCTGGTGTTCTCCAAAATTGACTTGAGGTTAGGCTACCATCGACAAAGTTAGAACCGAGGACATTCCGAAGACCGCCTTCTCTACTCGTTACGGTTTGTACGAGTACACAGTCATGTCCTTTGGTTTGACCAATGCCCCAGCCTATTTCATGAACCTCATGAATTCGGTGTTCATGGAATACTTGGATCGGTTTGTAGTGGTTTTCATTGATGATATCCTTATCTACTCTAAGTCTGATCTTGAGCACGAGCAACATTTGAGACTTGTGTTAGAAAAGCTTTGCCACCATCAGTTGTACGCCAAATTCAGCAAATGTGAGTTTTGGCTTCGAGAGGTTAGTTTCTTGGGACATATCCTATCTAAGGGCGGTGTCGCTGTTGATCCTAGTAAGGTGCAAGATGTCCTTGAGTGGAAGCAACCCAAGAGCGTCACTGACATTCGTAGTTTTCTTGGACTTATGGATACTACCGTAGGTTCATCAAGAATTTCTCCAAAATTGCAAAGCCTATGACCCAACTTCTAAAGAAAGAAAAGAAATTTGAGTGGACAGTGAGAATGCGAGCAAAGCTTCCAAAGCCCGAAAGAATGCTCGATGTAAGCTCCCGTGCTTGTTCTCGCTGCATATTCACGAGAGTTTTGATATCTCATCAGATGCATCTCGCCATGGGCTCGCAGTGCTTATGCAAGACGGCCGAGTGGTGGCCTACGATCAAGGCAATTGAGGCCCCGTGAGGCCAATTATCTCACACACGACCCAGAGCTCGCACTGTAGTTCATGCCTTGAAGATTTGGCGACATTACCTCATCGGAATCGCTAAGAGATCTACACCACCATAAGAGCCTTAAATATATTTTCACCCAAGCCGACCTGAACTTGAGACAAAAAGATGGCTTGAGTTGATTAAAGATTATGATATGGGACTCCATTATCATCCAGTGGAAGGCTAATGTCGTGGCCGACGCATTGAGCGTAAAATCTCAATGCAATCTGCTTATCGGTAACTCCTTTTCTCGCGGGCTTATGTGCCGCATTGCAAGGCCTACACCGAGATAGTTGAAGAAGGTTCGCTTGCCCCTCAGCAGACTTGCACACTTGAGGACCAGATTAGGAAGCCTAAAACTGATTTAGAAGTGGCTCAAATTTTAGAACTAATGAAACAAGGCAAGGCTAAATGTTTTAAGCAAGATGCACAAGGTACTCTATGATTTGGAAACCGTATGGTGGTACCATTTGATCGCCACTTGAGAGAATTGATTCTCAAGGAGGCTCATAACTCAAAATTCTCTATCCACCCCGAGTACGAAAATGTATCAAGATTTGAAAAGAAACCGGGTGGAGCCGAATGAAGCGCACGTTGTACAAGATGTGGCCGAGTGTGATCTATGTCAAAGAGTTAAGGTGAGCATTTGAAGCCACCGGTACTCTAGATCCCCGCCCATTCCCTGGAAATGGGAAGAAGTTGGCATGGATTTTATCACCGCCTTCCTAGAACTAAAACTGGATTTGATTCTATATGGGTGATTGTGGATCGTTTAACCAAGGTTGCCCATTTTATTCCTATCAAGACCACCTACACCGGGCCAAACTAGCGTAACTTTATATTTCAAGAATTGTTTGTCTCCACGGGTACCCAAAGTGATTGTTTCGCATGAGGTCCCCAATTCACCTCTCATTTCTCGGAACCGCTTGCATCAAGCAATGGGGACCAACCTATCCTTTAGCTCGCTTATCACCCGCAAACGGATGGACAAGTTGAAAGGGTAAATCAAGTCTTGAAGACCTTCTCCTGCTTGCGTGTTATCCTACAAATATAGTTGGGAAAATGTTTACCGCTTGCCGAAGTTCTCATACAATAACAGACTTCCAATCCAAAGATTCGATGTCACCGACGAGGATTAAAACCTCTATGTATTATCTTTAATACATAAAAAGACCATACGCCTTCATGGTCGTAACTCTCGAGGTGCACGACCACCGGTCGTAGAAATTCCGAGGTTACATAATGGGTACCTCGCCGACGAAGGCCCAAGCCAAGCTTCCACCGTGAGAATCGTCGAGAAGGTAAGAACTGATTCCAAAGTATATTCTCTACCGTATGATGAATGGAACACGTGCATACTCCATACGACGTATCTTATCCAAGACACACCAGTGAACAACCTCCGTGCGGTTATATGTTTCATAGACATATAACCACCAAACGGTTGATTCTCAGATCAACCATCACTTAACTCCACTGCACGCAACGCTTCACATCGCGCGCTCCTAAGTAATCGCCACCTCTTCGAGGGCTATTTAAAGATGGAACCTGGGCGGATCAAGGAGAGACATCGCATCAGAGATCAGATCATCAGAATATAGAAAGAAAGAAGCATTGCCTTGTATTCTAGAAAGCACCGTCATTCGCCAGGATACACCCTTGTAAAATCTCGCTCATACTAATAAAGAGCATCCCATTACAATCCCAAGATTTCCCGCCATTCTCTCTTTTCCATTTATTGTAAGATCGACGACTTGATCGTCGACACCGCGCCGTCCGTGGGGAGCGCGCGTGGAATCTTGAAGATCGTGTTGCTCACCGATTCTTTGTCCATTTCCCACTCGTAATCGCTCATGCGGTTATGTCGGGAAGTTGGGACGAAGAGAATTGGTTCGACCGCGACCACGCCAACCTTGACATGGACGCATGCATGCGCGCCATGGAGGAAAATGGAGCCTCTTCATCATCCTCCTCTTCCATCGGTCGCTCGTTGCGTAAATGCGAAATCGACGGATGGATAAGGATACACCCTTACGATCGCTGGTGTTTCCAGGAGACGCCCCGACGGTTCAGAAGCCCGGGCTTTCAAAGAAGCCCGGACTCCACGACCGCAAGAAAGGTGAAGAAACCCAACTCATCAACTCAAGTCCAATATACTTTGATGCGATCATGGTTGATAGATACTCACCGACGGCTTCTAGCAATTCCAGGAGCCAACCGACACTTGGTGACAGTGTCGATGAAACCCCCGCTGGTGATAAACCAGATGGGGATAATAAGGCTCAGCATACGATCGGCAGTTCGCCGTATCAGGCTGAGACCATTACAAGGACCTCAGGAGGTACTGATCACCGATTATTCTCCATCGTGGAAACTCTTGGTGAAAACTCTGAAAGGCTCTCCATTGATTACGATGGAAGCTCATCAAAGGATAACTGTTGGAAACACGAGGTCAACGCGATCGGATATTCAAATCAAGATGTCGTGTACGGTCCTCCACACGTTACCTCGCCACCACATAATGATGGAGATGATACGAGCGGTCAGGCACCAAATGCCAGAGGTCACAGAACTGGTGGACGTCCATCAGTTAATTCGCCTGATCCTGCCTTAGCCAATGCAGGAGATCAGGCAAGACCGATGGGGAGAACAGAGAATTCAGGCTATCAAACGCCTCTTTCTGGTAGAAACCCTGTAAGACCTTCGGTAACAATACAGAACCTGCAGCGAGTTAGAAATATGTTAAATACTTCGACCTGCCTTGGCGTAAACTCCGTGTTTTGCACGACTTGTAGGTCAAGTATCGGAGATTATCCAATGCACCATGCAGCGCACGGAAGCATATCGAACGAAGGCAACCACGAGTCGCACCATGACTTCATCTCAAGATTCTTCCCCGGCGAAGCGGCCGTGGTCGTGTTGAGGGTCAACTAACACAAGGACCACTTCGACGCTCCACCAAGCAGTCATGAGGGAAGAAGATTGTTTCAAGAATCTTCACCTCGCCAACAAGAGCAAACGCTGGACACGATGATCTTCGTATCATCTTAACCAGCAAGCGGTCAAAGGCGCTTCAAACGCATACGACCGGATCGGATACCGTAAAATCAGCGATCTGTCTCGTGAATCGTCCCCGATCGATTATAATCCGCACCTTTTCAAAGAAGGCGCCGGAGACGATCACAGTCGCCGAGCTTTCTGCAGGCTCCAAGGCGTGCGTTGGCCAAACAGTTCCGACCGCCAACCCGATAAATTCAATGGGACCCAAAATCCTTTAGAATTTCTTCAGATTTATACCACCGCCATCGAGTCACGGCGACAAAATGTAATGGCTAATTATCTTCCCACGGTACTAGAAGGATCAGCCCGATCATGGTTGCTAAATTTACCTATCGGATCTGTGTATACTTGGGAGCAGCTTTGCGATCTTCTAATTGCAAACTTTCAGTGCGTACGACGATACTCGAAAGGAGGATGATCTCCACAGGATACGGCAAAAACCTAATGAAACTCTTCGACAATACATCAAGAGGTTTAGCCAAGTCCGCAACTCGATTCCAGAGGTTGCAGAGTCTTCTGTTATCCAGGCTTTTAAAGCGGGATTAAGAAATCGAAGGTTTACGAGGATCTAGCAATTCATCCCCACTTAACAACCATCGAGCTCTTCGACATGGTCGACAAGTACGCAACGGCTAGCGGCGCGTCGAGTGGAACGGCCGTTGATCGAAAAGACAAGATCCCCACCGGTCCGGATAAGTCGGAAAAGAAGCGTAAGAAAGCTCTCAAGAAGAAGAAACACGGCGTAACTAACAATAAGGAGGTTCTCGCTGTTCTCGAAATTTCTAAAGGAAGAAAAGATTACTCGTCATAGCAAAGCAAAAGCTCCGACCAATGAGTATAAGAAAAGCAAAAATGGTGTCCTATCCATAAACAAGCAGACACGATTTACGCAATCGTCGCACTTAGCGTAAGAAATTGAATGATTATTATGCGGTAAAGGTCCACTTCCTTCAATTCAAGAAATTGGGGAAACAAGCTCCGAAAGGACAAGGATGGTGACGAGGAGATGGAGTATCAAGAACCTCAAAGATACGGTCGATGTAATTTTCTGGGATCTTCTTCATACGAATCCGCACGCCACCGAAGGCTATGGAGCGAGAAGTCAACCTTGTGAAACTCCGATCATCACCAAACCTTCAAGGTGGTCGGAGACAATAATCTCCTTTAGCAAAGAAGATTGCACAATCCCTTCAACTCGACCAGGTAAAGGTCCACTTCCTTCAATTCAAGAAATTGGGGAAACAAGCTCCAGAAAGGACAAGGATGGTGACGAGGAGATGGAGTATCAAGAACCTCAGCATACGGTCGATGTAATTTTCGGGGGATCTTCTTCATACGAATCCAGACGTCACCCGAAGGCCATGGAGCGAGAAGTCAACTGTGAGGACCCCAATTTATTTGGCTTGTAATGCTTAACCAACCACCGGTCCTAGCATCACAAATCAAATAAATCGACTCGAGATATGTATACTTCCTAAAGCAAGATACACACCTCTGCACAAAATTAGACATCAACTTCATTCCACCCATAGAGTCCAAACACCACACTACCAAACGGAAGATAAACAAATAGTAGAGTTATTACGCATAAAGGCCGACAGTGCCACAAAATACATAAATAATGAGAGAAGACAATGGAAGCAAAAGTGCCATAAGATGGCTATAAACAAAGCCAATCAAGGTGCCTTCAACCCACAAGGCATCCGACCGACCGCCAAGTCTAGTCGCCCACGAAACGGCAACACACCTACGTAAGTGAGGCCCTTGGGGCTCACCTTCTTCCTCTGCAACAAAAACATTAAGCAAAGCACCCGAGTACAAAGATTGTCTTTGTACCCGCAAGACTAACGTGTGAACTAGCGCACTGCTCATATGCTACATGCAAAGCTTGTTTGGTGGAGGCCATATGTTTCATTTGCACAATGCCGATTTGTTTGCAATAATGTAATACGCTTTAAAGGCAAGTTTGCAATTCATTTTTAATGTTGAGATAACTACTAAATAAAAATAGATACAAGTAACCACCTAGAAGTGACTATCCCAATAGTCACCATCACATAGCACTAATCCCCGCATTCGCACTCACCCATCAAGTTTTAATTTAAATGTTGTAGTCTAGTTCTTGGGGCGATCCGAGCGTGTCCATAACCTAGACGAGGCTATTCGAATAGTTTTAACCCCGCAGGTGTACCAATGTACCCACACTTCGATCGCTTTAAGCCAAAGCACACTTCCGAAGGTATGTCGCACGCTAAGTCCTACGAGACTTTTTCCAATATTGTGTATTAACTACGAGCCGCTCGTATGGATAGAAATCCATACGCTACATGGTAAAGCCAAAAGGCAACTACCCACTCGTGATAAAGCTTTTGGACAACTACCATGCTCCCACCTCCATCCCTCCCGCGACCTCCCCGCGACCCGAGCCAATACACGCCAAAGTACTAGGTCAAGAGAGGTCCCATATACTCTAGTGTGGTTAGCACGCAAAATGCTCAAGACGGTGGCGCAAGTAACTGGGTCTTAATCGACTCTGCACCTTTCCAATACACCCAATGATCACACCGCCTTACCATTGTGCCCAAGTCTAAATCATTTTTGCTTTCATTTTTAATTTTGCAATTAAACATAGCAGAAATGTCAAACATAAAGTTATAGAAAATTTTGGTGATCAAGGTTACCGACTAAAGTCGATAACCGCCAGCTTCACCGATAGCTAAGCATGTCTAAGCAAATTGACCGGACCTACTAAGTGACAAGAGATCATCCAGACCTCTAATCACAAAGAAATAACCTAGGCTCGGTAGTAGAGATCAATATTTTGACTACAGATATGCAATACGGATTTAACTAATCAATTTAACACAAATTAAGCAATGCATACATACAATTGAAACAAAATATTAGACTTTAAAATACTAGGATTGTCATGATCAAACCGCTTGCACGGTGCTGTTGCTCGTAATGCTCAACTCAAGTGCAGGATCGCTCTCAGGGTTACCGCAAATGTCGAAGCCTAACGATTGAACAAATAACAGCGAATAAGAACGAATAACACCGGCAAAACTCAATAATCAAATACAAACACCAATTTATACACAGAGGCTAGACCATCACAAAAGGAGTAACAAATAGCAGCTACAGAGATGATTCAAATAGACATGCTTTCAAGTGATTGATCTACCCACTCACTTATTTATCAGGTTAACCACAAAATCAATCCTCTTATATGTTTTAAACTTTGGACAGACTTTGATGGTGATTGTGTGCACATCTATTATTTAATCATCAAGTTAATATATCAAAAACAGCTAGCTACTCTAAAACAACCATTATCAGTTGAGAGCATAGAACCTACAAGAAGCTATTGAAAACACTAACTAGTCAAGTATCCAACTATGAGATGCTAAACAAAATTCTAATTAAGCATGGGCTTTAATAAAATTCAGCTACTAACACACCTAAGTATCACACCAACATATAGGAAGGTTATCACAATTCAGATGCTACTACTCCAAATCTTACTGCACTGATAAATCAAAAGTACAGAGACAACAACATGACCATCTAACTATCCCTATGATCAAACATGACAACAAGAGCTTTGAAATTTAAAGATACTAACTAAATGATTTCATGCTAACCACTACAACAAAAGGGAGTCAACCAGCACTAAACAAGAATCCAAAGCATAAGTATGAAGCTAAAATTTAGTTACTGACAACAGAAACGACAACAGGGAACAATTACAGAGAACAACACTAAAATACTTTCAAACTTCCAATACCAATTTTGATCATGCAATGAGAGTGAACTAATGAACAATCGTAAGCATGATTAGCAGCTAACTACAAAGCTTCAGGGAGGTGGGCCCCACTGTCAGCCACAACAGCAACAGGGAGCTCAAGGAAGAACAGGGGAGGCTCTGGCTGATCAGGAGTGGTGGTGATCGCCGGCGGTGGAGTGGTGGCGCGGCGAAGGTGAGCTCAAAAATGGGTCACCCAGAGTGAATGGAAACTAGGGGTGGCAGTGGTGTGACTTGAGCGGCACCGTGGCGGCGTGGCGACAGCCCGCGGCGGCCGGCCGTGGAGGTGATAAGGGGCGACGGCGCCATATAGGAATATGATGAAAACCAGCGCGCGCATGAACATCAGTGGGTTACCAGGAACTCACCGGGATGACGCGGAGCTCAAGAAGTCGCCGAGATGGCCCTACGACGAGAACCGGCCGCGCGATCAAGGGGTCACCGAGGAGGAGCAACCTGAGCAAAAATAGGGAAAAGAGAGACGGAGATAGCTCGAGTGAGTGCACTAGATGAAGCTAGCGCGAGCAATTGCTCTAGGAACTAACTCACCGGAGTGAGGACGAAGAACCCAACTTTCGGTACCAAGAAGAGGGACACCTAAATTCAACGGCCCCCTGCGAGTGAAACTCAAAATTAGCCGAGGGGAAAACATGATAGGGATCTGGAACACGATATGACGCGAAAAGGAGAAGATGAGCTTCACTGGTTGTGGTGCTGACACGGCGGAGGCGGCACGGTCGTGAACCCGAGATTGCGCACTACTACAATTTGAGCTCAGGGAAAGCAATGGAGGGTAGGAAGTGGTCTTAGGGTGTCCAAAGGAGGATAAGAGAGCTTCGCGAGGGCTTAAGTAGGGAAGAGGGCGGAGGAAAACGAGCGGCGACGTTTTCGGCACCGAGGAGCTCAAGAACGGTGCTGACAAGCTGGTGAAAGGAATGGTGGGTGATTAATGCCGCTCAGGGCATGGCCGAACAGCGGACGATGCGGCCGAGGAAATGCGCGCGAGGAAATCGGGAAGCGGTGACGAGACAGCGGGGCTGAGGTGGCGTTCATGCGCGCTATCACCGTGACTCAGCTTCTTCTTCGCGAGGTAGGTGACGACCGACATGGGGCCCGCCCGTCGCAGCGGCAAAGAAGAAAGCGTACGAACCGAGTCAAGCGTGGCGTGATCGCTGGTCCGACTCGATCAAGCGAATGTCGACCACCGGATCCAAATGGACTACCGAGATTGGTGTATGCATTCTGACAGTTGACGAGACACGCAATATGGACCGTGGCGATCTTCATCGGACGGCCGACACCATCGGGCTCGCACGGTGCAACCAGGTGGTGCGACCGAGTCAAGTGGTGCGGGTCGGACTCGAGCCCGAAAGGTTCGCCCGAGGAACAAGTGTTTTAATTCGATTTAAAAGACAAAGAAGGTTTGGGAAATTTTTAGAGATAGCTCCAGGGCTCCAAAATTTCCGAAATTTTTATGGTAGCTACAAGGGACATAGAAAAACATTGCATAAATTTTCCAGAACTTTTATGCAATGCATTGTTCTACAAAAATTCACAAGCTGCTGACCTAGGGTTTGACCAGAAATTCAAACTAGTTTGACTTGGCCATTTGAAATAGCAAATAAAATCTAAAAATTGTGAAATAATTCAGGAGGTAGGTAGGATGATCAAGATGATAGGAAAATAATTTCAGAGGATGATCATAGGTTTGAAAGCTAAGAATTGATAACAACAATTTCCAATCACAAGAATTAAATTCTAAAAATTGAAATTGCTAGGAAAATTTGGAAATCTTTCCAAATGATTTGATGAGACAACAAAAGTTTTTATTTCTCCTCAAAATTTTACATTTGAAATATAAACCCTAAGTTAGGGCTGTTACAAATCTCCTCTTACAGAATCTCGCCGAGATTCGATCACCGGGAGAAGAAGGACTGTAACTGCTCGAGACGATCTTCCTGCTCCCAAGTGGCTTCATCCTCGAGTGGTTTGACCACCGAACTTTAAGGAACTTGATCACACGGTTCCTTGTTCTGCGCTCAACTTCTTCGAGGATACGAACGGGCGCCACGATAAGACGTATCTTCTTGCACATCGATATTTTCCAATGGCGTTTCTCCACGGAACACGAAGGCACTTCTTCAATTGCGATACATGGAAAACATCATGCACCCCCTCAAGTGTAGCCGGCAATTTAACTTGTATGCAACAGCTCCCACTCTCTTGATGATGCGATACGCCCGACATATCGAGGAGCCGCTTGCCCTTGACACCAAACGACGATGTCCTTCAGAGGTGAGACTTTGAGATACACAAAGTCATTGGGCCGAAACTCACCACGGCGACGCCGACCGCATAGCTCTTCGCTTGGATCGAGCTACGCGCAAGTGCTCACGAATCAATCGCACTTGGCTTTCCGCCTCATTGATTGAATCCGCCAAAGAACCGCTTTTCACCGCCGACTCAGCTCAACGGTGTCCCGCACGCCCCCATACAAAGCCTCAAACGGTGCCATACCGAGACTAGCTCGAAGTCGTTGTTGTAGGAGAACTCGGCAAGCGGTAGGCACTTCTCCCAATTCTTCCCATAGGAAAGAACACAAGCACGAGCATGTCTTCAAGCACCGATTGACGCGCCCGCCCGACCATCACCGAGGATGATAGGCCGAGCGAACGAAAGACGGTCCCCATGGCTTCCTCGCAGACTATGCCAAAACCGAGAGGTGAACAGAGAACCACGATCGACACAATTGTTCGTGGCACACCATGCGCACTCACAATGCGGATATGTAAAGATCCGCTAATCGATTCACATCAATCTTCGATCGACCGAAGGAAATGAGCCACCTTCGCAATCGATCGATGATAACCCATAATGCATCCTTCCTCGCAGGAGTGCGGGTAGACCGTTGATGAAGTCCATGCCTACGTAATCCCACTTCCATTCTCGTATCGCAAAGGCCAAGGAGACCTATCGACGCCGATGCTCGCCTTGACGCGACAACATATGTCACATCTGGCCACGAACCTGGCAACCTCGCGCTTCATGCGAGTCCACCAGAATCTTTGACGCGGATCTTGGTACATTTTAGTGGCCCCGGGATGGATGGACAAAGGCGAATCATGGGCCTCCTGCAGAATCAAATCCCGCAACTCTGGGACCTTTGGGACCACAAGACGCTGCCCAAACCATACAACACCGTGCTCATCTTCTGTGAAGCACTTGGCTGATCCATCCCTGATGTTCTGCTTGATTTTACCCACACCAACATCCGATTGCTGTGCTGACTTGATTTGATCCACCAAGGTTGGTTGCACAACCAAGGCAGCAAGGGAACCATGCTCAACCAAACCCAAGTTGAGACGCTGAAATTCGCAAGAAGTGCAGTTGTCGCTCTTGGATCATCGAGTATTGCAATACACCTTTCGCTAAGTGCATCAAAGAACCACATTGGCCTTGCCAGATGATACCAATACCCATGTCATAATCTTTGATCAATTCCAACCATCTCCTCTCGCCGAGGTTCAGATCCGGTGGGTGAACAAGTATTTCAAACTCTTGTGGTCGGAATACACCTCACAATGTTACCGATCGATAATGCCGCCAAATCTTGAGTGCATGAACCACAAGAAGAAGCTCTAGATCATGGGTGGGATAGTTGAGCTCATGAGGTCTCAATCGCTCGATGCATAGGCAACCGCCTTGCCTTCCTCGCATAAGAACACATCCAAGTCCTCGACGAGAGGCATCGCAATAAATATCGGCTCTTGCGATATCGTGAAGAGTAAGGATCTGGCTCAAGTCAATCGCCGCTTGAGCTCCTGAAAGCTCTCATCACAAGCAGAGGACCACACAAACTTCTTGTCCTTCTTGAGCAATTCAGTCATTGGCTTTGCGATCTTGGAGAAGTTCTCGATAAAGCGGCGGTAATAGCCCGCTAAACCGAGAAAACTCCGCACATCGGTGATCGACTTGGCCGCCTCAAGATAGAACATCGCCGACCTTGCTGATCCACAGCTACGCCCACCGAAAGAACATGGCCCAAGAATGCCACTTCCTTCAACCAGAACTCACATTTGCTGAACTTTGCATATAGCTGATGCTCCCGCAATTTGCCCAAAACAATCTTCAGATGCTCAAGATGCTCGTCTTGGCCTTGGAATAGATAAGAATATCATCAATAAAGACCACCACAAATTTATCCAAAACTCCATGAATACCGAATTCATTAAGTTCATGAACAAGGTCGAGCATTGGTTAAACCGAAGACATGACGGTGTACTCGCATGCCCATAACGAGTAGTGAAAGCCGTCTTCGAATATCCTCCGATCCGATCCTCGACTGATGATGCCCCATTCTCAAATCAATCTTTGAGAACACTGGCTCCACCAACCGATCGAATGATCATCGATGCGGGCAAAGGGTATTTGTTCTTCACCGTCACCTCATTGAGAGGACGGTAGTCAACACACATGCGCAAAGTCTTGTCCTTCTTCTTCACAAAGATCACCGGACAACCCCAAGGAGATGAACTGACGGATGAAACCCTTTGCTTGGAGCTCACCAAGCCGCTTCTTCAATTCTTCTAGCTCATTGGGAGGCATTCGACACGGCGCCGAGATAGGGCAGACGGGCAGCAACTCGATGACAAACTCCAGATCTCGAACCGGAGGCATCCCAGGTAAATCATCAGGAAAAACATCCTCAAAATCACAAACAGTGGGAACCTCCTGAATCTTCAAAGCTAGCTTTGCTGCAAGTGCACAAAGGTGTGACCCTTGCAGCTGCGGGGAAAAGCCAACCTGTTCGCCATAAAAGTTGGTGAGGAAAACCATCTTCTTGGCACAATCGATCTTTCCCAAGTGTTGGGACAACCAATCCATGCCAAGAATCACATCCAGACTCGCTGAACTGAGCAGAATAAGGTTTGCCAAAAACCCCACTCCTTTGACTATGATAGGAATATCCCGACACTGTAGATCAGCTCTCATTTCCGACCCCGAAGAGCGGATGAGCAAAGGAACTCCCAAAGGAACACAGTGAAGACCACTAACAGCAGCAAATGATTTTGAAATTAAAGAATGCGATGCTCCGTAATCAAATAATACCGCAGCAGACGAGAATTAACAAGAAGTGTACCCATCACGACATCCGCGCCTCCGAGCCTCCTCACCGAAAGGTGGTTGACTCGACCACGCCGCACTCGGTCTTCAATAATCTTCCGTCGTGGGTGACCACTCCCGCCCGCGCCCTCCATTAGGACGAGGCCTCCGCAACACTCGAGGGTAAGCGCATGGCGTAGTGGCCCTTGTTGTGGCAAATAAAACAAGTAACCTCGCCGCGGATTGCGAGGCCACCCTCGCTGGATCGCAGCGCACGTGGTCAAACACGCCTCGCGTGGACGAGGAGCTGGTGCAGATGGCCTCGGCGCCGGTGGAGCAAAAGAACGGGCCACTGGTGCTGGCCCAGCCCGAGGACGAGTGAGGCTGGTGTGAGTAGACTGATGGGCCTCCCATTTGCCCTTGCGGGACTCGCCTAGCGCCTTTGCCTTATGCTCAGCAACAATGGCCTTATCTACCAAGACCTGAAAGTCAGAGAAGTCTACAATAGAAGTCTACAATAGATAGCTTGTCCTGCAGCTCCTCAGACAAGCCATCCATAAACTTCTCCTGCTTAGCCTCATCTGAGGCCACCTCCCCCGGAGCATATCGAGCCAAATGATTGAACTCGTACAGGTACTCCGTCACAGACTTGCGCCCTTGCTTGAGCGCGAGGAATTCCTTCTTTTTCAGCTTCATCAAGCCATCTGGGATCTGGGCCCGACGAAAGGCTGACCTGAACTCCTCCCACGCAACCACATGGCCGCGGGTCGCATGGCGAGGTAGTTCTCCCACCATGAGAGTGCCGCGCCTCGAGCCGGTGGGACGCGAAGAGTGCCTTATCCGCGCTCGCATCGAGCTATGGTGAGCTTCCAATCATGCGCAGCCAATCGTCCGCATCGAGAGGATCCTCGGAGCGGGAGAAAGTCGGTGGTGCGCACGGAGGAACTCTGCAAGTCCCCGCGAGTCCGTGGCCGCCACCATCGGCAGGAGTGGAGGTATTCCTAGCAATAACCTCCGGGATGCGCGCTCGATCCATGCGGTTCGCTCGACCGAGCGAGAACTCACCATGGTCTGGAGGAGGGGAAGCTCCTCATCATGACCACTGCTGATCGCCACGCTGCTCTCCGCCATCCTGCTTCACTAAGACAAGTTAACAATAGCCTAAAACACGAAGTCGACAACCCACTGCAAATAACTTACTAACAAAGACAAAACAAACACAAGACTTTTAAGTTACAAAACCAATTGACAAAAATCGACACTCAAAGAAACTCATACATATCTTACCCTTATGCACCCCACAAATTTTAATTAAACTAATTCTATATGGTTCTCCCAAAGACTGATTCTACCAAGAGTAACTATCTTTTGAAAGGAAAGGAGAAAACAAGTTTTTAAACCGAAATTAGAGTAAGATGAGAGTAGAAGGCTAGGATAGATAAGGAGTAAAATCTGAGACCACGCTAAGTTTTCATAAACCCTTTTATATTTTGCAAATAAGCCTTTCCAAAATATCCTAAGGACGACTATGCTTGGGTTGCTACGGTCGAATGGCTCGATACCAACTTTGTGAGGACCCAAATTTATTTGGCTTGTAATGCTTAACCAACCACCGGTCCTAGCATCACAAATCAAATAACCGACTCGAGATATGTATACGTCCTGAAAGCAAGATACACACCTCGGTACAAAATTAGACATCAACTTCATTCCACCCATAGAGTCCAAACACCACACTACCAAACGGAAGATAAACAAATAGTAGAGTTATTACGCACAAAGGCCGACAGTGCCACAAGATACATAAATAACAGAGAGAAGACAATGAAGCAAAGTGCCATAAGATGGCTATAAACAAAGCCAATCAAGGTGCCTTCAACCCACAAGGCATCCGACCGACCGCCAAGTCTAGTCGCCCACGAAACGGCAACACACTCACGTAAGTGAGGCCCTTGGGGCTCACCTTCTTCCTCTCGCAACAAAAACATTAAGCAAAGCACCGAGTACAAAGATTGTCTTTGTACCCGCAAGACCGACGTGTGAACTAGCGCACTGCTCATATGCTACATGCAGCTTGTTTGGTGGAGGCCATATGTTTCATTTGCACAATGCCGCATTTGTTTGCAATAATGTAATACGCTTAAAGGCAAGTTTGCAATTCATTTTTAATGTTGAGATAACTACGAAATAAAAATAGATACAAGTAACCACCTAGAAGTGACTATCCCAATAGTCACCACCACATAGCACTAATCCCCGCATTCGTACCACCCATCAAGTTTTAATTTAAATGTTGTAGTCTAGTTCTTGGGGCGATCCGAGCGTGTCCATAACCTAGGACGAGGCTATTCGAATAGTTTTAACCTCGCAGGTGTGCCAATGTACCCACACTGCACCGCTTTAAGCCAAAGCACACTTCCAAGGTATGTCGGCACGGCTAAGTCCTACGAGACTTTTTCCAATATTGTGTATTAACTACGAGCCGCTCGTATGGATAGAAATCCATACGCTACATGGTAAAGCCGAAAAGGCAACTACCCACTCGTGATAAAGCTTTTGGACAACTACCATGCTCCCACCTCCATCCTCTCCCGCGACCTCCTGCGACCCAGAGCCAATACACGCCAAAGTACTAGGTCAAGAGAGGTCCCATATACTCTAGTGTGGTTAGCACGCAAAATGCTCAAGACGGTGGCGCAAGTAACTCGGTCCTTAATCGACTCAGCACCTTTCCACTACACCCAATGATCACACCAGCCTTACCATTGTGCCCAAGTCTAAATCATTTTTGCTTTCATTTTTAATTTTGCAATTAAACATAGCAGTAAATGTGAAACATAAAGTTATAGAAAATTTTGTGTGATCAAGGTTACCGACTAAAGTCGATAACCGCCAGCCTACCGATAGCTAAGCATGTCTAAGCAAATTGACCGGACCTACTAAGTGACAAGAGATCATCCAATGACCTCTAATCACAAAGAAATAACCTAGGCTCGTAGTAGAGATCAATATTTTGACTACGGGATATGCAACACGGATTTAACTAATCAATTTAACACAAATTAAGCAATGCATACATACAAATTGAAACAAAATATTAGACTTTAAAATACCGGGATTGTCATGATCAAACCGCTTGTCCGTCGCTGTTGCTCGTAATGCTCAACTCATTGCAGGATCGCTCTCGTGGTTACCGCAAATGTCGGCTTCAACGATTGAACAAATAACGAATAATAAGAACGAATAACACCGGCAAAACTCAATAATCAAATACAAACACCAATTTATACACAGAGGCTAGACCATCACAAAAGGAGTAACAAATAGCAGCTACAGAGATGATTCAAATAGACATGCTTTCAAGTGATTGATCTACCCACTCACTTATTTATCAGGTTAACCACAAAATCAATCCTCTTATATGTTTTAAACTTTGGACAGACTTTGATGGTGATTGTGTGCACATCTATTATTTAATCATCAAGTTAATATATCAAAAACAGCTAGCTACTCTAAAACAACCATTATCAGTTGAGAGCACAAAACCTACAAGAAGCTATTGAAAACACTAACTAGTCAAGTATCCAACTATGAGATGCTAAACAAAATTCTAATTAAGCATGAGCTTTAATAAAATTCAGCTACTAACACACCTAAGTATCACACCAACATATAGGAAGGTTATCACAATTCAGATGCTACTACTCCAAATCTTACTGCACTGATAAATCAAAAGTACAGAGACAACAACATGATCATCTAACTATCCCTATGATCAAACATGACAACAAGAGCTTTGAAATTTAAAGATACTAACTAAATGATTTCATGCTAACCACTACAACAAAAGGGAGTCAACCAGCACTAAACAAGAATCCAAAGCATAAGTATGAAGCTAAAATTTAGTTACTGACAACAGAAACGACAACAGGGAACAATTACAGAGAACAACACTAAAATACTTTCAAACTTCCAATACCAATTTTGATCATGCAATGAGAGTGAACTAATGAACAATCGTAAGCATGATTAGCAGCTAACTACAAAGCTTCAGGGAGGTGGGCCCCACTGTCAGCCACAACAGCAACAGGGAGCTCAAGGAAGAACAGGGGAGGCTCTGGCTGATCAGGAGTGGTGGTGATCGCCGGCGGTGGAGTGGTGGCGCGGCGAAGGTGAGCTCAAAAATGGGTCACCCAGAGTGAATGGAAACTAGGGGTGGCAGTGGTGTGACTTGAGCGGCACTGCGTGGCGGCGCGGCGGAACACATGCGCCGGCGTGGAGGTGATAAGGCGACGGCGCCATATAGGAATATGATGAAAACCAGCGCGCATGAACATCGGTGGGTTACCAGAACTCACCGGGATGACGCGGAGCTCAAGAGGTCGCGGAGATGGCCCGCGACGAGAACCAGCCGGCGATCAAGGGTCACCGAGGAGGAGCAACCTGAGCAAAAATAGGGAAAAGAGAGACGGAGATAGCTCGAGTGAGTGCACTAGATGAAGCTAGCGCGAGCAATTGCTCTAGGAACTAACTCACCGAGTGAGGACGAAGAACCCAACTTTCGGCCAAGAAGAGGGACACCTAAATTCAACGGCCCCCTGCGAGTGAAACTCAAAATTAGCCGAGGGGAAAACATGATAGGATCCGGAACACGATATGACGCGGAAGGAGAAGATGAGCTTCACCGGTTGTGGTGCCGACACGGCGAGGCGCACGGCCGTGAACCCGAGATTGCGCACTACTACAATTTGAGCTCAGGGAAAGCAATGGAGGGTAGGAAGTGGTCTTAGGGTGTCCAAAGGAGGATAAGAGAGCTTCGCGAGGGCTTAAGTAGGGAAGAGGGCGGAGGAAAACGAGCGGCGACGCTGCACCGAGGAGCTCAAGAACGGTCTTGACAAGTGGTGAAAGGAATGGTGGGTGATTAATGCCGCTCGGGGCATGGCGAACAATGGACGATGCGGCGAGGAAATGCGCGCGAGGAAATCGGAAGCGGTGGCGACAATGGGCCGAGGTGGCGTTCATGCGCGCTATCACGGCTCTCACTTTCTTCGGCGCGAGGTAGGTGACGACCGACATGGGGCCCGCCATCGACAAAGAAAGCGGTGCGAACCAGAGTCAAGAGTGGCGTGATCAGTTGGTCTGACTCGATCAAGAGAATGTCGACCGCTGGATCTGAAATGGACGGCTGAGATTGGTGTATGCATTCGGACAGGTCGACGAGACACACAATATGGACCGTGCGATCTTCATCGGACGGCTGACAGCCATCGGGCTCGCACGGTGCAACTAGGTGGTGCGACCGAGTCAAGTGGTGCGGTCGGACTCGAGCCCGAGTTGGGTTCGGCCCGAGAGAAGTGTTTTGAGTCGATTTAAAAGACGAGAAGGTTTGGGAAATTTTTAGAGATAGCTCCAGGGCTCCAAAATTTCCGAAATTTTTATGGTAGCTACAAGGGACATAGAACAACATTGCATAAATTTTCCAGAACTGCTGACCTAGGGTTTGACCAGAAATTCAAACTAGTTTGACTTGGCCATTTGAAATAGCAAATAAAATCTAAAAATTGTGAAATAATTCAGGGAGGTAGGTAGGATGATCAAGATGATAGGAAAAATAATTTCAGAGGATGATCATAGGTTTGAAAGCTAAGAATCTGATAACAACAATTTCCAATCACAAGAATTAAATTCTAAAAATTGAAAATTGCTAGGGAAAATTTGGAAATCTTCCAAATGATTTGATGAGACAACAAAAGTTTTTATTTCTCCTCAAAATTTTACATTTGAAATACAAACCCTAAGTTAGGGTGTTACATCAACCTTGCTCTGAAACTCCGATCATCACCAAACCTTCAAGGTGGTCGGAGACAATAATCTCCTTTAGCAAAGAAGATTGCCCAATTCCTTCAACTCGACTGTAGGTTTCCAATTGTCGTTGAGCCTACTATTAATAACGCAAGGTTAATCGGGTTTTGATAGATGGGGTAGTTCTTTAAATATTCTCTTTGCAAGCACATTGGAAGATATGCGATTCCAAATTCTAAGGTAAAGCTCGTGAAATATGCCTTCCATGGTATAGTTCACGGATCTACCGCCAAGCCAATAGGCAATTATCCCTATTGGTTACGTTCGAAAACGACAATTTCCGAACGTAAAAGTTTCTTTCGATGTAGTGAATTTTGAAACAAAGATATAATGCAATCCTTGGTCGCCCACCTTAGCAAAATTCCCGGTAGCTACGCATTACGGTTACGAGTTTGAAAATGCCGACCAAAGGGTATCATCACGGTCCGAGGTGATCGGAAAATCGCCACGCATGTGATCGGAATGTTTAGAATCGGTCGATGAGCTTAGGCACTGAGGAACTAACACCGCTACCATGCAAGTCAAACACTCAAGACCAAAGATAGCACCAAAGCCTTCTCGACTGATGAAAGAGGTACCACTCGAAAGCGCTTGAGTGCCAAGATTCTGTGGGAAGGACTCAACCCCAAATAGGAAGAGTCGCTCGTCTCCTTCCTCCGAGCAAACCAGATGTATTCGCTTTGCGACATCCGACATGCCCGAGTCCCGTGGAGGTGATCGAGCATAGGCTAGCATTGCGGCGATAAAAGACCGATCAGCGAAGCTAAGGCGTTTGCACCGATCGGAAAATAGCAATCGATCGAAACCGACAAGCTACTCCAAGTGGATTCATCCGTGAGGTCGACCACACGAATGGCTTGCCAATCTGTAATGGTTAAAAGGCCAATGGAAAATGGCGATGTGTATCGACTTTCTGATTTAAATAAAGCTTGTCCAAAGGATGATTTTCCCTTCCTCGCATTGATCAACTTGTAGACTCTACCTCGGGTGTGAGTTATTAAGTTTTTAGATGCATATTCGAGGATACCACCGATTAATATGAGTAAAGAAGATGAAGAGAAAACTTCCTTCATCACTCCATTTGGTACCTCTTGTTATGTAAAGATGCCATTTGGTCTTAAAAATGTTTGGTCGCGACGTTCCAAAGGTTGATGCAAAATCTTTAGTACACGATAGGTCGGAATCTTAAAGCCTATGTTGATGACTTGGTCGTAAAAGTATCAACATTGGTGACCACATTCCGCACTGCAAGAGACTTTCAATAATTTAAGACGTCATAACCTTAAATTAAATCCGGAAAAGTGTGCGTCGGAGTTTCATCCGAAAACCGCCGGGTTTCTAGTTTCGCTAGAGGCATTGAAGCAAATCCAAAGAAAATAACCACCACAAAAAGGAAGTCGAAGCTAACCGCCGTATGGCGGCGTTAAGTCGTTTCATAACCGTTAGGTGAAAAAGGACTCCCATTTTTCAAGCTTCTCCGGAAACATGGAAGTTTCGAATGGACTAAAGAGGCAAACGACGCTTTTGAGGAGCTTAAACGGTATCTTACGAATCCTCCAGTCTTAGTCTCTCCAAGATTGGAAGAGACATTGCTAATTTACGTCGCTGCAACGCCACAGACAGTTAGCGGTGTATTGGTCGTAGAACGTGATCGTATCCAACGACCAATATATTACGTAAGCGAAGTCTTGCATGGACCAAAAGAACGATATCCACAGATACAGAAATTGCTCTATGGTCTCCTTCTTCAAGGAAACTTAGACATTATTTTCAGGCCCATAAAGTGGTCGTACCTACCGGATATCCGCTTGGTCAAGTCCTAGGTAACAGGGAGTCATCAGGACGAATAGCGAAATGGGCGGTTGAGCTTGGGGCGTTTGACCTCCATTTTGTCCCTAGAATAGCGATTAAGTCTCAGGCAATAGCGAAATTCATTGCGAATGGACAAACCTGAACCTCCCAAGAACCCGAGTACGAGATTCACGACCAGTGGACAATGTACTTTGATGGTTCCTTGATGCTTCAAGGCTCGGGGGCTGGGGTCGTTTTGATTTCCCCTACTGGCGAACAACTTAAATACGCCATTCAGTTAAACTTTCCTGCCACAAATAATGCAGTGAGAATCGAAGGTTTGTCGGCGGGACTTCGAGCGACTCGTTCGCTCGGATTCGCAAATTGCTAGTGAAAGGTGATTCTCAACTAGTAGCGAATCAAGTAGGGAAAGAGTATCAATGCTCTAGTACCAAGATGTCGTCATATCCGCGGAAGTGCGGAAACTTGAAAAGCATTTCTTCGGTTTTCGATCCAACACATTCCTAGAAAGGAAAACTTTCGCGCACCACTTGGCGGATGGCTTCCACACGGGCATCCATCCCGCCGGAGTTTTTCTCGAGAAACTCGATTCACCCTCGATGTCGAGCCTTCCGAGGACGTAGATGTTAGCAAGGAGGTTGCACACCTTGATTACGCAAACATGGATGCTCCACAGTCGATGATGGTTGGTGCCATCACGATCACTAGAGATTGGATGACATCGATCTACAATTATCTTGACATGACATAATTCCTAAGATGATGTAGAGGCTGATCGTATTGCACGAAAAGCCAAATAATACACTCTCATTGAACGTACCTTATATAAGCGAGGATCTCACGGAGTGTTGATGAGATGCATATCTCAATCGGATGGCATTAAATTGCTAACCAAATTCATGGAGGAGTTCGTGGAGCTCATCATTCCTACTGAACGCTGCTCGGTAAAGCCTTTAGGCAAGGATACCATCGCCAACGCGCCTTCATGATGTAAAAGAGCTCGTGACGAAGTGCGTAATGTCGGTTTCATAGCCGACAAGTACATCAGCCATCTCAAGCTTTGCAAACAATCCTCTTTCTTGGCCTTTTGCAACCTGGGATTGCACATTCGGGACCTTTCCCAAAGGCACCGGGGCTTTGAGTTCTGTTCGTCATGATTGACACGTTCACTAAGTGGATCGGCGAGAGCCGTTGTAAAAACTACAACCGAAGCGCCAAGAGGTTCCTAACAAAAACGTGATTACGATTTGGTGTACCCAATCGTATAATCGCGATAACGGTGCCAGCTTCTCAGCGGCAATTTTGAGTGAATTTCGTGAAGAACTAGGTGTCAAGATACATTTCGCTTCGTTGCTCATCCACGAGCAATGGAGCGATTGAGCGAGCCAATGGTATCATAATGCAAGGGATCAAGCGACGAGTGTTCGACCGATTACTTCAGCGGTCGGTGCTTGGGTTGAGAACTTCCCTCAGATATGGGTCGTTGCATTGCCACAACTAGTCGTGCGCGGCGGGAAACACCATTCTTTTTAGTTTACTGGTGAGGCTATGCTTCCTCGAGCTAAAAATTGGTTCTTCTCGAACCGATTACTTTTCGAAAGTGATCGATCGAACGACGACTTCGGCGACATCAATTTCCTTGAAGAAAGACGAAATCAAGCCTTGATACGATCGGCAATCTACCAACAAGCCATGCGTCGGTATCACGATCGTAAGGTACAACCTCGCACCTTAGTCAGAGGTGATCCGTTCTCGAAAAATCCGAACCAAGCAAATCGCAATAAACTTTCACCTAAATGGGAAGGTCCATGCACTGTGGTCGAAGTAACCCACCGAGATCTGCATGATTAGCTATGTCGGATGGGAGTGTTTATCTAATTCTTGGAATATTGATCAATTGCGTAAGTTCTATGTTTAATTTCATGTATTTCATTTTTATTCATTTTTTCTTCAATAAAGATGCTTTTCCTTAAAAATGATAAGTATGGTTGTTTATACTTATTATTTGTTGCATCCGGTCGTATGCCATCCCGTTCTTGTTGGTCTGAGAAGACTCTCATTCTCTCAGATATTCCTTCTTTGGGATCTCCACTACTCATGGTTGTTGACTTAAATGTCACCAATCACATTGGTTTTAGCCGTGATCATTGCTTCAATGATACACACTCATGACCGGACATTCTTTTCTTAAAAGGGTCATACGAGTATAAGGAGTACCACCTCAGACGATTTACTTGGCTTTCGTTTCTTGAAATTGAAGATTGTTATTTTATTTCAACATTCTGTTCTAATCAAGTTTGCTCTTGGTCGGGACACGTAAAGCCTCTGGTCGAAGTCTCTCCTCTCGCATGTGGTCACCTTGCTGGAAGGAGCTTCCTAGTGACGGTCCTTTTCCTACGATCCTCGCTGCCAGTCGGATTTGAGAATGAGCACGTTTCGCGAAATATTTTACAAATCTTCAGTTCTTAAGATTCGATACGACCAGATCCGAATATTTCCTAAACAACGATACTTATCTCTTCATTTCATTTCTTGTATACATTCTTAATGCATATCTTCTTATAAGCAAGATCTAGTCTTTGTTATGTTTTCCGACTACAAGTAGTATTTCATAGTACTTCGATAATGGATAAGATCTAGACTAGTCGAAATCGTCAGATGGTTCCAACCACAAGATTTCCTAGTATTTCCTAGATCATTGTCATACACATTATCAGCACTCTTACCATGGTCATAGTTATTACTCAATTACAGTCTCTTCATCGCTTTTAGTAACGTTCATCTACTAACATAAGCGATCGGGGCTAGAGATATATGAGTATTTAACAACATTAATAAGACAAAGCAGGATCTTCTTTAATAAAAGGTAAGATTTTCATTTTACATAGTCTAATATTACATCTGTTTACATATTAGGACCACCAGACTGGTCGCTATGTGATGGAGATCCGACTTCCATTTCTTCTGCAACTTTCTCTCCGAGAAGTCTTACTTCCTCGAGAAGTTTTGTTGCTTCACTTTCAGAGCAGTCGAAGTCCTCTTCCACAGCTTTAAGACTAACAGAGGGGTCGGAAGCCTTTAGTTTTGCTAAAGCAACACTAACTCGATTACAATAGCTTTCTTCATTGTCCAGGTATGGTTTTCCTCATAGTTTTGAGCGCACCTTTGAGATCTTCCAAAACTTGACCAAAGTAGATCATCTTTTCCGTTGGATCTCCTAAAGAAGGCAAGCTTGATCCCGATCCCATATCGAAGATCATCTTGTTAAGAGCCTTGATCTTCTCATCAAGGCCAAATACAAGAGCTTCCTTTTGGCCACGCTCAAAATCGAGGGTCTTCTCCGCTCGTTCAAGTGCTACGATCTTTTACGCAGTAGATAAACAAAATCAATGTACTCTTTACAATTGGAGTTATGGAATCTTGGTTAGATCTCCGACCGATTACCTTTGATTTTCTTCTCACAAGAATCGAAAACCTCTTTTGCCCGGTCATCGCATGCTCGATCGACCGGTCTTTACTCGATTTTCTTCCTCGACTTTATTATTAGGGCTTCCTTGGCCTTAATCTCTTCTTTAATTTTCTCTAAATCTATCAAATATGATAGAAAGAGAAGGATAATCTATAAGGAGAATCAAGATAATAAAGCGTAGGAGATCAAAAGAGAAATGTATTTACTTCTCATATCGGAGTGTTTTGCTCCAAAGTTCTTATTCATTGAGTCATCCTCCGATCACAAACATAGTTTTCACCAAATGCTACAAAACAAAATTCCTTTCTTTAGCAAGCTTTCAAAGAAACGCAAAAGAAAGAGTTGTAAGATGGTCGTAGAACACTTACCCGAATTGCTATATCATTATATTCGGAAAGATGGTATCTGGACCAATCTTGGCTTGATGGTCCGATATCTTTCCCCATGCTTCATCAAGTTCCTTATCCTCGATAAATCGGGGAGAAAAAGGGAATTTGTTAACCTGAGAAGTATTTTCTGGAGGAGGTAGAACCTGTTGAGGGTCTCTGGGGATGACTACCTCCGGAGAAGGAGTAAGGATTATTAGAGGATCCTGAGCAGATGCTGGAACCTGCTCGGGGGCTTCTTTTGCTACTTCATCCTCGGTAGTTTTTGCTTTAGGAGTATCCTGGTCAGGAGCCTCCACGACCACCTCCACCTCAGGAACTTTTTCCTGAGGGGTGCTCTGGTCGGATACGACCGGAACACCAGAAGATCTAAAACAAGAGAGAGAGAAGGTAAGGAAGATCCAAGGTATGTATAAATACGACCTCTTCATTTTATATATATACCTTGTTGTTTTTCTGAATTTACCCTTATAGCGCATCGAACTAAAGTTCGTTGCGCTAGCCTTCCTCTTCCTCGTCAATCGATCTCACGGTTCTAAACCGGTAGGGTTGACTAGATCTTGCACATCTCGATCGGAAATCGGAGCGATATCCGCGACCATTTGGTCGAGGTCACGATCGCGGTCGATAGATGTAGATTCGCTCTACCTCCACAACAGTGGCCTCGATGAGGCACCGGAGGATTCTTAGTGACCTTCTTTGGAAGGTACGACGACCGCCTAAATTCATCATCAAAGATGGTTAGGCGATAAACATAATTTATCCAAAATATTATTTGTGTTCGATTACCTACCTGAGGAGCTTACATCCTGTGTGGTCGAAGGAGATCGGATCATCAATTGGCTCACATCTTTCGGTGACCTTGTTGACTCTCAACCCAACCGACTACACATCAAAGAGGATTTATGGTATCTGATCAAAAATAATATGTACGTCAATAAGACAATGATTGATATTTTTACCTTAAGTCTTTCAATCCTTTCTTCAATGAAACACCGCTAAGATCCGAGAAAACTAGCCTTATCGCGGGCTCTCGGCGAGATCATCTTGATCCGGCTTCTAATCTCATCGAAAGATAGAGCTGCAAAGGTAAAATGAAAGAGTTAAGAAATAATCAATCAAAAATATATAAACTGGTCGGAATCATTAAAATGGCTTACCATCTTTAGAGTCTCTGGTCGTATCATCACGACCAATGTACGAGCATCTTATGTGCTCGGGCCTTCAAAGGCTAACCAGTGCCGTGGAAAAATCTTTCACCACATGCCAAGATGTTAGACCTTTGACGCTAAAGCTTGATTGCTTGAGACCATTTTCCTACGTTTCCTCTTTCTCTGTAGAGGCGCGCCATCTTGGATTCTCGACCGCCTTCTTACGAATAATAAAGGTCATCTTTCTTCGTGATCTTCATATAGAACCATCTCTTCTTCCATGACGACCACGAAGATTTTGAGTACATAAAAATGTACTCATCAGCTTTTCCATCATGAAGACGCAAAGTACACTCTCCAGGCGTCCCGATTGTTTTTCCAGACTTCGTCATCGTAGTAATACCCGAGCAGATCGGATCTGCTGGAATCCCAGTGCGCTTCGCAGAGGTAGACGAAAATGCTGAGATTTGCGATGGCATTGGGAGCCAAATTCACCAATTCAACTCCATAATACTCCAAAACTTGAGGAAGAAAGGAGTGAACTGGTAGCCGAAATCCGCATTCGATATATGCGAGAAAACAGAATTTCTCCATCTTCACCGCTGGGAATGTTCTCCTTGCGGATCTCAAGAAATCACATCCTTGCCGGGAGCATCCCGATCTTCTCAGATTCTCCAACTTTTTCTCACTTAGGTCAGAAACCGACCAGTTGGTGATTTGGTCCGACATGGTTAGGTTCTTTTTGGGTGAGAAAAGCAAAGGAGGTCGGAGGTAGTTTTTACTCGGAAGATGAGAAAAGAAAGGAGGAAGTGAAAAATCCCTAAGTGTACAAAGGGGTTTTATAAGCTTCAGAATTTCTAACTGTAATAAGGAGTTACTCAAAAAGTCCAACGGACACAGAAACTCTTCAAATCCCAAGGCAAAGTTCTCAACTTTAAAGTGAATACAAACCGCTTCAAATGCCTTTGTATTTAATAAGCGTCATCCCGATACGATTTCATCGGAAGAAAGGTGTTCACACGACCTATTCATTTAAAGTTCGGGGGCTAGCTGACGAGGATTAAAACCTCTATGTATTATCTTTAATACATAAAAAGACCATACGTCTTCATGATCGTAACTCCTGAGGTGCACGACCTCACTGGTCGTAGAAATTCCAGAGGTTACATAATGGGTACCCTGGTCGGACGAAGGCCCAAGCCAAGCTTCGAGCAGAGAACCGCTAAGTAGAAGGTAGAACGATTCCAAAGTATATTCTCTACCGTATGATGAATGGAACACGTGCATATTCCATACGACGTATCTTATCCAAGACACACCAGTGAACAACCTCCGTGCGGTTATATGTTTCATAGACATATAACCACCAAACGGTTGATTCTCAGATCAACCATCACTTGACTCACCGCACGCAACGCTTCACATCAGGCGCCTTCTCCGGAAGTAACTGCCACCTCTTCGAGGGCTATTTAAAGATGGAACCTGGGCGGATCAAGGAGAGACATCGCATCAGAGATCAGATCATCAGAATATAGAAAGAAAGAAGCATTGCCTTGTATTCTAGAAAGCAGTCCGTCATTCTGTCAGGATACACCCCTTGTAAAATCTCAGTTCATACTAATAAAGAGCAGTCCCATTACAATCCCAAGATTTCCCACGTCATTCTCTCTTTTTCCATTTATTGTAAGATCGGCGACTTGATCGTCGACAGTCACCATTCGAAGCATTGTATGGGAGAGCTTGTAGAACACCCTTGAACTGGTCCGAAGCCGGGGAGAGGCCATTCTATGGCCCAACCTTGGTGGAAGATGCTGAAGAACAAGTTCGTGTCATTCGCGAACGACTTAGGACGGCTCAATCACCTCAGAAGTCATATGCCGACCGTCGTCGTCGTGAGTTGAGTTTCGAAGTGGACGATCATGTATATCTTAAAGTCTCTCCTATGAAAGGAGTTCGTCGCTTCCAAATCAAAGGTAAATTAGCACCTCGCTATATTGGACGTTTCCGTATTCTAGCTAAGTTGGGATCGGTGGCCTACCGGTTGGGTTGCCACCATCACTTTGACGTGCATAACGTCTTCCATGTCTCCCAACTCAAGAAATGTCTTCGAGTCCCAACGGAAGCAACCGAGTTGGACGAACTCGACTTGCAACCCGATCTATCTTATCGAGAGAGCCCGATTCGTATCCTCGAAGAAACCGAGCGCAAGACGAGGAATCGTGACATCAAGTTCGTCAAGGTCCAATGGAGCAACCACACGGAAGATGAAGCAACTTGGGAATGTGAAGATCGGATGCGAGCGGCATATCCAGACCTCTTCTCTACATGAAGTGCCTTCGTATCAAGAAAGGAAAGGTAAAACATATCAATGTAAAAAAAATTATTCTTATAGCATAATTATAACATGTCAACACTATCTTTGAAGGAAATCAAGACAGCATAAATTATAACTTCTAATGAAAACTTTCCAATTCTTCTCCACCTAGATCTCGGGTCGAGATCTTTTGTAAGGGGGGAGGTTTGTCATAGCCCCAACTATTAAAATGGATTATAAAGAATCTCACTAACATGCATTATCAAATTCAAATCATTTCATAATGTATTGTACTTGGAAAATCTCATTTCATATAAACATACACTTCAAATTTCGGTTTTCTTTTAGCATCTGTAATAAAAAGTTGTGATCATCATCCGGAATAAATTTATTTAAATACTACATTAATTCTCATGAATAAATATAATTTTTCCAAAATTTTTGGGACTAGTTTGAACCTAATTAAAATTCAAACAACATTCATAGACATACAACATGTTTGAATTTAAATGTCACAAATTTTAATATGAACAGTGGGGTTTCATAATTTTTATGGGAACTATATACTCCCAGGAACCCCCACAAATTATTTCATGATTTTTGGAATTTTACTTCTATTTCTAAGCCTCAGTCAAAGTAGGGCATTCAAATATAAACTCAGTCAAACTCTGAAACCTAAACCCTAGCTACTATTCCTCCGACCGAACCCAATGCGACTCGGTTGAGCCTGATCAACTAAACGCACCTCTCGCGAGCCGCCGGATGAAAGATCAACGGCTCAGAATTCGTACCGCTTCACCACCAAACCACTTAACTCTTTTAAACCTCAGCCCTTGGATCTAGATCTAGCGGTCCACGGTGGGCCACGTTTCCAACTCGCGCGCGAACGAGGAGACACTGACCTGTGGGGCCGTGTTGTCAGACCCGTCGTCTACCTCTGGCTGGCGCTCAGGCATCTAACGCCACGCGGCCGAGCGACACCGACGTGCACCAGAACGGCTCCAGTTGACGCCGTGAATCCACCGCCGCTTGCAGCCAATCCCCGAGCTCCTCACTTGACGCCTCTCGTTGCCGTCATCGCGAGCATAAGACACCTCGAACCCTAGTTCTCCTCACTCTTCCTCGGCGGCCGAGGAAGGGAAGCTCTCCGTGCTCCTCGCGGTGTAAGCTTCCTCCGCTTGGTTCCGATCGTCTCGTGATCAATGCCTTTTCTATTTCGGCTAACCTCACTCATTTTTGCTTGTAGCCTCGGTTTCCCCTTCGTGCTCTAGCTCACCTCCGAGCACACTCAAGGTCACCTTCGTGCCTTGTTCGTCTTCGAGGGTATTATCCTCAACCGAGCGCGTCATATCGCATGCCTTGGTTTCGATCTTTCCCTAACTTTATTTTGACAATGCACAACAGGTGTGCGTGTATTCGAAGATTGGATCTGTTCGGCTTAAGTAGAACCCTTCGTCTCCTACCTTGCTCCGGTAAGGCTCTCATCGATTCCTCGCTTTTATAGCTTCCTCAGATGATCCGTAGGCTATCTTGATCTTTCATTCCACCTGGTTTTGCTCAGGGAATCTCCTCCTTGTGAAACCGTGCCTTCACCATTTTCTTCTTCGGCGCCGGTAGTGCTCCAGCAGCTCTGTGGTTCCCCGAACACTTTCTTCAGCTCAGGTAACTCACTCTTAGTCCCTAGGACCTTGGGCACATGCTTGAATGACGTGGCGGAGCTTTACCTTGCTTTTGTAATATTGCCGTTGTGAGCGCCGCCGTTCAACTCCGGCTAGCCGCCGGTACAGGCCGGCTCAGCTGTCGAGACCGCTCCCATTGTGAGCGCAGCGCTATTGTGCACCTATGCTTGCTCTTGGTTCACGCCGTTGGGGTCGGAATCGCCGGCGAGGCTCCGGCCAGCGCTGAGTCGTTTTGTCGGACCGCCCGACAAACCCTGTAGCGACATCATTAGGTTTTAATCGTGATGATTAGCTTTAATGACGCGATCTTTGTCGGAAAAGCCGAGTTTAATTGATTAAGCGGTCGGCTTAGTACGACATGTGGGTCCTTATGCGGTTAAATGAATCGTAACACTATGAAGTACGTTTTCCTTTACAGACAACGTATTCCCAGTAACGTTAGAACAACTTTACGCATTCATGATAGAAATACGTCTCTTCTAGAATACGTTTTGCAGCGTTCACCGGGCGAGTCGAGTGTCAGTCAGCGCTGCCAGGGCCCGCTCATCACGATCGCGCTAGCGCTTGGCCGGTGAGAAAAGTAGCAAATGATTTGTAAAATCTGAAAACCCTTTACTTACACACTGAAAAATATGTCTAACTTCTAAAATGCAAAACCAAATCATTTTAACTC
Source organism: Ampelocalamus luodianensis (assembly GCA_036346255.1). Classification (NCBI taxonomy): domain Eukaryota; kingdom Viridiplantae; phylum Streptophyta; class Magnoliopsida; order Poales; family Poaceae; genus Ampelocalamus; species Ampelocalamus luodianensis. Next base: position 43,543,231 of record CM070640.1, on the reverse strand, counting down.
CAAAATGGGTGAAACCACTTCTGGAAAATTTCACTTTTAGTAAACTTTATATTAAAATTAGTTTCAAACATGTCTCTGTAGCAGAGAGATTTATTTGGAGATTAATCCATTAAAACCATTATTTTTACAATAGGAAAAGGACTGATAACTTCAAAAATGCATAAGTAATTATTGGAAACTCCAAAAACAGTGAGACCACTTTTGATAATTTTCATTTTCAGTGAACCTAATTGTAAAAATGGTCTCCATCCTACCTCTGTCACAGAAACTATATTTGGGAGAATATAATCTTTAACTCCATTATTGTTATACTATAAAAGGCTGACAACTTTGAAAATACATAACTAAATCATAAAAACTCCAAATAGGACGAACTCAACTGTTTTGAACTTGTCTTAATATTACCTATTTACCTATGTAATCCTTTACCCCACCACTGTTCTACAAATTTTGGCCAAATAATTAAATTACATAACTTAGGATTAATGAAACTTGAAATTCAAAATAGCATAACTTCCAATTCATAACTCCAAATGGAATAATTCTTTTACCTAAATCCATATAAAATCATGACCTAACCACTGTAGAAAAATCATGCATTTTTGAGCATTTTGATTTTTGAGTTGTTTTCTCGGTATTTATTTGATGTTATAATTATATAGATCCGAGCATATTGATATCGACACTTACGCTCACGAGTGAGAGTGAGCAGCTACTACCAGCAAGGCAAGCATCATTTGAACTTTCTTTTGCATCATATTTGATCCCAGTTTTGGTTAAGTTAGTGCAATGATAATTGCTTGCATGCTATTTTGATTATGTAAATATTCTTGTGATGTGTAGTTTAGTTATGTCCTATGCTTGAAGTTAATCTTGAGATAGGATGCCAGTACCTACATGCTTAAGATAGGATGTGATGATTATTGAGTATGGGTTGCTTAGTCATGCAAGTCTAGATACGGTAGTTTGATTGCCGGGGCTAACCCGACAATTATGGGAAACACATACTTACCTCTTTATACTTTAATTCAGATCTTCGTATCTGTGTTATGAGCTAAAATTTGTCATTTTAAAATGAGATCTGGTCCGGACAAGTGTTGGTTAGTGATGGTGTCTTTGTGCACGAGCATTGGGTAAGTGGAAGGACTTGTCTGGACAATTGAGGACCGAACTTTGGTAACGTCGTTAATTCAAGTACACTCGTGCTGCCACACGCGGGTTGGGAGCCGTATGGTTAAGTAGGGGGAGGGTTTTATTGTGTTAAGTCCCATGGTGGTGTAAGGGCATAGCGACCGTGAAATCCTTTGTCCCTCAGGAGCCGATGTAATCCTTTATAGTGTGCAAGGGAGCACCAATTCTATTTGTTTTGATTGCATCGGTATGTCCAATATAACTTGTGGGCCCCCTAGCAAGTGCTATCGGATGCTTGTACTAGGCAAGGAACCATCTCACAAGGGGACTTAGCTCAATAGGGCCTTCTTGTCGAAAATGATCGTATCTTGATTTACCGTAGGCATACCATAGGAAGTATGCTATATTCGGAGGCATCCGGAGGCTTACGGGCTAACCAAGTCGTGTGGGTAAAGTAGTACACCCTGCAGGTATCAATCTATTCGAATAGCCGTGTCCACGGTTATGGACAACCGCTTGAGTTCGGGAGTTACTATTGTTAGACTTTTAATTAAAATTGTGGTTGAACTTGGTATTCGTCATGAGCGGGGCGTTCATGTGTTTAATACATCAAAGTGGGCTACCACTTTGGTCTTTGCATGATTCAATTGTTTATTCTTGAAATGCTTTACTATATGCTTTACTTCTACTTAAAATCTGATTTTAAAATGGGCACATGAAAAACTAGTATGTGTAGGATGTTATTTGTTGCGTCTCTTTCGCAAAACTAAACCAATATGAGCCATCTTTTGAATGACCCTTATGCATAACTAATTTTATTTGTGTAAGACTTGCAGTACACTTGTACTCGGCCGATGTTCTTTGGCCTTTTCGGTGAGGAAGATTATGAGTCCGACGATCTTGTTAGTATTGACTTGGGTGACACTAATGAGTAGTGTGCTATCATTTAACTCCCATCGGTTGCCGATGGGTGATGGGCATACCACTACCGGTCTTTTGCTTAATTTACTTGCTTCATTGCTACTTGATACTTTACTTTGAATTTGGCGGTCGGCGTATGTAATAAGTCGTAGACTTTGACTATTATGCGGTATGTCTTTTGATCTCTTGTTGTATCGTTGTATGGATGTAATCAACGTTGGATGAGGGTATGAGTATATTGGTCGTTGATCTTGGGAGCCAATATAAGTCATACTCGTTGTTAATGAATCCCCATTTAACTCACTAAGTGTAGTGCTTCGAATCGAAAGAGAATCGACAATCACGTAGCGCTCGCAAAGGAGCAGCGCGCATGATCGTTGAGGCTCTAGTATTCGGCTAAGCCTCTCATTTGGATAGAGTTAAATTGGAATTCATTTACCGGAGACCCGTAATTATGTCCCTAAGACCTTGTCTAATCTCGGTCTTATAGAGATAATTACCGGGGTCCCCACACCCCTTGTCCTTCTGCATCTACTTCTATTTGCCAATCTTTTTCTCAATGGCATCATCGCTTGGGGCACTTGTGTGGCTCACGCCTCTCTATCTGAATCAATCAAGGTGTTCTTGGTCCTGTTTTTGTTGAAACAAATTTTTAGTGCAAGGGTTGTAGACTTGGCAAGCAAGTACAACTTTCATATCCTTCCAGCATTTCTCACTCTAATTGTCCCTTTGATTTGGTCCATTCAGATGTTTGGGGTCTCTCTCCTTTTGCTTCAAAGGGTGGTCACAGTTACTATGTTATCTTCATTTATGACCATACTCGATACACTTAGATCTATTTCATGACACACCATTCACAGTTGATTTCTATCTATCAACCTTTTGCTCAGATGGTTCATACTCAATTCTCTTCTACCATCCATGTTTTTCATTCTGACTCTAGGGGAGAGTACCTTTCATCAGTTGCTTTCTTTTGAGGGTACTCTTCCTCAGCTCTCGTGTCCTGGTGCTCATACTCAGAATGGTGTTGCTGAGTGCAAGCACCGTCACATCATTGAGACTGCTCATACTCTTCTCATTTCCTCCTTTGTTCTCTCTCACTTTTGAGGGGAAGCAGTCTCTATAACAGTCTATCTTATTAACCATCAACCCTCTTCCAAGCTTTAGGGCAAGTGTCCTGATGAGGTCCTGTACAGAGCACCTGCTCACTATACTCTTCTTCGTGGTTTTGGTTATGTCTGCTATATCCTTCTAGCACCTCGTGAGTGCACAAAGCTGAGCCCTCAGTCAGTTGAGTGTGTTTTTCTAGGTTATAGTCCTGAGCATAAGGGCTATCGTTGCTATGATCCCTCAGCACATCGCATTCGCATCTCTCTTGATGTGACTTTTGATGAGGGACGACCTTTATTTTATCATCCTTCTACACATCCCACTTCTTCTTCCATTGATTCCACTTTCTTTTTATATCTACCGCCCATTCCTTCATTAGACTTGTCTTCTCTAGATACACCTTCTCCACCAATTTTACCTTCTAGTGTGCCTCCTCACGAAATCCACCAGTTTTTGATACTTCCACTTTTTCCTTTCACTATAGTCGCCGACAGAGAGTTTCTCCTGATCCGTAGTCCTCCTCTTCTCCACTTGACCCTCTAGCCAGTACCACAGGCTCTGACGATTGCTCTACTATATCACGATATGCCCTACATGATCGTTCTTATATTCAGGCACCAAAGAGATAGTGCTTTTCTCGTGCAGGTGTAGTAGCTGAGTCGAGTACCTATTAGGAGGCTGCCAGTGTACCTGAGTGGCAGTTGGCTATGACAGAGGAGCTCACAGCATTGGAGTGTACAGGCACTTGGGATCTTGTTCCGCTACCATCTAGAGCTGTTCCTATCACTTGCAAGTGGGTGTTTAAAGTAAAGAACAAATCAAATGGGTCAGTAGAGCGATACAAGGCTTGTATTGTTGCAAGAGGTTTTCAAAAGGCTTATGGTCGAGATTATGATGAGACTTTTACTCTAGTTACTTATATGACCACAGTCTGTACTCTTATTGTAGTTGCAGCTGTACACACATGGACTATATCTCAGATGGATGTCAAGAATACTTTTCTTCATGGTGATCTACATGAGGAGGTCTATATGCAGCCACCCTCTGGTGTTGAGGCTCCTACAGGCCATGTTTGTCGCCTTAGGCGTGCTCTATATGGTCTCAAGTAGACTCTTCATGCTTGGTTCGAGCGTTTCAGTTCCGTGATTCGAGTTGCTGGTTTCACTCCGAATGAGCATGATCCTGCCTTGTTTATTCACACTTCTCAGTGGGGTCATACTTTGCTTCTACTGTATGTAAATGATATGCTGATCACAGGAGATGACATGGACTACGTGGCTTTTGTCAAGAAGAAATTGAGTGGACAATTTATGATGTCTGATTTGGGACCATTGAGCTATTTTCTAGGGATTGAGGTTAATACTGATGGTGATGGCTACTATCTCTCTCAGCATCGCTACGTTCAAGATCTGCTCGCTCGCTCTGGGATGACTGATACTCGTACTTTTGCCACACCTATGGAGCTTCACTTGCAGCTTCGACCTACAGACAGTGTACCCCTGATAGACCATTCCCACTATCGTGAGCTTGTTGGGAGCCTTGTCTATCTCACTGTCACCAGGCCAGACATTGCTCATATTGTTCATGTGCTCAGCCAGTTTGTCGATGCTCCCGCCTCAGTTCACTATGGTCATGTTCTTCGTGTGCTGAGATACTTGAGAGGAACTGCGTCCAAACGTCTATTCTATGCCAGTTCGAGTCAACTTCAGCTCCACGCTTACTCTGACTCCACTCGGGTGAGTGATCCTGCTGATCGCTGATATATCACTGGCTACTATATCTCTCTTGGTACTTCGCTCATTCCCTGGAAGTATTTCCAAGAAGCAGACTGTGGTGTCACGCTCTAGTGCAGAAACTGAGCTTTGAGCTCTTGTCGCTATCACCTCAGAGATCATTTGGCTTCAATGGCTCTTGATTGATTTCGGTGTCTATTGTGATAATCCTACACCTCTCTTTTGTAACAATACAAGTACCATTCAGATTGCCAGTGATCCAGTCAAGCATGAGTTGAAAAAGCACATTGGTGTTAATACATCCTTCACACGATCTTATTATCAGCAATCGACTATAGCCCTCAAGTATGTTCCCTCAGAGCTTCAAGTTGTAGATTTCTTTACTAAATCTCAGACTCGAGAACATCATCGACTTCATCTACTCAAACTCAGTGCATCAAATCCTCCTGATCCACCTTGAGTTTGAAGGGGAGTGTTAAGAGTGTTGTACATTCTCTCTCTCCCTCTCTAGCCCATGAGGCCTATGTAGCCTATAAGGCCCATGTAACAATGTTTATATATACCTCTTAATAAATGAATAAGCTGTACAGTTGTGAATAGCAAAACCCTAGCCTCCATATTTTCTAACATCCATATTTTCTAACAGCAGGTTGGTCCCACTACATTTGAAGCAAAGTTGCAGCCTCATCTTCTCTGGAATCTTGATCAGGTTAGAGGTGCTCAGGGGCCCAAACACTTGTCTATTATCTTTCCTCACCATTCACTAAATTCATTCTGCATGTTTGATATAACTAATAGGCACAATTTGTTCAGGTGAAAGAGAACATCGATGCCCAGACACGTCAACTTATAGATGCTCGATCGAAGCCTAGGTACTGCTAATCTTTAATTCCTGAAAAGTCAGAGTAGTATACCATACATGTATGCTGTATATAAATTGTGGATATCATGGGGATACGCTTATGATCTTACGATGATGTGACAATTGGCAATGACGTTGAAGGTTTGCGAAAACACGAGTTTTCGGCAAAGTTCGAGTTCTGTCGAGTCTCGGCGATCGACCGCCATGGTCTGTCTTGGGCTGATTTCTTTGGTGAGCACGGCGATCGACCGGCCGAGCGCGCGCCGGATCGGCGATGTGTGGTCCGACCGACCGGCCTGGCGGTCGGTCGACGGCCATTAAGTGAAGTTTGGATTTTGGTGGGCCAAAAATAGAGGGTGTAGGCAAGAGAGGAGATTCTACTACTCTTGGTCCCATAATTTTTGGAGCCTCCAGTCAAAAGTTCTATTCGTTTTAAATTTCCAGAGAGGTTGCGGATTTGGTGTTGAAATTTTGGCTAAGTCCTTTGGTGGCGGTCGAGCCGCCTTACGTTGGCGATCGAGGCCGGCGATGTGATCGAGCCGCCAAGGGTGGCGGTCTGACCGGTTTTCACTTAAGTCGTCGTCCCGTGTGGTGGCGATGTGTTCTAGTTAGGTCAAGTTCATGGGTTTCATTGCATATGTGTTGCATGATGCATGTTTTGACTAACGTGGGTCAAGTTGTGAAGAACTTGTTCCGGATTCGATTGCTTGTCTATTGTTGTGCGGAGTTGCTTGGTGGTCAACGACGGTCAACGTCGAGGATGATCGGGACTAGGCTTGGAGAGCCGAGGTTCGAACGATCGGCGATGCCGGGTGAAGTCATTGGACTCAAGCATGATGCAAGATGGACAAAGGTGACCGAACGGCGATTCGGTCGACGGGTTGGATCAAGCGGCGCGAGGTGGTGCAAGTGCCATGGTGGTTTCGGTGGGGCGGATGGGAGAGACTTGCCGACATGATGAGAGCCGTTGGATCAACCTATACGTGGCGGCAGCGAGTGCCAGCGCAATCTGGACTCGGTCTTCGGAGAAGGACCAGAAGGGTATTTTGGTAATTTTACCAAATACCACCTTGGTTACCTTTGCCAACCCGCGGCGCAAGGCGGTGCGTGGAGAAGCGGATTAGGTCAAGAGGAGATGAAGGCGGCGCTTTAAAATGCGTGCGTGTGTGACCCATTTGTTTTGGGCCTTAACGGAGCCCATTAGGGAAACTCTTCTAGAAGGTCTAGGCCTCCACTATAAATAGAGGAGGAGGTGGCTGCACCCCTCAACCCTTTCATTACTTGTAAACCCTAGTTTTGCTTTGGTGCTTAGGAGTTGATAGTTGGAGGTTAGGGTTCTAGAGAGTTGGATTTGATTCGTGCTCATGTATTGAGTCTTTGTCCTCCATTGATAGAGTGGCTGTAAACCAATACCATATCAAATCAATCCAAAGAAAGTTTCCTCAAAGATGAGTTCATTTGCTTTCTTTCTCTCTATTTGATGATTTTGAGTCTTTCTTTGATCATGAGTTTTGCTTGGTTTCGCCGTGATCTAGCTTGCTGTGACATGTGGGAATACATCTAGGATCATCAAGATCATCAATCACCCACGAGCAAGTCTCAAGATCATATTTGCGTTTTGACTCGGTTTTTGACCCACCTTCACTCAAACGGGAAAAGGTCTGAACTTTGGCAAGGATCTTCACGATCGTTGCTTGGAATAGGTTCTGACATCCTTGGGAAGGTGTGTGTCAAGTTTCACGAAGTTTGGGCGCACGAATCAAAAGTTAGATCAATTTGCGTTTTGGTTTTGGGTGATTTCACTATTCATTGGCACGGAGTCCGACCGCCATGTATTGAGAGGTCGACCGATTTCAAAGGTCGAACCGATTTCTAGTTGGAGGTCGACCGCCCAACTCATTTAGGTTTTGAGTTTTTATGTTTTTGAAGATTTTGCTTCGGGGTTTTGATTGGATTCAATACAAGTTTTCCGTTGTGCATGATTGATTGATCTTCATAGCTTTCATAGCTATTGGAGTGAGATTCGTATTGAATTCAATTAGGGAGAAAAAGAGATCGTGCTCCTATTCACCCCCCCTCTAGTCGCCTTTTCGGTCCAACAAGTGGTATCAGAGCCCGGTTAGTTCAATCTTGATCTTAACCGGTCACTGAACTTGGCGATGGATAAGTACTCCTCCAAACCGCATATCTTCAATGGGCACGACTATGCCTTTTGGAAGAACCGCATGCGTGTATTTCTTGAAAGCGAACCACGAGGTATTTGGGAGGTTGTTCAAGATCCGCTCATCTTTCCTGAGGTTGCTACGCCGGCTTCTGAAGCCCTCTTGGCTGATAACCGTAAGGCAAAGAATTTTCTGTATGGTGGGCTTGGTATACATGAATATGATAGGGTTTGCAATCTCGAGACTGCACATGAGATTTGGAAGACCTCAAAACCTATCATGAGGTTCTTCCCAAATCAAACAAGTGCGTCGTAGTCTATAAAGAGAATATAACAAATTCGAGATGCGTCCTAGTGAGAGCATCGATGACATTTTAGTCGTTTAACACGATGATAAATCGGATGAAGGTTTGTTGGTATTGAATTTACCCGATCGAAAATGTCATCCATCTCCTAGCTGCAATCAACACCGGGAGTGGGAGATAAAGGCTACCGCCATTCGGGAAAATGTCAACTTCTCGATCGACTTTGGAGCTGCTCTATAGCAAGCTCAAGACTCATGAGATCCGAAGTGACCATTCTAAGAAGGGTAACATGGCTTTGTAGCAGACCGCTCAAGAGAGCCTCGATGGGTCGTTTTAGTCTTCTTCGGAATTTCTCTTGCTTCTTTATCGCAATCCAAGAAGAGGATCTTGAAAGTATTCTGAGCCGAGATGACACTTTTGATTAAGAAGTTCACAAGGGCCTACAACAATATGAGAAACAAAAGAGAGCGGCCTGTGACTTGTTATGAGTGTGGAGAGCTTAATCACATCCGGCAAATTGCCCCAAGTGAAAGGTAAGAGCAACTACAAGGATGAAAGCCGACTTGAAAGAAGCCTCGGGGCGCAAGTCCAAAATGCGATGATGCCAAGCTCGGAAGGTGCTCCACGGGTTCTTGCCGCTCTTGGAGAACGATCCTTGAGCGATGTGGACTCGGGAGCGAAGAGGACAAGGAGGAGGAGCTCCTCAAGACAAGAAGGAAAGGCCAAGGACTTCACAGCATGTGCTTCATGGTGACTCAGACGACATCGATGACAACAATGAGGTATCTCCCTCCTATGATGTTCTCTTTGCTAGATGCGAAGCGTCTATGAGCAAATGCTAGGTAGGGATAAAGCCTTAAAATTCATCATGACTAGGAATGAGGAGTTAGAGTCACAAGTAGATAAACTCACATTAGAACTTGTGAATGCTAAGAGTCTTGAATCTGATGAATGTTCATCTGCTATGCTTTACATTCGAATTTGCTAAACGCAATCTGCTCATGATATTGCTTTGCAACAACTTGAAAATGCTAGGGTGAGCTAGTTGAAGTTAAATCTGCTCCTTGTGAAAAATGCTTAAAGTCTAGCAAGTTGGTTGTTTCGATGTGGTTGAATCTAGCTCTTGCTCATGCTTTAGAACGTAAGCGTGAAGTACATGATGTTGTAGAAGCGACTAGAGCTAAATATGTCAAGCTTAAGGGCGGTATTAATTACGCTACTTGTGCTTCATGTGAAGCTCTTAAGCTTGAAGTTGCTCTTTATAAGAAGAGGCTTAACGCTAAAACTTGTGATTCATGTGTTAACTTTGGAAAAGAAATTGCTTACCTTAAGGACACATTAGAAAGATTCTTTAAAGGTAAGAAACAGTTAAACATGATTCTTGACAAGTCAAAAACTCCTTATAAGAAGCAAGGGTTAGGATACAACTTTGCCCAGGACAAATCTAGTGGCATTCAAATTTTGAAAAATGGCTTAGTTGAATTTGATACCCAACCTGCAAAGATCACTTTCAAATCTGCAGGATATGCCCAACCATCTATTCAGTCAAAAGGTGCTTCTCCCAGTGGTACCAAGTACCATTGCACCTATTGCAAGAAGGATGGGCATTTGGTTGAGTTCTGTTGGCGTAGGTTGAAAAATGCTAGGAAAAATCTTGCTAGAATGTCATCTAATCAACCTAGAGCTTTTGTGAGACATGGTAATTTAGAAAGGAAGAAACCTGGTCTAGGATTTGTTTCACATGCTAATCACTCTCATACTCCTAGACAGGATAACTCTCATGTTAGAGTCACCATTGCTCATAACAGAATTTCAAATAGAATCAAGGATAGCACTTCTGCTTTGCATACTACTCATGACGCGTGTGTCTCGATCTTGGGTTCCCAAGTCATGTTTAACTAACCCCAGTATTGAGACACATCGTTCTTCTGTGCCTTGATTTTCAGGATCGCCGCAGAAGGAAGGACACATGGTTCGTTGACTCCGGATGTTCACGTCACATGACCGGAGACTCAAAATGGTTCACCTCCTTCACGCGGTCGATAGGTGATGTCCTCATCACCTTTGGAGACAATACTCAAGGGCGGATTGAAGGAACGGGATCAATCAGGGTAAACGACAACTTCATCCTAAAGGACGTCGCCCTTGTGGACAAGCTCAGGTTTAACTTACTCTCTGTCTCACAGCTTCTTGATGATGGCTATGAGACTATATTTAAGAAAAAATGCTTGTCGGGTGCTTGATTCTACTGGTGAGCTCGTTTTTGGGATTTATAGAGTTGCTAGGATCTTTGGGCTGATTTTTACGAATCTCTTCTTTGGTTCTCTCAAATGTTTGTTTACACCTTCTTACGAGTTACGGCTTTGGCACCGACGTTTGGGGCACATTGGTTTTGATCATCGGCGCGAGTTAGCAACCTTGATCTCATGAGAGGTTTGCCTAAACTCAAAGCCGTCAAGGATCTTTGTATGTGCGCCACGTAGGCATGGCAAGCAAGTTGCCGCCTCACACCCTTGATGACTTTGGTCATGGTAGTGGACCGAGGCAGTTGCTTCATATGGATACTGTTGGTCCTGCTAGGGTTCGGTCAATTGGTGGCAAGTGGTACATTCTTATCATAGTCGATGATTTTTCGAGATACACTTAGGTGTTCTTTCTTGCTTCGAAGGATGAAGCTTTTGGTCACTATCGTGATCTTGTTCTTCGTTTGGCTTCTGAACTTTCAAGTGCCTTGAGAGCGATCCGCAGTGACAATGACACAGAGTTCAAGAACGCCTCTTTTGCCTCTTTTTGTGCTGAGCGCGGAAATGAGCATCAGTTCTCTTCTCCACACGTCCCTCAACAAAATGGCGTTGTGGAAAGGAAGAACAGAACCCTAGTCGAGATGGCTAGGACAATGCTAGATGAGTATAGCACACCGAGGAGGTTTTGGGCGAAGCTATTGCTCTGACTTGCCATATTTCAAACCGTGTCTTCTTGAGACCATCTTTGGGCAAGACTCTTATGAGCTTGATTTGGTAGAAAACCCTCTGTTTCTCACTTTCGAGTTTTTGGAGCTAAGTGTTTCATTCTTAAGACAGAAATCTAGATAAATTTGAATCAAGGACTTTTGATGGTTTATTTACGGTTATCTGCACATTCGAGGGTTTTCGGGTTTTAATGTTGAAACTAACATTGTCCAGAGACATGCAATGTCACTTTTGATGAGACTAGCCACGGAGCTAGATCCGACGTTTGGTGATACAGTGTGACAAAGCATTTTTGTGGAGGAAGATGATGACGGGCGATACTTGTCCTCCACTGCTTCTTTGTTGAGGCTCTGTCCAAGCTCGAACACACTCTGACCGCTTCACCTCCAATTGAGGCTCTGCTACATCTTCTTCATCAGCCATACTGCGGAGGTTGAGAGATATTGTCTCCCCCGGGCGCTCCACTTCACATTCAGAGGCGTCATCCTCGGATCAGATAATTGGTAATCTTCATGAGCGAGTCACTCGCTCCAGGTATCACGATCCGAGTCTCTACTCTCATTCTGCATTTGTTGCTTCTTTCGAACCCGCGATATATCACATGCTTTATTTGATTCTAGCTGGGTTAATGCCATGCATGAGGAGTTAGAGAACTTTGAGAGGAACAAGGTCTGGAACCTAGTAGAACCTCCTAATGGTCATAATGTGATAGGAACCCGTTGGGTGTTCAAAAATAAACAAAATGAGGATGGTTACGTGGTTAGAAACAAGGCTAGGTTAGTAGCTCGGGTTTTAGCCAAGTTGAGGGTTAGATTTCGATGAGACATTTGCTCTGTTGCTAGATTGGAAGCCATTCGCATTACGCTTGCATTTGCTGCTTCTAAGAGCTTTAGATTATACCAAATGGATGTTAAGAGTGCCTTTTTGAATGGTTTTATAGAGGAGGAAGTGTATGTTAGACAACCCCCAGGCTTTGAGAATCCCAAGCATCCACATCATATTTTCAAGCTATCCAAAGTCTTGTATGGTCTTAAGCAAGCCCCTAGAGCTCAGTATGATAGACTTAAGACTTTTACGCTTAAGAATGATTTTGAGATGGGTAAAGTAGACAAGACCTGTTCATCCTTAGGCGTGGCAATGACTTTACGCTTGCTCAGTTTATGTAGATGATATTATCTTTGGTGGTTCTTCTCATGCTCTTGTTTCAGTTTTTAGAGACCATGTCGAGGAATTTGAGATGAGTATGATGGGAGAACTCAACTACTTTACGGGCTTCAAATCAAGCAATGCAAGGAAGGATCTTCATCCATCGAGCGAAGTACACTAATGATCTGCTCAAATGCTTCGATATGGGTGACTGCAAGCCGATCGCCACTCCCATGGCGACTTCGGCTGTTTTGGATCGAGATGAGGAAGGAGAAGCCATGGATCAACGCGAGTATCGCAGCATGATTGGCTCCCTCCTGTACCTGACGGCCTCAAGACCGGACATCCACTTTGCGATGCGCCTGCATGCGAGGTTTCAAGCGTCTCCGAGGACTTCTCATCGCTAAGCCGTTAAGCGCATCTTCAGGTATTTACATTCTACCCTTCAGTATGGCATTTGGTATTCCTGTTCTTCTTCTTTGTCCATTCGGGGGTTTTCTGATTCTGATTTTGTGGGCTGTCGGCTAGATAGGAAGAGTACCTCAGGCACTTGTCACTTCTTAGGCACTTCTCTTGTCTCTTGGTCTTCTAGGAAACAGTCTTACATTGCACAATCCATCTTTGGCCATGAATATGTAGCTGCGCTAGTTCTTTGTAGTCGATTTTGTGGATGGTGTCCACTCTAAGGATTTTGGGTTGGCATTTGATAGTGTTCCTCTTTTACGTGATAACACTTCTGCTATAAACATTGCTAAAAACACATGCAACACTCTAGGACCAAGCACATAGACATTCGCTATCACTTTCTTAGAGATCATGTCGAGAAGGGTGATATTGTGCTGCATTTCGTGGAGTCCGAGGCTCAGTTAGCTGATATCCTCACCAAGACTTTAGACCCAACTAGGTTTGCCACCTTGAGAAGTGAGTTAGGGGTAATTTATCCCTACGGGTTGGTTTGAGGGGGAGTTGGCTCCGTTCTGAACTTTCCTTGTTCATCTGAGTTTTTCTAGATCTTTTCTGATACCTTCTTCTAGTGGTATTTTTCTTCTGATCTTTTTGCTCTTTTTAGGCTTTTAAGTCTTTTGTGCATCTCATGGTATCATATTGCATTCATATGAAAATCACAAAAAGATGCATTGTAATATAAGCTTTTCTGCTTGTCTTTTAAAATTGATGAAGCTTTGCTTATTACCCTCTTGAGCTTTAGTATTTCAATTCGCTCAATGCCATGTCTAGTTCTTTGACTTGCTAGAATTATCATGCTTTCACATGTGTAGCTAAGTCTTTCTTTGAATGAGCGAACTTTAAGACAACTTGAACTAAAAGCGCAATTTGTGGATGTTTTAGCTAGTTGCGCAATTAGTGCTCCTTTTTTGACATTGGTCCTGTCAAAATTGCCGTGTTAGCTCTTGAATCTAGTATTGATCATTACTTGAGCTTCTTGTTCTTTTAAGAATCTAAATCTGCTCTTGTGAAAAATGAAAAATGAAATTTAAAGATTATCTTGTGCTTAAAATGTGCCAAACTACTCTCACGAGACTGCATGTCATAGACATGAACTTGGAGATAGTTTGATGATCGAACGATCTCATGGGGATCGCTTGTCAAACCGACATGAACCTCAAGATTTGTCATGCAGTAGAAGCTTTGGAAGAGTTTGTGGATGGCTCATAGTCCAGGATCTTCTTCACTAAGATATAGTTTTAATCAACTTCAATATTCATTGCAAATGACAAACTGTTGAAAAATGGGCGTTTGATACAAATTGAGCAAAATGATTCAATTCAGGACCTGTTTGTCTCTTAATGTGGTCATTGTTAGCTTCTTGATCTCACATTGACATTTTGACATGGCCAGTATCATTTTAGGATCCCTGTTGATAAACTTGCTAGATTTGAAACTTTGCTTAAAATGCTAAAATTCATTGCTTTACTTTAAGCCTTCTTGCTTAGCTTTGTTATATATGTCTTACCATGATCTTGCTAGCGCTGATAGGCTTGATATGTATTGCGTGTGATTAGAAATGCTAGCTTGTTCTTTTGGGTAATCTCCTAAGCTTCTTGAAATCAAAAAATGAAAAATACAAAAATATGAAGCCACTCCATTGCATTTCATGCATGCTCCTTCTTATGCTTTTTCCTCATTCTGCATTTGTTATCTCTGGACGAGAGGAAGACGTGATTCCTTGATGACTCCATTGTCAAAGGGGGAGAAGATATTTCGAGATGTGTAAAGGGGAGAAGTTTTAAAAGTATTAAAAAGGGGGAGAAAATTGGAGAATTTGAAATTTTCTGAAATTTGAGGATCATTGTGAGGGGGAGTTTCATATTTGCATTCGTTTGACCGTATTGCCATTTATGAACATGAATTGCAATTCTTGAGCCTCACGATGATCAAAGGTCATATCGAACAATTGTTCTTTCATATGTACCTTAAAGTGAGATTTTGACTCTTTCTGGAAAATGAAACTTTCTCGCTTTTTTTTGCCTTATCTCACTTGCCTATACTATTATGAAGCCAGCTTGGTCATTTCCATTGCTTTCTCTTGCATATGGACCAAGTTGTGCCTTTGCGCGAAAACGTCGAGTTTTTACTTTTCAAACCTCAAAATTTGCATTTATTGGAAATTGCCAATGTGTTCATCAAGGGAGAGATTGTGGATATCATGGGGATATGCTCATGATCTTAGGATGATGTGACAATTGGCAATGACGTTGAAGGTTTGCGAAAACATGAGTTTTCGCAAAGTTCGATCTGTCAGTCTCGGCGTCCGACCGGCCATGGTGGCGATCGACCGGTCTATCTTGGGCTGATTCTTTGGTGAGCACCGGCGATCGACCGGCCGGCGGCGGTCGGACCGCCGGTGTGGCGGTCGGCCGCTCTGCTGAGCGGTCGACCGCCATTAAGTGAAGTTTGGATTTTGGGTGGGCCAAAAATAGAGGTGTAGGCAAGAGAGAGATTCTACTACTCTTGGTCCCATAATTTTGGAGCCTCGGTCAAAAGTTCTATTTGTTTTAAATTTCCGAGAGGTTGCGGATTTCGTGTTGAAATTTTGGCTAAGTCCTTTGGTGGCGGCGAGGCCGGCCTTACGTTGGCGATCGGGCGGCGATGGCGATCGATCGCCAAGGGTGGCGGTCGGCGGTTTTCACTTAAGTCGTCGTCCCGTGTGGTGGCGATGTGTTCTAGTTAGGTCAAGTTCATGGGTTTCATTGCATATGTGTTGCATGATGCATGTTTTGACTAACGTAGGTCAAGTTGTGAAGAACTTGTTCCCGGATTCGATTTGCTTGTCTATTGTTGTGCAGGTTGCTTGGTGGTCAACGACGGTCAGCGCGAGGATGATCGGGACTAGGCTTGGAGAGCGAGGTTGAGAATGATCGGCGATGCGGGTGAAGTCATTGGACTCAAGCATGGTGCAAGATGGACAAAGGTGACCGAGCAGGCGCCGGTCGACGGGTTGGATCAAGCGCGCGCGGGTCTGGTGCAAGTGCCATGGTGGTTTCGGTGGGGCCGGATGGGAGAGACTTGCCGACATGATGAGAGCCGTTGGATCAACCTATACGTGGCGGCAGCGAGTGCCAGCAATCTGGACTCGGTCTTGGAGAAGGACCGAGAAGGGGTATTTTGGTAATTTTACCAAATACCGCCTTGGTTACCTTTTGCCAACCCGCGGCGCAAGACGGTGCGTGGAGAAGCGGATTAGGTCAAGAGGAGATGAAGACGACGCTTTAAAATGAGTGCGTGTGTGACCCGTTTGTTTTGGGCCTTAACGGGAGCCCATTAGGGAAACTCTTCTAGAAGGTCTAGGCCTCTACTATAAATAGAGGAGGGAGGTGGCTGCACCCCCTCAACCCTTTCATTACTTGTAAACCCTAGTTTTGCTTTGGTGCTTAGGGAGTTGATAGTTGGAGGTTAGGGTTCTAGAGAGTTGGATTTGATTTCGTGCTCATGTATTGAGTCTTTGTCCTCCATTGATGGAGTGGCTGTAAACCAATACCATATCAAATCAATCCAAAGAAAGTTTTCTCAAAGATGAGTTCATTTGCTTTCTTTCTCTCTATTTGATGATTTTGAGTCTTTCTTTGATCCGTGAGTTTTTGCTTGGTTTCTGGCCGTGATCTAGCTTGCTGTGACATGTGGGAATACATCTAGGATCATCAAGATCATCAATCACCCACGAGCAAGTCTCAATATCATATTTGCGTTTTGACTCGGTTTTTGACCCACCTTCACTCAAACGGGAAAAGGTCTGAACTTTGGTAAGGATCTTCACGATCGTTGCTTGGAATAGGTTCCTGACATCCTTGGAAAGGTGTGTGTCAAGTTTCACGAAGTTTGGACGCACGAATCAAAAGTTAGATCAATTTGCGTTTTGGTTTTTCGGGCTGATTTCACTATTCATTGGCCTGGAGGTCTGACCGCCATGTATTGAGAGGTCAGACCGATTTCCAAAGGTCAGACCGATTTCTAGTTGGAGGTCAGACCGCCCAACTCATTTAGGTTTTGAGTTTTTATGTTTTTGATGATTTTGCTTCGGGGTTTTGATTGGATTCAATACAAGTTTTCCACTGTGCATGATTGATTGATCTTCATAGCTTTCGTAGCTATTGGAGTGAGATTCGTATTGAATTCAATTAGGGAGAAAAAAAAGATCGTGCTCCTATTCACCCCCCTAGTCGTCTTTTCGGTCCAACATAAAGCATTTGCCTTTATTCACAAGGCTCTGTTTGATACTGGGGTGGCTTTTAAAAGACAATTTTGTTTTGATCCTTTGGAGATGGTAACTACCGTAAAGCATCTTTTTTGGAGTTACATTAGCAAAATCTTTGGATTTGGTCAACATTCCAGTAACTAACTAAATTCCACATTACAGCACTGTACTGCACAGCAATGGCAAAGTGGCCCTAAGTGGTCTGTGTTGATCATTATTATTTGGATAATCTCCATAGTCATAGACTCATCATAGTATCTGTTAAGAATATTCATTTGCCAATTAGTCAGTTCAGTTTTTGCATTTTTAGTTATCTTAATTTTTTTTATCCAACCATGGTACTGAACGTAACAATAACATAGTAACATTACAGACAGTGTTATGGTGTTCAAGGTTTTGGCTTTTAAACTTGTGCTTCTGGTTCAATAATTATGTTGGTTTTGCTATACTACCTCCTGACAAAATAAAAGGTGAATGCGTCATTTAGTTGTGTGATGCCTATCAGTAGTTTTGTACACTGACATGAAACTTGCACTTCAGATTTGATGGTGCAGTTCCAGAGCCGCGCAAGGGAATAAGAAGTGGGCATGTGCTTGGGAGCAAATGCATCCCTTTTCCCCAGGTGAAATTCGCAATTATCCATTCAGTTTGTACTCTTCTTTTGCACATGATACTTTGATTATTGCATTTTGCGCTGTTGATCTTTGTTATCTGTGCTTCAATTACATTGAACGGTAATGGATATTTCCTGGATAAATTTCACAGTTGGAGGTCAATTTTCAACCTATCATCTAACACACTTCTTACTCATTTTTAACACCATTTGGTCTACTGTAGTTTTCCTCATTCTTTCTTTCATTTTGATTAGGGTACAACAGTACATGTGTGTGTAACTCTTACTAGATATACTAATGTTTGCTCCAGTTATATGCCTGTCTGGTATATGAGATTTGGTTGCTTGGATAATGAAAGTATGTTAAATTATACTATGATACTTCATTATCCGTGCCAGGATAGAGAATTTCATGGCTTGCGGTTGCCCTTTTCTTTTTAGCTTGGGCATACATTGTAGCACTGGAAATTGATTGGTGTGCCATCAAGTAGTTTTTTTTTATCCATGTGTTATCACTCCCTCCAATCACAAAAGAATGTCGTTTTTGACATTGATACAGTTTTCAAAACGTAACTTTGATCACTAATTTCTATTATGATAGATTTATAAAATCTAATAAAATTATACTTTTAATAAAGTTCTTTTCGAGACAAATCTATGCATGCCATTTCATGTGTTCAATCTAAAAACTGAAAAAGTTACCAATTACTAAAGTTTAGAAAGTTTGACTGCACGTAACCCAAAATGACATTTTCTTGTGACTGGAGTGAGTAATTCTTTATTTTTCTGTATCTCTGCAAGTACTGCCAAAGGTGTTGCTAAGTCTTCATTGGCATTCTGCAGGTGCTTGACAGTTCACAAAAGCTATTTGCCTCCAGATGAGCTCCGTAAACAATTTAAGCAAGAAGTTAATATAATCCATCCATGTAAATTTCCAAATACTTTCTCCCTGCCGAATTTAATGTCAGTGTAGCCTATTCTTATTTATTTTCCTGTTTAACTTGATGACTAGGTTCAAGATCCACCCAGCAGAGCTTGGCGAGCCATGCCTGTCTTGGCTGGCCTGTGTTACGATCTCGCTTGGATGAACACAAATGAACACAACCCAATAGCTTTAGTACTGAATCCAACACAAGATATAAAGTATTTGAGATACAAATTGTGGGAAATAGAAGCAAGGACTGGGAATAGCAATCAGACTAGGAAGTAGAAACAATTTAGATTGGGGAATGAGAGAGAACTTGAGCTGGGAGGAATGGAGTTTGGGGAGGAGAGCCTGGCTTTCGCCTTTCTTCTGATCTTCGATGCCTTCTTTCCAGCTGATAGGATGTGATTGCCTCTAGGGCATATCACCAACAGTCATCTATGACTTGATTCCTACCTGTTTGTGGAACAACTCGAGCAATGTCCCATGTCCTTGAGGTGGTGGCCATGGGGGCATCCACGGCACTCTTCCTTGATAGCTGTTGAACAACCGCCTTGGCATTGGTTGTAGCTCAGCTCTGCCTCCTGCAATCTCCACTTGCGCAGACAGTGGCCATTGGAATTTTAGTTGCATTGGCACACCACCTTGATTGCACTTGAATGATGGCCATGGTTCTAGTCACTTCTCCCAAACCATGTCTACAAAATAATGCCCCCTCTTGTTTTTGTCACATTTACCTCCATTGCAGGAACGACTTGTGCAACAAATACACCAAAGGAGAAGTCTGAGAACCAGAGGTTGTAGTTGATCCATGAGTTGTCATGGGCCATCGATGGCAAGCACGGCTTCGATTTGATCCATTTTTGACTTGACCCATTGCGGCATGTTGGTAGCTAGCCATGCCCCACGGTGCATAGTTAGCACTGAGGACAAAACCCTCACGGATGGGCAAGGCGGAGAGGGCACGCTGCATGAGGTAGATGTGAGGGCTTAGCAATGATATCACTAGCTGCACTACCTCCAAGGTGTATGTGTTCCCATCCTCATCGACAGTGATCTCACCAGAGGAGTGGACAAGGACGATGACGACGACAGCGAGCATGGCATCGATCGAGGGTGGAGTTGTGGTGTAAAGAGTGTTGACAACGACATTAATAGTGTTGGTGGTAACACGATTGTTGTCGCTCATCAGGGCAATCACTGGCTGTTGTTGGTTGTCCGAGGAAGCGTACATATTCCCTGGCATTTCATCAAACACTTGATGCGTGGTGATGATGCAGGTATCGGCACACACAAGGTGCACCTATAGATGGAGCGGGGCTAGTGATGGCGAAGTCGTGGATGTCGAGACATACCGGGATGTCAACAATGGATGGTGCGGGGTCACAACAATGGATGGTGCGGGGTCAAAGATGGTGATGCCGGTCATGATGGTGGTCGTGGGTGAAGTCGGAGTCACAGCCTGTGTGAACGTGGATGTCTGCACATTAGTGTTATGATCGGAGGATGTTGTTGAAGACCTAGTGGGCGTCCCTATGTTCTGATGGACGACGGCGAGGTCGAGCAAGGCGGTGGTTGAGGGAGAACTCGGGGTTGTGGCCGGCATGAATGCAGACATCTGCGCACCAGTGTCATCGTTAGAACAAATCATCAAACACCCGGCGGGCGTCGCGGTGTATAGCTTGTCGATGGCGAACGACTTCGACAAGGAGACATTCGTGGGCTCTGCATGTACCTGGATGGCTGTGGTCACGCCCCTCGAGAGCAGGTTCACAATCGCGACCTTGGCGTAGCCGACGTTGGGGTTAGGGCCCGACGTCGAGCACTTGGTGGGTGACTTGGGGGCGAGGGCGGCATCTGCACGTGGAGTAGCTGCCACTAGAGTGTGGTCCACAGCGGTGACAAGGGTGGCCATCGGTGCAGTCACGGATGGTGGCAAGGCTTGAACGGGTGTTCCAAGCGGCTGGACGATGGCCTTCTAGCCGATCGCGAGCTCCTTTATGCGTACTGCCATGTCTTCCATCTTCAACGTCTGCTTCCTCACGTCAGAGAGTAACTTATCCAACATCGCCTTGCACCACGGTTTGCTCTCCTTCTCAGTGTCACTCATGGCATCCTCGAAGCATGAAACCACCAGGATCGAATGCTCTGATACCATATTGTTACGATCCTGCTTGGATGAATACAAATGAACACAACCCAATAGCTTTAGTACCAAATCCAACACAATATACAAAGTATTTGAGATACAAATTGTGAGAAATAGAAGCAAGGACAGGGAGTAGCAATCAGACTGGGAAGTAGAAGCAATTTAGATTGGGGAATGAGAGAAAGAACTTGAGTTGGGAGGAATGGAGTTTGGGGAGGAGAGCCTAGCTTTCGCCTTTCTTCTGATCGATGCCTTCTTTCCAGCTGACAGGATGTTTATATAACTCTCCTCATTGACTTGTGCTTCAATGACCTGGTTGGTCCAAATGCTCAACCAACCTATTGGTCCATCAATCCACATGCAGCTCGTCGAAGAGAACGAGCCCATGACAGCCTGCTTATGAGTACAATAAACAAATCTAAAAACTCAAGCCTCATGCACATCAAAAACTTCTTGAATCACTCAATTCAAAAGGCCATGTAATGACTCAAAAAACGTGGCCAACATCGATCCATCCAAGTACTAGCACCACGTCCAGAAACTCCATGTAGACCAAGGAGCCACAACCGAGGCAAGCTTTTTGTGCCGCCGCCACAGCTAAAACTTTCTCACGTGTACAACCCTAACAGCCGATCCTCACGCTGGCTCTGATCTCATCCAACATAGATAGCTCTCACACCGAGGCCACAAAACCCTAATCATTTAATCCCCACATACGGCCCACTAGTCCTAGGGCCCTGTAGGACCGGAAAGGCGACTAGAGGGGGGTGAATAGGAGCTTAATCAATTTTTCGCTTTAAGATCGGATTCAAACATAATATTGACTCCAATAGCTATAGAAACTATGAAGATCAATATATATAAGCACAGTGGAAGTCTTGTACTGATTCTCCTTCAAATCCCCAAAAGAAACGATCAAAAACACAAAACTCAGCCTAATGAATGCGATCGATGAACGATACTACCATACCATGTGAACGATGCGGTCGTACCGCCACAAGATTACTACCGTAATGCGGTGCGGTCATACCGTGATGAATAAATAAATCGGGCGAATGAATAGTAAACACACAAACGAAAACAAAAATCGACGTAACTTTTGAACCGTAACTCCAAACTTCACGAAATTTGAAACACACCTTCCTAAGGAAGTCAGGAACCTATTCCAAGTGACGATCGTGAAAATCCACATCAAAGTTTTGACCTTTTTCCATTTTACCAAGGAGGGTTCAAAGCCGAGCAAAATGAAAACTCGATCCAACACTTGCTCGTGGGAGATGGATGATCTAGATGACCATAGATGTATTCCCACACATCACAGCAAGGTAGAAGAGAGCAAGAGATCAAACAAAAAAACCAAAGGATCAAAGATGGACTCAAAATCATAAAACAAGAAGGAAGAACACAAAGAGACACAACTTTGGGAAATCATCCATGGATTGATTCATGATTGTTCTTGGTTACAGACCACTCCCATAAGGAGGACACAACTCAATACATGAGCACACGATCAATCAATCCCTAGAACCCTAACCTCTCTTTCCTTCTCTCCTAAGCCCTAAACAAACTAGGGTTTTTCTCAATGAAGTGCTTGGGGTGGCTTGTCCAACACACCCCCTATTTATAGAGAGGCCTAGCTTCTAGAAGAGTTTCTCTAATGGGCTCCGTTAAGGCCCAACATGAGCGGGACACTTACGCACGCTTTTAAAGCGCCGAGACCATCATCTCTAGACCTAAACCACTTCACCTTGCGCCGTCCCGCGCGTGGTTTAGCCATATGTCTAAAGCCGTATTTGGTGAAATTACCAAAATACTCCTTCTCGATCCTTCTCTGAAGACCGAGTCCAATCCAGTCGAAGCAATCGCCGCTCCGCCACGTGTAGGTTGATCAACGGCTCTCATCATGTCGGCAAGTCTCTCCGTCCGATCCCACCGGAACCACCAAGGCACTTGCACCGACCGCGCCGCTTGATCAACCTGTCGACCGAATCGCCCGTTCGGTCATCCTCGTCCATTCTGCGCCACGCTTGAGCCACTTGACCTCACCCGACATCCATGATCGTTCTGGACTTTAGCTCTCCAAACTTAGTCCCGATCCTCTCGCGTTGATCATCATTGACCTTCAAGACACTGCACGACAATAGACAGAGAAATCGCTCGTGAACAAGTTCTTCACAACTTGACCCACGTTAGCTCAAAACATGCAATATGCAACTCATATGCAAAGATAAACATGGATAAAACCTATCCCATAATCAATTCTCTAAAAGAATCATCATTCAGTGCAAATGCGGTACTACCGCTAAGTCATTCCCGGTACTACCGCATCACGGTAGTACCGCTCTCAGCATTGCGGTCGTACCGCTCTCGGAGAATTCCCAAAATCCCCAAAAACAAGCTCTCTGGAAATAAGCAACCGTCAAGTAACTTTCGGTATTACCGCACTGCGGTACTACCGCCCTTTCGACGCTGGTACAATCGCACAGCGGTCGTACCGCTCCTTACACGCCGGAACTACCACAAATCCTGACACTTGCTGAAACAATCTGAAAGACAAGAATTCCAACAAACCTTCAACCAAACTGCCAATTGTAACATCACTTAGGATCATGAGCAAATCCTCATGGTGTCCACCATCTCCCCCTTGATGAACACATTGGCAATTTCTCAAAAATGAATGTTTTGAGGTTTGAAAGAAATGAAAAACAGTTTTTCGCACAAAGGCACAACTTGGTCCTAAAAGCAAGAGAATGCAAGGAAAAGATCAAGTTGGCTTCAGAGTAGCTTCAGCAAGTGAGATAAGGTAGAAGAAGCAAAAGGAGCTTCAAAATCAGAAATTCCTACTTAAGGTCCATAGGAAAGAGCAAGTTTTCAATATGACCTAAAAGAAAACAACATTTTTATCAATCTTTCTCCCCCTTTGACAATGGATTCATCAAGATACATAGAAGAAGATAGAGCATGAATGAAATGGAATGGCTGCAAATTTTTTTTTTCATTTTTAGCAACAGGAGCCATGAGAATTATCCAAGAAGACTAGACAAGTATTACACCAAGCCAACTTATGTGAAGTAGCGATGTTCCATCATGGCAAAATATATACAGCAAGCTAAAGCCAACAGAGCCATAATCTGAACGAAAATAAAGGCTTAGCATGTAAAGATGTTGAAGTTCATAGTTTAACTAAAGGTATCCAAAGAAGGAGTCAAGCCATATCTATAAGCAAAATGGAACCCAGAAATTAGAGAAAGAGTCAATTTTGAGCATTTTGAGTGCAAGTATGAATCAATTTGTTCAAGCAAGTGGAATTTTAGCACATTTTAGCATTTTGTCAAAGACTTGAGTTTTATCTTAGTAAAGCAAGTCCTGGACTAGGAGCCATCCACAACTGCCTCCTAAGCTTCAACCAAAAGATAATTTTGTTTTCTTAGCAATGTGCTAGATCTCAAGCCTTGCCGCGACCATCCCAAGCAAGAAAGCTTAAGAGAATGATCTAGGTCATCCAAAACTCCCCCTGAGTTCAAGCCTAGTACAATGGCAAGCCGTCTTATGAGAAAGAATTGGTGAGATCAGTTTTTTTCGCACAGAAAAGCTTATAATTTTTCATTTGCTTGACTCAGCTCATTTCAAAACTCATATCAGATTCAAGACTCAATTAAGCTTATATGACATGGCGTGAATCATAAGAGGATCACTAAAGCAAAATTAGTCACAAGATTCAAGAAGTTATGTTTTGATTCAAATTGCTCACAGATAATAAAACTATCATGGCAAAAACTAAGCTACATATGAAAAGCCATAACAGAAGGCTTAGCACACTAACACAAGATATGGCAAGGTATAAAGTATGAAATCAAGTCATACAAGGATAATAATCAAAACTCCATGAAATTATATTACAATGCAAGTTATAGAATTAAAAATGCATTATGATACAATGAATGCAAAAAAGCAAAACTCCCCCTCAAAACAGGCCAAGAGGACTAATAACCCCTAACTCTCCCCGCAAAGTAGCAAAACGAGAAGAATCAAGAGCCTTAGTGAAAATATCAGCAACCTGCTGCTCAGACTCAACAAAATGAAGCACAACATCACCTTTCTCAACATGGTCTCTAAGAAAATGATATCGAATATCAATGTGCTTGGTCCTAGAGTGTTGCACTGGGTTTTTGGCAATGTTTATAGCACTAGTGTTATCACGAGAAAGAGGAACACTATCCAAAAATAACCCATAGTCCCAAAGTAGACAAGATCTAGAGAACTCGAGAGCAGCGCTTGTCGCACTACATACTCGGCCTCGGCGAAGGGTATGCAATGTAAGACTGCTTCGAAGACCAAGAAATAAGAGATGTGCCCAAGAAATGACAAGTGCGAGAAGTACTCTTCCTATCCACTCTACACCCCGCAAAATCAGCATCAGAAAAAGCTCGAATCGAGAGAGCAGAATCAGAAGAAAACCAGAGTCCAAAATCAAGAGTGTCTTGAAGGTACCTAAATATGCGTCGCACTGCTTGACGATGAGAAGCACGAGGGGAAGCCTGAAATCGAGCGCACAGACACACAGCGAAATGTATGTCCGGCCTCGACGCTGTGAGGTAGAGGAGGGAGCCGATCATGCTGCGGTACTCCTTCGGATCCACGGGCTCTCCATCCTCATCAGGGTCCAGCACGGTGGTTGTGGCAATGGGAGTAGACATTGGTCTACTGCTTCCCATGTCGAAACGTCGAAGAAGGTCTTTTGTATACTTACTTTGATGAATGAAAGTGTCTTCTTTCAGTTGCTTGACTTGAAGACCAAGGAAGAAGATCAATTCTCCCATCATGCTCATCTCGAACTCCCCGCTCATAGAATCAAAACTGACACCAAAGCATGAGAAGAACCACCAATATGATATCATCCACATAAATCTGAACCAATAAAAAGTCACTGCCATGCCTGAGAGTGAACAAGGTTTTATCAACTAATCCCATTTTAAATTCATTATCAAGCAGGAAACTCTTAAGCCTATCATACCAAGCTCTAGGGGCTTGCTTCAATCCATACAAGACTTTGGAGAGTTTAAAAACACGGTTTGGGAACTTAAGATTTTCAAAGCCAGGAGGTTGCTTGACATAGACCTCTTCTTCTATGAAACCATTAAGAAATGCATTTTTGACATCCATTTGAAAAAGCTTAAAGCTCTTAGAAGAAGCAAAAGCTAGCAGTATGCGAATGGCTTCTAATCTAGCGACAAGAGCAAAGGTCTCTTCAAAGTCTAAGCCCTCTACCTGAGAATAACCTTGAGCTACAAGCCTAGTCTTGTTGCGAACTACCAACCCATCCTCACTTTGCTTATTTTTGAAAATCCATTTTGTTCCAATTACATGAATATTAGGTGGAGGTTCAACTAAGGTCCAGACTTTGTTTCTTTCAAAATTTTCAAGTTCTTCATGCATGGCATTGACCCAAGAGGAATCAGACAAAGCATGGGTGACATCTCGGGGTTCAAAAGACGCAACAAAAGCGAATGAGCATGAGAATCGGAGAATTAAACTGAGCGAGTGACTCGCTCATTGAGATCTCCAATCATCCGCTTCAGCGGATGTCGTCATTTGGATGTGAAGAGGAGCTCCAGTGCGTAGTGGCCTCTACCTCATGGGTCAGGAGGTAGGAGCAGAGCCACTCGTGTCGTCGGTGAAGATAGGAGGAGGCCTCACCAAGCCGGAGTAGTGGTAGCGTGCTCTCCAACCATCTCGTAAGAGACTTGAGGATGGATTGGGTCCTCATCCTCGAGTCATCGTCGACGAAGATGCTTTCGAATATCGAAACCCGTGTACCGCAAAGATCGGGTCTAGTACCGTGACTAGCCTCATCAAAAGTGACTTCGCAAGTCTCAACAATTTTGTTAGTATCCAAATTAAATACACGATAGCCACGAGAATGAGTAGGATATCCAAGGAATATGCCATCAGAACATCTAGATTCAAATTTATCCAAATTGCCATGTTTAAGAATGAAGCATTTGCAACCAAAAATCTTGAAATGAGAGACTTTAGGCCTATGACCAAATCTAAGCTCATAAGAAGTCTTGCCAATCACAGATCTCAAGAAAACCCTATTAGATACATAACAAGCAGTAGAGATCGCCTCAGCCCAAAATCTCCTAGGTGTGCAATGCTCATCTAGCAAGGTTCTAGCCATCTCTACAAGGGTCCTGTTCTTCCTCTCTACAACGCCATTCTGCTGGGGAACTCTAGGAGAAGAGAACTGATGCTCAATTCCCCTATCAGTGCAGAAAGTGGCAAAAGAAGAGTTCTTGAATTCTGTCCCATTGTCACTCCTAATGACTCTCAAAGCTCCAGGAAGATCAACAGCTAGTCTAAGGACCAATTCTCTAAAAAATTCAAAAGCCTCGTCCTTAGAAACCAGAAAATAAACCCATGAGTACCTAGAGAAGTCATCCACAATCACAAGCACATACCATTTTCCACCAACAGACTGAACTCTAGAAGGACCAACGATGTCTAAATGCAAGAGTCGACTGACCATCATCATCACTAAAGTAAGAGGTGGATGAGAAAGCGAAACCATCTTACCATGTCTCTGAGGAGCGCACACTAGGTCTCTAATGACCTTGACCTAGGCAACCCTTTAATCAAATCCTTGCTATCGACTCTAGTCAAGTGGTCGAAACCTATGTGTCCAAGTCTACGATGCCATAAGATTAGATCATGAGAATCAGAAGCAACAAGACATCTAGGATTGGAAGCAGAAGAAACACTGAAATCAGCACTGAAAATCCTCTCAAACCTAGTTAACCCAAAGACAAGCTCACCCGAGGAGTCCAGAACTCTACACTCACCGCTCTTAAACCTTACCTCCAGACCCTCATCAAGCAGCTGAGAAACAGATAGCAGATTATACCTCAGCTTACTTACCAAAGCGACGTCCTTAAGCATGAACTTGTTGTTGATGCGCCGCGTGCCTTAGTCATCACGGTCGGTAGAAGCATCCCCAAATGTGATCAACTCATTGCCGGATGCACGTGTGAGGGAGGAGAACCATCTAGAATCTCCAGTCATGTGTCGAGAACATCCAGATTCAACAAGCCATATGTCCTCCTTCCTCGCACGACGGACCTCGTCGGGATCGCTGAAGAGCT
This sequence comes from Ampelocalamus luodianensis, assembly GCA_036346255.1. Lineage (NCBI taxonomy): Eukaryota > Viridiplantae > Streptophyta > Magnoliopsida > Poales > Poaceae > Ampelocalamus > Ampelocalamus luodianensis. Next base: position 43,515,353 of record CM070640.1, on the reverse strand, counting down.
CGTCGTCGTTGGAGGAGTCGACGCCATGCCTGTCCCGGGCCATGAAGCACATGCCGGTGAAATCATGAGTCTTCTTCTTGCCATGGGAGTCATCGCCGTCGCCCTCCGTCCCGAGTCCACATCGCTCATATCAACACTCTCGAGCGTCAAGGACACGGCGACGATTGCGATAGTTGGGCTTCTTAGCTTTGCATCCTTAGCTTGTGGATGTCTCCAAAAGTCCTTCTCCTCTTTGCCCTTCACTTGGGGCACTTGGAGCGAATGTGATTTGGCTCACCACACTCAAAACAAGTGATAGGTCCACCTCTCCTCCTATTTCTTACTTTGTTGTATGCTCTCGAGAATCTAGTGGATAGGAGGGCTAAATCATCCTCAGGTATCCTCTCAAGTTGCTCATCGCTCATAGAGTGACAAGCAGATAAAGAAGAGCCAGATGAGCTGGAGTCCAAAGAATTGAAAGAGCTTCCCTTGGATGGGTCAACCACTAAAGCCATCGACTGCCTTGGGAGACGAGATGAAGTCAATCTCATGCGTCTTCAACCTCGAGTAGAGCTTATCCATGGTAAGCTCACTCATGACAGTGTTGTCATTGATGGAAGTGATCTTCATTCCCGCACTCACATCAAGCGCACCCAAAAGTCGGCGTGCGTTCTCGACTCGATGAAAACAAGATCCACAGCGCGAAGATCATGCAAGATCTTTGAGAACCTTCCCCACAGCTCATCTAAAGATTCACCAGGCTTTTGCTCGATCTTTGAGTATGCTTTCTTGAGTTGGTTCTGTCTCACTTCCTTGATCGCAGTAGAACCCTCGTGATAATCACATAGAGTCCTCCAGATCTCATGAGCAGACCTAAAATGATCAACACGCTCAAACTCAGATCGACTAAGCCCTTGAATCAGAAAATTTCGAGCCTTGCTATTAGCCTCAACATCTGGAGTGATCACATCGTCATCGGCTGGCACAACATATGGATTTTTGACCTTAAGCCAAATAGCATGCCCTTGAGCCTCGATGTAGAATTGCATACGAGCCTTCCAGTAAGAAAAATCAGATCCATCAAAGATATGTGGTTTGTTTGCATACTTGTCAATCGCCATGGCTCCAAAGACCGGTTAAGATCTATGAGAAGAGCTAACCGGGCTCTGATACCAATTGTAGGACCGGAAAGGCGACTAGAGGGGGGGTGAATAGGAGCTTAATCAATTTTTCGCTTTAAGATCGGATTCAAACATAATATTGACTCCAATAGCTAAAGAAACTATGAAGATCAATATATATAAGCACAGTGGAAGTCTTGTACTGATTCTCCTTCAAATCCCCAAAAGAAACGATCAAAAACACAAAACTCAAATAATGAACAAGATCGATGAATGAGCATGCACCATACCATGTGAACGATTGCGGTCATTCAAGACCACGCATTACACACAAAATAAGCGATGCGGTCATACCGTGATGAATAGAAAATCAAAGCGAATGAATAGTAAATGACCAAAACGAAAACAAAAATCGACGTAACTTTTGAACCGTAACTCCAAACTTCACGAAATTTGAAACACACCTTCCTAAGGAAGTCAGGAACCTATTCCAAGTGACGATCGTGAAAATCCACATCAAAGTTTTGACCTTTTTCCATTTTACCGAAGGAGGGTTCAAAACCGAGCAAAAATGAAAAACTCGATCCAACACTTGCTCGTGGGAGATGGATGATCTAGATGACCATAGATGTATTCCCACACATCACAGCAAGGTAGAAGAGAGCAAGAGATCAAACAAAAAAACCAAAGGATCAAAGATGGACTCAAAATCATAAAACAAGAAGGAAGAACACAAAGAGACACAACTTTGGGAAATCATCCATGGATTGATTCATGATTGTTGCTGGTTACAGCCACTCCCATAAGGAGGACACAACTCAATACATGAGCACACGATCAATCAATCCCTAGAACCCTAACCTCTCTTTCCTTCTCTCCTAAGCCCTAAACAAACTAGGGTTTTTCTCAATGAAGTGCTTGGGGTGGCTTGTCCAGCACACCCCCTATTTATAGAGAGGCCTAGCTTCGAGAAGAGTTTCTCTAATAGGCTCCCGTTAAGGCCCAACATGAACGGGACACTTACGCACGCTTTTTAAAGCACCGAGACCATCATCTCTAGACCTAAACCACTTCACCTTGCGCCGTCCCGCGCCGTGGTTTAGCCATATGTCACAAAGCCGGTATTTGGTGAAATTACCAAAATACCCCTTCTCGATCCTTCTCCGAAGAACGAGTCCAATCCAGTCGAAGCAATCGCATGCTCCGCCACGTGTAGGTTGATCAACGGCTCTCATCATGTCGGCAAGTCTCTCCCGTCCGGATCCCACCGGAACCACCAAGGCACTTGCACCGACCCCCGCGCCGCTTGATCAACCCGTCGCACCGAACTGCCCGTTCGGTCATCCTCGTCCATTCTGCGCCACGCTTGAGCCACTTGACCTCACCCGGTATCCATGATCGTTCTGGACCTCAGCTCTCCAAACTTAGTCCCGATCCTCTCGCCGTTGACCGTCATTGACCTTCAAGACACCTGCACAGCAATAGACAGAGAAATCGTCTCCAGGAACAAGTTCTTCACAACTTGACCCACGTTAGCTCAAAACATGCAATATGCAACTCATATGCAAAGATAAATATGGATAAAACCTATCCCATAATCAATTCTCTAAAAGAATCATCATTCAGTGCAAATGCGGTACTACCGCCAAGTCATTCCCGGTACTACCGCATCACGGTAGTACCGCTCTCAGCATTGCGGTCGTACCGCTCTCGGAGAATTCCCAAAATCCCCAAAAACAAGCTCTCTGGAAATAACCAACCGTCAAGTAACTTTCGGTATTACCGCACTGCGGTAATACCGCCCTTTTGACGCCGGTACAACCGCACAGCGGTCGTACCGCTCCTTACACGCCGGAACTACCACAAATCCTGACACTTGCTGAAACAATCTGAAAAACAAGAATTCCAACAAACCTTCAACCAAACTGCCAATTGTAACATTACTTAGGATCATGAGCAAATCCTCATGGTGTCCACAGGCCCAATACGTGGGCTTAACATCCGATTACACAATTCAATCTAGTCCAATTTTGGACACCCCAAAATTGTTATGTGTCGTAGCCTCTGGACCGCACCTCTGTAGCTCCAACACACATCATCTATTTTTGGTCTCCATGCGCCCCAACTCGAGCCCGACCGTCTCCTCCAGCATCCTTGACCCTCTCGACTATGACTTCGCACCAAGCCATCTGATGTTGAATTGTTTCTTCCTTAATCCAAAAACAACACTTTGTGCTTCCCCTCCAATTTGTTTTAAGCAGGTTATCTTTAGTTAATACTACCCCTCTTTTAAGATACCAAAGGAAATTTTTTACTTTTAATGGAATTTTAATGAGCTAGAAAAAATTCCTAATGAGAGCTTGAAAATTGTCAATCAATGCCACATATAAAAGACCGTACCGAAAAAAGACCAGACTTATTCAGAACTGCAATAGCTGAGTGTTAAAATTAGAATTATAGCCATAACTATGACAGTCTTTGTAATTACTCTGGTTTGATTTGCCATCAGGTATTTCACTTGATCAACCCCTTGTGACCTCTTGCGACACTGGTGTGACAGCATGTGTATTAGCTTTGGTAAGACTACTTTGGACATTAGCTGACAAGATTTCATTTGCTGATGGTAAATTGTGTTGCTAAAACCTATGTTCTCATTTTAGGGCCTCCATCGCCTTGGCAAAACCGACGTTGCAGTATATGATGGATCATGGACTGAATGGGGTGCCCACCCTGACACTCCAGTTGCTACTGCTGTTTAGCGCTATCTGCAGTCTAAGGATGACCCTCGATTGTACTTCCCCAGTACTGTGATCCTATGGAAGAAGGCAAAGGAAACTGAAGAGGTCGGGTGGTTGTCAGGTGGGGAAGTGACGCTGTTCGGCCTTTTCGCTGTAAATGATTGAAACAGAAGAAATGGCATATATACTATGTGAATTAAGAGTTGAGTATACTATGTGAATTAAGAGTTGAGAATCGACTTTTCTGAGGTCCCTTTTCTGTGGTGGGACAATAATAAATGAGATGACAAAAATCTGCCGCCAGTGTTATAGCCGTATTTTGGTTTCTGTGCTTGTGATCTGTACATTCTGTTCATTACGTCATTCAAAAATCAATCAGATACCGTATTCGTAAACATGATACACCTCTACACAATTCGACACTACAGTTAATCTGATACAAAAGCTTTGACCTGTTCATTTTCTGTTGTCATTTGATGAACGAAGATGTCTGTCGAGCTGGATTGAGTAGTGCCAGTGCTGCTGCTGCCTGTGACGGTTGAAGATGTACAGCTGAAAGTATCAAACGGTGGCATGTATGTTGCCACCGGCATCCTTGCAGGAAGGCTCGGTAGCGACGCCTCGAAGCGCAGCACGTTGATGGCCTGCCTGATGGACGGTCGCAGGCTCCGATCAGGGTGCGCGCACCAGAGCCCGACGACCATCACACACTCCATCTCCCGGCCGTCGAATTCTCCCTTGAGCCGCGCATCGGCCACATCAAGAATCCTTCCCTTGCGGTTTGAGTCCCAGACCCACTGGGCAATGTGGATGGTGTCTTCGTCATTCTGAGCCACAATAGGCCGCCGGCCACAGGCGATCTCAAGCAGCACGACGCCGAAGCTGTAGACGTCAGACTCGGCGTTGGCCCCCCTGCCGGTGATCATGCACTCGGGATCAATGTACCCCATCGTGCCGGCAAGCACCGTCGTGTGCGAGCCCCGGCCGTGGTCGACGAGCCTCGCGAGCCCAAAGTCGCCGAGCTTGGCGCTGAATGACGCGTCCAGCATGATGTTGCTCGGCTTGATGTCCCTGTGCACGACGCACTGCTCCCACTCTTGGTGTAGGTAGAGAAGCGCAGAGCCTAACCCGAGCACAATTTCATGCCTGGAGATGGAGTATTACTACAGCATCAGTTAAAGCTCGCAAGCATTTGGAGAAAGTGATGTGCTATATGCTCTCGTCATAGGCCTATGTACCTGAGTGGCCATGGTAGCACGTCGTTCTTGGCTCTGTAGAGATGCGTGTCGAGGCTGCCGTTGGGCATCAGCTCGTAGACGAGGAGCAGCTCGCCGCCGCCGTGGCACCAGCCGATGAGCTGCACGAGGTTGCGGTGCCGAAGCCGGCTTATGATCCTCACCTCGGAGGCGTACTCCTTCCTCCCCTGCTTGGAGCCCTTGGACACTCTCTTGATAGCCACCTGAAGGTTCAGCTCCTTCAAAAATCCTATGTACACTGAACCGAAGCCTCCTTCGCCGAGCTTCTTGTCGTCGGAGAAGTTTTCGGTTGCAACGGCCAACTCGCTGTAGCGAAATCGCTTGGGTCCTGTCCCTTTCTCGAAGTCGTCTTCCATGTTGTAGGACCGAAATGGCGACAAAGGGGGGGTGAATGTCGCTCTCTTTAAAATCGCCCCCGAGAATACGTACACTTTTTTAAGCAACTCACAGAGAATTAATTTTGCTGAAACTTGGAATGCATGTGACACTGAAAAATTCAGCATAAATCAGAGACCAGCCAGTAAAAAATTCAACTGAAAATATCGCTGTTTGATCTGCATGCAAAATGGTTGAAAATCAGCAAAAAGAAAACGAACCGTAGAAGCTGCTGCTGAATAGCACAACATTCGGTCGAGAGCTAAAGACTGCAATGCTGCCCTTTAAACCAGAGAAGCTTTCAGATTTCAGATTTGCCGAAAAAAACAAGAGAAGGGAAGAGAAGCTTCAAAGACCTTTAAGGCAAATCTTCAAGGGACTAAACTAGGCACATCGGAGGAAACAAACTACAAAGAATCGAACTGAAACCTTAGAATTTCAGATTTGTGCCCAAAATCTGAAAACTTACAGGGACTCCACCAAAAATCAAATTTCTCTCCAATCTTTGACTCTTTGCTCATGAAATTTTTAGGATAGCTAATTAATAGCATGAGGTCTCTAGATACCAAATTTCATGCTACTTCACAAAGGGAATCAAAAGTTACGCAAATTCCAAACAGCCGAAAAGAAAGGAATTCAGTTCTGAAATCTGAAACCTACAGGGCCTTCACCAAAAATCAAATTTCTCCTCCATCTTTGATCCCTTGGCAATGAAACTTTGAGGATAGTTAATAGATAGTCTCAGGACTCTACAAGCCAAATTTCAAGCAATCTCAAAGAGGGAAACGAGATTTCCACCTAAACCCTAGAATCTCAAAAGCAAGACAGAGGAATTCAAATGAGGAAATCCATGATTAAACTTGGTTTGCTCTTTGGATCAACTAGCCAAATGGCTTTTGAGCATCTCCCATGTCATAGCAACCCATTTTGGTACTCCTCATCAAGCAAGAACTTCAAACACAAACACTCAAAAATCACACAGTGAAGCCATCGAAGCAAGAACAGAATGAACAAAGAAAAACTTCAGATTTTTCATTCCAATCACAAGGATTACAGAGAGCTACGTCCACATATGCATGGACATTCAAACAAAAGGATGATTACAAGACTCTCCACTCAATCCACTCCCTCTCCAACTCAAGAACCAAAACCATACATGATTGGGAGGGGATAAACACCAACACAGAGAGCTCACAGGGAAACCATCGAAGAAGACATCTAGGGAACACTCTCTGCTGCCTTCTACCTGCTCTCACCAACTAAAGACTCAAAGGTAAAACCACCTCCAAAGCCTCTTTTGACTCACAAAACCCTAACTCTCTCTCAAGTGCTCAGATGGGCATGCAGCCCCTCAATCCTTTATATAGCCTTGGCTAACGGGTCTCCGCCCCGTTACGCCCGCTAAGTCCAACAGAGCCCGCTCCCGCTTGTGCAGCCTTGCGAAATTCCCGTTTCGCCCCTCCTGCACCTTCTGGGAGGCTTCCGCGCTCCTTGCCTCGCACGCCTCGCAACCACCTCGAGTTCACGTCGTCTTTGACACATCCCGACCGTTCGACCTCGCGCACTGCGCCTAGTCCGGTCACCGTGTCTCGCCACGACTCGCCTCGATGTCCTGCAGCCACACAGACAAGAAACACATCAAATAGCACCGCTCGATACATGAAGGCGTAAATAACATCACTTACCATGCCGAAGACCAAACCTGTCGAAATTATCAGAATATGCATCCTAATCCCATACGACCAAGTTTGACCAAATCCGATCGAGCCCGACTGCGCCACGCAACGACTCGACTCCGAACCACTTAAACAAAACTCGACTTACCTAAACCAATATCAATTACTCATCATACACATGTGGTCACCTCCACATGGTTCATCAATCTCCCCTTGATGAGTATATTGACAAACCTAAAAGCAAGAAGTTGAGTTTGATTTTGAAGAAACCAACATGGTCTAAAGAAAAGAAAAAAAGCTAATGACCATGTCGATGGAAGAAACACTAGAGCAACAATCGAAAGAGCAAATTGATCTCCAAAGCTCTAAATTGTTTCCAATGACTTTTCTTCTTTATTCTCCCCTTTTGGCAATAACCGCATCAAGATGCAATAGAGAGAATATGACATGTCAAAGGATTAAAAGATCAAGTTTGTTTATTTAAGCATTTAGAGCCATGAGGATTATCCATACCGACCATAATGTAATACACCAAGCCATAACTCAATAAAACGCTATCTAGATCATGACAACATATATATAAGCTACTAGAGCACATAGATGACATTCGAAATGTAATGCATTTTATGAGTAAGTCAAGTCATCAATGAGCAAAGTCAAGCTAGAGATATCCAAGGATGATGCAGCCATGTCAATAAGCTAAGCGGAACAGGGAACTATTATTGAGACCAAATAGAGTGCTATGCTCAATATTGAAACACTGGTTAAGTACTTGATTTCTTTTTGCAGCATTAAGCAAATTGAACACATAAAACATATTTTCTTTTGAAATTCATGGTTGTTGCCAACCAGATTTTTGTTTTATCATGTGCTAGGTCTCAAGCCTTATGCGACTACTCCAAGCGAGAAGCTTAAGAAGATAGTCTAGGTCACCCAAAAATCCCCCTAAGTTCATGCCAAGTGCAATGGCAAGCCGTCTCATAGGAGAGAATTGGTGAGATCAGTTTTTTCGCACAAAAGAGATCTTTTGCCTTTTAACAAGTTGTACTAACTCATGCATCATCAAGAGACTAAAACAGCTCAATCTAAGGCTCAATATAGAGTCAACGCTCTACCCAAACCTATTTGACATGGCATGAATCATAAAAGGATAGCTCAAGAAAGACTAATCTCGAGTGCTAACATGACAAGTTTTAGTTTGTTGAGCAATTTTAATTAACTTATCATGGCATAAGCTAGGCTACACATATGAAGTCATGATAAATCTAGCATATAAGCACAAGTCATGGCAAGATGTAAAGCATTGCAAACATGTCATAACAGATAATAAACAAGGCTCAATGTAGTTATATTACAATGCGAGAATCTTTGAAATGCAAGAAAATCCAGCTCCCTCAACATGAGATGCAACTTTTAGTTCAAGTTGAGTTAAGTCAACATTAAGCTCCGTAAGCTCCCAAATGAACTCCCCAACTAAAACAATAAAACGAAGTCGCAAAGAAAACAACAAATAGGCGATCCTTAAAACATAGATAAGAAAGAGAATACTATGGCTCAGACTGACTCCCATCTACCCCATATGACTCTAGGACTATTAGCTGATAGTAAAACGCACACTAGAGAGCAAACACGTACCTGCTCACCCGAGGGTGGCCCGACCCTCGCTAGAACCTATAAGCAGTGAGTGAGCTCAACCTAGTGAGAAGAGAGACAGCTAATAAGCAGCATCCTACAATCACAAGATAAGAGTAGGAAGTCTAAGCAACTCGACTAGAGAAACACTCTAATCTATGCTACGAGGACTAAACCCAAATGCACCCTAAATGCAATGCAACAACAAGGAGTAAGAGCAAAAATTAGTAAAGTAAAGCAGTAAAGAATAGAAACTCCCCCTCACTACAGTCCATACGGACAGACGACCCCAAGCTCTCCTCGCAAGGCTGAAAACCTAGAGCTATCCAAAGGCTTGGTAAAGATATCAGCCAACTGGTGGTCACTCTCCACAAACTGGAGCACTATGTCACCCTTCTCCACATAGTCTCGAAGGAAGTGATATCGATATCAATGTGCTTGGTCCGAGAATGTTGCACCGGGTTCTTGGCAATGTGAATAGCGTATGTTATCACAAAGGAGTGGAACATCGTCTATAGCTAACCCAAAGTCCCGCAAGGTCGAAACCATCCAGCACTGGCCGCAGAATCGGGCGGCGAGAACGTACTCGCCTCTGCGGTGGATGTGCAACACCGATCGCTTCCTAGAAGACCAAGACACAAGAGAAGTGCCAATGAATTGGCGGTGCGAGTGCTCTTCCTATCTATCCTCACCAAACCAAAGTGCGCATTCGAGTAGGCTCGTGGAAAGACAGATGAGGAAGAGTACCGATACCATAGTCAATAGTAGCTCGAAGGTGCCGAAGGATGCGCTTCACCGCTGGCGGTGAGATACGCGAGAGAAGCTCGAAGCGAGCACATAGACACACGGAGAAGTGTATGTCCGGTCTTGAGGCAGTGAGGTACAAAAGGGAGCCAATCATGCTGCGATACTCCTTCTGATCAACTGGCTCGCCATCCTCATCGGGTCGAGTGAAGCCGATGTCGCCATAGGAGTGGACACTGCTTTCCATCACTCATATCGGGCGTCTCGGGAGGTCTCGAGTGTACTTGCCCGATGCAAGAAGATACCTCCTAGTCCGCTTGATCTCAAAGCCAAGGAAGAAGCTCAACTCACCCATCATGCTCATCTCAAACTCTGAACTCATGACATCTGAGAACCGAGAGACAAGATCATGAGAGGAGCCGCCAAAGATGATGTCATCCACATAAATGCGACGAGCAAGAAGTCATTGCCATGCTGCGAATGAACAAGGTCTTGTCTACCTTACCCATCTCAAACCTATGACTCAACAAATAGGACTTAAGCCTCTCATACCAAGCTCTAGGGGCTCATTAAGTCCATACAAGGCTTTGGAAAGCTTGTAGACATGGTTTGGGTATTTGGGGTTCTCAAACACGGAGGTCAGTCTAACATAAACCTCTTCCTCAATATACCCATTGAGGAAGGCACTCTTGACATCCATCCGTAAAGCTTGAAGCCCTTAGGCGCGCGAAAGCAAGCAAAATCCTAATAGCCTCTAGCCTAGCTACTGTGGGCAAAGGTCTCTCAAAATCTAAACCCTCAACACAGGAGAAACCCCGAGCTACCAACCTAGCCTTGTTCGAATGACCACCCCATCCTCACTCTGCTTGTTTTGAAAACCCACTTGGTACCTATGACATTGTGACCTCTAGGGGCTCAACAAGCGACTGCACCTTGTTCCTCTCGAAATTTTCTAGCTCCTCATGCATGGCAAAGACCCAAGACTCATCGAAAGGGCGTGACAAATGTCCTTGGGCTCAAAGGAGGCAACAAAGCGTAATGGAGACACTGAGAAAGCGGACTTAGAGCGTGTGACACGCTCGAAGAGGTCTCCAATCATCTGCTCTGAAGGATGTCTTCTCTGGATATGTCGGGGAGGTCCTGGATGAGGAGAAGAAGTGGCCTCTACCTCGTGTGCAGACGAGGCAGGAACAGAGCCACTAGCTCCAGAGGAAACGGTAGGCAAGGGCTGATCACCTTGAGGTGCCGTGGAAGAAGGCATCTCAAGGGGAGGATGAGGATCTGGATCAGGTAAACAACCATCGTCTCCATCGTCCTCATCATCCACAAAGATGGTCTCGGACTGCTCTAGAGAACCTGAGATATCTGGCCTAGTCCCCGGACTGGCCTCGTCAAAGGTCACCTCGCAGGTCTCTACCAACTTGCTAGACTCGCAGTTCCAGACCCTATAAGCCCGCGAAGAAGTCGAGTAGCCTAGAAAGATACCGTCACAGGAACGTGACTCGAACTTGTCTAGGTTCCCAGACTTTAGAATAAAGCACTTGCAACCAAACACACGAAAATGAGAGACGCTGGGCTTTCGCCCGTATCTCAGCTCATAAGAAGTGTGGTGCAAGTGTGCCCGAAGAAAAACTCGATTCGAAACATGGCACGCGGTCGCAATGGCTTCAGCCCAAAACTTCCTCGGTGTAGAGTACTCATCAAGCATCGTCCTGGCCATCTCGACCAAGGTACGGTTCTTCCTCTCCACAACGCCATTCTGCTGAGGGACGTATGGAGAAGAGAGAATCGTGTTCTATACTGCCTCACCACGAAACTCTCAAAGTAGGAATTCTTGAATTACGTGCCATTGTCATCATGCGATAGCTCGTAAGGCACCCGGAAGCTCAACAGAAAGCCTACTAAAAAGACCTCGGAAATGTGAAAACGTCTCATCCTTCGAGGTTAAGAAAAACACCCAAGAATACCTCGAGAAGTCATCGACCACAACAAGAACATACCACTTCCCTCCTGCTGACTGTACTCGAGCTGGTCCAACTGTGTCCATGTGGAGCAGGTGTCCCATGTATCGGTCATAGTAATCGTGGATCGAGGATGAGAAGCGGCAACCATTTTGCCGTGCGGCATGGAGCGCAAACAAGATCTTTGACCATCTTGAGTTTGGCGGACCACGAATGAGATCGTGGCGCTAACCCGTCAAATGGTCAAATCCAATATGACCAAGTCTCCTATGCGAGAAGAGAGATCGCGGGACTCAGAAGCAACTAAACACCTGAGAGGATCGCCAGATGACTCAGAAAACTCAGCACGAAAGATCCTCCCATAACGAGAAATCCCGCAAACCAGACTACCCGAAGAATCAAGAATTTTGCAATTGTTTTTCTTAAAGCTCACCTCGAAACCGTCATCGATGGTGAGAAACCGAAGCAAATTGTACCGCAGCTTGCTAACCAAAGCAACATCTTTCAAAAGAAAGAATCATTCACGCCGACAAGACCTTTGGCGATGACGCGCCCAGATGAAGCATCTCCGAAGGTGATCTTCTCATCACCTGGAGCACGGACTAGGGAAGAAAACCAACAAGAATCTCCGGTCATGTGTCGAGAACACCCGGAGTCGACGAGCCAAACCTTTCCCTTCCCTGCCCGGCGAACCTGAGTCAACAAGAGAGTAAAGTCTCAGTACTAGGGTAAATCAACAGTGATTTTGGCACCCAATACTGAGTAATACGTCGAGCAGATGAAGTAGTCAAGCACGACTGACCTCTATCTATCCTACGCTCTCTGTCACTCAAGGCAGAAAGTCTATGAGCAGACCTGAAGCTGTTGCTAGGTCCGACTGCTAAGGGAGAGCGAGTCGGAACACTGGCAACAAGCTGATCACGCCGCGGGTAGCTATCTTGATGGAGAAAACGAGATCTACCCTCAGGACGGCGGAAGTCACAACCAGAGGCATATCGAGGACGAAAACCAGAAAACTCAGTAAAACCGAGTCCTCGATACTGCCCAAACACAGACTCAACAGTCCTAGACCTCGTGTTGGTCCTAGGTGCACTCAAAGTGCGGGCCACCACGAATCGCCTAAGAGACTCAACACGGTCTCTACGCACGATCTTGGCGCGCCTGAAGCATCGATCGACTGTGTGTCCATCCTTCTGACAGAAGGTGCAGTGATACTTCACCTTCTGAGAGGTAGAAGCGAGACGGGAGGCTTCGCTTCGAGAGGTCAAGCGATGGGGTGGAATCACTTTGTCGTCGTAAATCCCTGGACATAGCCCGCTGACTTAAATTGGACTTTCTCGGTCCTAGGCTTAGTCTTGATCACACCTGGTGCTATGGGTCTAAGCACGGCAGGTGGATGCTTCCTTATGTCCTCATAAAAATTATATCCTAGACCTTGATTAAATCTGCAGATCTTAGATTGGTCTAGAATAAGATTGAGCTTCTTCTTGCCTCCTACAAATCTCTCGAGAGTGTTCATAAGGTACCGACACTCCAAAGCAGAGGTGCAAGAAGAGCAGGGGGAAGAAGAGAGCAGAAAGTAAGGGAGCGAAGAAGAACCAACAAGAGAGGAAAGAATGGCTTGTGCACACATAGCCGACTCTGAGGGGACAGTCCTACTACTAGCAGGTTGGTTCGCGTCTCTAGGCGTCTCACCCTTACCCTGGGGCTTCTCCCCCACACCATCAATCATATTACAAGCACAATGTGGCTTCTCTAGAAGGTCCTTAGTTAGCTTCACACATTTCTCATCCAAAGCAATCAAGGCAGATTTTAGTTTGTTACAATTAATGCATGGTGAGCTAACAGGGTCCTTAGAAGCAAACTGAGCTAACTTCCTATCATGATCAATCATATCTTGAAACTGTTTAGAGACAGCTCCAAGTTCAGCAGTTAACTTAGGACAGTTCAAGCATGAATCAATCGGCTCAAGTAAAGAAGCTTGTAGTTCAGCAATTTTATGATCTGCCCGTTTTAAGTTCATCTTCAAGTTATTGCAATTTTCACAAGACTTGGGCAGATCAAGGAGCATGGCACAAGGTCCTCTAGCAGCAATATCCTTATCCTCACATGAGGTGGGAGAAGTAGTCTCATCAGTAGTAAGTAGGGTAACAGTCATCCTACTCAACTCTAACTGAGCAAGCAGACTAACATTCTCCTCCTTAACAATATCAAGCTCGGAGGACACACTATCATGCGAAGTCCTTAGTTTCTCCATGTCACCCAACAGAGCACAACATGTATCACAATCATCACGGGAGGGAGCAGATGTAAGTGAGGTAAGCTCCCGTGATAGTTTATCTACTTCCTTCTCTAACTCAGTACACTTAGCCCTAGCTCTAGCATGAAAACCACCTAGCTTAAGAAAAGCATGATTGAGCTGGTCGTAGGTGGGGCATACCTCGTCCGAGTCGAGTACTGGCTCATTGCCGCTCGATTCGCCCGAGGCCATGAAGCACATGCCGAGAAGTCGTTGCCACCATCCTTGGGCTCTTGGTCACCCGTCCCGTCGTCGTCGCTCCATCCTTCCACCTCGCTCAGGTCGAGGTCATCGAAGGCGGTGAGGACGCGGTGGAAAAGCTTCTTGGCTTTGCCAAAGTCGCGGAACTTCTTCTTGCCTTGTGCAGGAGCTGAAGGCTTCTTGTTGCGGTTCTTGTCGGTGTAGTCGTTCTTGCCCGAACCGCCATAATCGTTCTTGCCTTTCTCCAGCTTGGGGCAATTTGCCCGAATGTGGTTGGGGCCACCACACTCGAAGCAAATCACCGGTCCTCCTCTCTTTCTGTCCCTCCTCCCCTTGTAAGCATGGGAGAATCTTCGAGCAAGAAGGGCCAGCTGCTCATCCGCAAGCTGCTCTAACTGATCATCAGTTATGTCACAGAGAGCAGCAAGGGAGAATCCGCAAAGAGAATCAGAAGAAGAGGAACCAGGAGCCAACGTAGGATTAGTGACCAAAGCCATCGACTGTGACTTCGACTTACGAGAGACAACGTCAATCTCGTGAGTCTTGAGACGCGAGTACAGTGCGTCAAGAGTCAAGGTCGAGAGGTCTGTCGTGTCCTTAATGGTGGTCACTTTCATCTCCCAAACACGCAGATCAAGTGCGCGAGCATCCGACGGCGTTATGCGAGTCGGGGTATGTGAGACCGACCGCTCGGAGGTTGCTCAAGATTTTGTGAAATCGCGAAAAGCACTCGTCCAGGGACTCACCAACAAGCATCTCGAATTTGTTGTATTCGCGCTTAAACTGATCCTGTCGAGCCGTCTTGATCTGGGTGGTGCCCTCATGGTATGCGTCGAGAGTCACCCAGATGTCGTAGGCGGACGACAGGTGAGATATGCGGTCAAACTCGCTACGACTCAAACCCTGGATGATGATATTCCTTGCCTTTGCATTCGCCTCAACATCGCCATGTTCGGCATTGATGTTCTCATCGGCGGGAACAACGAATCGTATTTTGACCTTCCGCGGATGGCATACCGGCACGGATGTATGTCTCTATTCGGCTCTTCCGGAAGGTAATCGATGCCATCGAAACGGGCGCTTGGTCAAGTACTTGTCGTCGCCATGGCTCTTGAGACCGGTTAAGATCTATTGATTAGAGCTAACCGCTCGATACCAATTGTAGGACCGAAATGGCGACAGGAGGGGGTGAATGTCGCTCTCTTTAAAATCGCCCGAGAATACGTACACTTTTTAAGCAACTCACGAGAATTAATTTTGCTGAAACTTGGAATGCATGTGACACTGAAAAATTCAGCATAAATCAGAGACCAGCCAGTAAAAAAATTCAACTGAAAATATCGCTGTTTGATCTACATGCAAAATGGTTGAAAATCAGCAAAAAGAGAAAACGAACCGTAGAAGCTGCTGCTGAATAGCACAACATTCGATCGAGCTAAAGATCGCAATGCTGCCCTTTAAACCGAGAAGCTTTCGATTTCAGATTTGCGAAAAAAACAAGAGAAGGGAAGAGAAGCTTCAAAGACCTTTAAGGCAAATCTTCAAGGGACTAAACTAGGCACATCGGAGGAAACAAACTACAAAGAATCCAACTGAAACCTTAGAATTTCAGATTTGTGCCCAAAATCTGAAAACTTACAGGGACTCCACCAAAAATCAAATTTCTCTCCAATCTTTGACTCTTTGCTCATGAAATTTTTAGGATAGCTAATTAATAGCATGAGGTCTCTAGATACCAAATTTCATGCTACTTCACAAAGGGAATCAAAAGTTACGCAAATTCCAAACAGCCGAAAAGAAAGGAATTCAGTTCTGAAATCTGAAACCTACAGGGCCTTCACCAAAAATCGAATTTCTCCTCCATCTTTGATCCCTTGGCAATGAAACTTTGAGGATAGTTAATAGATAGTCTCAGGACTCTACAAGCCAAATTTCAAGCAATCTCAAAGAGGGAAACGAGATTTCCACCTAAACCCTAGAATCTCAAAAGCAAGACAGAGGAACTCAAATGAGGAAATCCATGATTAAACTTGGTTTGCTCTTTGGATCAACTAGCCAAATGGCTTTTGAGCATCTCCCATGTCATAGCAACCCATTTTGGTACTCCTCATCAAGCAAGAACTCCAAACACAAACACTCAAAAATCACACAGTGAAGCCATCAAGCAAGAATGAATGAACAAAGAAAAACTTCGATTTTTCATTCCAATCACAAGGATTACAGAGAGCTACGTCCACATATGCATGGACATTCAAACAAAAGGATGATTACAAGACTCTCCACTCAATCCACTCCTCTCCAACTCAAGAACCAAAACCATACATGATTGGGAGGGGATAAACACCAACACAGAGAGCTCACAGGGAAACCATCGAAGAAGACATCTAGGGAACACTCTCTGCTGCCTTCTACCTGCTCTCACCAACTAAAGACTCAAAGGTAAAACCACCTCCAAAGCCTCTTTTGACTCACAAAACCCTAACTCTCTCAAGTGCTCGAGATGGGCATGCAGCCCTCAATCCTTTATATAGCCTTGGCTAACGGGTCTCGCCCGCTCGCCGCTAAGTCCAACAGAGCCCGCTCCCGCTTGTGCAGCCTTGCGAAATTCCCGTTTCGCCCCTCCTGCACCTTCTGGGAGGCTTCCGCGCTCCTTGCCTCGCACGCCTCGCAACCACCTCGAGTTCACGTCGTCTTTGACACATCCCGACCGTTCTGACCTCAGCGCCACCGGCCTAGTCCGGTCTACCGTGTCTCGCCACGACTCCGCCTCGATGTCCTGCAACCACACAGACAAGAAACACATCAAATAGCACCGCTCGATACATGAAGGCGTAAATAACATCACTTACCATGCCGAAGACCAAACCTGTCGAAATTATCAGAATATGCATCCTAATCCCATACGACCAAGTTTGACCAAATCCGATCGAGCCCGACTGCGCCACGCAACGACTCGACTCCGAACCACTTAAACAAAACTCGACTTACCTAAACCAATATCAATTACTCATCATACACATGTGGTCACCTCCACATGGTTCATCACATGTCCGGCTCATCGTCCAAGAAGTTCCCCTCTTCCAGCTCTCGTTCCCTCGTCTGCTCAAGGATTTTAGCCTGTTCTCGCCGTCGCCTTAGAGGGATCCAGATCAAGAAGCCCAGAATGATCAAGAACGAGACAGAGCCGACAGCCAGGCCGATCACTAGACCTGTTTTAGATGACGGCGAAGATCCTGTGGGCCAAAATCGGGAAATTAATACCACACTGTATGAGCGTTCCATGTGTGGTGAACACACTGGTGTGGTTAGTAACAAATACTAACCTGGTATCTCAGGTAGCGCCGGGGGAGCAGGAGGCTCTTGCGACGATGGCGGCAGCGCCGGGGGAGCAGGAGGCCAGGTGATGTCCAAGGCGCCAACCTGGTATATCAGGTAGCAGCTGTACCCCTTGATGGAACCACCGGTGTCGTTGGAGAACAAGTTGGGCAGATAGCCGATGTAAACGTTGAGGCACCGCTCGCACTCGCTCGCGTTCAAGTCCCTCGTGCACTGCGCCAGCCCGTACATGTTCTGCGTGCTCGAGTACGCCTTGCTATCGTTGGCGATCAGCAAGGGCGAGCCTACGACGGTTGCCGTGAGCCGGCTCATCAGCGACAGCCACGCGTTGGCCACGCCGGACGAGGTGACGGGCTCGCCGCTGACGTACACGGCGAACGCGTAGTTGAGATCGGCGGTGCTGAAGAAGGTCTCGCTCGAGTACCGGAGCAGGCACGCGTCGTACGCGGCGCTCACTGTCCTGCTGGACGGGCACACCTGCGTGATCCCGGCGGGTGCCCGGGCGAGGCAGTCCTGGCACTGGGTGGCGTTGCGGTCGGCAAAGCACATGATGAGCCCGAAGACTTGGTCGGGCCCCGTCCCGACCGTGCCGTTGTAGAACCACCCGTTGTTGCCGGCCGCCGTGGGGAGGGTGGAGAGGAGCTGGTCGAGGTTCTTCTTGTACTGGCTGCCGTCGGTGTAGTTGCCGTTTGTGGAGCAGGAAGGATAGGCTGGGAGCAAGAGCTTGTCGTCCTGACCCACCGCTGCGATGCAGAGCGAGGCAGCGACGGCGAGGAGCAGGAGAAGGCGGGGAGCCCGAGCCATGGACGATGGCCGGTTACGCCGCTGGTAGCCGAGGAATTGAATGTACTTGTGCTCTACTTACCCAGTTACCCTGAATTTCCTTTTTGGATCGTGCAGCTGATCAAGGTTTTTAACTTTTATTGTCACGTTTTGGAGCTGATCAGGTCTCCTGTGACAAGGATTGGACCTGACTTCTCTGACTTATTGTTTAACTTTCTACGTACACTTAGTGTGGATTGTACGTAGAAGAAAATTGCTGTGACAAGGATTGGACCTGACTTCTTTGACTTGGTGTTGCAGGGTCGTTTAATTAGAACACGTTATGCAGGCGGCACGCCATTATTTTTCTGCTTAGTCTCTGTCAAAGTCATTATGTTGTTCGGACCGTGTCAATTGACTGTTATTGAAGCATGTACTTTTTTTACGGCCGGCCTATTCAGCTTAAGATTAATCAAGTCTAGAACTCTGTTCGGCTGTTCCTAGCAGTACAATAAACCTGACGGTCGATGTAAGCAGGGGCAGGGTGAGCCACGACCGAGCCTATTGATCACACCTGTATGTTTGGTGATTTTTGAAGAGATATTTTATGGATTTTAAATCTTACACCTTGGGCCATTGTCGTTGTCCGACGCCCAGCTCCGCCCCAAGATACAAGCCCTGTCATTGGGCCACGTGCTCATCATGAGGTCACTGAGCACGCGCACGTTAGCGGCCACATGGTGCCCCCGGGCACAACGACCATGGTTAACATGTGGGACATGATCACCGCGCACGACACGGAGGTCCTGGAGCCGGACGCGTTCCGGCCGGAACGGTTCGCGGAGGAGGACGTGAGCAACCTCCGGCTCGCGCCGTTCGGGGCGGCGCCACCCTCCCCCTCTGGCTCGCGCAGCTGCGGCACCGGTTCGAGTGACAAGTAATAGGGGGTGAAGTCGGGTTCAGTCGGATGGGCGCAGGGGTAATTCGGTCTTTGCACATTGGGCCTTTGGCACTAACAGGGGGAAACTGCGCAAAAAAAGGGAAAAGTGGCAAATAGTTCAGAAGCTAATCTTTACGGTGGCAAAGAATCGATTACGATCTGCACAATGACATTATATGAATAGCAATATTTTGCTGTGGTATGTAATTAATTGTCCCCAAGTAAATAGCCCGGTAAATTTGACTTGTATCAAGAATGACTCCGGTAGAGATGTACAAAGGCGACAAGGCAGTGCCGAACTCTGAACTTCCCTTGATTGATAAAGATGGTAACATTAAGGTGGCAGCCGTCGCTGTGTTGGAAAGAAGGACGATTCCACGCAACAATGAACCTGTAATTCAATGGCTTATACAATGGATGAATCTTCCACCTACAGAAGTTACTTGGGAGGATGCAGACTTCATTCAGAGGATTTTCCCGAGCTTTGTCTCTTGAGGGCAATGAACTCAAGAAAAGGGGAAATGTCAGGAATTGAGAACTCATGTCAAGAACTGAAGTATCAGTGCTGGAGGAACCTGTACTGTGGGCAACGGTTGAGATGAAGGGAGTTTAAGATCTAACGAAGGTGCAGCTTAAAGAACTTCAGCGCCGACTTCACTTAACGCTTCGTGCGTATGTCATCTCTAATATCCTCCGCAAGATCGTCATCCGACGGCTATCATCGAATTTAGCTTTTACCTCGCTGAAGTAACTCAGTACTATTTACTTTCAGAGAACTGTAATTTCAGTTTAACCGAACTGTGGGCTATATAAGCTTGTAATGGCTTAAAACCTCTTATCGTTTTTTATCAATACAAAACCCTAGCCGCAATAGTCTAGCTTTAGTATTCTAGTTTCCATTTTTACTCTGAAAATCTCCAAAAACAGTGTGTGTTCTTGCGATTTTGGATTGAACTTTTGTTTCCTGTTAATTGGGCTTGGATTTGGATTTGCGTGCGGTGTTGGGGACGATTTATAGGAGAGCGGCGCCAAAGGGTTGGAGGAGTGTGCAGGGACCAGAGGAGAACCTGAACGATGAAAAAAAAAAACTGTTGGGTTCGGCTACTGACACGACAGGGTACATGCCTATCTCTCTATCTGCTCCCGTGCGATCTTGTCATTATACGACTTGGGTCTATGTAGTCGTGTATTTATGGATTTCACATTATCATGTTCGTTACGTGTAATTCATATGATCTTATCATATGCGATAAGCCTGGAGGCCTGGAGGGGGCAGCGAAAATGATGTTCACTGACTGGTGCGCATAGACACGTCGAATGATCGGCTGCTGAAAGCATTTGGGTCCAATCATGTGCGTGTTTGCGATAATCAGCCTAAATTTAGCTAGCCAATCGCCCTAGGAGCTGGTTTGAGTAGATAGAGATTAAGTGTAATACTGTAGTCCCTTTCGATGGGCAGAAAAATTGAGTACCCAACAAGGTAGTGTGTAATGGACGCTGGCATTATGAAAATAGCATGGTTACTCTCGTGTCGCAGTAGCGATCTCTGTCTAGTTATATCCATTGAAAATTGCTTATTTTGGGAGAGATGTTTTTTTTTTGTGTGCTGGGAATTGCTTGTTTTGAGATATAGAGAGAGAGAGGCGACGCTACACCCGGTTGGCATTAACTGCAGTGGTAACGGTGGGCAATTAGGACACTGATTACTAGCTTGGTCAGCATCAGGTTGGCACTTTTCTCCGTGCACAGTTGACATGTATCAAGAATGACTCCGGTAGAGATGTACATATCTCAAGCCAACATCCTATTAACCTGAACCCACGGTGAACATAATGGAATTTGGTCTTGAATGCAGGATGAGAGCACGAATGATCGATGCAGGGCAGAAGAGACCATCAGAAACAACGAGGCTAAACTGAAGAAATATACAATGGTGCCTGAAGAACTTCAATCTTTGATAGACACTAGAATGCCAGCTTTAAATATGCTACTGATGAAAAAAAAAACTCACTCACCATTAGTATATAATCTGTACAACGGGAAATACAGTGAGGAATTGTTCGTCAGGCTTAAGACCTCACCGAGCATCGTGCCGTGCCGTCGTAGAAGCTGCCGTCCGTGCAGGGCTTTTCTTTTTTTGGGTAACTGCACCCGACCAGGTTTGCAAAAGTCCTGGCCGGTTTGAACTGGTCAGCTCTGGTAGGGTCGTTGAAATGCATAATTTTCCAGAAGAGTAGATGAGTAAACAAAGGCTTCTTAACCTTGGCAAGGTCGTGTGGGGTGCTTAGAAAAGTGTTGGACCGAAATAGCGACCAAGGAGTAGTGAATAGGAGCGCTATCTCTTTTTCATTTTGATCGGATTTAACTTTTTTTTTTTCTCCAATGGCTGTAAAAGGTATGAAGATCAATGTACAAGCACAACGAAAGTCTTGTATTGAATCCAATCGAAATATCGAAACACAATAACTAAAAACACCGAAAACTCAAAACAAGATGAGTTGGGCGGTCATACCTCTCAGGTTGGGCGGTCTGACCGACGATCTGTCGTTCTGACCTCTCATCAGGGTAGTCCGCCCTCCAATACGATGAATAGGAAAATCAGCACGAAATCAAAATTACAAATCGACTCAATTTTTAATTATTCCAATCGACGATCGCAAAGATCAATGTCAAAGTTCCATAAATTTCGTAGATGAGGGAAGGATGCCACAATAACCTAGAAAAATCAAATTTTGATCCCAAAATTTGCTCGTGGGTAAAAGATGATCAAGATGATCCTAGATGCATTCCCACACATCACAACAAGAAACCAAAGGATCATCAAAAACCCAAAAGTCATCAAAGAAAAAGTAAGAACAAGAAGAGATACATCTTGAAGAAATCTTGATTGGATTGATTTGAGGTAGATGTTGGTTTACAGCCACTCCACCATAGAAGACAAAAACTCAACTCTTGAGCACACAATCAATCCATCTCTCTCAAACCCTCAACTACTCCAAAATTCTCAAATTACAAATTAGGGTTTTTCTCTTGGAGGGACTTAGAAGCTCCACATCTGGACATTCCCTTTTACAGTGGAGGTTAGACTGAAAGAGAAGACCCTAACGGATACCCGTTAAGCTCACACACAAATGGGTCTACACTCATACACGCTTCTCAAAGCGAATGACGAATCGGGTTTTCTAAACCCATTTCTTTATGATCTTTATCTTTATTTAACCTAAACCGCCCCTCCTTGCGTCGTCTTGCGTCGCAGTTTAGTCAAAGGTCACCATGGTGGTATTTTGGTGAAGTTACCACCATGGCACTTGCACCGATCCCCGCACCACTTGATGCAACTCATCGCACTGAATTTCCCATTCGGTCATCCTTATCCATTTTATGCTATGCTTGAGTCCACTGAATTCACCTGGCATCTACGATTGTTCTGGACCTCAGCTCTCCAAGCCTAGTCCCGATCATCCTCGCCGTTGACCGTCGTTGACCTCTAAGCCTTCTGCACAACAATAGACCAATAAATCGATTTCGAAAACAAGTTCTTCACAACTTAACCTATGTTAGTCAAAACATGCATCATGCAACACATATACAGCGAAACCCATAAAATTGACCTAACTTACGAACATCGCCGCCATGTCGGCCAGCGAACAGGGTAAAACCGGTCAGACCGCCACCCATGGCCGGTCTGACCGCCAGCATAAAGACTTAACCAGATTTTCTCTCTAGAAATCTGAAACCTCTTTGAAAAATTTAAACGAATAGAACTTTTAGCTTAAAGCTCCAAAATTACATAACCAAGTGCAAAAAAAATTATTTTTCTTGCCTAGGCCCTCTATTTTTGGCATGGTCTAAAATTCAAACAACACCTCTATGGCTGGTCAGACCGCCGCTCACGGTCGGTCGGATCGCCAGCCACTTGGCCTACCTAACAGCCGATCTGACCGCCAAAGGTGGCTAGTCAAACTGCCACCAAGGCCGGTCTGACCATCGACTGGTCGGTCTGACCGCCTACAACCTGACAGCATCTGAAATTTGCTGAAAACGAATGTTTCGATAAAGCCTCTCTACTATTGCCAATTGTATCATCATCCTAAAATCATAAGCATATCTCCGTGATATCCATAGAAAGTGTTGGTCTATTGAAGTTTACTTGGACGCTGTGGTTTCTGTTCGAAGAAAAATCCTTTTCTATCTTTGTCATCACCATTGACTTGACCAGCAGAGCTAACTCGAGTCTCGAGTTTTTGGCCTAAATGACACTAAGTGAAGTGGCATTAGCAAAAATGGCACCCTTACAGTCACAATTGCAAAAATAGCGCTCTCGTCCGCACGGCCACAGTGCGAACAAGCCATAGAACGACACGTGGTGTCTCGTCTGCACCGTGGCCGTGTGGACGATAGTGTCATTTTTGCAATTGCAACTACAAAGGCGTTATTTTTGCTAATGTTGCTTCAAATAGTACCATTTCGGCCAAAGCTTCCTTGAGTCTCCATCATGCATTCAATCCTAACGCAACTTGGACGTCGTTATTTCTGTCTGAAGAAAAATTCTTTTCTGACTTTGTCATGACCATTGACTAGCAGAGCTAACCTAAGTCTCTATAATTTTTTTAAAACCAAGGACAGGAGCTCTGTCATTTATTTCAAAAAGAAGAGAGATACAACGGTCCCGACGTGGCTACACCAAAAACACCAATACCATCCTAAGAGGGGTAACACCACGAAACACCGAGACTGCCGAAAAGGCAACACAACCAACACCTGACAACACCAACACCTGAGTCTCCATCATGCCTGACACAACTCTTTCAACTAAACAAGTAAAAATATGTTTACTGACGGTGACTCAAGGAGGAATTTTTTAAAACAACATAGTTTTTATTTCGAAATACAATAATATATTTACCTTTTTTTCATTTTACAGGAAGAAATAACTATATGTCGCTTAACCGTTGGACGACTAGCCTAAGTCACTCAATGGTTGAGCAACTTGTACACTTGTCGTCCAACGATGTACAATATATACCCGGTTAGCTGAGTGACTTCTACACTTGTCGTCCAACGGTGTACAATGCGTACCTGGTTAGCTGAGCGACTTGTACACTTGGACTAACCGTTGAGCGACAAGTGGGCTAGTCACTCAACCTAGCACTAATCACCCAACGGTTGAGCGACAGATGATTATTTCTGTAAAATAAAAAGAGGTAGGTATATTACTGTATTTTAGAATAAAAACTATGTTATTTTTTAAAAATTCCTCAAGGAGAGACGTGCGGTACTCAAAGTTAACAAGATGGCATCCAAGTATCCAATTCAGATTTCGGAGTACTGTATTCTGTATACAGTGAAGCTAATGGAGAAGCAATTCAGATTTGACTTGAGTGAGGTTAATACAGAGTAGGCTGCAGAAAAGAGATTCTGATTCCAGTCCAAAGCTTATGGCACTAGGAAGGCCTGACAAAGGCACAAATTGCTCACACGGTTCAGAGCAATTTCTCAGGAGAGAGAGAGAAGAAGTCAGAAACATGGGGAACAGACAGACCTCTACTGCTTCAGTTGCCCTTCCCTTCCAGAAATTTCTGCATCTGAAAAGTCCGTCCTCCATCTGATACGATGGAAAAAGAGATGAAATTGTCAGCATGCATGCTAACACAGGTTGAAATCTCACTCAGCTACAGTTCACATCCTTGCAGGGGAGGAAATCTTTTTTTTTTTCCTTTTGCACAAAGACCAGGTGAGAACGTGCATGCAAAATTCTACGGCGTTTATAAGGAATACGTAAATAGTGCAGAATCCTACAGTGATGTAAGGAATAAGTACGTACAATGTGCGCACCTGCGATTGGTTGTCAGAAACTGAAAAAAATCAATCTGCTAGTATAAGAGCAATAAAAACAAGAGATACAAGATATCTCTGTACGTACCACGGAGAATGGATCGATCTCTTTCGTTTGGATGATCGAGGAAGACGACTACATTGGTGGTGGGCGATAGGAAAGCAGCCGAGCATTTGCAACGGGGTAACTCCTACCGCGTGGTGGCGGCGGAGGTCGCCAGAGGGCATGCGGACGTCGGAGGAGTCAGGGTTTTGGGTGAGAAGGGGGAGCTCTGGCATAGAATACTCTTATATTGAGGGATTTTTAAAAACATATATTTGAGTCGCTTCGAATCGTTCAATCAGATAAAAACGGCTTAGATTAGGACACGTAGAAAGCGCTGCAGGAAACATTTCTGGATAAAGCACTGTTTGGATCGTGAATAAAAAGTGCGATTCAAACAGGAAATCGCTTTGAAAATTTGCGTGACCCGCTTTCTGCGTGTCTTGATCTGGGCCGCCTGTATTTGATCGAATGGCTCGAAGCAGCCGACCAGGTGGGACGGGATAACTCCTGTCGCCTCTCCGGCGGCGGCCGTACGCCCTCCGGCGATCTCGTCGCGTCGGCGGCGGTTGGAGTATGTCCGTACGTATGCTCGGCTGCTTCCCATTGCCCTCCACCAGTCTCGCTTCCTACGGCGGGGGAGCAGCCTCCGCGGCACCTCCGCCATGGCCAGAGGCGGCTGCGAGTAGTGCCAAGTAGGGTGGTTCCTCGATTACACGGATCATCTCCGCAATTGGGAGCACTCCGGCGTGCCGCGCGGCGCCGGAACGACCTAAACGACGACCTCCTCCACAACTGGGCGACATCACATGATAATATGATATCAACTGTACATGGATACGGCATAGTTGGGGACGACTTGGTCTTGAAATTGCTTTAAAGAAAGTGCATTGGTCAGAAGATGGCACATGGGGTTGATGAGATCAATTTGCATGCTCTAAATTCTGAAAAGGCGGTTCTCTGAATCCTGTTTCGCATTATAGGAGTCTATGCTATTCTGAATGCAAAACAGCAGTCTTGGATTACCTTTGAGTAGATGATGCTGAAATAACGCCAGTTTTATTTGACTTATTTAGAATAGCATGGCAAGGAATCCCGTATTGGCGACAACTACTTTTGGGAAACAGAAAGCGCTCGTAATCAGAGTCCAGGGAAGACTCTTTTAAGTATAACAATAAGAAGCACAGAAGAACACAATGAATAGGATTACGTTGTATCAATCCAACCCACGTTTCACTTTTATTGTAAGTGGGAGCGGGACATAACCAGGGATCAAAAACTCGGTACCGGGCCAAATCCCGTCCAGGGGCCGGGAACGGTACCGGCCGGTTACCGGAAATACCGGAAATTTTCCGGTTGAAATTCGCTCGAATTTGATTAAAAACCATTCAAAATTCAAAAATCAGAATTTGAATTTTAAAAACCTGAGAAAACCGGCCGGGATTTCATTTCCCGGTACCTACCGGTAAATCCGGTTACCGGCGGTTACCGCCGGTAACCGGCCGGTTTTTTTTTCCTGGACATAACCATACCTTTTGAAGATAGAAAACGTAGATTTGTTTAGAAACTAACTTTAAAGAATAGTGATTTAGAATGTTATGCGCGCCATTATTTTTCTGCTTAGAATCTGTCTTAAGCGGATAAATAATTTGGATTGTGGAGTTTGGACCATGTCTTAAGCGGACCTTTCAGCTTTACCAGACAAAATCTGTTTACTGACGGTGACTTAAGGGGAGACGTGCAAGTTAACACGATGGCAATGGCACCCAAGTAACACAAACCAATTCAGAGAACTATATATGGCAAAGTTTTTTCCCTCTTTTTCTGTGTGTGTGATGAAGCAATGTTAGTGTTGTTGGATTATGTGGGCCAAGCCCATACAAGGAGAATAATTCCTAAATTAAATCTCAAAGGCCCACTCATGCAAAGGAAGGTTGCATGTGAACTTTAGTACCATATTGCTAGTTCTAGGAGAGGAAGACCACCTTAAAAGGGATGGTGCACTCCTAGCCACTTGAGGCATGTGTGGGAGAGAACTAGAGGAACACACACGCGCGCGCTCACCTCGCCGGGCCGGGCAGGGCAGGGCGCACGACACCTGCGTGAATGGTCCGCCAAAATCGGCGTCAGGTGCTTGCGCAGACGCGGCTTCCTTTTGCGTTGTTATCTTTTGCTGTTTTGTGTGGCGGTGAATCCGGATCGGTTACGAGACTAATCCGCTTTGATTCGAGTTATGGAGAACGTGCGGCGCCTTGATCACACGTCCCGATTCTTCCATAATCATCAATCGCCGCCTCCATACGAGACGAAATCAATCTAGGTTTTCGCCTCTTCCATTGTATCGCGCCGTCCCACGTAGTCTACTCCGTCCGTTCGCGGCGTGCATCGCCGTTCGGGAGAGCGGTCTCGGAACCATCGCCTTCGTTACGCACGGGAGAGGCGAATAAGGTTTTTGGAAGCGCTCTGCGTGATCGCTGCTGTAGCTCGCTCGCCTTCCTCGACGCCGGCCGCGAATCGTCATCGGCCGTGTCATCCACACCGTGCTGCAGTGTCACCATCGACAAACCGATCGAACGTAATCATCGGTGCGTAACGGTCATGTTCTCCGCTTTAGATCTGTTCATGTTCTTTTTCCCGTTGACATGACTAGATCTGTTATGCTGTGATGGTTATGTTATTTTGCGTGCATGATGTCATGATTAATTTATGGAATAAATTGAACCTACATGTGCTTATATATTTAACAGTCCAAAACCTTATATTAGGCAATCGTGGTCTTACTATGGTCGGATTTGCCGATGCACCGAGGCCGAGAAGTTCTCCGTGTGCACTTTAAGAGATGGCGGATCGTGGTCACTGTGGCTTCTGCTATGAATGTATTCAGGTTAGTAATGGCAAGCTGAAGGTATTCTTGATGTCGAAAAGCGAAAGAATTCGAGACCGCCACTACTCTCTTTGTTGGATGCATTCTTAGTGTTCTTGCCGATCGTCATGCGAGGTGTATATGCACATGACAGACGCAAAGGAGTTATGGGATGCACTGAATTCCAAATACGGTGCTCATCGATGCAAGAATGACATGTATGTCATGGAGCAATTTCATGACTACAAGATGGTTAATAACCGCTTACGTAGTAGATCGGGCTCATGAGATACGATCCATTGGCAAGGAACTCGAACTCTGAAGTGTGCCTTACCCGACAAGTTTGTGGTCGGATGTATTATTGCAAATTACCTTCTTCATGGAGGAATTTGAACAAAGACTCAAACACAAGAGACAAGAGCACTCTGTTGAGAGTCCGATTGGATCTCTTGAAATTGAGGAGAAAGCTCGGGAAAAGGACGCTGTGTCTAAGGGTGATGGAGGCGATCCAATACCAATGTTGTACGAAACCCTCAAGCAAGAACAAAGTAAAATTTGTCAAAGTCCAACAGACAACCAACTTCAAGAAGAAGAAGAACAACAACAATCGGGATGATAGAACTTGCTTTGTGTGCGGTGAGCACGGTCACATGGCCAAGAAGTGCCCACAACGCAAAGGAAAGAATGCACTGTAGAGGATGGACTTCTAAGTCATCAACGTGACCATTGGCAAGACGGAGATGGGGTGGGTATGGTAATTTACCTCTCGTTCTTTCGATTAGTCAATCTACCAATTGGTGGATTGATACAGAGCTAATGTACATGTGTGTGCTGATATTTCGTTGTTTTCCTCTTATCAGTCGCCCGATTCCTCCGTCCTAATGGGAATGGGTCACATACTCATGCTCATGGTGTTGGTACGGTAGATCGAAGTTTACTGGAAAGATCGTGGCGGTGAAGAACGTCAAGCATGTCCCTTCTATAGACAAGAATCTCGTTAGTGGCTCCGTTTATGTAGAGACGGGCTTAAGTTGGTATTTGAGTCTAATAAAGTAGTCGTGTCTAAATATGGACATTTTATTGGTAAAGGCTATGAGTGCGGAGGCTTGTTCCGCTTTTCCCTTTCAGATTTCTGCAATGAAACTGTGAACCATATTTGTGGCAGTGTGGATGATGAGGCTAACGTTTGGCACTCACGTCTATGTCATATTAATTTTGGTTTAATGTCTCGGCTTTCCAGTATGAATTTAATTCCAAACGTTTCCATCACCAAAAGTTCTAAATGTCATAGCTGTGTGCAATCAAAGCAACCTCGTAAGCCTCATAAGGCTGCCGAGGAGAGAAATTTGGCACCACTAGAACTCCTGCATTCAGATCTTTCTGAGATGAATGGAATGTTAACGAAGGGTGGAAAACGATATTTCATGACATTGATTGATGATGCAACTAGGTTCTGTTATGTGTATTTATTGAAAACGAAAGACGAGGCTTTAGACTATTTTAGAATCTATAAGGCAGAAGTTGAAAACCAGTTAAACAGAAAGATAAAAAGACTTAGGTCAGATCGTGGTGGAGAGTATTTCTCAAACGAATTTGACTTATTTTGTGAGGAACATGGCATTATACATGAGAGGACGCCTCCTTATTCTCCCGAGTCAAATGGGATTGCCGAAAGAAAAAACCGCATATTGACTGACTTGGTAAATGCCATGTTAGACACTGCGGGTTTACCTAAGGCATGGTGGGGGGAGGCTTTGCTAACGTCTAATCATGTATTAAATAGAGTTCCTAACAGAAATAAGGACAAAACACCATACGAGGTATGGATTGGGAGAAAACCATCACTTTCTTACTTGCGTACATGGGGGTGCTTGGCGAAAGTCAATGTGCCAATAACTAAGAAACGCAAGCTTGGACCTAAGACTGTGGATTGTGTCTTTCTGGGATATGCTAATCATAGTATTGCCTATAGATTTTTGATAGTTAAAGCGAGGTACCGACATGCATGTTGGTACAATTATGGAGTCTCGAGATGCAACGTTCTTTGAGAATATCTTTCCAATGAAGGATATACATAACACTACTAGCCAACCCTCGAAATAATTCCCAGTTCAATCACACCACCAACCTTTTGAACATACACATGAACTTGTTAATGAGGAGGATGACAGTGGAGCTCTAGAAGGAGCAAGAGACAAAGGATAACCAAATCCTTTGGTGATGATTTCACTGTGTACCTTGTGGACGACACTCCCAAGTCTATTTTAGAAGCATATGCATCCTCCGATGCAGACTCTTGGAAGGAGGTCGTCAGTAGTGAAATGGATTCCATTATCACTAATGCAACTGGGAGCCGACAGATAGACCTTATGGGTGCAAACACAGTAGGATGCAAGTGGGTGTTCAAAAAGAAGCTTAGGCCCGATGGTACTATTGAAAAGTACAAGGCTCGGCTTGTTGCCAAGGGCTACACTCGAAAGAAGGCGAAGATTTCTTTGACACTTACTCACTGTTGCTAGACTCGACCACAATACGAGTACTACTTGCTTTGGTGCCTCACATGGTCTTCTCGTTCATCAAATGGACGTTAAGACAGCTTTTCTTAACAGAGTGGATGAGAAATTTACATGGAACACTGATGGATTTGTAGTAGAAGGTCAAGAAGGCAAGGTGTTAAAACTGTTGAAATCTTTGTATGGTCTAAAACAAGCTCCTAAGCAGTGGCATGAAAAGTTCGATAGAACAGTGACATCTGCAGGCTTCGCTGTCAATGAGGCAGATAAATGTGTATACTATCGCTATGGTGGGGGTGAGGGAGTTATTCTCTGCTTGTATGTGGATGACATCCTGATTTTTGGGACAAACATCAATGTGATAAATGAAGTCAAATTATTCTTGTCTCAAAATTTTGATATGAAAGATCTGGGAGTGGCTGATGTTATTCTAAACATTAAATTGGTTAGAGGTGAGGATGGGATTACACTTTTGCAATCTCATTATGTGGAAAAGGTCTTGAGCCGTTTTGGTTTTTCTGATAGCAAGCCTTCTCCAACACCTTATGATCCTAGCGTGTTACTTCGTAAGAATAAGAAAATTGCTAGGAATCAGCTGGAATACTCTCAGATAATTGGCTCACTTATGTACCTAGCTAGTGCAACAAGGCCAGACATCTCTTTTGCTGTGAGCAAGTTGAGCCGGTTTACATCTAACCCAGGAGATGATCACTGGAAGGCACTTGAGCGAGTGTTGCGCTATCTGAAAGGTACCTCGAACTTTGGACTTCACTATACTGGGTACCCGTCGGTGCTGGAGGGTTATAGTGATTCCAACGGGATCTCGATGCTGATGAGATCAAAGCCACTAGTGGATATGTTTTCACTATTGGTGGTGGTGCTGTTTCATGG
The DNA here is from genome assembly GCA_036346255.1 of Ampelocalamus luodianensis. Taxonomy (NCBI): domain Eukaryota; kingdom Viridiplantae; phylum Streptophyta; class Magnoliopsida; order Poales; family Poaceae; genus Ampelocalamus; species Ampelocalamus luodianensis. The sequence continues at coordinate 43,484,188 of CM070640.1, read as the reverse complement.
AGGTCTTGCAAACAGACCATTTTGACGAGGTCAACCATGGAAGCAGAACTTGCGGCACTAGACACTGCTATTGTTGAGGCAGAATGGCTACGAGATCTATTGATGGATCTACCTACGGTGGAAAAGCCAGTGCCAGCTATCCTCATGAACTGTGATAATCAAACCGTTATCGCTAAAGTGAACAGTTCTAAGGATAATATGAAATCGTCTAGGCATGTCAAGAGACGATTGAAGTCTGTCAGAAATTGAGAAACTCGAGTTATAACCTTGGATTACATCCAAGCAGATAGAAACTCGCGGATCCCTTCACAAAGGGACTATCACGAAATGTGATAGATAGTGCATCGAAGGAGATGGGTATGAGACCCATGTGAGTTATCTATGGTAGTAACCCAACCTATGTGATCGGAGATCCCGTGAATTAGGATCTGGGAAAAACAAGCCATTAGTTATCTGGAGGAGAGTAATTTCAACCTCTCTATGTGAAGATGCAATACTCTCAAAAGCGCAAGGCGGTTGGTTAAGGCCTTAATGTGTTCCATCGGCTCTCAGAAGCGAAGACGTTATCCTGCAGAACGTTCTTGAAAGAACACACCTATATGAGCCCGACTGTTAGTCGCAGTCTATGAAGATTTTGGGAAAATCTCCTACTAAGCTCATGAAGAGACCAAGGAGTATGACTTATACGCTCCAACCGAGGGGTAGCCTACTGGCGGCCTAGTATCAGTTAAGTCTTCAAGTGAAGCTTGCTTGCACCAAACTTGCAATTCAAGGCATACTCCATTGTTCAAGTTGTGAGTAAGTGTAGCTTGGAGATCTAGGTGGATGTTCAACCTTAATTGGTCTCCATCGAAACACCGATATATAAACAGACATTGGAATTCGAGCAAATCTCGTGGGACTTTGAGATCCGGTGGGGATTGTTGGATTATGTGGGCCAAGCCCATACAAGAAGAATAATTCTAAATTAAATCTCAAAGGCTCACTCATGCAAAGGAAGGTTGCATGTGAACTTTAGTACCATATTGCTAGTTCTAGGAGAGGAAGACCACCTTAAAGGGATGGTGCACTCCTAGCCACTTGAGGCATGTGTGGGAGAGAACTAGAGGAACACACACGCGCGCGCTCACCTCGCCGGGCGGGCAGGCAGGGCGGGCGCACGGCACTGCGTGAATGGTCCGCCAAAATCGGCGTCAGTGCTTGATGCAGACGCTTCCTTTGCGTTTTATCTTTTCTTTGTTTTGTGTGGCGGTGAATCCGGATCGTTCTGAGACTAATCCTTTTCGATTCTGAGTTATGGAGAACGTGCGGCGCCTTGATCACACATCCCGATTCTTCCATAAATATTGAATCGCCCTCCATACGAGACGAAATCAATCTAGGTTTTCGCCTCTTCCATTGTCTCGCGCCGTCCCACGTAGTCTACTCCGTCCGTTCGCGGCGTGCCGCCGTTCGGGAGCGGTCTCGGAACCATCACCTTCGAGTTCGCGCACGGAGAGGCGAATAAGGTTTTTGGGAAGCGCTCTGCGCGGCGCTTCTCGTAGCTCGCTCGTCTTCCTCGGCGCTCGGCCGCGAATCGTCATCGGCCGTGTCATCCACACCGTGCTGCGGTGTCACCATCGACAAACCGATCGAAACGTAATCATCGATGCGCAACGGTCATGTTCTCCGTTTTAGATCTGTTCATGTTCTTTTTCCTGGTTGACATGACTAGATCTGTTATGCCTGTGATGGTTATGTTATTTTGCGTGCATGATGTCATGATTAATTTATGGACTAAATTGAACCTACATGTGCTTATATATTTAACAAGTGTGGCCGAATGTGCAGGATCAGAGCGTAGTGCCTGCAGAGTAATTACAGACAACGGAAGTATGAGGAAGCCTGAAATTGCTCATAAGATTCACAGCAAGTCAGCAATAGCTCAGGAGAGGGTCAGATAAATGGAAAAGAGCCTCTACCACAGCTCATCCTTGCAGCAATTTTTTGATGGAATATGCCTATTTCCGCTTCTGAAAAGTAAGCCCTCCATTTGATGCGATGGAAAAGAGAAGAAATTATCAGCATGCTGACACAACTTTTTTTTTGATCTTTTAGAAAACAGGAAATTTTTTACCCGGCTTAGATTGGAAGCCCAAAGTAGTAGCATACAAGATAAGTTGAGATCTGGGGAATACCCAGTTACAAGTCTAAGATTTAGACAAAAGCCAAAGAAAGCCAAGACTACCACCTCCACCACAAATTCAGACTTTGTAGTACTGCTAACCGACGACAGACCTAACAAAAAAGTAAAGACAGTGAAGAAAATCATCATCTTCTCATCGTCTTCACCCGGTCCCTAAGCATGACCACTCCATGGTCCACCGTCTTCCGTTCTTCCTCCGTCAGCACCGGCTTCCAGAGCTGCAAATTGGCAATCAACTTGTAAATAGCTTCAACTGGATGTGTAAAAGTTTTCTTCTCAATTATCATTTTATTTCGAATTCGCCGAACTGTCCAATCGACCGCCCATAGACCGAACCAATAAAGCCCTCTCCTCTTCTGACTACTTCCATTTACCCAGTTTTGCCCAAAATCAGAGCTCGATACAGGAGCTTTATCCCATCCCAAAGCTTCCTTTATTACTGCCCACAAGAACTGTGCCATCACACATTGAAAGACTACATGGTCAGCTGTCTCATTGATACCACACAATAGACAATTTTCCTCCCCAGGGCCTTTTCTTTTATGCTGCTGCTCTCCTGTTTGAATTTTGTTCTGTAACATTTCCCGAAGGAAAATTTTAATTTTCAGTGGTAACATTTCCCCTCCCCTTCTGGCATATATTTATTATACATAAGTCGATTCCACAAATCATTCTTTCTTTCTGACAGTTTCCTGACCCATTTCACCATTAGGCTAATATTCATTAATCTTGTATCCAATACTCCTAAGCCTCCAAAATCCATATATCTGCACACAGCACCCCTGTGAAGTCTTAACCATATGGTACTCGAATTGTTGCCCAGCTCCCTGCCAAAAAAATCTGGATCTAACTTTGTCCATTTCTTGATGAACAGTCTCCTTCAGCAAGTAAAAGCCCATAATATACATTGGCACACTGCTTAGACAACTGTTTGTCAGTATCAATCTCCCCCATGATGTCAGTTGTTTGCATTGCCATGGATCTAATCTTTTAGTCAATTTCTGAACCAATGGTTGAAAACAATCCACTGTTAAGAGTTTATCACTCACTGGCACCCCCAAATAAGTAATTGGTAAGCTCCCCAATCTGCTGTTGAACAAATTTGCAATCCTCTGTTGCTCATGCTTATCACACCCCAAAACATTAATTTCACTCTTGTGGTAATTAATCTTTAGCTCAGACATAGATTCAAAGCAATAAAGCAGGAACTTCAAGTGCAAAATATTCTAATATGCAAAATGATCATTGGTGTCCACTATGTACAGACAACATGGAAACAACTATACACCTGTTCGTGGAATGTTCTTGTGCCAAACATATATGGTCTTTAGTGACCACCTGGGTGCAGCCAGATAATCTAAAGCCCGCGCACGGGACCACTCGGCTGAAGATGGTTAACTGGTGGATCGACATTTTCCATTCCGGAGAGGCAAACTAAAAAAAAAGGCCTAGCCTCTTTAATTGTTCTTACTCTTTGACACATATGGAAAGAAAGAAATAGACGGATTTTTCAGCACCTGAGGCAAGACAGGTGCCAACAGAGCTCTACCGATCATCAAAGAAAAGCTGAGCATGGACACTAAGAGCATGTACAATGCAGTGCTTAGAGAGGTGTTTAGCAAGAAAAACTGATTTTTTCGCTACAAAGGACAAATAAAGTGCTTATTTTATGGGAAAGTTGGTTCTATAGCATCAAAGGTACATGTTTTAGAAAATACCATCAAAGATTTTAGTTCATTTTTACATCGAAAGTTTGCTCCGTTTGGTTTTTACCATTCTGTCCATTCTAGTGTTAGTAGTGTAGGTGAAATGACGAAAATGCCCTCACCCTTGGAGGATGCAATGCACGATGGTGAGGTATTTTCGTCATTTCACTGCACTAATAACACCAAAATGGACGGAATGGTAAAAACCGAACTGACAAACTTTCATGGTAAAAAACTGAACGGGAATCTTTTGATGATATTTTCCTAAAACGTGTACCTTTTGATGCTATGGAACCAATTATTTCTTATTTTATAACATCAATGCTTAATTAGACACCCGTGCTTAATATGTGTTTATGTATATAACTATATCTAATTAATAGATAATACAACATTTAAACACTTACAAAAGAGATGCTTGCATCGGAGGTAATGACTTTTACATAGGGGTTTGATGACGTGGCTATATTATCTATTTTTAAACACTTATGTATAAGCATCTTGTATTGTACATGCCTTAAGTAGGGTGACCAAGCTATAGATCTACCTGCAAGGCGAGGAGGATACTCACGCCATGGGTCCAACATAGACAGGAAAGCCATCAAGTGAAGAAACCCTATTGGTCAATATGAAGAATGCCGATTTTGGGGTTGTGCCTACTTTTAGCGGCAATTCATCGCTACCACTGCTATTTTTTACCACCATCCTGCTCTTCATGTTTTTTTGCTTTGCGCGGTCCTGATCAAGGCCGGTTTTGTTAATTTTGTATCGGATACATGTGGGGACCCCCGAGATCGGATCCGTATCAAGCTAAGTGATTACGCCGTAAACGCAACACTTAACGTGAGACGCACACGATTCCGAGTGACCCGGATATGTGTCACATGCTAGCTCCCAAGGATCAGTGGCTAACATGCACATATCCAAATACAACATTGCAATCACATCCATACACAATGTTCAAGAATAAAAGAATCAATTACAACATCATTTAAATATAACCTTATAGTACAAGGTTGCATAAGAGGGCCGATCGGCCAAATCTAATTAACACAAATAAATTGCAGCGGAAGATAAACTTAAAATAAAAAGGGAATAACCGAGTTGGTATGCCCACAATCCCACATGCAACCAACTGGAGTTAAAGCTGTTGCACCCGTCATTCTCACCTGAACAAATAGACACTGTTAGAGTATAAAGTTGTACTCGCGAGACTTTCAAAAGAAATAAGAATGCATGTAAGTATCAAAAGAAGGCTACTAAACTAGTCAATTTTTGGCATAAAGCGAGTTTTTCATTTAGATAAATAATATAGATTCAAATTGCCATTTGTAAAATATTTAGAAAACATTTTTATGATAGTAAGTAATGATCAATAATGGTATAATCTTCAAGTATAATCAACACATGAACATCCTATTCGTGGCATAATTCATTCCTCAACAAATTTAACGCGCGAACTACGCGTTCATGAAATAATTTCAGATTTGAACAAACTAACAATATGACATAACATCTTCAACCATAACCCAAACTTAATTTCCCAAAAGCTAACTGTGCCTGCTTTCCCACAAGTGTTGTCCATAACCTAGGACGAGGCTATTCGAATAGATTTAGTTACTCTGCAGAGTTGTACAGCTTTACCCACACGATATGCATTCCTTATAATGTCGGCCAATGCACTCTTCCATAGGAGTGTGACTGAGGTAGCATAACGAGGCCGTTACAATGTTATATCCTAACCATCAAACCACTCGAGGACAGTCCCATGGCAGACAGTACAGTCGCCTGAACCACAGGAGAACCCCGTTGCGTAAGTCCCAATCAAACAAGAGACCCTTAAGAACAAGTAAGGCAACCCTTAACATGCCCTCGCGAGATTGACAAGAGAACAATTAAATACATAACAATAACAATTGTCAATCTCATTGTGTTTTGATAGCTAACACACAACAAATTATTAAGCCAAGCATTCGCCATTATCCCGGCGTGTGGTTGCATGAAAGACTTGGTTCATCACACCACAGACCGGTCCTTAAACACTCAGACGGGGCTACACAATTCCATAACAACAATAACAACAATATTTTATGATCACCCTACACCCGTCCAAGTTAAGAACATAAAACTCATGCCCAACATGTTCACAAACCCAAGATGCGAAGATCTGGACACAACCCTCAATTCCAACATAATCCAATCCATAAAATCCTTAAATTTCAATAAGATTCAATTCAATTCACCGGCCGATGGACTAGCTCCATCAACCGCTCTCGGCTACGACTACTAGCATGGCTAAGCATCGTTCTACAAACTAGTAAAACAATCCCATATAATATATAACCTTAGTCATTCAAGGTAAAAGGGTAATCAACATTCAAAGGAGGGCTAATGCAGCAATTAGGAGATTAACTACTTCTACCCATAAAACATACATTTCAAAATAGCATGTAATTGCGATAATAAAACTCACACAAAACTTTTAAAAACCACTGGGAGCAATATGATCAAGAGGAGGGAGCTCGCACCTTAGCTGTATCACTTACTCAACCTCAGGTTACACTCGTGAATACGTCCGGATCGCCAAAAATCTATCGAAAGAACGATATCGCAATAAACACCAAATAAAGCAAGAAAATTCAAAATGCTCCAAAATGCATGGAATTTGTACAGTAGATAGATTATGATTTTATATAAATTTAGGTAAAAGAATTAACGCATTTGGATTTAGTATGTGAATGTTATCACAGTTTGAAAATCAGTAATTGAATAAAAGCTGAAAAACCCTAGCTCGGTTACTGTTCATACAAAATTAATTATTTCTTGAAAATTTGCATAACAGTGGTGGGGATAAGAATTGCATGGTTGGAAATATAATAAAAAGTTATGTTCAATAAAAATTGAATCACCCCATTTGGAGTTCAAATGAATTTTCTATGAATTTTTTTAAGTTAATTCAATTTCTAGTGTAAAAATAATTTTTTCTGAATTTTTCTAATAAATTTTAAAAAAAATTATACTCATTCTAACCTAGCCTTTGCCATTACAAATGGGACCTACATATTTTCTTTTCCATTTAATTCCTAATGGAAAACATCTACCGACAAATATAATCTTCTCATAATCATTTCCTTAACCGATTCTCCGGTGTTGAATCCAATCACATATATAACACTTTCCGATCATATTCTCATATCTTGATCAAGATCACATACTAACCTCCACTAAGGCATAATCAAGGTAGTCAATCCAACAAATAATTCCCGAACTCATAAACTTTCATCTACACAATCCATCCGGTGGTTGTACGAAATCCACCAAGTGATAAGCATATGACCATGACTAAATCTATCGATAATTCTTTACTAGACTATTTAAGCTAATACTAACTATCAAACTCTATTAGTCTCACATCGGCAAATCACATTCACATACACCAAAATTTCCACCGATCGAGGTTTAATTGACTAACCGACACTTAATGAGCTTTACAATAATTGCACATCCGATATTTAATAGTTCACTAATCGATCAACTCATATATACATCACCGAAATAGCTATGTACGACATCTACCAATCCAATCACATACATGCCTCTATGATCAACTAATCAATCATTTATCTACTAATCCAATTGAGGGCACGGTTCCATTGATTCAACACACAAGACTTATCTACTAATTACATAGCAATCCAATCATTTATCCGCACTTAAATAATCTATTGCTACCTTCTCCCAATTCTTGCATATATATAACTCACATAACTATCACTTAAGACATTCCATCAATTTACTCAAGCTTAAATAAATCATCCGATTCAATTAATCCAATAATGTATATATAATCCGACATCCACCGAGCAACAATACACATGTCCTGCCACAAAAAAAAACTAATTATTTGCATTCACAATATTTCGTCACATAATCACGCCTTCGCATCGATACGACCTAACCGAAGAATTATACCGGTCTTAAGCTACCAAATTATTTTTACAATTAAACATACATAAATAGATGCCATGCTCATGACTAATATGCAACATGCACAAGTAAATACTGTAAACGCAATTTTACACTAAAGATTTTACCACGACACTAGGCGTGCGAATCGACACCGGGCGTCGTCTTCTCGGCTCCGCGTCCGCCATAGTCGTCGCCAAACTCGTCCACGTCCACATCCGGCTCCTTGCCCATGTCCATCATCCTAGTGCCGCCACATGCGCCACACCGTCGCGTCGACACCGCCCCACCTCGCTCGCTCTCGACGCCGTTGTCTTCGGTGCTCAACTCGACCGTGGTCTTCCCCGCCTTGTTGCCGCTGTTGGAATTGAATCTCTCAACTCCTCTTAACACCTTCACAGTGGCTACAGAATTGAATCACACAACTCTTCTCTACAAGTATGCTTCACGCACAGCAGACAATAGACCTCAGGATAACACACACACAGAGGGAAACTTGTCTCGCCTCTTTTTTTATTTCATTCAACAGCCAACAACTTTTAAATACATAAACGATGCATGCAAGTCTAACTAATGTGCAGGGCCACTTAAGACGTGCTCCACTTATGGACCTATTCTTAAGCCTTGACTCCTACTAATATGCAACTAACCCACTCAGTCTGTTGGTTTCTCAGCTCGCATGCAGTCCGTTTCTCACGGCACGTCCGCGTCGCACGGCACGTCGGCACCTTGCCATGCATGCGCAGGTCCAAACCTGCATGCGCTTCATCTCAAGCCACTAGCTTGTGTGTCTCACACGTGCTGTTAACATGCACAGACCTACAAAGGATATTTACTACGTACTAATGAATAAAAACAAACATGCATATTTACTAATGACAAAGATTATAGCTAACAGCCGCCACACCCTTGGTCGTGCCTTCGCCATCGAGCCCAGCCGCGTGCATGCATGGCTCCGGCTGCATGCACCGCCGCTTGGCCTCGTCGGCTCCACTATCTCGGTGCCGCTGTGCCGCTGCGTGCCTCCGCTGTCCGTTCCTCCTCTCTTCCTCCCGTTGACCGGCCACCGGTGAGCCGTTGCCGACGCCGCTGCAGCGTAGCACCGGCCTCGCGTCGCCGGGCTGCAGCGAGCCTCCACCATCTCGGCCGCTTTGCCTCTGCCTCACCTTGTCGCTGCTGGGTTGCGCGCTGCAGCTCCGCCGGTCGGTAGCCAATGTAGCGCCCCTGCATGCATGCATGCACGCATGGAGTCGCTGCGCCACCGGCTGCTGGCGCTGCACCGCTGTCGCACTGCTGCCTCCACCGCCCAGCTCTTCTTTGCCTCCCTCTCTGCCGCCGCATGTCTGCATGCATGCCGCCGGCTGCTTTGCCTCAGCTCCGCACCGCTGCCCGCTGCTGCAGCACGAGCCAGTGGCCACCATGTGCCGCTGCCGGGGCTCCCGCTACTACACCCGGGACTGTTGGCCAGCAAGTCGGCACCAGTGCCTTGGCCTCCGCTCTCTGCACACGCCACAGGATGCACCACCGAGCTGCTGCAAGCTCGTGCTGCTCCTCCAGCTAAACCACTGCTTCTTCTCCTCTTCTTCTTGCAAACACTCAAATGAACTCGCATGCAAAATCTAACTGCATGAATGGAGAGCTTTTGTGATGAGGAAGACAAAGGTATGACATGCAAGGCTTGATTCTTAGTTTTTGGTTGGGATTTAGAGGAGAGAAGGTGTGGAGATGAGCATGTGTTGGAGCAAGAAATGAAAAGGGCTATATTGAGGGAGAATGAGCAGTGTGCTATTGGAGGGGGAGAAGATGGCGTGGAGATATGGATGGCAGTGAGCAGTGGAGTCTTTGTACAGTTTGGGTGGGGAGAAAAGAATTGATATAGTAGGGGATAGAAAAGGGGAAGGAGGCAAGGAGTGGATCATTCGACTTGGCAAAATGAGCATGGTGGCTGTAGTGCTATGTTGGCTGGGTATTAAAGAAATGGGCAGTGGGTTAGGGGGTCTCTCGGCTTTGAAGAAGGAAATGGGGAGGTGTGGCTGTGTGCTTCAGAGAATGAGTGGCTGTGAGTGATAGAAGGAGAAAAAGTAGTGAGGAGATAGTGTTTCGGCTGGGACCATGACTCCATGAGTGGCAGTGAGTTGCTTTGTTTGGGGATTAAAGAAATGGGGATGGCAGTGGGAAGGATGTGAGTTCGGTTGGGGAGTAGACAATTGTTTTCCAGATTTTGTAAAACGGCTAAAGGAGTTTAGTGAATTTTTAAGTATAGCTGCCGAACTCCAAAATTCACGAAAATTTTAGGGGGCACAAAGGACATCGTGAATATTATGGTGTGAAATTTATAGGATTTTTAATGTAATATATTTTTCTGTATAATTATTTTAATTTCCAGTTTTTGTTGGTTGTGTTATGTTGGGGAGGAGATAAACAGCAGTGTAGTTCTTCCTCCGTTTTTTGAACTCGCCCAAACGACCTCGCATGCGCGAACTAACCACTAAAATAGAACACTATCACGATGATGATCACATCAGTATAACATGCGTTGCACGATTTTTGATTGTGATTGCGAGGAGAGAAGTTGGAAAAAAAATGGATACGCAGACGTCTCGCCTGCGGTCGGTCGGACTAGAACAGAGCGACGGTACTAATACATGCATCATGATTTTTGAAATGCATGTGAAAACAAGAACCAAAATAATTTAATTTTAATGAATTCTCTCAAACAATTCGATTTAATACTGTTGGTCATTATTACTATTATTTTCATACAACTTTTAAACAACTCGATTGATTTTAAAAGAAACCTTTCACTTAAACATGAGAAAAATTTTAAAACACGATCAAATATTTATTATATTGCCAAATTAAATATTAACATCCCGATTCCAAGAATCGGGGTGTTACAATACATATCAGAATATTTTTTTTTGAGGAAACGGCAAAAATGCCGTTGTTGCACTAGAAAGAGGAGTAAATCAGATACAAAATTAACAAAACCGGCCTTGGTCACCCCAGCACTCTTAGCATCTTCCAAAATCCGAGCTAGAGCATGCTAACACAACTTGGAGTTTGGTATATCTACAACTCACATTCTATCAGGAAATCCTGTTCTTGCTGTGCAACCAGCATTAAACAATGCATACAATGCGCACCTGCAATGGTTGTTAAAAAGTGAAAAATCAGTTTGGTAGTACAAAAGGAACAAAACGAATCTCTGTTTGGAAATGGATTGATCTCTATCATTTGAGTGGTTTTGTCATCCTGGCAGACGACGACTATGCCCGTCACAGCCGAAGACGAAGAGACTGAAGCTGAAATACCACCATGGTTTGCAACGTGCACCTTTGCAGGGAGGCTCGGCAGGCGGCAGCAGAGCCTCGCACCGCAGCACGTTGACGGCCTGCCTGATCGACGGCCTGGCGCTCCGGTCGGGGTGAGAATTTCTGGACGCTCTTCACGGCCACGTGAAGATTCATATCGTTCAAGAACCCTCGGTACACGGACCCGAACCCTCCTTGTCCTAGCTCTCGGCCGTCTGAGAAGTTATCGGTGGCAGCGGCAAACTCGCCGTAGCGGGACCGCTTGGGCCCGGTCCCTTTCTCGAACTCGTCTTCCATGGCTTCGTCGTCGAATTTCATACCAGGAAAAAAGATTCGGATTTATCTTATTTTCACCCAAATTCAAATTTTAATTCAAAATTTAGATAAATTTTGTCTTTACATCTGAAAGTTTCAAATTTCAATTAAAAATTTTCCGTCCAAAATTTTACCGAAATATCTGATAACCGTTAGCCAGCGGTTATTGGTTCTATCGGTGGGGAACGATAAAATTTTGGAAATGATATAGTTTTCCCAAAAGTCTATATATGGGGTGGTTTGGGCGGCTTCGCTTCGTTTTTGCTCGAAAAGCCGAAGCCGCCCAAATGCCTAGCCTTTCTCGCCCGATTTTCCTCGAAGCCATTTCGCGTTACAACGTGCGGAAGATGAAAGCTACCCGAGGGAGCTTCCGTGGCTTCCCGCAGTGCCCATTCCACATTTACCCCCGAAGTTAGGTGTAATTTACCCACCGTTTGCCACTGAATAAAAAGCCTCACGAAACCATAGCCTTGCCTCACCCCTCCCTCCACCCACCCGCTCCTCCTCCCTTGCCCTCCCCTGCCGGTGCCGCCACCCATCTCCTCCCTCTCCCGGTGCCCTCCTCCTTGGTGCCTCCGGCTCCCTCCTCCTCCGCCGGCTCGCACTGCCGCGGTCCTCTCTCGTCCTCCTCCCTTATCTAGTGCCGGGGCCCTCCTCCTCCCATGCTGGCGCCCCACCAACCCCCGGCGATGCCGCCCGCCTCCTCCCCCAACTCGATCTCTCCGCTCGCCTCCGGCTCCCTCCTCTTTTTTCGGCTCCCTCCGTTGACCCCGCTGCTGGCCTCCTCTCCCGAGCCGCTGGCTTCCTTCCCCGACTGGACCTGGAGCCCCCGATCGCCTTCGGCTCCCTCCTCCATGGGCCTCCTCCATTGACCCCGCAACCGAACTCCTCTCCCGTCGGTGGCGGCCCAAACCCTAGCTGTTGCCGCCTGTTTCCCCCCTTTTTTACTTTTTTTTTTTCTATTGTAAATATATTATTTTGTAATAATTACTTTTTTATTAATTATTTATTGCAATAATATTCATTGTAATAATTTTTTTTTAATAATTTTTATTGTGATAATTGTGTTAAATAATTATTTGTTGTAATAATTATTTATGTAATAATTGCCTTTAATTACGTTAATTGCGTTGATTGTCGCTAATTGTGGTATATTACGTTAATTAGAGTATATTGTCGTTAATCGTCGTTACATGCGATCAATTGCGGTAGTTATCGTTCATCGCAGTCAATTGCGTTAATCGTCGTTAATTGCGGTAGTTATCATCAATTGCATTAATTGTCGTCAATTGCGTTAGTCGTCGTTAATTATCATCAATTATCGTTAGTTATCGTTATATGTTGCTAATTGTGTTAAACAACATTAAACAAGTCATTGCTGTCCTTAGGGGTATTTCAGATATTTTCTATCTCGAAAACTGTAGCCAACCTACCTAAAAGTTAGACAGCCAAACATTAAATCTGTTCAGCTCAGCTGTTCAGCCGTGCAACCGTTAAGCCCTACAGCCCAGCCAGAAGCAGCTTTACAGAAAAGCTGCAGCCGTGCCAAACAGGATCTATAGAGAACCAAACGCTCCTACATGTTCGCTTATATCCGTCACTGTACGAGTTGGGTTCAAGCTTTCCCCAGCCTATTTTCATCAATGGGCTCTTAACGTCTACGAAGGAGTGTGGTTTTCATTTTCTTGTGCCAATAGAGCCCCAAGAGATTCATCCAAGGCTAGCACAGTCTAATAGATCAATTAATTGCTGGTGGTGCTTTGATAGATGGTGCCAGTTCTAGTGCTATCTGCCACAAGGAAAGATGAATCATTAGAGCCTATAATGCCAACCGGCCCCGGCATCCTCCTCGCAGGGAGGCTCGGCGGCGGCGCCTCGCACCGCAGCAGCACGTTCACAGCCTGCCTGATGGACGGCCTCGCGCTCCGGTCGGGGTGCGTGCACCAGAGCCCGACCACCATCACACGCTCCATCTCCTCGACGTCGAACACTCCGTTCAGCCGAGGGTCTGCCGCGGCAAGGATTGCTCCCCTCTCGTACAGCTCTGACACCCGCTGTGCTAGGTGGATCACGGTGTCGTCCTGCAGAACCACGACGGGCCTCCGGCCGCAGGCGATCTCGAGCAGGACGACGCCAAAGCTGTAGACGTCCGACTCGGCGCAGGCCCTGCCGGTGACCGTGCACTCCGGGTCCATGTACCCCATCGTGCCGGCGAGCTCCGTCGTGTGCGAGCCCCGGCCGTGGTCGACGAGCCTTGCCAGCCCGAAGTCGCCGAGCTTGGCGCTGAAGGACGCGTCCAGCATCACGTTGCTCGGCTTGATGTCACGGTGCAGAACGCACTGCTCCCACCCTTGGTGCAGGTACAGAAGTGCAGAGCCGATCCCGAGTACAATGTCATGCCTAAAATTAGCAAAATTAAAACAAGATTATTAACTAAGCAAAGTGCTTGGTGATACAGAGAAGGTGACCCATCCATATATAGCAGCAAATTCTTACCTGACTGGCCACGATAGTATCTTCTCTGCATTGTAAAGATGAGTGTCGAGGCTACCGTTGGGCATCAGCTCGTAGACGAGGAGGAGCTCGCCACCGCCGTGGCACCAGCCGATGAGCTGCACGAGGTTGCGGTGTCTCAGCCGGCTTATGATCTTCACCTCGGAGACGTACTCCTTCCTCCCCTGCTTGGAGCCCTTGGACACTCTTTTTATGGCAACGTGGAGGTTCAACTCCTCTAAGAACCCTCTGTACACTGACCCGAAGCCCCCTTCTCCGAGCTTCTGCTCGTGTGAGAAGCTATCGGTGGCAACGGCCAGCTCTCTGTAGCGAAATCCTTTTGGTCCGGTCCCTTTCTTGAACTCGTCTTCCATGTCCTCATCGTCGAAGAAATCTAATTCTTCTTCTTCCATCTTGGCGGCCCTTATCTGTCGTCGGCGCAAGAAGAACCGTACCGAGATGGTCAGACCAATCAAGAATGCGACAGAACCGGCAGACACGCTGGCGATCAGCAGCGCTTTGTTGCCCTTGGAGCGAGGGGGAGGCGACGCAGCTCCTGAATACATAGAAACAAATGCAAATTCAGGATCAGCAACGCATTAGTTTTACAAAATTGGATACAAGGGAAGAAATGCACAATCTACTGGACCTGCGTGCTGTGCAGGCGGCTGCTGCGTTGGTGCTGTCGATGGCAGAACTGTCATGTTTACCGGAATATCAATCCGGTACTTAACGTCGCAGCTGTCCCCCTTGACAACACCATAGGTTTGGTTGGGGAATAATCTATGCAGCATATCAACGTAGTAATTCAGGCACCTGGTGCACTCGCTCGCATTCAGGTCCCTCGTGCACTGCACCACCCCGTACACCACGTGCGGCTCTCCCCGGGAGTCCGTGTACGGCTGGCTCCCGCTGGCGAACCGCAGGGGCGAGACGCCGGCCTTCGCCAGGAGCTGGCTCATCATCTGCCACCGCGTACGGTTCATGCTGGCCACCTCGTCGACGAAGCTGTTAACAACCTGCTGGGAGAACGCATGGACGGTGGGGTCGGCGACGGCGAAGAAGGGCTTGTCCGAATACCGGAGGAAGCACGCGTCGTTGTTAACGCTCACCTCTCGGCTGAAATTGCACGTATTGTCTATCTCGAAGAACGTCCCGTGGAGGCATTGCACGCACTCGCTCCAGCTCCACTCGACGAAGCACATGGCGAGGCCGAAGATCTGGTCGGACTCCACACCGCCGTGCCCGTGCGTGTCCATCTGGAAGGAGTGGTTGCTGGGGCTGGAGATCCCTTCCAAGAGGTTGCTGAGGAGCTCGTCGCGGCTCGCCTGGTACTGGCTGTCCGGAGTGAAGCTGGCGTTCGAGCAGCTTTTATACGTTGGAGTATGGCCGTGTGCAGCTGTGGCTAGGCCAAGCACGGCGGGCGCTAGGAGGAGGCCAAGGGGGACAAGCTTGTCTGGTGCCATGCATGCTCCCATGGTCGACGGCATGAGCAAACCATCATTTTATTTGCTAGCAGTGGCCGTGCACTACTCCACTAGCTACAGGACACACAAGTGGGTGGGGAACGCGAGGCCGGCTCCGGGTCTGGACAGAGAAACCAGAGGAGAGCTCCATTTGGCTAAAAGATATGACTTAAGAAAGCATAGGTTGTCTGATTGCTAAAATACTCTCGGTCTCATCCGTTAGCACTATCCCAAATGGCGGTCTTTTGTTCTTGATGAGATGACTAGCGATTTGGATAGATCATCCGGTTTCTTTACCGTCTAAAAAACCGGAAACGGTTCGACCCGGAACTTCTCGGTGCAGTCCACGCCCTAGGCGTAGATAACCGGACAATCCATTGGCTCACCAAATGACCGAGTGACGAGGATTAAATTCTTAAATATTAGCTTAACATTTAATTAAAGGGAAATGTTATCACACGGACGTACGGAGTATCGGACAGCGTCACTACCGAGCAGCTTAGTCTAAGCACTATTAGCTGAAGCTGCGCTTTTTTCTCCCCACTTCTTATCCAATAGCATTTGTTTCTACTCTGCTTTCCTCTCCCAAAAAATTCTTCCCCAAAATCGCCTGCACGCCTGGCCTCCTCCACCGCCCTAGCTCCGCCATGCCCGACCTCACTCCGCGCGCCGGCCGCCTCACCTTCGTGCCCCGGCCTCCTCCGCCCCATCTCCGCCGTGCCCTGGCCTCACCCCGCCCCCGGCCGCCAAGCCTCCGCATCTGGCCCCCTTCGCCGCGCCTGGCCGCCTCATCATCATCCTGCTTCTCCCGTGCGCTCCACCCGGACCCGGCCCTCCTCATCATCCTGCTTCTCCCGTGGGGGCGGCGGCCGCTGCCGTGCGGCGGCGCCTCGCAGGTTGGTGGTCTCGGCTTTGCAAAGTAGTGAATTTGATGTTCATCTGTTTTGTCTTCTGATTCTAATGTTGATGTTGCAGCCTGTTGAGAATAATGTTGCATCCCGTTGAGAATAATGTTGCATACTGTTCTTTGAGATGTTGTATATGTAGAGAAAAATGTTACATCTATAGAAGAAAAAAAGTGTTACGTCTGTAGGAAAGAAGTATTGCATACTATTCACGGTGATGTTGTAATTTTTTTCAATGCGTTTTTTTCAAATGCTTTGTTTTTTATTCTGATGTTTTTTTTTTTGAAATGATGTTTCACGGTGATGTTTGACTCCCCGCGCCCCCTTGGCTTGGTTCCTGCATCGCGCCCGGCCGGCTCGGCCTTCGGCTGCCGACCGGTTCGACTCGCCCCTATATCCCCGCTACTACACTCGGGCCGTACAACGCTAGCGCTCGGACCGTACGTCCGAGCACTAGTCGCGCCCTTAATTAAAAGCCACACAATCTCAGTGGTCGTGACCCCTGAAGTTAACGACCCTGTGATCGTGAGAATCCTAGATGTTGCTTTACGAGTACCCTGGTCGGAAGGGTCCTGTACCTACTACCCGACCAGATGACTGCTTGAAGAGTCTTTTGAACTGGTACTTGGA
This sequence comes from Ampelocalamus luodianensis, assembly GCA_036346255.1. Lineage (NCBI taxonomy): Eukaryota > Viridiplantae > Streptophyta > Magnoliopsida > Poales > Poaceae > Ampelocalamus > Ampelocalamus luodianensis. The sequence goes on along the minus strand of CM070640.1, from coordinate 43,467,208 downwards.
TCTGATTATAAGTATATCCTTTTCATGTGATGAATGGAACGCGTGCCTTATTTGTTTCAAACCACACAATGTTTCTGGCCCTAAGTCACTGGCAATAACCACTATATAGCTTTGTCTCCCATTTATTCTAACCGGTGGTTAGTTGGTACTTTACTAACTGCCTCCCCGACCAGACGCGCGCATTACTTTCAAAAGGTGTCTTCTCCAAGAGTAACTGCCACCTCTTCCCTAGGTATTTAAGAGTGGATGACGAACAACAAAAGGAGATGAGATGAAAAGAGATTCGATCTAAAGAAAAACTGAAGTGCAGCAACCAAAATACTCAATGTAATTAGGGCTAGTCTGTCCCTTACTTAAGGCCATTCTCTGTAAAATCCAGTTCATTGCAATAAAGAGCAAGCCTATTCTCTTTCAAGAATTCTCAGTCATTTTTCTCATTTTATTTTGTAAGATCGGCGACTTGATCGTCAACAGCTGGCACCGTCCGTGGGGAAGAAGGCATTGAGTTCTTGAAGATTTCTTCGTTCAGCAATCCTCATTTTTCTTCTATTCCGTTGTCGCTTATGCGATCATGGCAGGAACATGGGATGAGGAGAACTGGTTCGACTTAACAGATTATTCTAACCTCGACATGGATGCATGCATCCATGCCATGGAACATGACGCAATGTCGTCGTTATCCTCTTCCGTCGCAGGCTCTCCGCTCGCTAAGACCAGCGAGATCGACCGGATGGAAGAAAATTCACCGTCACCACAGTGGCACTCCTAGAGGAATCGGTTGTTCCACCAGTTCGAAATGTCCGAAAGCCTCTACAAACCCGGTTTTTTTTACCGCGAAAAACGGCGACAAAAGCTCAGCGCCGCAATCAGAGGATCAATGTATTCTCGATACAGACATAGGCGACCAATATTCGCCAACACTCCAACGTATTCTGGAGGCCAACCGACATCTGGTAACGGTGTCAATGAAGTTACCACCGATCGAAGGTCAGGTGAAGACGGTAAAACTCAGCAAACGATCAAGAATCCGTCGGATCAGGCTGAGTCCACCACAAAGCTCACTAGAGGTGGTAATCTTAAACTGTTCCCCATCATGGATGTTGTTAGCTGGAGCAATGGAAGGCTTTTCCTTAGTTACGATGGAAGCTCGTTGAGAGACTGCTATTGGAAACACCTGCTGGTGAATCTGCTCGCGGGGAGGGCCGGCGACCAACACCTGCGGTTCATGAACGGGAGTCAGCAGTACACGAACTCGAAAGGAAACTCGCAGGTGGTGTACGGGCTGGCGCAGTGCACCAGGTGTTTCGACTACCTACTTGGAAACCTGACGGTATGGTTCCCTAACAGCACTTCTGGTTCCATCAAGGCGTACAGCTGCTACCTGAAAATCTGTGTGTGGAATTCATGCATCTGTTCCGTTGTGTCTTACCCCTGAATATGGATGGCTTATGTATTCGGGAGCTGCACCGCCTCCTTCGTCTCAAAGGGCACAAAACGCCGCTATTGGCGGCGTGATCGCCGGCTCTGTCGCATTCTTGATCGGCTGAGCGTCTCGCTTTGGCTCTTCTTGCACCGCCGGCAGAAAAGGACCAACGAGATGACAGAAGAAGAACAGGAAGATGCAGACTTGTTCAACGATGAAGCCATGGAGGACGAGTTCAAGAAAGGGACCGGACCCATGCGAATTCGTTACAATGAGCTGGCCGTTGCCACTGACAACTTCTCAGACAAGCAGAAGCTCGGCGAAAATGGAAAAGTGGATGATGACAAGGATGGCTTTTAGTGAGATGGATGCAAGATGATGTATTATTTATTGTATTGAGATGGTGTTGTACGATAATTATGTTGCTTCCTATTGTCAAATATGTGACTTCAAGCGGTTGGTAATTAACCGAGATTATAATTTGATATTGTGTTAAAGAATTTTAATTACCGCTAATTACCAATTAGTGTCGCTTAGCTTAAGGTAATTGTTCGGGTTCTCACATGATGTTGTTTTTTTGTTTATGTATTTGTTTTTGTTTATGTACTGTTTTTACTTCTCTCTTTAATGAAATAACGACAGCTTGTTGTTTCCTCCAAAAATAAGTATTTACCGCTACATATGGATCGTATACAGTGGCGAATTCAGGATGATAAATGAAGGTGAGCTCAAAGCCTCGAATGACTAAACTAAACTAATTTGTATAGTCTTGTATTCTTGTCTAATCAAATTCATACATGAATAAAAGCAAAACAAAAAGAGAGAAATACAATAAAGGTACCTCGCTAATGGCTTAGAAAGTGCATCTCCAAAATATGTAAATATATGACAACATGTACATCAAAATTAAAAAAATTAGTAATACAATAGCAAATTGTACTTAAATGATCATGAACATTCAAAATGTCTTTGGAAATACATGTCCAATTGCTCGAGTTGGACCATTCAACAAATATGTCCTTCTCACTTCATCTCTAATTTCATTGGCAAAATCTTCTATTAGTATGTGATGTGTCGGATCGGCAATAATTTCATCCAGATTAAATTCTAACCGATGCTTCTTTGGTTGAGTTGCGCTCTCATCGGTTGGAGGAGTACTACTTGAATTGCTTGAGAAATAATTATGCAAAGTTCGTTTCTCCATTATTGCAAACCTATGAATTAATTGCTAATTGAGTATATACCACAATACCACACAATATTCTAACAAATTGTTAATCGACTAATTAAGGAATGAGCTATGAGAGTCGATTGAGGAATGAGCTATGAGTATTCGGTACACCAGTTTCTACCACAAAATACAGATGCACTTCTCAAATTTCAGTGGCTCCTCAAAGGTTTCACATAATCACACTTCCCAAATTCCACTGTCTCCTAATTCCACTGTCCACAGACCACAGGAGACAGGAGTCACAAGACCACAAAATACAGATGCAGAGATGCTATGCGCCTCAGCGGCCAACACCCTCATGGCCTCACCTGACTGGCTCACTCCTCAGCGCCTCCTCACTCCTCAACGGCGCCTCAGACCTCAGCCCTCCCCTCAGCCGACAGCCAATGCCCTCAGGCCTCAGCCAAATAGACGGCTCCCCCAGTTTCCGTTTCCCCTCACGCACGCCGGCACGCGGTCCTGCAGTCCTGCTCCTACCCTCCTCCTCCTCCTCCTCCAGTTTCAGCCTGATGAAGTCTACCCGGTGGATTCGCTCCTGATCGTATAATCATGTGTCTCACCAAACACTTAGAAGAAATACCCCGTTATTCACAAATATAAGCGAACAACTATCTCATTTGCAGGAGAACATCTTGCAAAAGTATATCAGGCCGCTAGTACGGAAACTCCGGGATATGTTCATAAGGTAAGACCAGGAGTAACACATCTGAAGGAGGGTGCAACTCTATGCCCCAGATAACTGCGGTGCAGAGTGTTTGGTGTTGTCCTGCAGCAGCCCCCAATAAGCGCAGCCCCATCTTTGCACCATTCGCTTGCATAAGAAACAAAATCACCATCTGACACACCAATGGATTCCTGCACAGCCAATGCTATACATGCTATATTGCTTGGACATACTAGAGGATGGCTTCAGTGTATTAGGCGGAAGTGCTAACCAAGAGAAGATAAGAAATGTGTTAGAGTATATTGGCATATCTCTATATTTGGTAGTTTAGAATTTGTAATCCCTGACTGCCTTATCTTTAGGAGAGGCTTCTTGCCCTCCAAGCTTTGTACTCTATATAAACTGCCCTCGAGTCTCAATACAATCATCAATTACAGTATATTCATCTTCCTACATGGTATCAGGCCAGCGCCGTTCCTGAGCCGCCGCCTCCACAGCTTCCGCCGCGCCGCCCCTGAGAGATGCTTCGATCTCTATGATCTCTCCCGGGGGCTGTGCAACCCGTAGTTTAAGTCGTGTCGCCGATCATCCGATTGGCTACCAATTAGAGTTTTCCTCGGTCATCTTCAGATCGGATTTTCTCTATTTTTTTCCGATCATAGATCGGTTTGCGTCGCCCTGCCGACCCATTGACGTTCCTCGACTCCGGACTTCACCGCCTCGGCTTCGACCTCTCCGGCTCCGGCGCCTCCTCTCCTCCGATGATGTCATGGCGTGATGTGGCACGCTCGTCGACACGGCCCTCCCTCCACGGCCTTCCGAGCGCCCTGTCTACCGTCGTCATCACGTCGGATCATCATCGCCGGCCCGTTGTCCGCGAGTACGAGCCGTCGCACCACCGGGAGCCCGCACTTGTGGTCATGCCATCGACATGTCCTCCACGGCTACGTCCATGGTCACCTTGCTCTCGGCTACCTCGGCAACAAAGGTGTGGGGACCCCGGAGTTATCTCCGTAAGACCGAGACTAATCAAGGTCTTAGGGACATAACCCTGGATCTCCAGTAAATGGATTCCAACTTAACTCAGTCTAAATGAGAGGCTTGACCGAGTACTAGAGCCCCGACGATCATGCGCGCCGCTCCCCTGCGATCACTGCATGATTGCCAGTTCTCCAACCAAGCCAAGCACGACATTTAGCGAGTTAAATGGGAACCCATGAACAACGAGTATGACTTATATTGGCTCCCAAGATCAGCGACCAATATAATCATACCCTCATTACAACGTTGGTCACATCCATACAACCATCATACATAAATAGTGCAAAAGTTACAACACGCCCAAGTATACAAATACATAAGTGGCCGACCGGCCAAATTTAACAAGTTTATAGCGGAAGCGAGTAAATAAACCAAAAAGGCCAGCAGTGGTATGCCCACAACCCATCGGCAACCGACTGGGAGTTAGAAGATAGCATACTATTCGTCGGTGTCACCTAAATCGACACCAGCGAACTCATCAATCTTGATATCGTCCTCACCTGTAAAAGCCAGCAAACATCTGGCTGAGTACCAAAGAGTACTCGCAAGTCTTACACAAATAAAAATAGTTATGCATAAGGTCATTCAAAGGAAGGGCTCATATTGTCTTAGTTTTGCGAAAGAGACGCAACAAAGTACAACCTACACATACTAGTTTTTCAAGTGCCATTTCAAAATCAGATTTGAAGTAGAAGTAAAGCATGTGAATAAGTAACGAACTGAGTAACAAATAAAGCGTACAAATAGCAAAGTGGATGCTCACTTTGATACAACAACAAGCATGAACATCTCATTCATGATAATTACCGAGTTCACCCACAATTTTAATTCCAAGTCTAACAATAAGCAGCCACAAATTTCAAGCGGTTGTCCCTAACCGTGGACACGGCTATTCGAATAGATTTATACCCTGCAGGGGGTGTACTACTTTACCCACACGACTCGATTAGCACGTAAGCCTCCGGATAATGGCACACTTCCTTTGGTATGTCTTGGCGGGAGAATCGAGATACGATCGTTTTCAGCAAGAAAACCCTATTGAGCTAAGTCCCCCATGTGAGATGTTTCCGATCTTAGTACAAGTAGCGTATAGCACTTGCTAAGGGGCTCACACGTTGTATTGAAAATACCGATGTAATGAAAAGGTAAATGGTGCTCCTTGCACACTATAGAACATTGACATCGATTCCTAAGGACAACTGACAAAGACACAATTGTCCCTACACCACCGTGAGACTTAACACAATAGGACCTTCCCCTTACTTGACCGTACAACACCCATATACTGCGTATGGTAGCACGAGAATTGCTTGAACAGCAGGTACCCAAAGTTCGGTCCTTAATTGTCCAGACAAGTCAACCACATACCCAAATCTCGTGCACAAAGCACCATCACTAACCAACACTTGTCCAGACCAAAAGCCCATTTAAAATGACAAAATTTTAACTCATAAAACAGATACGAAGATGATGCGGCGCATATACCATCTACTAATTTTACATGTGTTTCCTTTAGTTCTTGTGCACAGATTGGAGAACACAGCAAAGAATCTCCTACTATAGTGCATGCGGCGTGCGAAGAGGAGTCCATATGTGTGTTCCATCAAGGCGGGGCGCCTATCGTATGCATGGAGCCGACCATGGAGAAAGCGGCGCTCATGCATGCCTCTGGCCAGGAAATAAAGTCGGTTAATTTCCTAGATGGAGTTCGGCAGCAACAAGGAAACAAATCGGTTTGTGCTATTCCTAGCAGACTTGGGCTTGTTCACGTACCAAACAAAGAATCCAAGTCCAACATGGAGGCACAAGTGCATGCAAAACATGTACGTATTTATACGCAGCTGTGCATGCATGAGATACAGAAGGAAGAAATAACGATACATGATGTGCATCAATTTGCATGGGAGCCCGGAGGGTCACGGGATGCATGCATGCATATGCAACTAATTAGCCATGCAATGCATGTGTGTGTACGGGAGTCCATGAAACTTGCGCGTGAGAAGTTCTACATCTATACAATTACAAGCAATGGCAAGAGAGAGAAACAAGATTGGTTTGGAGATAAAAGGATAATCATCCGAATTGGAAGGCAGGAAATCAGGAAGATTGCTAGCGCCTGGAAGGATATTTCGTTTGATTTCCTATCTCTGCGTGCATTAGGATGGGGCCCACCTGGTGACCGAGTGCATGAGCAGGCAGTCCAGATATTACGTGTGTTTCCTATTTGTCCGCAAGAGAAGTTGGAAGCAGCACGTACGTTCCATTCCAAATCCACGTGATATCCTTTCTTTGCATGCTCTTGGATGGAGCCCACCTTGCATGTAACGTGAAGATGAGCTCTAGTTGTTTTCCATGTGGACACATATGCTATTAGTGGTTCACATATCACGTACGTGAGTTTTTAGAGTACTAGTTGAGTCAAAGTCCAACTCATGTTGAGTTCTAGCTAGTCCGAGTCTAGGTGCGTGTGTGTGTTGGCTATAAAAGCCAAGGTATTACATCATTGTAGGGGAGAAAAGGTTTTGAGTTATGAAATAAAACACGTATGCGTGTTGGCCTTTGGCCGTTAGGGTTCACCCCTATTATATGAGTGTTCTTGTGAATTCCAATCTTGGATTTCATCTTGGCGTGGTGGTTTCTAGCTGTGGTGCTAGGAGTTGCTCGTTGGATCTTTGATCCCTATTTCTCGTTCGTGTACTGTGGTGTGCGCGGGCGTGAGATTTATTTATCCAGAAGACGACGCACTGCTGATCTTCGAGTTCCACCGTGAAAGATCGGGCAACCCACGGATTCAATCTCGCCTTGAGGTTGATCCGCATCAGAAGATCTGAACCAAAAGTATATAAAGAGAGTTGTGTTTATCCCATAATTGTCGGGTTATTCCCGACAATCAAACTACCGGTTCTAGACTTGCATGGCTAAGCAAACCCGGACAATATAAATTCACACATCCTATCTTAAGCATTTCAGTACTGGAATAATTCATGGATAGCCACAATGACAAGATAATAGGGGGTGTCTAACTATTCATCACAAAAATAGCGACATTATCAAAAATAACATGCAAGCAATTATCATTGCATCTATCCAAACAAAACTGGGATCAAATATGATGCAAAAAGAAAGTTCAAAAGATGCTTGCCTTGCAGGTAGCTAAGTTGTTCGCTCTCAGTTGCGTAGGAGTCGATATCAATAGGCTCGGTATCTAGATAAATACAATACCGAATAAACATCGAGAAATACCTCAAAAATCAAAATGCTCAAAAATGCAGGATTTTCCTACAGTAGCTAAGTCATGATTTTAGATGATTTTTGGTGAAAGAATTATTCCATTTTGATTTAGGGTGTGAAAGTTATAATGGTTTGAATTTCAGTTTTCCATATGTCCGTTTTGAGTAATTTATTTATGAAGTGAAAATTTGTAGGGCAGTGGTGAATGCATGGATTATATGGATAAATAGGCAATATTATTACAAATTCAAAACAGTTGAGTTTGCTCCAATTGGAGTTTTCATAATTTAGTTATTGATTTCTAACGTTATCAGCTTTAATAATGCAAAAATAATGCCCTTATGGATCTTTTCCTCAAACTATAGATTCTGTGACAGAGGTAAGTTTGAAATCATTTTTACAATTAAGTTTATTTGAAATATAAATTATCAAAACTGATTTCACGGTTTTTGGAGTTTCCAAGAATTACTTATGAATTTTTGAAGTTATCAGCCCCTTTTCCATTGAAAAAATTAATAGTGTCAAAGGCTCATTTTCCAAAGTAATGCCCTCTGTTATAGAGACAAGGTTGAAATCAATTTTAATATAAAGTTCATTAAATATGAAAATTATCAGAAGTGGTTCCACCCATTTTGGAGTTAAAGTGATTTAGTTATGCATTTTAGAAGTATACATATTTTTCAGTGTACAAGTAAATGGTTTTCGGATTTTATAAATCATTTTCTACTTTTCTCACCGAGCGCTAGCCTAGCCACGGGGGATGACGAGTGGGACCGGGGTCAAAGGCTCTGACCTAATCAACGCTGACTCGGCCTCGTGCTTTAAAAAAGGCGTATTCCAAGGAATACGTTTTCAAACTCCTAAGCGTAAAACTATTTTAGACATGATAGGGATCGTTTTCCTTTGTGCGAAAACGTGCTTTATAAACTACGCAACCACTTAAACTATCTCGGGGCCACGTCATAGATCCATTACCACATAACTACAACGATTAGCGCTAATTAACGACAAAGCTTCGCTTGGTGTAATTTTCCGACAACAGAACACGACGCGACCGCGGCGTTGCCGTGCTCGCCGGCGGCGAGGGAAGGCCGGTGAGTGCAAGGTCTAAGCGCAAACGGAAAGGTAATAGCGATGGCTACCTTCTGGTGATGATTTTGTCGGTGAAGAGGCACGGTGGCGCGCCGGCGGCAAGGAGTCAGCGGAGGAGAGGTGCACGGTGCGGAGATCTCGAGTAGAACCCACCCGCGACAATCGGTGCTAGATACGGACTCTCGAGGTCCAAGCGATCTTGAAGGAGAGGCATGAGGACCAAGGGTCTTCGTCGTCGACTCCGTGGTGGCAGCAGGCGGCGAGAGAAGGTTACCGGCGGAAACGTTCTGGAGATAAAGAACATCGAGGTGAGGTGGGAACAGAACCAGGACATCCAGGAGATGGTCCCAGAGGGTTGAGTCGACGGAAAACTCACCGTGCCGTCGTCGGGGAAGAAGACGAGCTCGCACGACCGTGAAATTGAAAACCAAGAATCACAGAGCTCCTGTGCATAATCCGACAAATAAGTTGAGGGGTTTTACTCCTTATAATCTAGTACACGAAATGACGCGCAAGAAAGGGGGAGTATCTCACCGGAGACGAAAATGAACCCGGGGTGTCCTCCGGAGCGTGCTCTGGAGCTTCCAAAAGCACTGAGGCGGACCGGGAGCTACAGAGGAAAACAAGAGCTTGCATAAGCCAAAATGCAAACGACATGCAAGGTAGGAGTTGAGGAAAACAGAGGTGAGAAACTTTACCGAAGCAACTCGCCGGAACAAGCTTCCCTCTCCTCAACCGGCCAGAGGAGAAGTGAGCGAATGAGAGAGGTAGAAAGCGAGATAAAGACGGTTGAAGGATGGAATGAAACGGCGTCAGCAGAAAGCTCCGGAGTGGTCAAAACGGGCGGTGGGTCACGGCGTCGACGGAGCTGGGCAGGACTCCGCGGGCGCGTGGCGCTATGTCTCTGCTGGCGTGCCAACGGGAGGAAGACGACGCCTCAGACAGGTGGGGTCGTGCTGGCAGTGACTCAAAGAGCGGGGAAAACCAGAGCTACGTGGCGAAAGCGGACCGTCGATCTCGATCGGAAGGATGAGATTCTAGGTGTTGTTTTGAACCGTCAAAACATGACGGATCCGACCGTTGGGCTAGGATCGGACGGTGCATGCGACGGGCATTTAGGTGGTTGGGCTGAGCAGTTCACTGGTCGGGCTCGAGCCCAAGGAATAGTGCGATCGGTTAGGGTTTTGAGTTTGACTGACAATTAAATAGTTTTCCCTACTTTGACCAGGGGCTTAAAAATAGAAATAAATTTCCTAAAATCATGAAATAAATTGTGGGGGTTCCTGGGACAACCTAGTGTCCATACAAATTATTTAACACCACTGTTCATGATACCTTTTGTAATTTATAAATTCCAACTTAGGCTAGGTCTTTTAAATGGCGTTTGAATTTTTATAGGGTTCCAACCAGTCCCAAAAATTTGGAAAAAATTATATTAATTCATGAAAATTAATATAGTATTTGAATAAATTATTTCCATAGGATCTTCAGTAACATTTATTTCGGTTTTTAGTTTGGAGTTCAATTTGAATTGTATGTTCCATATGTTATTTAGAGATTTTCCAAGTACAATATTTAAATAAAAAGTTTCAAAACATGATGAATGCTAATGATATGCATAATAAATCTCTTTATTAATTTGAGGATGTGACAAAAGGCTATCATTATCTTGAACAAACTCGTTGGTTCCCTCTACAGTCACCGCGTCTGCGACGCCACAGCAGTCCCCGACGCTCCCGCTGCGATTGCGGGGGGATGTCAGTCCGATGGTTCCCTACCTTCGGCTTCCTCTCCAGTCTGATCGTCCGTGACGCTCTTGCTTTCCGCAACGCTACCGCTATGACTGCGGGGAGATGTTAGAGTATATTGGCATATCTCTATATTTGGTAGTTTAGGATTTGTAATCCCTGACTGCCTTATCTTTAGGAGAGGCTTCTTGCCCTCCAAACTTTGTACTCTATATAAACTGCCCTCGAGTCTCAATACAATCATCAATTACAATATATTCATCTTCCTACAAAATGGACCCCTTTAACTGTTATGCAAGTGTATTTACAGAAAAAGAATAAGGTATTGTATTTTCCTCGATCTATGTCTTTAACTAGAGTGGTACTACAGTTTTGCTTGCACTTACATATTCAATCGTTGTGGCCGTTACCTTTCTACCTTTTTCTCAGCGTCATATCTTTCTCCATCTTTTGAGTTGAAGGAAAACCATGCCGGGATAATTATCCACATCCCCTTTTCCTATAGTTATCTAAGACCATATCTGATGTTGTGTTTTAGCCAATTCAAAATAGGAGAGAGAAGTTATTGAAACGATTCAATACATTGGAGGGATCGATTCCAACAAAAAGTTTCTGGAACCGGACTCTATTTAAGAGTCGATTTAAAGCATTAAACAACTCATTTACGAAAGAGAGAGAGAGAGCGGTTGAGAGAGGATATTATTATTTTGTAGTTTTTTAATGTAACATGGGTCCCAGTTATTAGTAGAAATTGGTTCAATATATTGGAGAAAAACAAGTTCAGTTCTTTGAATGCTTACGTGGTATGACTTTGAATTGACATCGGTTCAATACACTAAAGATGATCTAAGAACCACAGCTTATTAGTTTTAATACGAACAATACATCTTTTACATGTTAACAGCCCTTTACAGATTGTCATAGCATGTTAATATTCCTATGCATTGGATGAAACAGGTCCATTTAGACTACATCATCGAGTGTAAGATCAGCTCACTAGCTTGTAGTTTTTTTTGGTTAATTACCAATCAGTCATATGAACTTTGTTTGTCTACTACATCATCTTACATTCTGTACTGCTGATATCCTTGGTTTTCTCTTTTAGTTCTTTATATATATTTCTTACCGTAAATCGTCACAGTATTGCTGTGTAACCACACCTTGAATTGCTCCTGAAAAAGTAGACTAGGTAGAGAAATAGATGAATTCCCTGGGTGGATTATTAGAAGGATAGGTTGGCAGCCGCAGTTCCATTAATAGATTAAATATTTAAATTAAACCAAAACATTCAGATTCAGATCAGCACATCAATAGATGGCTACACGCATAGACAACACTTGTAGAGGTGGACACCTTAAGTGCCACTCTCTTACAGATCAACTCCAACAGCCTTAGCCAACACCAGTAAAAGTTCAAAACAAGCAAACTAAAACAGGATCGCGCACAACACAGTAACGCTCACAGATAGCTTTCCTTTGTGTGTGTTATGATCTAGCAGACCTTGTTTTGGTAACCCCTGAAGTGTGATCTCATTTTTTAATGCTAACACCCTGGTGTCTCCTAACGCTACGCTTTCTAAGCAACCTGAGTGTTCTCTGAACTAGGTGAACTGATTCAGTGTCACGAAGTTGGTGAAGTTTGGTTTCTTCTAGTTACACGGCAAGGTTAAGATTGCACTAATTGGTGTGGTGGCACTCAAGTTTTGTTTTCCTTTCTTGTTGTCTATACTTTTCACTTGCTATTGTCAACCTTCACATGAACTGAAAAGCAACACATGAAATCCACATGTATATTTTTCCTGTCCTTAGAATTTTCAGTTTATATTGCATTAAAATAGACATGACATTAAAGTTGCTAGACATGGCATTAAAGTTGCCAAACATGGCATGCATGCTTGTTTCTTCGTATTGATTGTTCATCTCATCTGATTAATTGTTTATTTTTGTAATATATTCTTCTTTGAGGCCACACATGCTGCCATCTGAGAAAGCATTTTCTGCTGCTGTATCTGCCCTTGGCATCTACAACAAAGATGGGATAGTAGTTTAGAATTTTTTTTATTATTTAATCCTTTTTTAATTTAATTTTAAAGTTAACCCCTCACAAACTTTATTTTCAATTCTGACCCCTTTGGTCACGCCACCACCCGTGGTGTGACAAAACAACACTACCACGTCAGCCCATTTCTAGCCAAAGTCTTGTCACACCACTGGTAGTATTGTTTGGTCACGCCATCACCAGTGGCGTGACAAAAAGTACGATTTTGAGGACTTATCCTGTGGCGTGACAGTGTTGTTTGGTCACACCACGGGTGATGGCGTGATCAAAAAGGTCAGAATTGGAAATAAAGTTTGCGAGGGGTTAACTTCAAAATTAAATTAAAAAAAAAAATCTAGTAGTTTACGATGGAAAGGGGCTATTTAGTGCTGCTCGTGTTTGGTGGTAAGTTTCCTTTCTTCACAGAACTAAGTAAATATTCTCATTGTTCTTTGATGATTATAACTTTGTAAGTTCTCCTTGCCAATGCATCCTTACAATAGAGGTAATTGTTAAAATACCACATTTTTCTTCTACCTTTTGTAAAATGCTATTAAGTTGAATGCAATAGTCTACATGTCACATCTTATTTTTTTTCATTTCGTTAATTTACAATTTTAAAATATTTAGTTCATATTTTTGGTTTAATAATCCTAACCCACATATGAAAAGTTATTTTTGCCCCTCCCGTTGGTTTAGCAATCCCGGACCTGGCTGGGTCTAGCCTGCAGAAACCCAATCTTAGCGCCGATTCTACATCCAATTCCCTGAAGAAACCCAATCTTTAGCGGTTTGTTCTCTCCAAAATCCAATCTTTAGCACCAGATTCTGCTCAGAACGTCGGTGTTGTTGCGGAGATCCACCGTTTCTGGTTGAGCCAAGAAGAAGCTTAGCGTCGTCCTCCCATGTCGGACTCGGAGCTATCCCAGAGCACGGTGGTGTTTGGGCACCACCTGTGGGAGCTCGTCGGCATCGGCGCCGCCTTCGTGCTCCTCCTCGTCCTCCTCTCTCTGCTGTGCCTCCTCGCCTCCCGCCGCCGCGTCCCGGCGACCCCCGTCCTCCACCTCACCACCGTGGCGCCCAATGCCCACCCCAAGCACCCCGCCAAGCCGCCCAAGGACATCCAAGAAGTGCCCTCCCGCGCCGCCGCGCCCAAGGCGATGCTCGCGCAGGTGCTCCAGGCGCCGCCGCCGGGCTCCATCCATATCGAGACCGGCAAGGAGCACCGCATCACGTTCCCGGAGCAGCTGCCGCCCCACCACCAGCGGAGCGGGGGCCGTCGTAGCGCGGCGGCAGCGACGAGAGCCGGGCGTGCCGGAGGTGTCGCAACTCGCACCTGGGGTGGGGCAACTGGAACACTCTCAAGGAGCTGGAGGTAGCGACGGCGATGTTCGCCGACGAGAAGGTGGTCAGCGAGGGCGGCTACGGCATCGTGTACCACGGCGAGCGCCGCGGCAAGCTGTCTCCCGTCACTGTCGCCGTCGTCGCAGAGCTTGAGGAGGTCGCGGAGGTTGGAGGAGGCGGCGAGCTGCTCGGCGAGCGTGACGCCGCGCCGCAGCGGCAGCGCCCTCGGCTCCTCCATTTCCTGCGCAAACTCGGGAGGAGCCTACGCCCGCGTGGACTCGGATGCATACATACAAGGAGGGGCAGAACTGACATTTCGCATCTGGGCCAGAGCCATTAAACCAGAAATAAGACTACAATATTCGATAAGGACAAATTACGAAGCGCAAATATAAGAACTGGCAACTAGACTATTGCATGAAACATAATGGCATTTTTATAGAAGACAGAAGTAAAATGTGGTATTTTAACAATTGTCGCTTTACAATGAGCTTCATTTATACTAGTTTTGATATTTAATTGTATGTGTGTGATGCCTGTTTCCTTGATAACAGGATGTTTCGTGTTTTCGTAAACATGATACACCTCTACACAATTCGACACTACAGTTAATCTGATACAAAAGCTTTGCTCTGTTCATTTTCTGTTGTCATTTGAGGAACGAAGATGTCTGTCGAGCTGGATTGAGTAGTGCCAGTGCTGCCGCCGCCTGTGACGGCTGAAGATGTACAGCTGAAAGCATCAACCGGCGGCATGTATGTTACCACCGGCATCCTTGCAGGAAGGCTCGGCAGCGACGCCTCGAAGCGCAGCACGTTGACGGCCTGCCTGATGGACGGTCGCAGGCTCCGATCAGGGTGCGAACACCAGAGCCCGACGACCATCACACACTCCATCTCCCGGCCGTCGAATTCTCCCTTGAGCCGCGCATCGGCCACATCAAGAATCCTTCCCTTGCGGTGTGAGTCCCAGACCCACTGGGCAATGTGGATGGTGTCTTCGTCATTCTGAGCCACAATAGGCCGCCGGCCACAGGCGATCTCAAGCAGCACGACGCCGAAGCTGTAGACGTCAGACTCGGCGTTGGCCCCCCTGCCGGTAATCATGCACTCGGGATCAATGTACCCCATCGTGCCGGCAAGCACCGTCGTGTGCGAGCCCCGGCCGTGGTCGACGAACCTCGCGAGCCCAAAGTCGCCGAGCTTGGCGCTGAATGACGCGTCCAGCATGATGTTGCTCGGCTTGATGTCCCTGTGCACGACGCACTGCTCCCACTCTTGGTGTAGGTAGAGAAGCGCAGAGCCTAACCCGAGCACAATTTCATGCCTGGAGATGGAGTATTACTACAGCATCAGTTAAAGCTCGCAAGCATTTGGAGAAAGTGATGTGCTATATGCTCTCGTCATAGGCCTATGTACCTGAGTGGCCATGGTAGCACGTCGTTCTTGGCTCTGTAGAGATGCGTGTCGAGGCTGCCGTTGGGCATCAGCTCGTAGACGAGGAGCAGCTCGCCGCCGCCGTGGCACCAGCCGATGAGCTGCACGAGGTTGCGGTGCCGAAGCCGGCTTATGATCCTCACCTCGAGGCGTACTCCTTCCTCCTGCTTGGAGCCCTTGGACACTCTCTTGACAGCCACCTGAAGGTTCAGCTCCTTCAAAAATCCTATGTACACTGAACCGAAGCCTCCTTCGCCGAGCTTCTTGTCGTCGGAGAAGTTTTTAGTTGCAACGGCCAACTCGCTGTAGCGAAATCGCTTGGGTCCTGTCCCTTTCTCGAAGTCGTCTTCCATGTCTGGCTCATCGTCCAAGAAGTTCCCCTCTTCCAGCTCTCGTTCCCTCGTCTGCTCAAGGATTTTAGCCTGTTTTCGCCGTCGCCTTAGAGGGATCCAGATCAAGAAGCCCAGAATGATCAAGAACGAGACAGAACCGACAGCCAGGCCGATCACTAGCCCTGTTTTGGAAGACGGCGAAGATCCTGTGGGCCAAAATCGGGAAATTAATACCACACTGAACACACTGGTGTGGTCCATTAATAAGACGTAGTAACAAATGCTAACCTTGAGCCGGCTCTGGCGACGACGGTCGCAGTGCCGTGGGAGCAGGAGGAGAGGTGACGTCGAAGGCGCCAAGCTGGTATCTCAGGTAGCAGCTGTACCCCTTGATGGAACCTCCGGTGTTGTTGGGGAACAACTTGGGCAGAAGGAGGATGTAAACGTTGAGGCACCGCAAGCACTCGCTCGCGTTCAGGTCCCTCGTGCACTGTGCCAGCCCGTACATGTCCTGCGAGCTCGAGTACAGATCCCTTTCGTTGGCGAGCAGCAAGGGCGACACTACGACGGTTGACGTGAGCCGGCGCATCAGCGATTGCCACGTTCTGTTCAAGCCGGCCGAGGCGACGGACTCGCCGCTGCCGTACACGACGAACGGGTAGGTGAACTCGGCGGTGCTGAAGAAGGGCTCGCTCGAGTACCGGAGCAGGCACGCGTCGTACGCGGCGCTCACCGTCCTGCTGGACGGGCACACCTGCGTGATCCCGGCGGGTGCCCGGGCGAGGCAGTCCTGGCACTGGGTGGCGTTGCAGTCGGCAAAGCACATGATGAGCCCGAAGACTTGGTCGGGCCCCGTCCCGACCGTGCCGTTGTAGAACCACCCATTGTTGTCGGCCGCCGTGGGGAGGGCGGAGAGGAGCTGGTCGAGGTTCTTCTTGTACTGGCTGCCGTCGGTGTAGTTGCCGTTTGTGGAGCAGTAAGGATTGAATGGGCGCATGAGCTTGTCGTCTTGACCCACCGCCGCGACGCAGAGCGAGGCAGCGACGGCGAGGAGCAGGAGAAGGCGGGGAGCCCGAGCCATGGACGATGGCCGGTTACGCCGCTGGTAACCGAGGAACTGAACGTACTTGTGCTCTACTTACCCAGTTACCCTGAATTTCCTTTCAGGATCGTGCAGCTGATCAAGGTTTTTTAACTTTTATTGTCACGTTTTGGAGTTTGATCAGGTCTCCTGTGGCAAGAGAGTCAGCGTACTGCACGCGGCACGCCATTATTTTTCTGCTTAGTCCCTGTCAAAGCCATTACGTTGTTCGGACCGTGTCAATTGGTTGTTATTGAAGCATGTACGGCATGAGCAAACCATCATTTTATTTGCTTTGCAGCTAGCGCTAGCACTAGCACTCAGGGAAAAAAAACCGGTAACCGCTTACCGGCGGGGTCCGGGATTTTGGATCCCGGCCGGTTTTTCCGGTTTTTACAAATTCAAATTCAAATTTTTGAATTTCGAATGATTTTTAATCAAATTCAAGCGGTTTTCATCCGGTTTTCGAAATCCGGTAACGGCGATTACCGGCGGGTTTTTTCGCCAACGGCGGGATTTACCCCGGAAACGGGTTTTTGATCCTTGCTAGCACTACTGCACTAGCTAGCAGTTGGCTTACAAGTGGGTGGGGAACGCGAGGCCGGCTCCGGGCGGTCTGGACCGAGAAACCAGAGGAGAGCTCCATTTGGCTTGATCTAATTATATATTACAGGTTTGCTGCTATTTATATGCTGTATACGATGGTTAAAAGATAGGGATTGTTGCCTGAAAATTAGTTATTTATCAGTCACTTCGTTTGATTTGCATCCAATGGTAAGGAATAATTCGGTGCAAGTGCAACACAAAAACAGATCTGGGCTACGGTTCTCTGTTAACGGGTCCGAATTTCAGAATCAGCACCCGTTTTTTGGCCCGTTACCTTCTGGGCTTTTATTTTGTGGGTTGTTATTTCTGTGGGCTGTATCCTGAAAAAATTTTATTTTCTGTTTTATTTTTTGTCTCTGTGTTGAATTGCGCAACACGTATAAGGCCTGTGGAACATGTACAAGGCCTGTGGATCAAACGCTAAACATGAACACCACAAACAAGGCATGTGGATCAAAACCCTAAAAACATCGTTAGCTCTGATTTCCCTGCAAGCAGGTCGGCCCAAACTGGCCTGTGTATCAAACCCTAAAAATTAAGAAACCCCACTTGTCAGACTTCTCCAGACAAAGAATAACCCCACATGTCAGGCTTCTTCCCCATCTCCACTGCCCAATCTGCAAAGAAAAGAAGAGGAAGAAAAAAAGACGATCAAAAGCCCAGAATACAAAATCCTAAAGCACGATCAGGAGTAGAAAACCAATGGAGGATGAGAACGATGGACACAGAGGGAATGAGAAGGCATTGGAAGAAAAGAAGGCAATCAACCAGAACACAAACTCAAAGGTACTAAACTTTTTAATCTAAGCAACCAATCTGGATTGTTCTCCATCACCATCTGACGGATTTTTTCTGCAGTAAGCATACCATAACGTCATTGTTTTAACCCTGATTTCATCACTTGGAATTAGCCCCCCATTGTAGCTTTGAAAATCTTTTTGAAAAATAGTCAGTATCCGAAGTGCCTAAATTTTTATTGAAAAACTGCAGCATACATTTTAGTTGCACACCAAATGTACTAAAGTTGCAGAACTAGTAATCATGAAACTTTAATAAAAATAAAATGCAAGTTTATATATCTGACGTGTTTTTTTGGAAAAAACACAAAACTTATTTTAGACATAAATTTTTCCTTTTTTGCATGTCTAATGTAGAGCGGCAAGTTTGAGGATGACATTGTCATGTATGCAAAAATGCTAGATGCTTCATATGAACCTTGGCTACAAAAACAGCAGCTACAAGAGGTACAAATAAAAAATTTCCATAAAACCATCAATGTTGCACAAGTTGAAACCCAAAAATTCCTTATGGTGTCATATTGCAAACCAGTAAATAATTGGAAAAAATAATATATTCAATTGCAGGGACAAGTCTACAAAAGGCAGGAGGAGCTCAAATGACAGTTGGAGTAGAAGATAACATTAATGTGAGTTTATCAATTTTACTGTGATCTAAATTCAACAAGTAATCACCAAAAACAAGTATGACTGTACTATGCAACAGCAGGTTACTCTATCCCAGGAAGGCAGCAACTCATACACTAGCCTTATGCAACAAATGAACATCTTTGCACATATTTCAGCACAAAACAACCAGGTAAGCTACAATTTTCACTAAACTTTGCAAAAAAAATTGTCTGATGCTTACCAACTGACCATTTTTTAAAAATATAACTGTGCGCAGCTTGAAACCGAAAACTTCAACTACATGTTGGAAGCACCTTTATCATTTGAGGTGAGGAAAAAATATATGAATTTCCATTACATCGAACCAATACATGAGAAATTGAAGAAATAAAAAATCTTTACTAATAATTTTTTGCTCTACTTGCCTTTCCAACAGAATAACATGTTCATGACTAGCAGCATGATTGATTACTCACAAAAATCAACTGAAGATCTGCAAGAAACACATTCAGATATTCAGCAAGAAGATCAAAAAAAATCCCAAGTGACTACAAACATCAGGGGAGATGAGGCAAGATTTGGTAATGAGGCTGACGAGCAAATAACACTACAGGATGAAAACATGATGGAAGAAGATAACGACAACTACGCACAGCAAGAAGAAAATCAATCAGGGCCATTAACAGAGGAGGATATAGAGATTTATCTAGAGAATGAAAGTATTAAGGCTATCCATACAGCAGGCCAAGAGACTGAAAGCAAACATCTGCCGTATATTGACATGACATTCGCAACTGACGAAGTGGCACATACGTTCTACAACGATTATGCATTCATAGTTGGTTTCTCAGTCAGCAAAGCTGGAAACTACCATTCTAGGAGCAAGAAAAACCTAAACAAAATCACAAGAGTAACATTTAAGTGCAATAAGACCGGCAAATCAAAGGATGAACAACAAAATACAAATCAGCTAGTAGAGGGGGCCACCAGCAACAAGGTCAACACCCAGAAAGAAAAAACAACTTCACCAAAGCCAACGGTAAGAAAAAGGAAGAGCAACACAATTAAGAAGACCGCACCCCCTGCCTGGATGGTGGTCACGTTAACGAGAGTCTTTGGCACATCACAAGGCTAAATCTTGACCACAACCATGAGCTCACCCCGCAAGGAGAGACTAAGTTTATGCGATCACACAAACACATGACAACTGAAGAAAAAATGCTCATAAGGACTTTCAATCACGTGAAGATACCAAACAGAATGATAATGGCAATTCTTTCGTATCTAAGAGGAGGTCTGTCCGCTGTACCATACACAAAAAAAGATGTGAGCAACTTCAGAACGTCTATAAGAAAAGAAGCTTCAGTTAATGACATGATGCAGGTCATGGAATACTTCTCCAAGAAACAAGCAAATGACCCATTGTTCTTCTACAGTTTTGAGACGGATGAAGATAATAGAGTTAGAAATATATTTTGGGCAGATGGACGGTGCAGGAGTTACTATGAGTTGTATGGTGACTGCATGAGCTTTGACACAACATACAAAACAAACAAGTATAATTTCCCCTTTGCGCCTTTTGTTGGAATTACTGGTCATGGGCACAATTGTTTGTTTGGTTGTGCATTCCTAAAAGATGAGACTATTGCAACATTTGAGTGGCTGTTCAAGACACTTTTGACATGCATGGGAGGTAAAGCTCCCACAACAATTATCACAGATCAAGATGGTGCTATGAAGGCTGCAATTGCCTCAGTGTTCCCTTACACTAACCACAGAAATTGTGCATGTTCATATAATGAAAAGGCACAAGAAAAGACTGGAGATGCCTTGACTCAAAACTGGATCGCATGATGAGTTTCACGACATTGTGAACAACTCTCTAACGAAACGAGTTTGAAACTTTATGGCAAGAAATGATACAAATATGGATTACAAAGCATCAAATACTTCCAAGTTATGTGGGAAACAAGGAAGAGATTTGTGCCTGTGTATTTTAAACAACAATTCTACCCTTTCATCCAGACAACGGCAAGAAGTGAGGGGACTAACTCAGTTTTCAAAAGAAACGTCGGCCCAACATACAGTATAATAAGTTTCCTTGCAGCATATGAGAGAATAGCATACACAATAGCTGAAAAGCTAAAAGAGCAAGATATGCAAACAAGGGACACAAACCCACTATACTGGTCTGAATATTACTTTGAGAGGCAAGCAGGACAGCTATACAACAGGAGCATTTTTGTCACAGCCCCAACTAATTAAATTGGATTAGTTTGTATTTCACTAACATGCATTATCAAATTCAAATCATTTCATAATATATTGCACTTGGAAAATCTGTTAAAGACATGAACCTACCCTTCAAATTTGAATTTCAATTCAAATCAGTGATAAAAAGTTGTGATCATCATCTGGAACCAATTTAATCAAATACTAAATTAATTATCATGAATTAATATAATTTTTCCAAAAATTTTGGGAACAGTTTGAACCTAATTAAAATTCAAACAACCTTCATAGACATACCACATGTTTGAATTTATATATCACAAAATTATATCATGAACAGTAGGGTTCAATAATTTTTATAGACACTAGGTTATCCCAGGAACCCCCACAAATTATTTCATGATTTTATGAAATTTATTTCTATTTATAAAGCATTGGTCAAAGTGGAGTCACTATTCTAATTCTCAGTCAAATCACTAAACCAACTCAGCCGCTACTGTTCCTCCGACCGAGCCCAAAGCCACGCGGTCGAGCCCAGTCAACTAAACGCACCCCCGTTCGCGACCGCCCAATGGAAGATCGTGGTGAGATCCGCATCGCCGCCCGCCCTTTCCCCTCGTCCTTGAACCTCAGCCCTTGGATCCAGATCTGACGGCCACCGTTGGACCTCATCTCCAGCACACGCGCGAGCGAGGAGCCGACCAGTGGGCCCCGTTTGTCAGCTTCGTCTTCCTCCGTCGCGTCTGCTCGAGCGCGCGCCACGCGTGCCGCATCGCTCTGCTCCGCCTCGTTGCGCTCCGTCGCCGCGTGAGCGCGCGCTCAACCACTCCTGGAGCTTCTCGTCTCGCGCCTTCACTCGTCTTCTTCCGGGCATAATACCTCGGCATCCCCTTTCTTCCTCACTTTCTCTCTCGGTGGTGAGGAAGGAAGCTCTCCGTGCTCATCTCTCGGGTAAGCCCCTTCGCGTGATTCCTCGTGTTCTACCCTCCATGCCTTCTCCATTTTTGCTAACCCTAGATCTTGCGATGACTTGTAGCATTGGTTCCACCTTGGTGCCATTCGGCCGCTCTGGAGCACGCACCGAGTGACATCCTCGTGCCATTTCTCACTTCTAGGAGGTATGGTCCTCAATCCACCGCGTCATCTTCCATGCTTTAGTCCACTGATCTAAACCCCTCAATCGATTTCGTGATTTCATGGCAGGTTTCTATTGAATTGAGGATCGTCTCATTTTCGGCCGTAGCCCAACCTCTTCATCTCCCACTTCATTTGGTAAGCTATCCTTCAATTCCTTGCTCTTATAGCTTGCTCTCAAGCCCCTTGAGCTAACCCGAGCATTCACCTTGCTTCTTTTTGCTCAGATCTCCATCTCTACGTCGAGTCGTGTCATCGCCTTCTTCTTCTCCGGCGCCGACACTGCTCCAGCCATCCCCAAGCTTCCCCAGGTCCTCTCCTAGCTCAGGTAGCTTCCCCATGCCCCCTAGGAGCATAAGCATGTGTCCATTTGCTCGGAACATTTTCAAATCGGCGAAACTTCTCTTGCCGTATTTAGTACCGCCGCTCCCCTCCGGCTAGCCGGCGGTCTAGACCACCTCCACCGCCGAAAACACTTCCATTGGGTGCGCAATGCTATTGCGCGGCTAATGGTACCTTTAGTTCGCACTGCCGTGGCGCACAACGCCGGGAAGCCGCCGGTGAAACGCGCGGGACCGAGAGTCCCGTTGTCGTACGCCGACAATCACTGTAGCCAATGATTAGGAGTAAATGATGATCATTAGCATTTAATCCCTGTCTTAGCAACGCTAACGTTTCGCTTACACGTGGGTCCCGTGCACAGAAAACTGCGGGGTTAAACCGTAGAGTGGAGTGACTGACGTGTGGGACCAGCGGCGTAAGTGCCGTGCACCGTGCGCGTGCACCCGTAGACCTAGTCCAGTGGATCTACTCGCTGACAGCGGGACCCACATGTCAGGACGAAATTTTAAATCTGAGTAAAATTGAAAAGTGCACTGTTCTCCGGGTCCCGCTGGTCAGTCACTGTGGCTAGCACGTGGCTCGGTGAGAAAAGTAACGATCACTTTAGAAAATCCGAAATCCATTTATTTATACACTGAAAAATATGTGTAACTTTGAAAATACATAACTAATTCATTTTAATTCCAAAGTAAGTGAAACCACTTCTGGTAATTTTCATATTTGATGAACTTTGTATTAAAATTATTTTCAAACCTGTCTCTGTAGCAGAGAGCTTTATTTGGAGATTAATCCATTAAAACCATTATTTGTACAATAGGAAAATAACTGATAACTTCAAAAATGCATAAATAATTATTGGAAACTCCAAAAACAGTGAGACCACTTTTGATAATTTTCATTTTCAGTGAACTTAATTCTAAAAATGGTCTCCCTGTTACTTCTGTCACAGAAACTATTTTGGGAGAATATAATCTTTAACTTCATTTTTCTTTATACTATAAAAGGCTGATAACTTTGAAAATCAATAACTAAATCATAAAAACTCCAAATGGGGCAAACTCAACTGTTCT
This sequence comes from Ampelocalamus luodianensis, assembly GCA_036346255.1. Taxonomy (NCBI): domain Eukaryota; kingdom Viridiplantae; phylum Streptophyta; class Magnoliopsida; order Poales; family Poaceae; genus Ampelocalamus; species Ampelocalamus luodianensis. Next base: position 43,443,758 of record CM070640.1, on the reverse strand, counting down.
GAACTTGTATTAATATTACCTATTTACCTATGTAATCTTTTACCCCACCACTGTCCTACAAATTTTCACTTCATAATTAAATTACTCAAAACGGGCATATCGAAACCTGAATTTCAAAATAGCATAACTTCCAATTCATAACCCCAAATGGAATAATTCTTTTACCTAAATCCATCTAAAATCATGACCTAACTACTGTAGAAAAATCATGCATTTTTTAGCATTATGATTTTTGAGTTGTTTTCTCGGTATTTATTTGGTGTTATAATTATATAGATTCCGAGCCTATTGACGTCGACACTTACGCTACCGAGAGCGAGCAGCTACTATACCAGCAAGGCAAGCATCATTTGAACTTTCTTTTGCATCATATTTGATCCCAGTTTTGGTTAAGATAGTGCAATGATAATTGCTTGCATGCTATTTTGATTATGTCAATATTTTTGTGATGTGTAGTTTAGTTATGTCCTATGCTTGAGGTTAATCTTGAATTATGCCAACTCCTATATGCTTAAGATAGGATGTGTGAATTATGGGTTGTAGAATTGCTTAGCCATGCAAGTCTAGATACGGTAGTTCGATCGTCGGGAATAACCCGATGGTTTTGGGATACACACAACTCTTACATTATGTTTTTACTTCAGATTTTTGTAGCTGTTTTATGAGTAAAACTTTGTCATTTGTAAATGAGATTTGGTCCGGACAAGTATTGGTTAGTGATGGTGCTTTGTGCACGAGCATTGGGTAAGTGGAAGGACTTGTGCGGACAATTGAGGACCGAACTTTGTAACGTCGTTAATTCAAGTACACTCGTCTTTGCCACACGCGGTTGGGAGCCGTATGGTTAAGTAGGGGAGGTTTTATTGTGTTAAGTCCTTGGTGGTGTAAGGGCATAGTGACCGTGAAATCCTATGTTCTTTGAGGAGCCGATGTAATCCTTTATAGTGTGCAAGGAGCACCAATTCTTTTGTTTTGATTGCATCGGTATTTCCAATATAACTTGTGAGCCCCTAGCAAGTGCTATCGGACGCTTGTACTAGGCAAGGAACCATCTCACAAGGGGACTTAGCTCAATAGGGTTTTCTTCTGAAAATGACGTATCTTGATTTACAGTGGCACACCATAGGAAGTGTGCTATATTCGGAGGCATCCGGAGGCTAACGGGCTAATCAAGTCGTGTGGGTAAAGTAGTACACCCCTGCAGGGTATAAATCTATTCGAATAGCCGTGTCCACGGTTATGGACAACCGCTTGAGTTCGGGAGTTACTATTGTTAGACTTTTAATTAAAATTGTGGTTGAACTTGGTATTCGTCATGAACGGGATGTTCATATGTTTAGTACATCAAAGTGGGCTGCCACTTTGGTCTTTGTATGATTCAATTGTTTATTACTGAAAAGCTTTGCTACATATTTTACTTCTACTTCAAATCTGATTTTAAATGGGCACATGAAAAACTAGTATGTGTAGGATGTTAATTGTTGCGTCCCTTTCGCAAAACTAAACCAATATGAACCATCCTTTGAATGACCCTTATGCATAACTATTTTTATTTGTGTAAGACTTGCAGTACACTTGTACTCGGCCGGATGTTCTTTGGCCTTTCGGTGAGGAAGGTTATGCTTATGATGATCTCGCTAGTGTTGACTTGGGTGACACTAATGAGTAGGGTGCTACCATTTAACTTCCAGTCGGTTGCCGATGGGTGATGGGCATACCACCACTGGTCTTTTGCTTTTATTTATTTACTTCCGCTGCTACTTGGTACTTTACTTGAATTTGGCCGGTCGGCCGTTTGTAATAAGCTGTAGACTATGACTATTATGCAGTATGTCTTTTTATCTATTGTTGTATGCATTGTATGGATGTAATCAACGTTTGGATGAGGGTATGAGTATATTGGTTGTTGATCTTGGGAGCCAATATATGTCATACTCGTTGTTGATGAATTCCCACTTAACTCTCACTTGGATAGAGTTAAATTGGAATTCATTTACCGGAGACCCGTAATTATGTCCCTAAGACCTTGTCTAATCTCGGTCTTATGGAGATAATTACCGGGGTCCCCACAGCGTTCTACAGGTTTCAGCAATCACTCAAGGGCACAACAAGACTAAATGTAAAAGAGATAGACAAAGATGAATGCTATGAAGTATACAAATCAGATAATCATGCAATGAGGGAATTCAGACCTAGGAAATATATTGTGCTAGTTAATTTACTTCAAGAGGAATTCAGTTGTATCTGTGCCATGTTCCATAAGGACGGAATCCTTTGTGCACACATTCTTAGGGTAGTGATCCACCTGAATATGACACGATTGCCAGAAAAGTATTTCATTGATAGATGGAGGCCTAAAGAACGAAAGGACATCAGAAATAAGGAAAACATGTTACCTCTAGCACTAATTGGGAATGACAGTCAACTAAGATTCAACATATTGTCAAGACGTTTGGTGGAACTGGCATCTGAAGCTTCAAAATCAATAGACAAGTATACGTACCTCCTGAATGAAATAGTAAGAATGGAAGACCACCTGAGCAACATGGCAACCTCTGCACCAAGGGCTGTTACAACAAATGAAATAAATGGATCAGATAACACAGGGGTAGATAAAGATGACAACTCAATAACACACATCTACGACCCTGAAAATGCCCAAACTAAAGGCAGACCTCTCACAGTTGGCAGGCAGAAGACATTAGTAGAGAAGTTGCGTAGTAAACAACAAATTACCTGCAGTCTTTGTGGCAGCCACACACACAATATTCAAAAGTGCCCGAAGAGACACCTCGACATTGCACCTGAAAAAAAAAGAAGAGAACTGCAGCTAAGAAAACAGGTAACAATAATTTATGACTATCTTGTTAAATAATGAACCGCACACAAGTGAAAAAAAACCCACAAAGAAAATATGACTATCATTGAGTTGCACATATTTTAAAAAAACCACAAAAATTTTGCAAACTATTTTTTGAGCCTGATCATGGTCATGTGGTAGTTTTAAAAAATTGAGAGCATTGATTTATGCATGTAGATAACTTTGTATTAACTATCTGATTAAAACTAGGTTTTCATAATGTTGCAGGTAATGATGACAGGGGCCAATAGAGGAGCAGGTCAAGCTACAACATTGAAAGATCCAAAAAAGATACAACCACTACAAGATACAATAAAGGCATTAAGGAGGGCTAAAAAAACATTCAATTCATAATGTAATTTATGAATGAATGATGTAAACAGCTAATGACTACCTGTTAATTTATTACATGTTACTCTTACTGTATTAAATGAAGTTTTAATAGTTTTCATTACTAGTTGCTATTGGCCGATGGCGGAGCTAACAACATGATTCCAGAACAAACATAATATAGAAAAGAAAAGAAAAATCTATCCTAGAAAAAAGTTAGTAGTCTGAACTGTTACCTGCCGCCAGCACTCTCACTCAATGTCTTAATTTGAACGAATTGTTGTCCTATTAGATCGACTTGATTAGGCAGCAAAAAAAAAGAAAGATACATAAGCACATTTATCAAAACATTTTGTTTCAGGAGAAAAAATATGCATGCTTATAAGAAATAAAAGGAAGAAGATTTCAGTAGGCTACCTGAACCAGGCTGAGGAAATGACAAAATTGCCACTTCACCTTCTTTCGAAGTCCATTTAAACTCATGTGTCGGTAGCACAAGTGCAAAATATAAACCATACTCAGGAGACACCAAAATTAAAAACAGGAAATCATACTAAGGTAACACCAAAAAAACAGTAACAAATACAACAAAAAAAAAGAGTATACCAATTCAATATATCCAAATTTACAGACAATTCTCCAAGATCAAAAAACATGACAGAATTTATTACATATATTGCAACTACTAACTTTACATTCTACTAGCACAGAAAAGCACCCTTGAAGAACCGTAATATATTCAGACAATTACATCCAGCTGCATATCACTGAGAAATATATGAAAGAGTGATACTGCAGGTCACATTTGCTCTGAGGATATGCCGTGGGCCTAAATGAACAAATAAAAGAAAAAAACAATCAATACAAACAAAACAAAGCTACAATAAAGCAAAAAAAATTTTTTAAAAAAGTACTGACCCTGTAGTCATACTCAGTGACTAGTCTTTGTGCTTCTTTCGCCTCATTGAATGAACTAAACAAAAGGTTGTTAACGTACTGAACACGGATGTGTGCTATATCAGTTTGGCAGAATTTGTCTTTGAGAGGGACTAGAGGGTCCCATATCTCCAAAAACTTCATAGCAAAAACTCCTGAATCATCACTAAAATAACAAGCAAAAATTAACAAAATATTGAAAACTATTTTGACAGGTTACGTGAAACAAAAACAACTCAAAGTAAAAAAAGGAAGAAAAACATTACATATTTCCTTGAAGGGGAACTTGAGGAAAAATGACATCAAAATCATTGAAATTCTTCTCAAAAGGTGCAAATTTTGTCCATGCCTTCTTGAAATTTGGGATCTGTTCAAACATATAAATAAAGAAGCAAATTGGCAATCAGAAAAAAATTGCACAAACAGCGGCCTTAAAAACAAGTATAAGAATAAACTTACAATAATACTTCTGACAGATTCGTGGTAGGGAGTATTCTGTCCAAATGCTGAATCCAAAAAGACAAACATATTGTCCCTCAAGTGAACAACAAACACAAACCAGTGTGACTCATGAAAGATAGGGAAGAAAAGCTGCACGACTTAACAATAATAAACAAGAGTTAACAATAATAAATAGGTCAAAATGATAAGGATAAAAAAAAGAAAAAAAATGAAAAGTTACCATGTTAGAGGCGCGAAGTGGATTTGCTTTTCCAGCACCCTGAAAGGCTCTCTTTGTGCATGATATCATTTCATTTTTTTCCTTTCATCAAAAAATTTGCCCATAAGATAATCCTAAATGAATATGACAGAATAATCATCAAACATAATTTCAAAAAGATCAATGCGCTTGTACGAAACGAAAAATGTAAAAAATAGTAAAATCGCTTACGCCAATTGTAGAAAAGAAGTAATGCTTCTTTGAATTGACAGGATGATTATCCTTGAAAAGCTTTCGACAAAGGGCATTAATAACAAATTTCTCAACTCGCCCAGTAGGCTTCAATGAGCTACCAAGGGACATAAATGACTTCACCCGCATAACCTAAATGAACACATTGGGAACCATTATTCATATCTTTAGTGTTCAAAAATATTGGTTGTGTACAGGAAACAAACAAAGTTGCACTCTATTTGAACTAAAGTTACATAACAATAATATCTGCAAATTTAATTAAACTAGAGTGCAAGTCCACATTAAAAATCTAAATCAACTAACAAATGAACGTAACATATTAACCTAACCTATAAGAAAGCAAATACATATATATAAAGTAAAAAAGGTAAGGGAAGAAAAAACATGACAAATATGCTAGCTACAAGACCTCCTCCCCCTCTTACTTACGTTGTCAACTATAAGAAATTGGAAAACAACACCAAAAATATAATTCAAAAATCAAATAGATCATAAGTAAACTGGCAAAAAAAAAAACAACCTGTTTGGGAGTTGTTCTTATGTGATGACTCATCCGATGTTAATTTCAGTGTTGCTTGAGAACTGTCATTGGCGTCTATAGTATACGTATATAGTATTTTAGTGTAGAGATGTGCGTACCTTGTGCAGTTTTGCATGTAGTACAGAGTAGATGGATATGTGTCTTCTGTACAGAACATCTAGACTGATATTGTCATCTTGTGTGGACTTCTGTTCTAAAAAAAACTTACGTGGACTTCTAGCTCTAAGAGGAAAGCCTGCCTCATCTAGTTTTACACACTAGATGACATCTTGGCAACAACTCATGCTTCTGTACATATGCACATCAGCACTTCCCACTTGGAATCAGAACTTCAGAAGTCCACGGTCGATGACAAATCAGCCGAGATGTGTTGCACACCGCATATGCAGGTCTCAACAACCCACGCTTCCTTATGCACATCGTCAGATCATACACCGGTCTGTGCTCCATACGATTTATCTAGCAAATGAACCGCAGAGTAATTCAGTAAACACAAGCACGCCCCGGTTGACCATCGTCCCCCTACCTTAAAAAAAACATTGCCCGCCCAGGGCATGCGGGCGCTGGCCCAAAGAGGGCGCTAGCACACGAAGCGCTTGATGCTCAATTCGTCGAGGCATTGCGCCTGGGAGGAGGGCTAAATTGTCTACCGAGGTCGGAGCCAACGAAGTTGGTGAAGTCCTCACCGGGGACGTCGCCAAAGCATCAGACTCCCCAGCAGGATGCGCGCCAGAGTGCAAGATTCTCAACTCGCCGAAGCATTGCCTCTGGGCGGAGAGCTATGTCATGCGGAGGCAAACGCTGTTGACGTATGCTTACGCCTATCGAGGCTGGAGCCCGCGAAGCGGGTGAAGTCATTTAAATACACATTGGGAACCAGTATTCATATCTTTAGTGTTAAAAAATATTGGTTGTGTACAGGAAACAAACAAAGTTGCACTCTATTTGAACTAAAGTTACATAACAATAATATCTGCAAATTTAATTAAACTAGAGTGCAAGTCCACATTAAAAATCTAAATCAACTAACAAATGAACGTAACATATTAACCTAACCTATAAGAAAGCAAATACATATATATAAAGTAAAAAAGGTAAGGGAAGAAAAAACATGACAAATATGCTAGCTACAAGACCTCCTCCCCCTCTTACTTACGTTGTCAACTATAAGAAATTGGAAAACAGCACCAAAAATATAATTCGAAAATCAAATAGATCATAAGTAAACTGGCAAAAAAAAACAACCTGCTTGGGAGTTGTTCTTATGTGATGACTCATCCGATGTTAATTTCAGTGTTGCTTGAGAACTTTCATTGGCGTCTTCCTGATTCAAGTTGTCATGAGCTGAATGAACAGATGGAATTTTCACTGTAGATTGGGAATCATTATTCACATCTTTAGTGTTCAAATGTTCGTTGTGATCCTCGTTCCTGGGGGAATTATCAATATCTGGGCCATTGCCATTGTCTTCCATGTTGTACTCATCATCATTGCCAGAAGGACGGTCATCGGCACAATCACTTGTTGTAGCAGTTGATAAATAGTTCAATACATCCATAACAAGCACTTCAGACTTATAGCAAGAAACATCAGGATGGTTCTCATGAAATTTTTGGAAAATCACACTAATGCCTTCTTTAACCTATGGAAAAAATAATAATAACATAATTTTTTTTTGTTATAAATGTAAACTGAATAGGTAAACATCATTAGAAAACTTCTAATGATGTTAGCAGGCACATAATGTTCACCAACATAATAAAAATCTCATAAAAAAAGGGTTAAACAAACAAGAAAAATACTAAAATAAATAAGAAATAGATGAACTAATAGAAGCATAATACACTGGAAAAAAATAAGAATAAATCTCACACCTTTGCAGGCAATGAATTCCCAAGATTCCTATCCAATGAATCTCTGAAATGAGAGACTTTATTGCTAGCAGTACAGTGAGAAGAAGATGAAGATAGCAACCCGTAGCAAGTCAAACTAAAATCTTTTACCTAAGGAAAAAAATATTCCAAGGTCAAATATGCCATATATCTAAAATATCAAAAGAAAAGAGCAACTTAAAAATAATATAAGGAAAAAGGGAACTTAAAACTTACAGGGCGCAACCCAAACAGATTACCCTTCGCAGAAACACAATCATACTGAGAGTACTTCTTAACCATATCACCCTTCCAAACTGAAATTCAAGGTACACAACTTGGCAATTGACGAAAGCCAAAATCAAGAAAGTCAAGATAGTATACCTAACAAAATTTAAAGCAGAGATCAGGCAAATAACACAACATTAAAAATATAATACAATTGCCAAGTGCAATTTAAATATGAAAATTAACCAACAACAAGTTTGGGTGTTTGTTTGTAGCTGTCAGTGATGAGAAAGGCAGAAACTCTGGGTGTAATGAGCATGCCACATTTGCAGAAATGTTTAGTTGATGTGGCAGAAGTAGTGATTCTTTGGGAGAAATGATGGAGTCCCATTATTATGTAATGAAGGGCTCTCAGTTATGCCTATTTCAATTTACATGATCTTTCTATCTACTTGTGGTCGACAGAAGTGTGAGGTGCACCACCTCAGGACAAGTGTAAATTATCCCACGGATATTGATTGTATGTCAAAACTGCTTGAATTTGTTGCAGAACAGATTAGCTATTTGTTGAAAGCATGGTCCTTTCGCAAAGTAGGAATCAATTATTGCAGTGGCCAGCGTGCAATCAACATTTTTCATTTTTCTTTTGTATAGCTAAAGTTTGTCTCAGATTATTTGTTCATACAAATATTTTGCACCAAATAATAAAATAAAATATAAGATGTAACAACAACCAACTAATGAACATTAGTATACCTCAGTGACACTATTGTTGAAAGGTACAACAAACTTTACAATTATCAATAACTGGACAATGTAATACTAAAGTTAACACTAAACTTTACAATTATCAAATTTGACATATTCTATAACTGGACAATGTAATACTAAAGTTAACACTAAAAATCTTAATCAATTATCAATTAACAGCAAACTTTGTAGTTTCAGTTGCACATTATTTATACTAAAGTTACATGATAAAAGTATCTGCAAATTTAATGAAAATGGTGTGTAAGTTAACACTAAAAATCTTAATCAATTATCAAACGAAGGTAACATATTAATATAACCTAAAATCATAAATCAAATGCAGGTAGAGAGAGAAAGGGGAAGAAAAAAATGGCAAATCTAACTTACAGCGAGAAAATATAAGCAACCTCCAAGTGTCCTTGATGACTGAGAAGTTTTCCTTTTGTCCTTATATTTCTTCACATATAAGATCAACCATTCATACACGAATTTGGACCAATCCCAATCATTCACCTTGTCAACATCTTGCAAAGGACTTAAGTATTTTGGACTGGGGTATGTATTTGAGTTTGGACAGAGAAAAGTGGACAAGGCAAGTACCATAAAACAAATAAAAACCTGCTCTCCAGTAAGGTCATCTTTCAGCAATTTATTCCCAAATTTTTTTATTGTTGGTAGGTTTGTCTGGGCAAACATTTCCAGCAAATAACTCTTTCCTGAATCATTGTCTGACTTAATTTCTAGGCCACCAATTGGAATACCTAATACGGAATGGATGGACATAGGAGAGATTGGTATTACTTTCTCTTTCACAATAATGTCAGAGCTCCTAGTGTCTACATGGTCAGCAATCCATTGCACAAATTTCCTAGGGACAGCACACTTTTCAAACTCCAAAAAGCATCCAAAGTTGTACTTCTTGATAACATCTTTTTTAGCTTGACTAAGACCAGAAATTATATCAGCAAAATAGCTCATATTGCATCTGCTAGAAGCCTTTGAAGCTACATTATCAGTCCTGGCCTTCTTACAATTCAGATCAGCCCTAGTCTTCTACAGAAAAAGGAAACAATTACAAGTGGAAATATCAAAAGGAACAATGTTCTATGGATGGGATTCAAACCTTTCTCTTTTCTGTAGAAACACCTTTTTGACCTTTATGAGCCAACTTCCTTTTTAGAGACTTTGCAACCTGCACAAACAAAATAGAGGAAGAAGTCAACAGACAAATAAGTTTTAAAAAGCAAATTTTAAAAAACTTCCTAACATATAAAACATAACAAGATAAAATAAACTAAAAAATACCATCTTCGACAAATTCTTAAAAATGATAGCATCATCAATATAATCCTCAGAAGAAGAGCCCGACTGCCATCAAGGATAAAACGAAAATTAAAATTAAAAGCACAACAATGAAACTAAGACAATATAACAAAAGTAACAATAGCTTGCTTACATATTCATCTTCGCCAGATTCCATAGGTGTGGAGTCTGCTACATCAAAGTCTTCTTCATTCTCCACAGTGTTATTCATTCCATTATCATTGGATGTATCTTCATCTGACTCGATAATATCCCTAGCCATGTTCTCTATTGACAAAATGACAACAATAAAAATTCATTTTCCAATACATATAAAAAATTGAGGTACTAGAAAAACACAATACAAAAAGATAAAATCTGAAGATGCAATGTATGTGTGTGTCTTTCAGAGATAAACAAAAAAACTGATGGTTTTCTTCAATCCAACTTAAGTAACTAGTGTGTACATTTTAATGTCTTAACAACAAGATGGAGTAATCATGGCGTATACTACTATTTTTGAAGTATACGATGTCAACTGTGTACATGTGATAGGAGCTGTCTGATGAGTTTAGCATATTTTGTACAGCTAGAGGGGATTCAAAGTCCCCTCCATAATCATAGAGCAAAACTCCAAAACTCCATAAATCCTATAAATAACATGCAGTTTCATAAAGTACAGCAATCAGGAAGATTAAGAAAGTAAAGAAGTGTCAGTATGTAACACTGCAAGAAGATTGAGAAGATTGAGAAGTAAAGAAGGCAGACAGAGGCCTTCATGTGAACCCCTGACAGGTAACCAGAGGCATACCTACCATATTATGTTTCTGTATTAAACAAACGAATCAAATATTTCTACACTGCCCAACACAAACACAATAATTTCAGTACATAAGGTTTTTTCTAGACTCTGTAAAACATGTCACCATTGTAACCACAAAATAACTAAACAACAACAAATAGGCCAGACCTTAAACCAATGGGAACCAATAACATAAATGAAACCTTGTCCTTTAATCATTATGATTGTCTAAAATCTTGATCATTTTAGGAGTATATATGTGATTAGCAATCCTCATGATTATCCAAATCAATCTGAATAACAAAAAAAACATGCTAAGACATAACAGGTATGCAACATCAAGTTGACAACATGGACAGCCTGAAGTGTGTGCAAAATCAGAAAAATGATCCCATCTAAACAAAACTGAGAGCAGTGCAGCCATATACGAAGTGGAATTGCCAACAAAAATTAGTGGAATTAGATGGATATGGACCTTATCACAACTTAGAAGGATAGTGAGACTCCCTTGCAATTGACTAAATTATTCCCTAGCAAGAAAGTTCCTGCAAATAAAGAGCCATAATTAATCTGTATTATTCTAAAAAGAAATTATATTGTTTTTTGAGAAATCATCTTAGCAAGGCCCAAAATACAGATATTGAGATTATGATGAACATTCGCACATATATATTACAAAAAAATCCAGCGAATAACAGTACAACAAAAAATAAAATTACATATAGTATCAAAATAAATAATAAAGTGTCTAACTTAAAAGCTCATAAGCCACAATCCCACCAAAAATAGAACTACTAGAACAATAACAGCCTACAACTACTTCTTGTAATACATCATGAAAGAATTGTTGTCGACATGCGTGAACAGCCTAAGATCATGACAAACAACTCCATCTTGGGCATACTCAATATCACCGCCATAATCCTCAATTTTAGAACTCATCTTCCTAAAACAAAAACAACAGTAAAAATCAGTAAGGTGGAAGAAAATAAAAACTCAGATTATGTTTGCAGTGAAAGTACAAAAAATTGGATTATAACAAAAAAAATAAAATAAACTGACAAAAAAAACAAAAAAAGCCATACAATTGAAGCACCAACAAGCATTACCTTATCAAAGAAACAAAGAAGTCGTATACTGTGGCACCTTACTGAATGGCACAAATGAACAAGGAGATCGTATTCAAAACTCAGAAGCTACCAAAGAAATGTATACATAATGAAATCCCCAGTACATGCTATGGATGAGAATATGTGGCACTTGAAAATGAACGAATACAAGTACAACATGCAATGACCAAAATACTACTACCAATGACTTGTTTAAGTTTCACCATTGTCACTATATTTTTAGAAATAGGTGTTACAACACAATCGGTTGGGGGCAAATCAAATATTTTAAATGCTACAATCAACACCCATGATCAAGCCGACCAAACTACCGGCAACTTATTGGCACACAACCAACAACAGATTTTCCCAGTGTATATGTGAACCGTTGTACATAATTTACTTTGCACTTGTCATGGAGTTTCAAAGTCCACGATTAGTCTAGAGCACATCCGCATTCTTATGGGGCTGCAATTTCACACTGCTAGCTTCATGATGTACTGAACCGAACTATACGATTACCTTCGTTTATTAGCCAGAAACAACAACAGAAACAGCCATCATGGTACCAAGATATAGCAGCACAAACAAATAGACAGAACTTAAAGCTACCACACCTATACCTGCAAGTGATCAAACACAATAAAAAACCCCTAAAAATGTGCAACAAATTTGAAGGAACAAGTCTAATATCCTAAAAAAACAAAATAACAAAAATGTTGGAGAAAAACTGGATCAAAACATGGCAAAAATCATGTGCTGCCACAAAAATCATGAAGGCAACAAAAAATTATACCTACCAAACAATACACTATCGCACCAAAAAAACCCATAGAACAACAAATCCGTGCCGCCACAGATCAGTGCCCCCAAAAACTCAACACACCAAACAACAACAGATAATACTCGACATAAATCCAGAACATGCTTGCTATACTAAACAGAAATCGGTGCCCAAAAAAACTCAACACAAAATCCGAAACATGCTAGATCTACTCGCCACAAATATCGGTGCCCCAAACTATTCAATAGACTGGATTAAACGAACAAGGTAGCTCTACTCACCACAAAAAAACGGAGCCCCCAAAAGCAACAAGCCGCTAGCCGCTTCACGAGCGCGTCGGCGGCAGCCGATTCACGAGAGATATGCCCACACTCGTGCGCTTCACCCGCGCGACTTCACGCGAGAGAAATCCGGCCGACCGCTTCACGAGAGAAATCCGCTCGCCGCAAACACCTTGACCACCGGGATGCTACTCCTCCTCCCTTCCTCACCTCGGATTTTCCTCTACAAGACCGCGCTCTCTCCTTCGTTAAGCCGTGCGCCTCAGATTCTACTCTCTGAGGCGAGAATACTGAGGAGGCGTGAAAGCGAAAAAACAATAAAAATTTGAGCGGAGAAACCGAGAAGCGATAACGGTCGCGAAAGCGAAGCGAGTTGCGCAACGAAGCCCGGCCCGCCAACAAAAAAAAATCGCACGAATCTTGAAACACAATCGAACGGCTGAAAAAGTGACTGAAAGATAGTTAATTTTCAGGCGCCTGAAAATTAGTAAATCCGTAAAAGATATGACTTGTACTTAAGAAAGCATAAGTCGTCTGATTGCTAAAATACTCTCGGTCTCATCCGTTGGCACTATCCCAAATGGAGGTCTTTTGTTCTGGATGAGATGACTAGCGATTTGGATAGATCATCCGGTTTCTTTTAGTCTAAAAAACGAAAGCAGTTCGACCCGAGAACTTCTCCGTGCGATCCACGCTGGCGTGAATAGCGGACAATCCATTGGCTCAAGCACCAAATGACCGAGTGACGAGGATTAAATTCTTAAATATTGGCTTAACATTTAATTAAAGGAAAATGTTATCACACGGATGTATGGAGTATCGGACAGCGTCACTACCTGAGCAGCTTAGTCTAAGCACTATTAGCTGAACCTGCACTTTCTTCTCCCCACTTCTTATTCAATAGCATTCGTTTCTACTCTGCTTTCATCTCCCCAAAATCGCCTGCGTGCCTGGCCTCCTCCGCCATGCCCCAGCCTCACCCCGCCCCCGGCTGCCAAGCCTCTGCGTCCGGCCTCCTTCGCTGCGCCCAGCCGCCTCCTCATCATCCTGCTTCTCCCGTGCGCTCCACCCAGACCCGGCCCTCCTCCTCATCCTGCTTCTCCCATGGGGGCGGCGGCCGCTGCCATGCGGTGGCACCTCACAGGTTGGTGGTCTCGGCTATGCAAAGTAGTGAATTTGATGTTCATCATTTTTTGTCTTCTGATTCTAATGCTGATGTTGCAACCTGTTGAGAATAATGTTGCATCCCATTGAGAATAATGTTGCATACTATTCTTGAAGATATTGCATACGTAGAGAAAAATGTTACATCTATAGAAAAAAGTGTTGCATCTGTAGAAAAAAAGTATTACATACTATTCACGGTGATGTTGTAATTTTTTAATGCATTTTTTCAAATGCTTTGTTTTTTATTCTGATGTTTATTTTTTGATATGATGTTACGCGGTGATGTTTGACTCCCTGCACCCCACTTGGCTCGGTTCTTGCATCGCGCCTGGCCCAAAATACTTAGTGTAATTAGGGCTAGTCTGTCCCTTACTTAAGGCCATCCTCTGTAAAATCCAGTTCATTACAATAAAGAGCAATCCTATTCTCTTCCAAGGATTCTCAGTCATTTTTCTCATTTTATTTTGTAAGATCGACGACTTGATCGTTAACAGCTGGCACCGTCCATGGGGAAGAAGGCGTTGAGTTCTTGAAGATTTCTTCGCTCAGCAATCCTCATTTTTCTTCTATTCCGTTGTCGCTTATGCGATCATGGCGGGAACATGGAACATGACGCGATGTCGTCGTCATCCTCTTCCGTCGCAAGCTCTCCGCTTGCTGAGACCAGCGAGATCAACCGGATGGAAGAAGATTCATCGTCACCATCAGTGGCACCCCTAGAGGAATCGGTTGTTCCACCAGTTCGAAATGTCTGAAAGCCTCTACAAACCCGGTTTTTTCGACCGGGAAAAACGGCAACAAAAGCTTAGCGCCACAATCAGAGGGTCAATGTATTCTCGATACAGACATAGGTGACCAATATTCGCCAACACTCCTACGTATTCCGGGGGCCAACCGACATCTGATAACGGTGTCAATAAAGTTACCATCGATCGAAGGTCAGGTGAAGATGGTAAAACTCAGCAAACGATCAAGAATCCATCGGATCAGGTTGAGTCTACCACAAAGCTCACTAGAGGTGGTAATCTTAAACTGTTCCTCATCATGGATGCTATTAGCCGGAGTAATGGAAGGTTTTTCCTTAGTTACGATGGAAGCTCGTTGAGAGACTGCTATTAGAAACACCTGCTCGTGAATCTGCTCGCGGGGAGGGCCGACGACCAACACCTGCGGTTCATGAATGAGTCGGCGATACGAACTCGAAGGAAACGGCGGTGGTGTGCGGCTGGCACAGTGTACCAGGTGTCTCGACTACCTACTTGGAAACCTGACGATATGGTTCCCTAACAGCACTTCTGGTTCCATCAAGGTACACATGTTACCAACCTCTCGAGTAATTTGGATTCAACTCATAAACGAAGGTATCGACGTGAGTTCACGGAAGTATTTGAGAAGAACCAGCAGAGAAAGAGGAAGGTTCGGAGAAGATACAGCGAGAGGAAAGGCTCCTATTACATTCTTCATGTCCAAGAAAAGTAAAGGAATCACTACTTAAACACCTCCACGTGCCCTCGGCACGCTAGGTGGGGCCCCGATTGTTTAACGCTTTGCATAGCAACGAATCACGAACCCGATCAGGCGGAAAGCGTCTGGCGGGCCTCGGCCTTTGTTCCTTCCTTCACCTGCTGCAGCTGTCTTTGTTCCTTATCCAGGCACACGACAGCGTAACAATCTCCTCCCCTTGAAGCGGCTTGCCCCCTGCGCGGTGCGGATGAAGCGATTACGTAATTCAGCGAGTCTTCCCAAGTAGGCTGCGGCGGAGACCCTCCGACCATTGAACCAACCCTTGACTTCGATGCGATCACGAGTTACGCAAGCGGCGCGATATTTTCTCGGCACTTGGGCGGCGGTAGCATCGGTAACTCTTGCTTTGCCTTTGTCTCGTTAGGAGCCAAAGCCTTTTCAATTGAGAGACATGAATCACGGTGTATATGACATGGCGTGCAGCGCCAACATGCTGCCATCAACCCACCGGTGTTCGATCGCGAAGGGCCGAAGTATCGAAAAGCCGACATATGTTGCTTCGATTTGCCACCGAGGTGCGAGCGTAAAGTGTAATTTGAGATAAACCCAATCTCTGCTGTAAAGCTGCGCTCGATCTTTTCTATCGGCACGGACCTTCATGCGTTGAGAAGCCCGATGGAGATGTTGGCGCAGCGACTTGGTCATCAATTCCTGTCCAACAACCAAGATGACAATTCCGGGAGTGGCAATCCATTGCATCCACAATACCAAAATGGCGCGGTACGTGACCATATAAAACTTCAAAGGGTGACTTACCGGTGTACAATGGAATGAAGTGTTGTACCAAAACTCGCAAATGCCAACCATTACGACCATTTACGGGGACAAGCATGAACAAAAGCAGCGCAAATATGCTTGAGGCGCGATTAACCCTCTCGTCGGCGTCGGTTTGTGGGTGATAAGAAGAACTCATTAGTAATTGGAGTGCAGATACTAGCAAACGACTCCCTCCACGGTGTCTTTGGTAAAGATGCGATCTCGATCCGACACCAAGGATTGTGGTAGGCCATGAAGTTTAAACACATTGTTGATGTACGCCTGGGCTACTTGAAATGCAGTAAATGGGTGAGAAAGAGGCACGAAGTGCGCATACCTCGAAAACTTGTCCACAACAACCATATCTTGTTATAGTTTGAGGATCCAGGCAGGCCTTGATAAAGTCCAACGACACCATCTCGCGAGCTTGATCACGGTATTGGCGAGGTTACAACGAACCGGATATTTTACATGTTCGGTTTTTGCCTGCTTGCATATTGCACATGCTGCTACAAACTCTTTAATGCTTTGTTTCATCCCCGGCCAAGCAAACAGTTTGCGGATTCGTTTATCGTCACCGGAATCCCGAATGGCCCCTATCGCTAGCATGCATATTGTGATGATCTTACATTGCATACAAGTATTAGCACCCACCATCTGCGCCAACATAGCGCATGACCCATCGTGCAATGAAAATTTCGGATGAGTGTTACCTTCCACCCTTAACTGAGTCAACAGCTTATCGGTAAACTCATCGGAAGAATACCCCTCTACCACTTGAGATAACCACGATGGCACACAGGTGGACACCGCTAACAAATTTCCCACACCGCTCACACATTGCCGAGACAATGCATCTGCTGCGCCGTTCTCCACTCCTTTCTTATATATCAATCGGTACCTCAAACCAGCTAACTTAGTAAGAGCTTTCTGCTGCCACATTGTATTTAGTCTTTGATCATCCAAATGTATAAGACTCTTGTGGTCAGTTTTAATCACAAACTCGCATCTTTGCAAATCGGCCTCCATTGGTCAATAGCAAGCATAATGGCTAAACTTTCCTTTTCATAAGTGGACAACCCTTGATTGCGTTGCCCTAACGACTTGCTGAGATACGCTAACGGGTGTCCCTCTTGCATCAATATGGCTCCACACCTTTATGCGAAGCATCCGTTTCAACGATGAACGGCTTGCTGAAATCTGGAAGAGCAAGTACTGGAGCAGTAACTAGGGCTGTTTTGAGATACTGAAATGATGCTTCCTTGTCTGGTGTCCACACAAATACGGAATCCTTCTTGAGCATATCATGAGGGCCTCTGATTAACCCAAATCTTTCACGAATTTGCGATAATACGGCGGTCCAGGAATCCTCGCCTTGCTTTGGCGTTGGTAGGCGATGGCCAATTTACGCGCGGCATCAATGTTCTTAGGATGCTGCGCCACTCCTTCTTTGCTAATGACATGCCCCAAGTATGAAAGTTGTTGTTGGGCAAAGGAACACTTGGATCGTTTAATCTTTAATTGATGATCGGCCGGGATGTGGAACACGCCCTCAACATTCCTTCATGTTGGACAAAGATTTGCTATAAATCGAGTATATCATCAATGAATACTAACACTCCTTTCCGCAATAGAGGAGCTAATATAGTATTCATTAGTCCTTGAAATGTGGCGCGCACTAGTTAGACCATAAGACATCACCTTAAACTCATAATGCCCATTGTGAGTCTTGAATGCGATCTTATGCTCATCCTCGGTCTCATCGAATCGGTGATAACCGCTCGTAAATCAAGACTTGTAAACCACCAGGCTGCGGCCAATTCATCAAGAAGTTCATCGATAATAGGCAAGGGATATCATTTTTTCACTGTGGCGCATTCAAATGGCGATAATCCACACAAAATCGCCATGTGTGGTCCTTCTTTTGTATCAACGACCGGAGAGCGAAAGAGTGGAGCTTGGTTGAATGATGCCTTGAGCTAACATATCGATTACTTGTGTCTCGATTTCATCCTTTTGTGCCGGACTATACCGATAAGGTCTCAGGTTAACTGGTTTAACCCCTGGAAGCAACGGAATTGCATGATCAAATTTTCTGCTCGGGGGTAGTCCTTTAGGTTCCGCAAACAAGTCCTCAAACTCTACTAGCAGATCTTGGATAGATGGAGGTATGGTTGTCCTGCTTGTTCAGCCACCAACAAGGACATCTCTGTAGTCCCACTGAGAATCCTCCCAGGAACGGCTGAATATTGCAACCAAATCATGCAGCATTCGACTGGCTTCCACTTATCACCGTGTAAACATATTTCCCTTCCCAGATAAGAAAACGACAGAGTTTTCTTCAACCAATGCACACTCATTGGGTGTGTTGCTCAACGGTCCATACAAGTATAATATCATAACATCCCAATGGTAATACTCTGAAATGTGTATGGAATGTGTGCCCTTGAGCAGTCCAAGTACAATTGCGAAATTCCCCAGCACAAAACAGAAGTTCTCCATTAGCAATACGCACCTTCAGCGGGGTTGACGACTTGCTAGCACCCTTGATCTGATGTGCTAAGCCCTCGCTAATAAAGCAATGAGAACTCCCCGAATCCACCAACATTGTGACAGATAAATTCTGAATTTCACCTTGCAGCCTCATGGTATGTGAACCTTCAGCCCCTTGAATTGCCTCTTTGGAAATCGACATTAAATCAGCATCTGCATGAATATCCACCATTTCCTCTTGATTTGAATCGTTATCAGAGACCCTCAAGCCAAGTCCCACAATTCCTCCACCACATGGAGTTGCACGGTAGGTCCACAACGATGATCACGAGCCCACTTTTCTCCACAAGTGAAACACGAGTCCTTTAGCTCTTCTATATGTCAGTAAGGCAACCAATTTCTCATCGGCGAAGTATTCTGGTTCCCTCGGGGCCTTAGTTCCTCAATTTTGTGAGGCAGACATTCTTCCTGGCGGCAAAGGAAGAGGAAATGCATGCGCATCTTGATGCGCCTCGGATGCTGATCGCCTCGGCGAGTATCCTTGCGCATTGATTCGAGAACTTCCTCTTGTAGGCAAGCCAAGGCCCTTCTTTATCGGTCGGTGGGCGATGTAATATCACCGTGATCGATATCCAATCTCAACCCATCCACAAATTGGGTGACAAAAAGCGAGATTCAAGAGTCATGATGTGCCAACAAATGATGCATAAGTTCATTGAATTTCTCGCATACTCCCTCTTGTTGCGTTTGGTGCAAGCGATTGAGCCGACGAGCGAGTTGTTGCAATTCTTCACGACCAAATCGATCACACACGGCCGACAAAAGTTCCCATGTATTGAAACTAAGATGGGCCTTGGACGATTGCAACCACCTTAGTGCTCCTCCAACAAAATACATGGTGGCTATATGGATCATAAATTCTGGATGAACAGAGCAAATTCTGAAATAATTCTCACATTTGAGTTGCCAAGCCTTCGGGTTGTCACCAGTCAAATGAGGAAAATCAATTTTCGGAGAGGATGATGATGGAAGAGCTCGGTGCCTACTAGGCGAGATAACCCCATCATAAGAGTTAGACAAAAATTCATTGCGATCTGGCGTACCGTTGTGCAGAAATGGCCTTGGAGAAAAAGTTTCCCCGATCGCTTTTTCCGCATGAAATTCCTCCCGTGCGCCAGTAGGATTGCTTGACTTCGGCGGCCGGGCGGATCGGTGTGCGATCCGTCGGCTGCCGGCTGGGGTTTCGGCGATTGGACCATCTGCGACGCGATTCGGTCACCTACGCGTAACCGTCGACCACTTGTTCCATTTCCGGCTTCCATTTCTGCAACTCCAGAACCGCCGGCTTGATCTCCTCCACGGTGGCTTGGATGGCCTCGCTCCTTGTCTCGGCTTTTGGCGAGTCCCCACGAGCAAGGATCGCGCCGTTAGATCGACGATTCTTGATCCATCTCCGATGAAGCGAATCTGCGCGGGTTGGGCGTGGGACCTCGGGGCGAAGCGAGCTCGATACCAATTTGTTACCAACCTCTCGAGTAATTTGGATTCAACTCATAAGCGAAGGTATCGGCGTGAGTTCACGGAAGTATTTGAGAAGAACCGGCGAGAGAAAGAGGAAGGTTCGGAGAAGATCTGTGAGAGGAAAGGCTCCTATTACATTCTTCATGTCCAAGAAAAGTAAAGGAATCACTACTTAAACACCTCCTGTGCCTCGGCTGCTAGGTGGGGCCCCAGATTGTTTAACGCCTGCATAGCAACGAATCACGAACCGATCAGCCGGAAGCGTCTTTGGGCCTCCAAACCTTTTGTTCCTTCCTTCACCTCTGCGTTGTCTTTGTTCCTTATCAGGCACACCGACAGCGTAACAACAATGCTTGCTACACAAAAATATGTGTGTGGAATTCATGCATCATTCCGTTGTGTCTTACCACTGAATATGCATGGCTTATGTATTGGAGCTGCCTGCCTCCCTTCGTCTCAAAGGGCACAAAACGTCATTTGTTGGCGGCGTGATTTGCCGGCTCTGTCGCATTCTTGATCGGCTGGCGTCTCGTTTTGGCTCTTCTTGCGCGTCGGCGAAAAGGACCAACGAGATGACGAGAAGAAAACGAGAAGATGCGAGACTTGTTCAATGATGAAGCCATGGAGGACGAGTTCAAGAAAGGACCGGACCCAGCGATTTCATTACAATGAGCTGGCGTTGCCGCGACAACTTCTCGGACAAGCGGCTCGTGAAGGAGGCTTGGTTTAGTGTCTGAGGATTCTTGAAGGAGCCGAACCTTGGTGGCAATAAAGAGTGTCCGAGAGCTCCAAGCAGGAAGAAGGAATACATTTACGGGTGAGGATCATAAACCGGTGAGACACGGAACCTCGTGCCACTCATTGGTCGGTGTCACGGCGGCGAGCTCCTCTCCGTCTGACGATGCGGCGGCGGCACAGACGCGCATCTTTACAATGCAGACAACATATTACCGTGGCCAGTCAGGTAAGTATTTACCGCTGATACTTGGCCTTGGCCTTGGCCAAACATTACACAAATATACTTGGTACTGCAAAACCCACGACTGATACTTTTCTTTGGGACCTTCTTGGGCTAAAAGTCCTGCCAACTAGTGCCTCCATTGATTTGGAGCGCCCCTTCACTGAACAGGAAGTTAAAGCAGCAATTTACGAATTATCGACGGAGAAAGCTCCGGGGCCGGATGGGTACACTGGCTGTTTTTTCCGTGCAAGCCGGGAAATCATAAAAGAAACGATGTTAACGGTGTTCCAGAAGGTGTATACACTGAACAGTCTGCACTTCAAGAAAATTAACACGGCTAACATAATACTCCTCCCTAAAAAAGGCCAAGCAGTCGAGATTTCCGAATTCAGGCCGATCAGCCTGATTCACAGTGTAGTCAAGATTTTCTCAAAGTTGCTATCCCTTAGGCTCTCAAACTATATGGATATGCTGATTTTCGCAAGCCAGAGTGCGTTTCTTAAAAGGCGGAATATTCAAGACAATTTCTTATATGTGCAGAACGTCACTCGGGGCTATCATCGGTCCAAGACACCGATTCTTTTGCTAAAGATTGATATTGCAAAGGCTTTTGATTCCATCTTGTGGCCATATATGCTTGACATGCAGCAACACAAGGGTTTTGGCAGCCGATAGAGGAGCCGATGGAGGGAGTGCATTGCGATGATGCTCGGCACATCAACTTCGAGGATTGTGCTCAATGGGATTCAAGGGCCGAGGATAACACATCAGTGTGGGGTGCGGCAAGGGGATTGCCTCTCTCGCTACCTTTTTATCCTAGAAATTGATGCTTTGCATTGTATGTTAGAAATGGCAGGCCAACATGGATGGCTGTCGCCACTTGATGGGAGATTAATGAAGGTAAGATTGTCGATGTACGCGGACGACGCAATGATCTTCATATCACCAACAAAGGATGATGTTGGCAACCTTAAAGAGATCTTGCGGGTTTTTGGCAAGGTAACGGGGCTTAGCATAAAAATCTCCAAAAGTGTTGTCATACCAATCCAATGTCAGTCACTTCACCTTGATGGAATACTGCAAAATTACTTGGCTACTCGAATGCAGCTGCCCTGTAACTACCTTGGATTGCTGTTATCCAAACACAAGCTGGGAAAGGTGTTGTTTCAACCGCTACTGGACAAGGTGCAAAATAGATTAAGTGGATATAGGAGGAGCATGCTTTCACGAGCAGGGAGGCTCGTCGTGCTCAATGCGGTCATCACAGCCATACTAACATACCACCTAATGGCTACAGAGTTACCTGCCTGGGTAATAAAACAAATAGACCGGCATCGAAGAGCCTGGTTTTGGACCGACGATGATATTTGCATTGGAGGGAAGTGTTGGGTGAATTGGAGCACAATGTGTCGTCCAAAAAGGTTTGGTGAGTTAGGGGTTTTGGCCCTAGTACCGTTTAGTCGTGCGCTTCACCTTCGATGGCTTTGGTATCAATGGGAAGCGCCAGAAAAGCAATGGAATGGGATGCCGCTACCAATAACCAAGACAGACCAAGATTTGTTTCGGGCATCTACAACAATAATCATCGACAATGGTGAAAAGGCAAATTTTTGGAAGGATAGGCGGCTAGGTTCGAGGTCGCTGAAAGAAATGGTCCCAGGGCTTTTCGTATTCTAGCAAGGAAAAACCGAACGGTGCGCGATGTAATGCATGGAGGCAAATGGATAGCTGATCTCAGAAGAAGAATCACCGTACACTTATTGTGCGATTTTGTTAAAGTGTATACCATGGTTCGCCATATAACATTATTCCAAAATGTGCAAGATGACATTAGTTGGAGATGGACAGCCTCAGGAAACTACACAACAAAATCGGCGTATGAGGTGCAATTCTTGGGGGCTCTCGAGGCTCCCTTTCAAAAGCTTTTCTAGAACATATGGGCACCACAAAAGTGCAAAATTTTTGTATGGCTTCTTGTGGAGATCTTGTGGATATGATTCTAATCTTAGTGTGTTGAACAATTGGCAATAGCGTCGAGGTGTTGGGAGAAACCCTCGTTTTCGGTGAAGTTCTTGTGTTGTCTAGTCTCAGGCGGTCTGACCGGCCATGGTGGTGGTCAGACCGATCCTGTCTCGGGTTGTTTTGCATGTGAGAGGCTAGAGGTCCGACCGGCCAGTGTGGTGATCTGACTGGCTACCGCTGAGCGATTAAACTAGCCATTAAAGTGGCTTTGGATTTTTGAGCTGGGCCAAAAATAGAGGGTGTAGGCAAGAGAGGAGGTTCTACTGCTCTTGGTCCCATAATTTTTGGAGCCTCCAGGAAAAAGTTCTATTCGTTTGAAATTTCAAAGAGTTTTGGATTTCCAGGGAGGAAATTTTGGCTAAGTCCTAGGGGGCGGTCAGACCGGCCTTTGGTTGGCGGTCAGACTGGTCAGTGGGCGGTCAGACCAGCCAAGGGTGGCGGTTTGACCGGTTTTGGCTTGTTTCGCTAGCCCGCGTGGCGACGATGTGTGTTTGTTAGGTTAAGTTCAGGTTTATCAGTGCATATGTGTTGCATGATGCATGTTTTGGCTAACGTGAGTCAAGTTATGAAGAACTTATTCCCAGAAAAGATTTCTTGGTCTATTGCTGTACAGCTGGCTTGCAGGTCAATGACGGTCAACGACGAGGAGGATCAGAACTAAGCTTGGAGAGCTAAGGTCCAGAACGATCGAAGATGTCGGGTGAGGTCAGGTGACTCAATCAGGGCACAGAATGGACAAGGATGACAACGGGCGGTTCAGTGCGACTGGTTGGTTCAAGCGGCGCAGGGGTCGGTGCAAGTGCTATGGTGGTTCGGTGGGATCCGGACGGGAGAGACTTGCCGACATGGAGCCGTTGATCAACCTACACGTGGCGAAGCATGGGATTACTTCACAATGATTGGACTTAGTCTTTTGGAGAAATATCGAGAAGGGGTATTTTGGTAATTTTATCAAATACCACCTTGGTGCACTTGGCTAAACCGCAGCGCGGGTCGACGCATGGAGAAGCAGTTTAGGTCAAGCGAAGATGAAGACGGTGCTTTAAAATACGTGTGTGTGTTAACCCATTTGTGTATTAGGGTTTAATGAGTGCCCTAATAGAATATTTCCTAGATGCTAGGTCCACTATATAAAGGAGGAGGTGCTGTCCAGCAGTCTCTAATCCTGCCATTTTTAGTGCCCTATTTCGTGTTTAGGGTTTCGAGGAGAAGAGAGAAGAGGCTAGGGTTCTAGGGTTTGGATTGAGTGTGTGCTCATGTGTTGAGCTTTGTCCTCCTAGATAGAGTGGCTGTAAACCAATAATCATCCATATCAAATCAATCCAACCAAATCTTTTGAGATGAGTCTCTTTGTGTTCATCCTCTCTATTTGATGATTTTGGGGTTTTCTTTGGTCTGGGAGTTTTTACTTGGTTTTTCCTCTTGATCTTGCTTGCTGGGATATGTGGGAACCCATCTATGGTCATCTTGATCATCATCCACTCACGAGCAAGCTTTTGGATCTAAGTTTTGATTTTGCCCAGTTTTGGTGAAAGAAATGGTGATTTTCGAGGGTTTTACTCTTGAGAGCTTTTGGCTTGATTCTTTCTGTGATTGAGAATGCTACAACGTATGGGAGATCATCTTTAGTCATCTTGGATTGATTCCTCCCACGAAATCTTCTCAATCACCGTTTTCGTATTTTACCTATTTTTGAAGCACCCTTTGTTCAATCTGAAAAAGATAGGAACTTTAGCATGGATCTCTGCGATATTTGATTGGAATAGGTTCCTAATATCTTTAAGAATGTGTGGTTTAAGTTTGGTGGAGTTTGGCCGTGTGGATCAAAAGTTGGATCAATTTGCGATTTCAAATCGTCTTTGAAATTCAGTTTACAGGTCGATTTTATCGCTTCACCCGATCGACCGCTCATCGTTTGCCGGTCGACCGCAGATCGTTCTGGTCGACCACTCATCGCTTCATCGGTCGACCACATTGTTCATCGATTACATTCACTACTATTCATCGGTCTGACCGCCCAGTGAGGATTTCAGCGAGTTTTGATCCTTTTGTTGCCTGGTTCTTGTTTGAATGATTATCTCTGATCTACATAGCTCTACATAGCTATTGGAGTGAAAAAAATCTTGTACGTCTTGAGGCAAAAGTTTTTTGAAGAAGAGGTCATTTTTATGTGGCGCCTATTCAAACCCCCCCCTTCTAGTCGCCTCTTTAGTCCAACACTTCTGATACAACACCGGCTTTCGACGGCTGATGTCCTAACCCGACGCCATATGCAGAATGACCATTGATGTCCATTATGTACAGACAACCTTGAAACAGTTATGCACCTGTTCGTTGAATGTTCTTATGTTAGACTTGTTTGGTCCTTGGGGGCTACTTGGGTGCAGCACGTCAATCTAAACCCGTTGATATGGATGCTCCGAACAAAGATGGTGGACTGGTGGACTGACATCTTCCATTCTGGAGATGGAGACTGCAAAAAAGGTCAGGTTTTGCTCATAGTTCTTACTCTCTGGCACATAAGGAAAGAAAGAAATCGACGGATTTTTCAGCACCTCAGACATACGCCAACAGGGCTGCTGTCGATCATCAAGGAAGAAGCTTGGGCCTAGATGCAAAGTGGGGTGAATAAGCTGCAGATTTATCTGTAGGGTAATGTCGGAGAGCCGACATAGCGTGGAGATCTCAGAGTGAGGAAGCACTGCCGCCAATAGGAGTTTGGCCGGCGTTGGGTATGCTAAGGGCCAGCATACCGTTTGCAGTGCTCTTGCGTGGCGTGTTGTGATGTTGTTTTTTGGTTTATGTATTTGTTTTTGTTTATGCACTATTTTTACTTCTCTCTTTAACGAAATAACGATAGCTTGCCGTTTCCTCCAAAAAAGTATTTACCGCTACATATGGATCGTATACAATGGCGAATTCAGAATGATAAAGGAAGGTGAGCTCAAAGTCTCTAACGACTAAACTAAACTAATTTGTATAGTCTTGTATTCTTGTCTAATCAAATTTATACATGAATAAAAGCAAAACAAAAAGAGAGAAATACAAGGAAGGTACCTCGCTAATGGCTTAGAAAGTGCATCTCAAAAATATGTAAATATATAACAACATATACATCAAAATTAGAAAAATTAGTAATACAATAGCAAATTGTACTTAAATGGTCATGAACATTCAAAATGTCTTTGGAAATGCATGTCCAATTGCTCGAGTTGGACCATTCAACAAATATGTCCTTCTCATTTCATCTCTAATTTCATTGGCAAAATCTTCTATTAGTATGCGATGCGTCGGATCAGTAATAATTTGAATTTTTTTTAAAAATAATCTATATTTTAATATAAATTACAAATATAATCTTGCTTTTTACGAGAATATACCCACTGTCGCCACCGCTGGGCTTACAGTGAGTTGTCGCCATCACCGTTGGGCGACAGGGACCCGCCGCCAACCGTAGGGCGTAACGCATGTCTTGCCTAATCGTTAGGTGACGGTGGCGATCGCTTAACCATTGGGCGGCAGCTCGCTCTTGTTGTTTATTTTTAAAATAATATTATTTTCAAGAATCAATTACGAAATATATGTAGTCGCTAAAAAAAATTACCAAAATATGGAACCTATCGCTAGTTGAGCGTGAATGGAGGTCCTAGACGCATTATCACTTATCGTTCCGTTTACGAATCGTGCATACCTCAAACATTGTTGATTAATTCTCCAAAAATTAATCATAGTACAATAACATACTACGATGACAAAGTGTTATTGCGAGTGCAACAGATTTGGTACCATTTAAATTATATAAAAATCAAAAAGTGGCTAAGTGGAACATCAAAAATAACAAACTGGCTGGATATATGTGAATATATTTTTAAATTATGTCGTGTATTGTTGTAGTAAGGTGAATATTGTAAGAATTTTGTGAGGACAATTGCGGTTTTAATGATTCGTACGTACGAAGGCAACTGATATTACAATAAGAACAGAATGTTTCATCGAACAGGGGGTTACATGGCACGAAGGACAACGAACCGAGGACGGTACACGCGTGCCTTTAGGGAAATAGAAATACATGCGATATGTGGACGAATAGGGTAGAACTACGATGGCCGAATAGGCGTAACTCATCGAGTGGAACAGGGCCATTTGCCCTTCTTTGCCTGGCTCGGCGTTATACTCCTCGCCTTGCGCCTTAGCTCTCGCGCGATGGCCCTCTTGCGCTCCCTCTCGGCCTCCGTCGCTTTGGCATGCTCACGCTCTCGCTCCTCCATTGCTGTCCGGCCTCGTTGCTCTCCTGCTCGCTTTCACCTCTTTGAGCGCCTTTCACGGGCCTCGATGTCCTCCCCGCCCAACTTTGCATATCGGCAACCACCACATGTCGTAGGGGTGGATCTTGTCGTCGATCCACCGTGGAAGTCGCATAGGGGTGGCGGAGACTGCAATAGGTGAAGATAGATCGTTATGCCGTTACGCAAAGAAAAAGAGCATTGTACCCGAGATACGGTTTCATTCGGTGCTGCTGTTGTAGTCCGGTGTAGTTTGGGCAGCACCAATAGCGATGGCCAATGGTCCACTCATCGCTTGATTTGACGCGCCACGAGCGTCCCAAGACCAAAGATAGGGGTGGCGCCACCTATCGGTGGCCCTTCCGGAGGGCTTCCGGGCATTGGTGGGGCGCGGCTCGACCCTGAATCATTAGGCGAACTACGAGGCAGCTTCCTCACATCCACTAGTTCTGGAAAAGTTTGTGTTGGTATGTAAGGCTGCTGACTAGCGGCACGATCGCGAGCGGCGGTCTCATGGGGAGACACCCAGTCCTTCAAAAGTTTGCGGATTTTCTCCCATTCCTTCTCCTTGTCCATGTTTTCTACTTGGTGGTGCTTTGGTATGGAGTTTTGGATGAGTTGCGCCGTATTTATAGGTGCAATGGAGGAGTGTAGTCGCTCGAAAAAGCCGGCTCGTTGGGTCACATCGTCTGCAAAGCTACCTCGTATGGTCATGTCTAAGAAAAGCTGGGTCGTCGTTACATCGTCTGAAAAGCTACCTCGCCTTGTCATGTCCTCGCAGAAAGAGTGGGTCGTCGGGTTACATCGTCCCCGATAAAGCTACCTCGTCGTCATGCCCTCGATCAATATCTGCGTCGTGTGGTCACACCGCGCGTAAAAGCCGGCTCGTTTGGTGACATCGTCCAGAAAAAGCTGGCTAGTCGGGTCACGTCGTCAAGAAAAAGCATTCCACGAACACGTGTTGCACGAACGAGTGGGAAGTACAACGCGAAAGTATTACGTGCATCACGTACGCAAAAGTATGGCATGCATCACATACGCAAAAGTATTACATGCATCACATATGAAGTGCAAAATTTAAGTATGACATAACGAACAAATGTACCCGTAGCATCCCCTCCCCCTACTAGCCCCCTACTAGGCCCCGCCAACCGCACCCCCATCATCCCCTCCTCCATCACCACGGCCCACTCCACCTCCGTGTCCTCCCCTACGGGCTCGCTTGGGCCCCCTCCTCTGCCCTGGGTGTCGGGGCCTCGGCCCATGGGGAAAGACGGCCTGAGCCCCGGTCGACGAGGACCGAGAGGCGAAGGGTGGATGGCGAGCGGCTGTGTGTGGGTATGGCGCGATGGCAAGTCGTGACGCAGAGAACCTCGACCAAAGTGGGCCGAGGTGCCGTATTCGCCCACCAAGAAGTCGTGGCTTCCGCCATGTAAGCCGAGAGGACCCTCCGTCATGCGGAATTGGACCTACGAAAGTATTGTTAGTCAATTAACAAAACACGATGTATCTTTGAGAAACGGAGATGTTACGTACTCTCATTAACGTCATAGCGCTTGCGTGGCGTCCGTAGGGTAGTATGGCACGCCGCACCCGCCTGTGTGTCTCCGAGTGTGGAAGGCAAAGGGTTGTGGAGGACCAACGTAGTGCGCGCTATCGGTGTACGGTCAGTGCCCAGACGGACCCTGACCTCCTCGGGCCTCGGCGGACGGGGCTCGCTCGAGCATCCGCCTCGTCGGGTGTGCCGGTGTCGGGCGTGGTCTGCCGACCCTCTCGTCTGCGCGGCTGCTTTGTCGGTGATGCAGCGCGTGGCATAACATCGGCCTGTCGACCGTGCAACCTGGTATCAACCTTCGGTAGCCTAGCGCCGACGACAAAGCCGAAAATACGTGCGGCTTGATCGGCCACACGACGCACTATCCGACCGTCTCTCGCGTGTGCCTCGCCCGACACCGTCCGATAACCTCTCGAACCCATGACCGACAGTCCGTCGTAATCTGCGGCGCTGCCGCCTACGGGAAACAAGACACGTGAAATATGTAATGGCAGAGGCCGAATCTGAAGTATTCGGTAGGATGTAACGTATCGTGCCTGGCACGCCCTGCGCGAAATGCACTGGTATGTGTGCGCGGTGCCGGACACGTGGTGCGGCGCATCGCAGCAAATACGAGCTCAGTGCGTGTCGGGAGCGTATCGTGGAGGTACGCGCCGAGGTCGTAGGGTCGTAAGGCGGTCCTCCCGCACACGGTCATGTTGTGCGCCGCCCCACCGGGTCCACCCAATGCTCATCCTACCACCCCGCCGTACTGCGACGAACTCCTTCCTATCAACTCGCAAGACGTAACATGTAATTAGAAGTCATGCGTGCTAGACGGCACAAATAATCGGGATGTTTGTCGAGTACTCACGCGCGCACGCCGTCGGACATCGGCCGCCGAATCGATCGGAACCTCTCGCGGTAGGCGAATCGTCGCATCACGCGATGTGCCGCGTAGTCCTCAACGAAGGTGTCGAAGACGAGCACCCTGCGGGTGAGCCAGTAGTCCCGATCGCGCAGGCATAGGGAGGAAAGCCCGTGAGGCGCGGGCTGCTAACTCTCAGGAGTACGGCCGCCAACGAACGCCGTCGCTGCAGTGGCGGCCGAGCGACTCCGCGAACGGCGCACAATGCGCGCGTGTGACACGCGACGTGGCGCAAACTGTACTGCGAGGAACACAACACGCATATTAGATTGAACGATCGATGATATTAAATAATAAGTCACGTAAAATAATACGCA
The DNA here is from genome assembly GCA_036346255.1 of Ampelocalamus luodianensis. Taxonomy (NCBI): domain Eukaryota; kingdom Viridiplantae; phylum Streptophyta; class Magnoliopsida; order Poales; family Poaceae; genus Ampelocalamus; species Ampelocalamus luodianensis. Next base: position 43,413,542 of record CM070640.1, on the reverse strand, counting down.
CTGGCGGCACCAAAGCGAGCCCATAGTCGGCGATCAACCTCGCCTCCGGTACATCTCCCGCGTAGGGAGAGCGTCGTCTCATCAAGGGTCGCCCGAGGCTAAAGCGCTCGAACGACCACAAGCGCAGCAGGAGAGGACACCCCGTGAGGACGAGTTCGCCGCGACTGGCACAAGTCGCACAAGCGCGATAGGTGGCGGCATGTACGCCGAACCTCACCGTGATCTGCGGGGCCTCTCCGTCGGCGATGGCTCCCGCGTCTGCGATGAGCCGCTGCGTCGGCGGTGTCGCCGTGGTCGGTGGTAAATAGACCCACCCAAATAGCCACGGCAAGTACACCTCTGTGCCGTGACACTGCTGGTGCGTCCATGGCAGGTCCATCCGCTGAGCCGGTACAACAAAAAAGAAAGTAAGATCGTACTACAAAAAGAGAGTGCAGGCTCAAGGCGAACATCGCCGAACACGCATGCGAATCGCGATACCACCGTAAGGACGGGCGTGCCTGCGGGTCTCCGAAGATGTAGTACTCGCCGCGGCCGCAGCGGAAGGACTCCTGAACCCGCCTGCACGTCTCACGCCGCCCGGTTCTCGAGGCTCTGACTCACCTCCGCGACAGGAGGCCAAATAGCATGGAGACGCCCCAGAGTAGGGTCATCTCCCGAACGGAAGATGAAACGTGTGAGTCTCGGCCGCCACCGGTCCACAAGAGCCGCAACAAGGACCGGCCGAATGGGAAGCGCGGACCGCCTGGGCGGCATGGACGTCTGCGCCGTCGTCACGCGGTGTTGCGCCATCCTCGTCCGTGGCCTGCACCATCCGGCGAGTGGTAGTATACCGCGGCTACGAGCCTGCAAAACAACAAAAGGTTAGTACGAGATGTGCATTTGGTGATAACATAGTGCGAACGAATGCTAACTCGGGTACGCCGGCGTGGGTCTAGCCTCGAGCCACCCGAGGTGTCCGCGTGCGATCAACAGTATGACCCTAACTTAGGTTTGTATTTCAAATGTAAAATTTTGAGGAGAAATAAAAATTTTGTTGTCTCTTCAAATCATTTGAAAGTTTCTACAATTTTCCTAGCAATTTCAATTTGTAGAATTTAATTCTTGTGATTGGAAATTGTTGATTAATTAGATTCTAGCCTTCAAACTTGTGATCATCCTCTGAAACTATTTTTCCTAGCATCTTGATCATCCTATCTACCTCCTGAATTATTTCACAATTTTAGATTTTGTTTGCTATTTCAAATGGCCAAGTCAACTCTGTTTGAAATCTGGTCAAACTCCTCAGACAGCAGCTTGTGAATTTTCTCTAGAACAATGCAGTGCATAAAAGTTCTGGAAAAATTATACAAGGTTGTCCTCTGTCCCTAGTAGCTACCATAAAATTTCGAAATTTTGGAGCTCAGAGCTACCTCTAAAAATTCCCAAACCTTCTCTGTCTTTTAAATCAAATTCTAAAAGTCTTGTTCCTGCCCGAACCCAACTCGGGCTCGAGTCCGACTCGTACCACTTGACTCGGCCGCGTCAACTAAACGCACACCGCAGCGAGTCCAATCGATCGTGGACTGCGTCCGATGCAAATCGAACGATCCATGTCGCGTCGCAACCGACCGTCCAATGCATACATCAATCTCGACCGCCCATCTCGGATCCAACGGTGCGACATCTTCCGATCGAGTAGAACTCGCTCGCACCGCTTTGCTCTGTCGCGACATGTGGGTCCCACACTGCCAAGATCGACCTCGCCTTCTCCGCACTCACCGGGCTCACGGCCGGCGGCGCGCATGCTTGCCACGCCCTCGCCGCCGCCACCTTTTGTCCTCGTATCGGCCGTGAAGCATCGCCGGGATCTCATCTACCCACCGAGCCCATCCACTACCCTTAGCGTCCATTCTCGTGTTTTCTCGCCCAAATTTCCTTTCCGGCGGAGAAGAACCGAGCAACGCCGCCGTGTTAGCGCCGCCGCTTGATTCCGCAACCACGCCGCCGTGATCCACGCCGACGCCGCTCCATTTTGCCCAACCCGGTCCTTGGCGCCGATGGATCACCAGGCGATATCGTCGCTCTCGCCTCCGGTTATGCGGCGGTCCCGCGAGCTTGCTAGTTCTCTCGTGAGTCTCTAACCTCGCCACTTGGTCCTCGTGATCGCAATCATTCTCTCGAGTCCAACGGTGGGCTCGTTTACGTCTTTCGTGCATCGTGGAGGTCGTGTGGGTGTTTCTTCCTCGCGCACGGTGTTCGCCGCCGTGGCAATTCCGCCGCCTCGGACCTTCTTCTTCGACTTTGTCTTGTGCTTATTGCTCCTGGAGTCGAGGATCCGTGGCGCACCTTCTCAAGCCGCCGAAGTGCAGTAGCGCCTTCGCGAGCCGTGCTTTCTCCTCCCTCCGGCCGCCGTGAGCTCATCTCCGCCGACCATCGGGCTCCAGCGTCACCGTCATCGAGTTCGCTGGTTCTTGCGACCCGAAGGTACCACTCTTTCGCCCGTAAACCTCCCGGTTTGCTAGTTCGTTCTTGCGCGCCGCGCCACCGTGCCGTGCTCGCGGTGAACCGCCGGTGATGATTTGTTTGACTCTAATCATGTCTACCTTGAGTCTCTCGCTTGTGGGCCCTATTGGCTAATCCCGCGAGAACCTCTAATCCACCGCTATATTTCCTCTCGAGTCGCCATGTGGGTCCATGTTGTCGATAGGTTTGTGTAGTTACGTTATGCGTGTTCTCTGTTGGGAAGCGTACTTCTCGTGAGAGTGTTTTGGTTTGCACCTTAGTGAGCCAAGACGTATTCTTTGAATACGCCGACGTCACTTTAGGCGTCTTGCTGGTCCGCGTTGCGCGGCCCGCCGTCGATGGTGGGGCTTCGATGGCGGTAGAAAAGGATTTAATGCTTTAGTATTTCAGAATATGTTTTCACTTGCCTCGTTAATTCATTTAAACTTAGAAAATGCATAACTAATTCAATTTTTATCCAAATTGCATGAATCCAGTGCTGTTAATTTTCATTTTAAGTGTGCTATTTGATAAAATTAGTTTCATCCATGTCTCTGTAGCAAAAATCTGTTAATTAATAAAATGATGCTTTATGCATTTTCCAAAATTAGAAAATTCATATCTTTCTCAATAATTGTCCAAATCCAGCGAACCCAATTCTGTAAAATTTCATTTTCAGTATACTAACTATTAGGATAGGTTTTACACACTGTTTCTGTTCATGAAAATTTGTTAAGTAAGTAACTAGTGTCTTGTTGTGTTTTTAGCTTAGAAAATTCATAGGAAATGGCTAATAACTTAAAATGATTTGTTCCCTGTTTTTAAAATTTTGTTATTTCATGCTTAGGTTGCTGTATGAGTTTTGGCTTGTTTTGGTGTTGTTGTATGTTTGAGTTTTGTCGGTGTTATTCGTTCTTATTTGTTGTTATGTTCGATCGTTAGGCTTCGATATTTGCGGCAACCACGAGGACGATCCTCCGCAACATATTGAGCAACGACATCCGTGCAAGCAGTTTGATCATGTTTAATCCCAAGATTTTAAAGATTAATATTTTGTTTCAATTGTATGTATGCATTGCTTAAATTGTGTTAAATTGATTAGTTAAATCCGTAGTCGCATATCCTGTAGACAAAATATTGATCTCTACTACAGAACCTAGGTTATTTCTCGTGATTAGAGATCATTGGATGATCTCTTGTCACTTAGTAGACCCGGGTCAACTTGCTTAGACATGCTTAGCTATCGGTAGGATCAAGGTTATCGACTTTAGTCGGTAACCTTGATCACACAAAATTTACTACAACTTTATGTTTCAATTTTGCTATGCTTACTTGCAAAACTAAAACCAAAAACAAAATGATTTAGGCGCTGCACAATGGTAAGATTGGTGTGATCTTTTGGGTGTGATCGGAAAGGTGCCCGGTCAATTAAGGACCGAACATCTTGTGAGTTTTTGTTATCCAGCATTTCGCGTGCTAACCACACTAGAGGGTATGGGACCTCTCTGACCTAGTACTTTGGCGTGTATCGGTCCCGGTCGCAGGAGGTCGCAGGAGGGACGGAGGTGGGAGCATGGTAGTTGTCCAAAAGCTTTATCCCGAGTGGGTATTTGTCTTTTCGGCTTTACCATGTAAGCGTATGGTGTTTCTACCCATACGAGCGGCTCGGGGTTGATACACAATATTGGAAACATCTCGTAGGACTTAGTCAGTGCCTGCATACCTTCGAAGTGTGCTTTGGCTTAAAGGCTGTGCGAGGTGTGGGTGCAATGGTACACCTGCAGGTTAAAAACTATTCGAATAGCCTCGTCCTAGGTGATGGACACGCTTGGGTAAGCTTATCGAGAGTTAGACTACAACATTTAAATTAAAACTTGATGGGTGAGTGCGAACTCGGGATTCGTGCTATTGTTGAGGTGACTATTGGGATAGTCACTTCTAGGTTGTTTATCTTTCGCTTTTGTTATTATTATCCCTTCTTGTTATTTCAATCTTAAAAATGAATTGCAAACTTGCCTTTAAAACTGATACCTTATTGCAAATGAAAATTGGCTTTATGCAAATGAAACATATGGCCTCCACCTGCACAAGCACGCATGTAGCATATGAACAGTGCAACTAGTTCACACGTCAGTCTTGCGGGTACAAAGACAATCTTTGTACTGTGTGCTTTGCTTAATGTTTTTGTTGCGGAGGAAGAAGGTGAGCCTCAGGGCCTCACTTCGTGGTGTCTTTGTCGCCGTGGGTGACGACTAGGCTTGGCGGTCGGTCGATGCCTTGTGGGTTGAAGGCACACCGATTGGCTTTGTTTATAGCCATCTTATGGCACTTTTTTCTTCCGCTACTCGTTATTTGTGTATCTTGTGGCTGTCGGCCTATGTCCGTAATATTATTACTATTTGTTTATCTTCCGTTTGGAAGTGTGGTGTTTGGACTCTATGTTTTGAATGGAGTTGATGTCTAATTTTACAGGGGTGTATATCTTTGCTTTGGGAAGTATACATATCTCGAGGATCGCTTATTTGATTTGTGATGCTAGGACTGGTGGTTGGTTAAGCATTACAAACCAAATAAACTGGGTCCTCACAAAGTTGGTATCGAGCCATTCGACCGTAGTAACTCAAGCATAGTCGTCCTTAGGATATTTTGAAAGTCTTATCTTCAAATCATAAAAGGTTTATGAAAACCTAGTGCGATTCTCAGATTTTATTCCTTACCTATCTTAGCTTTCTACTCATCTTACTCTAATTTAAGTTTTGAAACTTGGTTTCTCTCTTCACCTTTCAAAAGATAGTTACTACTGTGGAATTAGTTTGGGAGAACCATGAAGTTTAATCCAACTAAAACTTGTGGGGATAATAGGGTAAGATGTAAAGGAGTAGTTATGTGTCCGATTTTTTTCTTGGTCGAACTTTATCTCGCCTTGTGTTTGTTTTGGATGCTTTCATGAATTTTGGCTTTCTTGCTCTTAAATTTGTTGCTAACTTGTCTTAGTAAAACAGGATGGTAGGAGAACAGCGTGGCGCCAACAGGTGGTCATGATGAGGAGCTTCCCCCTCCTCCGAGCCATGGTGAGGTTCTCGCTCGATCGAGCGAAACCGCATGGACCACGCCGCATCTTGGAGGTTATTGCTAGGAATACCTCCACTCCTGCCGGTGGTGGCGGCCACCGACTCGCGGGGACTTGCAGAGTTCCTCCGTGCACGCGACCACCGACTTTCTCCCGCCACGAGGACCCTCTCGATGCGGACGATTGGCTGCGCATGGTTGAGCGGAGCTCAACATAGCTCGATGCGGCGCCGGACAAGGCACTCTTCGCGCCCCACCGGCTTGAGGGCGCGGCACTCTCATGGTGGGAGAACTATCTCGCCATGCAGCCCGCGAGCCATGTGGTCGCGTGGGAGGAGTTCGGGCGACTTTTGTCGGGCCCACATCCCGATGGCCCGATGAAGTCAAGAAAAAGGAGTTCCTCGCGCTCAAGCAAGGGCGCAAATCTGTGACGAGTACATGACGAGTTCAATCATCCGGCTCGTTATGCTCGGGTGAGGTGGCCTCGGATGAGGCTAAGCGAGAAGTTTATGGATGGCTTGTCAGGAGCCGCAGGACAAGCTATCCATTGTGGACTTCTCGGACTTTCGTGCCTTGGTAGATAAGGCCATCGTTGCGAGCATAAGGCAAAGGCGTGGCGAGTCCCGCAAGCTCAAATGGGGCGCATCGGTCTACTCACACCACCTCGTTCGTCCTCGGCCGGCGGCACGATGGCCCGTTCTTTTGCTCCACCGCGCCGAGACCATCGCACCTCCTCGCCCACCGCAGGTGTGTTTCCACCACGTGCGCTGCGATCCAAGAAGCAGAGCGGTCTCCGCAATCCGGCGGCCGAGGTGATTTGTTTTATTTGCCACAACAAGGGCCATTATGCGAATGCTCGCCTCGAGTGTTGCTGACCCTCGCCCTAATGGAGGACGCGGCAGGAGCGGCCACCCGCGACTGTAAGATTATTGAAGACCGAGGTGCGGCAATGGCCGAGTGAACCACCTTTGGTGGAGGCTCGGGGCGCGGATGTCGTGATTGGTACACTTCTTGTCAATTCTCGTCCCGCTGCGGTATTATTTGATTACGAGCATCGCATTCTTTATTTCAAGATCATTTGCTGCTGCTAGTGGTCTTCACCGTGTTCCTTTGGAAGTTCCTTTGCTCATCCGCTCTCGGGTCGGAAATGAGAGCCGATTTATGATGTCGGGATGTTCCTATCATAGTTGAAGGAGGGATTTTTGGCAAATCTCATTCGCTTTCGATTCGTGAGTCGGATGTGATTCTTGGCATGGATTGGTTGTCCCAACACTTGGGGCAAATCGACAGTGCCAGGGAAGATTGTCTATCTTACCACCTTTCTTCGGGTGAGCAAGTCGGGTTTCGCCACGGCTTGGGCCCGTGTCTATGTGCATTAGAAGCAAAGCCCGACCTTGCAAATTCAAGATGTTCCCATAGTATCGACTTTGTGGATGTCTTTCACGAAGATTTGCTGGGGATGCCTCGGTTCGAGATCCGAGTTTGTCATCGAGTTGTTGCCCGCATCGCTCCGATTTCAAGCCGTGTCGGATGCCTCCCAATGAGCTAGAAGAATTGAAGAAGCGGCTTGGTGAGCTCCAAGCAAAGGGTTTCATCCGTCCCAGTTCATCTCCTTGGGGTTGTCCGGTGATCTTTGTGAAGAAGAAGGACAAGACTTTGCGATGTGTGTGATTACCGTCCTCTCAATGAAGTGACGGTGAAGAACAAATATCCTCCGCCCGCATTGATGATCTTTTGACCAGGTTATGCGGGCTCGGTGTTCTCAAGATTGATCTCGAGATCGGGCTATCATCAAGTCGGATCGTGAGGATATTCGAAGACGGCTTTCACTACTCGTTATGGCTTGTACGAGTACACCGTCATGTCTTTCGGTTTGACCAATGCTCAGCGTTGTTCATGAACCTTATGAATTCGTATTCATGGAGTATTTGGACAAATTTGTGGTGGTCTTCATTGATGATATTCTTATTTATTCCAAGATCAAGCGAGCATGCTTGAGCATCGAAGATTGTTTTGGGCAAATTATGGAGCATCACCATTGTATGCGAAGTTCAAAAAATGTGAGTTCGTTGAAGGAAGTGGCATTTTGGGCCATGTTCTTTCAATTTGGAGGAATAGTTGTGGATCCCAAAAAAGTCGTGATGTTCTATCTTGGGCCACCCAAGTCGATCACGATGTGCGGAGTTTTCTTGGTTTAGCGGGCTACTATCGCCGCTTTATCGAGAACTTCTCCAAGATCGCAGCCGATGACCGAATTGCTCAAGAAGGACAAGAAGTTTGTATGGTCCTCTGCTTGTGATGAGAGCTTTCAGAGCTCAAGCAATGATTGACTTCACTCCAGTCCTTACTCTTCCCGATATCCACAAGAGCTTCGATATTTATTGCGATGCCTCTCGCCGGGGACTCTGATGTGTTCTTATGCAGAAGGCAAGGCGATCGCCTATGCATCTAGGCACTGAGGCCTCATGAGCTCAACTATCCCACCCATGATTTAGAGCTTGCTGCAGAGTTCATGCACTCAAGATTTGGCGGCATTATTTGATCTGAATCGTGTGAGGTGTATTCCACCACAAGAGTTTGAAATACTGCTCACCCAAACAGATCTGAACCTCAGCGAGAGGAGATGGTTGGAATTAATCAAAGATTATGATATGGGTATTCGATATCATCCCGGCAAGGCCAATGTGGTTGCCGATGCACTTAGCCGAAAGGTGTATTGCAATACTTTGATGATCCAAGAGCAAAGAACTGCGCTTCTTGCGAATTCAGGCCTCAACTTGGGTTTGGTTGAGCATGGTTCCCTTGTCGCCTTGGTTGTGCAACCAACTTTGGTGGATCAAATCAAGCGACAAGACAATCGAATGATGATGGTGGGTAAAATCAAGCGTAATATCAAGGGTGGATCACCAAGTGTTTCACGTAAGATGAGCACGGTGTTGTATGGTTTGGGCGGCGGCTTGTGGTCCCAAAGGTCCGGAGTTGCGGATTTGATTCTTCAGAGGCCCATGATTCGCCTTTGTCCATCCATCCCGGGCTACCAAGATGTACCAAGATCTGCGCAGAGTTCGTGGACTCGCATGAAGCGCGATTGCGTGTTCGTTGCCGATCGACGTATGTTGTCGCGTGAAGGCCGAGCATCGGCGTCAAACAGTCTTCTCCACCCTTGCCCATACCGGAGTGGAAGTGGATTCGTTGGTATGGACTTCATCAACTGGTCTACCCCCGCACTTCTTCAGGAAGGATGCTATCCGGGTTGTTATCGATCGATTGACGAAGGTAGCGCATTTTCTGCCAGTGTGTACCGCCCTCAGCGTCAGTAAATTGGCAGACCTCTACATATCCCGCATTGTGAGTTTGCATGGTGTGCCATGAACGATTGTGTCGATCGTGGCTCTCTTTTCACTTCTACTATGGCACGCTTTACAGAAGCCATGGGGACCCGCTCTTTCTTTCAACCTATCATCCTCAGACTGATGGTCAGACGGAGCGGGTCAACCAAGTTCTTGAAGATATGCTCCGTGCTTGTGTCCTTTCCTATGGAAAGAATTGGGAGAAGTTCCTACCACTTGCCGAGTTCTCCTACAACAACAGCTTCCAGGCTAGTCTCGGCATGGCACCGTTTGAGGCTTTGTATGGGAGGCGCTGCAGAACACCATTGAACTGGTCAGAGACTGGTGAAAGGCAGTTCTTTGGTCCAGATTCCATCAATGAGGCTGAAAGTCAAGTGCAGTTGATTCGTGAGCACTTGCGCGTAGCTCACCCGAGCGAAGAGCTATGCGGTCGTCGCCGCCGTGAGTTGAGTTTCCAGCCCAATGACTTTGTGTATCTCAAAGTCTCACCTCGAAGGGACATCGTCGTTTGATCAAGGGCAACCGCTCCTCGATATGTCGGGCCGTGACGCATCATCAAGAAAGTGGGAGCTGTTGCATACCGCTGGAGCTGCCACCACTTGAGGGGGTGCATGATGTTTTCCACGTGTCGCAATTGAAGAAGTGCCTTCGTGTTCCTGTGGAGGAAACGCCCTTGGAAAATATCGATGTGCAGGAAGATCTGTCTTATCGTGAGCGCCCCGTTCGTATCCTCGAAGAAGCTGAACGCAGGACAAGGAACCGTGTGATCAAGTTCCTTAAAGTTCAGTGGTCAAACCACTCAGAGGATGAAGCCACTTGGGAGCTGGAAGATCGCCTCCGAGCAGATTACCCATCCTTCTTCTCCGTGGATCGAATCTCGGGCGAGATTCTGTAAGGGGGGGAGATTTGTAACAGCCCTAACTTAGGGTTTGTATTTCAAATGTAAAATTTTGAGGAGAAATAAAAACTTTTGTTGTCTCTTCAAATCATTTGAAAGTTTCTACAATTTTCCCTAGCAATTTCCAATTTGTAGAATTTAATTCTTGTGATTGGAAATTGTTGATTATTAGATTCTAGCCTTCAAACTTGTGATCATCCTCTGAAACTATTTTTCCTAGCATCTTGATCATCCTATCTACCTCCTGAATTATTTCACAATTTTTAGATTTTGTTTGCTATTTCAAATGGCCAAGTCAACTCTGTTTGAAATCTGGTCAAACTCCTGTACAGCAGCTTGTGAATTTTCTCTAGAACAATGCAGTGCATAAAAGTTCTGGAAAAATTATACAAGGTTGTCCTCTGTCCCTAGTAGCTACCATAAAAATTTCAGAAATTTTGGAGCTCAGAGCTACCTCTAAAAATTCCCAAACCTTCTCTGTCTTTTAAATCAAATTCTAAAAGCATTCCTCGGGCCCAACCCAACTCGGGCTCGAGTCCGACTCGTACCACTTGACTCGGTCGCGTCAACTAAGCGCACGCGCGAGTCCAATCGATCGTGACCGTCGATGCAAATCGAACGATCCACGCCGCGTCGCAACCGACTGTCCGAATGCATACATCAATCTCGACCGTCCATCTCGGATCCAGCGGTCGGCATCTTTCCGATCGAGTGAGACCTCGGCTCGCACCGCTTTGCTCCTGCCGACATGTGGGTCCCACCGCCAAGATCGACCTCGTCTTCTCCGCACTCACCGGAGCTCACGGCGTCGCGCATGCTTGCCACGTCCTCGTCGCCGCCACCTTTTGTCCTCGTGTCGGCCGTGAAGCATCGCCGGATCTCATCTACCCACCGAGCCCATCCACTACCCTTCGCGTCCATTCTCGTGTTTTCTCCGCCCAAATTTCCTTTCCGGCGGAGAAGAACCGAGAGCAACGCCGCCGTGTTAGCGCCGCCCTTGATTCCGCAACCACGCCGCCGTGATCCACGCCGGCGCGCCTCCATTTTGCCCAACCCGGTCCTTGGCGTCCGAAAGGATCACCAGGGCGTATCGTCGTCTCCGCCTCCGGTTGCGGCGGTCCCGCGAGCTGCTAGTTCTCTGGTGAGTCTCTAACCTCGCCACTTGGTCCTCGTGATCGCAATCATTCTCTCGAGTCTAACGGTGGGCTCGTTTACGTCTTTCGTGCATCGTGGAGGTCGTGTGGGTGTTTCTTCCTCGCGCCGCGGTGTTCGCCGCCGTGGCAATTCCGGCCGCCGACCTTCTTCTTCGACTTTGTCTTGTGCTTATTGCTCCGAGTCGAGGCGATCCGTGGCGCACCTTCTCAAACCGCCAAGTGCTGGCGCGCTCTCTCGCGAGCCGTGCTTTCTTCTCCGCCTCCGGCCGTCGTGAGCTCATCTCGTCGACCATCGGGCTCAGCGTCACCGTCATCGAAGTTCGCTAGGTTCTTGCGAACCGAAGGTACCACTCTTTCGCCGTAAACCTCCCGTTTGCTAGTTCGGTTCTTGCGCCGCCGCCCACCGCGTTCGTGCTCGCCGGTGAACCGCCGGTGATGATTTGTTTGACTCTAATCATGTCTACCTTGAGTCTCTGTCTTGTGGGCCCTATTGGCTAATCCCGTTTAGAGAACCTCTAATCCAGCCCGTTATATTTCCCTCTGAGTCACTGTCATGTGGGTCCATGTTGTCAGTTAGGTTTGTGTAGTTCTGGTTATGCGTGTTCTCTGTTGGGAAGCGTACTTCTCTGTGAGAGTGTTTTGGGTTTGCACTTAGTGAGCCAAGACGTATTCTTTGAATCGCGCCGACGTCACTTTAGGCGTGCGCCGTCTCGTCGGTCGTTGTTACTGCCCGCCGTCGATGGTGGGCCTTCTTGATGGCGGTAGAAAAGGATTTAATGCTTTAGTATTTCGTAATATGTTTTCTCAAGCTTTCGTTAATTCATTTAAACTTAGAAAATGCATAACTAATTCAATTTTTATCCAAATTGCATGAATCCAAAGCATGTTAATTTTCATTTTAAGTGTGCTATTTGATAAAATTAGTTTCATCCATGTCTCTGTAGCAAAAATCTGTTAATTAATAAAATGATGCTTTATGCATTTTCCAAAATTAGAAAATTCATATCTTTCTCAATAATTGTCCAAATCAGTAACCCAATTCAGAAAATTTCATTTTCAGTATACTAACTATTAGGATAGGTTTTACACACTGTTTCTGTTCATGAAAATTTGTTAAGTAAGTAACTAGTGTCTTGTTGTGTTTTTAGCTTAGAAAATTCATAGGAAATGGCTAATAACTTAAAATGATTTGTTCCCTGTTTTTAAAATTTTGTTATTTCATGCTTAGGTTGTTGTATGAGTTTTGGCTTGTTTTGGTGTTGTTGTATGTTTGAGTTTTGTCGATGTTATTCGTTCTTATTTGTTTGTTATGTTCGATCGTTAGGCTTGATATTTGCGGCAACCACGAGGACGATCCTCCGAATATTGAGCAACGACATCCGTGCAAGCGTTTGATCATGTTTAATCCCAGTATTTTAAAGATTAATATTTTGTTTCAAATTGTATGTATGCATTGCTTAAATTGTGTTAAATTGATTAGTTAAATCCAGTAGCTGCATATCCGTAGACAAAATATTGATCTCTACTACGAACCTAGGTTATTTGTCGTGATTAGAGATCTGGATGATCTCTTGTCACTTAGTAGACCCGGTCAACTTGCTTAGACATGCTTAGCTATCGGTAGGACTCAGCGGTTATCGACTTTAGTCGGTAACCTTGATCACACAAAATTTACTACAACTTTATGTTTCACATTTTGCTATGCTTACTTGCAAAACTAAAACCAAAAACAAAAATGATTTAGACGGGCACAATGGTAAGATTGGTGTGATCTTTTGGGTGTGATCGAAAGGTGCCCGGTCAATTAAGGACCGAACATCTTGTGAGTTTTTGTTATCCGCATTTCGCGCAGCTAACCACACTAGAGGTATGGGACCTCTCTTGACCTAGTACTTTGGCGTGTATCGGTCCCGGTCGCAGGAGGTCGCAGGAGGGACGGAGGTGGGAGCATGGTAGTTGTCCAAAAGCTTTATCCTGAGTGGGTATTTGTCTTTCGGCTTTACCATGTAAGCGTATGGTGTTTCTACCCATACGAGCGGCTCGAGTTGATACACAATATTGGAAACAGTCTCGTAGGACTTAGTCTGTGCCGCATACCTTGAAGTGTGCTTTGGCTTAAAGGCGTCTGCGAGGTGTGGTACAAATGGTACACCCTGCAGGTTAAAACTATTCGAATAGCCTCGTCCTAGGTGATGGACACGCTTGGGTAAGCTTATCGAGAGTTAGACTACAACATTTAAATTAAAACTTGATGGGTGGTGCGAATGCGGGATTCGTGCTATTATTGAGGTGACTATTGGGATAGTCACTTCTAGGTTGTTTATCTTTCGCTTTTGTTATTATTATCCTTCTTGTTATTTCAATCTTAAAATGAATTGCAAACTTGCCTTTAAAGCTGTATTACCTTATTGCAAATGAAAATTGGCTTTATGCAAATGAAACATATGGCCTCCACTGGACAAGCCCGCATGTAGCATATGAGCAGTGCGCTAGTTCACACGTCGGTCTTGCGGTACAAAGACAATCTTTGTACTCGGTGCTTTGCTTAATGTTTTTGTTGCGGAGGAAGAAGGTGAGCCTCGGGGCCTCACTTACGTGGTGTCTTTGGCTGCCGCTTCGTGGGTGGCGACTAGGCTTGCGGTCGGTCGGATGCCTTGTGGGTTGAAGGCACACCGATTGGCTTTGTTTATAGCCATCTTATGGCACTTTTGCTTCATTGTCGTTACTCGTTATTTGTATCTTGTGGCACGCTGCCTATGTACCGTAATATTGTTACTATTTGTTTATCTTCCGTTTGGAAGTGTGGTGTTTGGACTCTATGTTTTGAATGGAGTTGATGTCTAATTTTATGTACCGGGTGTGTATACGCTTTCGAAGTATACATATCTCGGATCGATTTATTTGATTTGTGATGCTAGGACCGGTGGTTGGTTAAGCATTACAAACCAAATAAACTGGGTCTCAATCACCCCCAACACGATCGTGTCGGCCGCACTGAGAGATGAGGGGACACGACGCGACGCTTATGATGTAGCGGGCCGATGCGCTCTTCAAGAGAGCGAAACTCCATCCGATCCGTGAGGCATACCTGCAAAACAAATTGAAGGTACAAAATACGTGGAAATATTACATGAAATGTCAAACAGGAGTAAATTGAACTTATAAACAATGAAACCAATACAAAGTACATAGTGCCAGAACAGTTACATAAACAATACGACGTACACACGGTACCTACGACAATACAAATTATATAGTAGGAGAACTGTTACATAAACTTTGAAAGTTACATAGTGGCAGGACGGTTACATGAACAATACAAAGTGCACACAGCAATACAAATTATATTGTACCAGCACAGTGGCAGAACAGTTACATAAATAATACAACATACACAAGGTTGCACTTTCCACACTACAAGAAGCGGTGCCGCAAACCATGGCAGATCCTACTCCTCAGCTGGTGCCTTGCATCGTCTGGCTGTGTGGCCCTCCTGGCCGCAGAGCCCGCAGCGTTGACCCAACGCCCTGGCTTGTGCTTCGTCCATATCATTGGTATCGCCGACTCGACGACGCCCCTTGCCACCCTTCAAGATGTCAAGGTCCGAATCCAGATCCGCTTGCAATGTCCTCGGTGGCGGTTACCCACACACAAGCCCCTAAGCTCACCGATCAAGCTCGCACCACCACGCCCTTCAAGAAGTACTCCGACACAAAGTTGGGCGGGTCCATGCGCACAATCCCGCACGCCGGCGGACATGGGAGCATGGCTTGTGTAATAGCTCGGTTTATTGCATGTACAATGAGGTTCGTTCACATGATCTCCAAGCCATACCTCATGCGTGACAAGAGAACGAGCCGTCCCAAATTCGGCTCTATCCGAGAGAGCGCGTCGAACGATGCTCCGTATTGCCCACCACGTGCACGTGTGCGACTAGCCCTTCTCTGTCTTCGCTTTATGTATGCGTAATCTTGAGCGATCTGTTGTTTGAGGTTCTTGTGGCATGAAGTGCGACATTTGAACGCCTCTCCGAAATACCCGACAGTCTTGTGCGAACACCTTCCACGATGGCGGCGAGGTGAAGCGAGAGGCCCCTAAGAACCCAGTTGTACACCTCCGCAAGGTTAGTCGTCATTATTCCATACCTCGCCCCATCGGTGTCGTGCAGCAGTGACCACTTCTCCAATGGCACGCCCTCGATCCAGTGCGAGAAGTACTCGATGTTCCTCAAGGTCCTCCGCCTCGCTCCAGCAGGTTCAGACTCTGGTCCGTGGTTCATCTTGTCCACGTGTTTCCTGCTGTGCTCATCCAGTAGCATCCATAAGGCATCAAATTTTCGTTGCTGGTTCTGCATAGCCACCCTCTTGAATAGCTTCACCAGCGGTTGCTTGGGGAACTTCTTAAAGAAGTTCGCCCCTAAGTGCCGAATGCACCATCAACTCGATATCCGACCAAGGAACGGCTCATCGGGTCTTCTTGAAGTTTTCTTATGGCCTTGACATCCGGTGTGGCGATCGTGGATCACGCACACACCGGGGCGACCTCCAACAACTCCCGCCTTAGATGTCGAAGGAACCACAACCACCGTATCGTAATTCTCACCTTCGACGAATGCGATGGCCAATGGCGGTTGATTATTCCACCAACGCCTATGGTCATAGGATTTGCCCCTTGTATTTCCCGGTCAAAAGGTCCGTCAATCGAGATCACGGGCAAGATATGCCTAAAAGCCTCGATGCGAGGCCCAAGGCTAAGAAGGCCCTTTGCAATATTAAAAAACCCCGCGGTTTTTTAGATGGCATGTCCCTTACAGCAGTGTATGTTCCCGGGTTTCTCTCCTGCAGCACCTCCAGCATACGAGGAAGGTTGTCATACGCCGCCTCAAAAGATCCAAACCGTCTTTCTAAAGCCTTTTGCTTCGCACACCACGCCTTTGCGTAGCTGATCTTGTACTTGAATTTCTTATCGATAGCCACCATAATGTTCTTGGCCACCACATCCTTCTTCTCTACTATCTCTCCATACATCAAATTGGCTACGAAGGTTGACGTTAGGTTACGATGTCTGGACAAAACAGTGTTGAGCATGCAGGAGTGCGCCTCTACCTTAGAGACAATCCAGTGAGTCTCATACTTTGGTCTATGTGTGTACTCGCCAAGGACAAGCGGCTTGCTCGCACTTGACGATGTCTTGCTCTGGCTAGATTTGATGACCAAACGTCCGCCGCATGGACATAGCCCACAACTTAATGGCACCGCAGGATGTCTTATCGGCAAACATTGAGTGCAACCGAACCTCGGTAGCATGGTACTCCCACGGCGATTCGTGCTCGTCATGCGTGCCACCCTCAACGTCAAATCTATTCCATTCACGGGGATGGGAGCTCCGTCCTCATCGAACTATCCTCGTCGGCCTCTGTAGAGCTTCCTCTTGACCAAGGCCATCCGGTCATCGCTATCCATTTGACGCAATATGTACTCCATGTGCTCTCCTTCATTAGCTTGTCTGTAGGCTCACCATGCGGTGCCGATCTTCTTCTTCTCAGTATCTATCGCGTCGGGCTCATCACAAGCAACATCCTCCGAACCCTTCCTAACGCCTTCCTCCACCTCCTCTTCTTCACCAACATCACGAGCACCCGAGCGCTCCCACCACGAGGATGATATCCGACAACGGGTCCTCCACGACTTCTTTTGGGCATGGTTGCACAAGCACTACACACTCATATCCACGCGCCTCTGACCTTCTATGAAGCCCTTCCACACACCGTGCGCATCGGTGTTCTCAACTCCCATTTGATGTCCGTCGGAGACCGGCTCCAAAGCCCTTGTATGACGACGCACACTCGGGGTCCAAGGAGAAGCTACGGGTGAGCGAGACATCACATCTGCGAATCGTGCATTCTCGCCGTGCGGGTGTACTAGAGTGGTTTGAGAAAACTACTCAAGTCAACACCGCCGGACCTTCACGACGGTGCCAACACCGTAATGCACTTTCAATGTAGTGGATGCAGTGCATGACTTCATCGTATATGTCCGCAAATATTTTTAATATTACAACTAGTCGATCATAACGCACGACATGCAACCACTACTACATTGTATTTTACATTTCTAAGGCTCTTCGTCTATCATCGACAACTACACTACATCATGATCAACACCCCGTTCATTCCAAAGAAGTCATCATCTGATTCTGACGCTAACTTGCTATCCGAAATGCTACAAGTGGCGTGGTGTTCCAGTCTTCTATGTAGCTATTTAACCTCTGCTAATTTGTTCATACTAATTTACCTCTACTAATTTGTTCGTACACCTAATTCATAGTCTACCCTAAACCCTAATTTTTTCCTCAACCTAACATCCTAATTTTTTCCTCTACCTACATCCTATTTTTTTCCTCTACCTAAAATCTCTAACAGATTAAACTATATAAACTGATTACCTACTACAAAATGTACATTACAAAATCAAAAAACTTACCTCATGAAATCTTCTTCTCCCTTCCCCCTCCCTCTTCTTCTCTCTTTTTCTCTCTTTTTCTCTCTTCTTTCTTCCTCCCTCTCTTTCCCTCTTTCCCTCTTCCTCCCTCTTTCCCTCTTTTCCCTTCTCTGTTTTTTTCTCCCGAGCGCGACGGAGGGACATGTGATGTCGTTTATAAGCCCCTCGATCGCCCAACCGTTCGGCGACTGGAGGCTCCTATCGCCCAACCGTTGGGCGACTGCAATTATTGCCCAACGGTTGGGCGACCGCAATTATGGGGCGCCTAACCGTTCGGCGACTGGGTCCTGTCGCCCAACGGGGTGGCGACAATTCCCTGTCGCCCAACGGTGTGGCAACAATTCCCTGTCGCCCAACGGTGTGGCGACAGGGGTATATTCTAGTAATAAAAAAAGCAAGATTATATTTGTAATTTATAATAATATATAGATTATTTTTAAAAAAAACCTAATAATTTCATCCAGATTAAATTATAATCGACACTTCTTTGATTGAGTTGCGCTCTTATCGGTTAAGGGAGTACTACTTGAATTGCTTGAGAAATAATTACTCAAAGTTCGTTTCTCCATTATTGCAAACCTATGAATTAATTCTAATTGAGTATATACCACAATACTACATAATATTCTAACAAATTACTAATCGACTAATTAAGGAATGAGCTATGAGAGTCGATTGAGGAATGAGCTATGAGTATTCGGTACACCAGTTTCTACCACAAAATACAGATGCACTTCCCAAATTCCAGTGGCTCCTCAAAGGCTTCACATAATCACACTTCCCAAATTCCATTGTCTCCTAATTCCACCGTCCACAGACCACAGGAGACAGGAGTCACAAGACCACAAAATACAGATGCAGAGATGCTATGCGCCTCAGCGGCCAGCGCCCTCATGGCCTCACTTGACTGGCTCACTCCTCAGCGCCTCCTCATTCCTCAGCGGTGCCTCAGACCTCAGCCCTTCCCTCAGCCGACAGCCAGTGCCCTCAGGCCTCAGCCAAATAGATGGCTCCCTGCCTCCCCCAGTTTCCGTTTCCTCTCACACACGCCGGCACGCGGTCTTGCAGTCCTGCTCCTACCCTCCTCCTCCTCCGCCTGTGCTCCAGTGATTCTCATTGGTGACGCTCGAGCCCTGACAGTGGACCGGCTGGCGCTCCCATGCCCAGATGGCCTCCGAGCTCCGGGCTCCGGGCTCCAGCCTCAGTCATAGAGTCGCTCCTTGTCGCCACCTCCGCCCCCCCTCCGGCCCTTCCCCACCCGGCTCTAGCTACCGACGGCGTGGACCTCCCTCCGGCTGCCCTCAAGCCAGGTGGAGAGCTTCTCCGAATTTGGGGAATCAACTGGGGATTTGCCGATTTGGGGAATTTTGGGGAACATGACTGCCTCACTGCCGTGTGGGGCCGGTGGGGATCGGCGGACATGAGTTACTTGGGCCTGGGCTTCGCTACAAGGCCCACACGCATAGTCCCATCCCTCTCAGTTGTTCTTCTTCTTGTTTGAAGGTCACGCAGACGCAGCCAATCCATGGCAGCGCCGCTGCGCGCCTACGCCATAGGTTGCCGGGGGGAGGGTTCGGAGCGCCAGTGGAGGGTAGGGTTCGGCCTGATGAAGCCTACCCGGTGGATTTGCCCCTGATCGTATAATCATGTCTCTCACCAAACACTCAGAAGAAATACCCCGTTATTCACAAATATAAGTGAACAACCATCTCATTTGCAGGAGAACTGTTAGGTTTAGTTCTTTAGCCTTTTTTCTTTAGGATCTCCTAGAGTAGATCTAGCGGGGTTCCTGTTCTCTAGGGTTCGTGTTCTTGAGAGATACCGAGAGGGAGAGGGGTACTAACCGTCCGAGGTAGAGGAAGAAGAGGTGGCCATCGCGGATACGTCGGTGAAGCTCTGCGCACGGGCAGCGACGGTCGGGGAAGAGGAGCGGCGTCTCCCTGGCTGTCGGCGTCTCCCGAGCGGCGGTGATCTCCTTGGCGGCGGATGGCGGTACGGTGGAGCTTCCCGTCGCTAGAGCGCCCCCTCTTAGATCGGGTCTAGGGTTTTCCGGTGGGTCGGGCGGCGGCACGGTGAACCTCGTCATTCGTACCGCCCCGGCCCCCACCTCTCTTTTATATGGCGGCGCAGGGCCCACCACCAAATGGGTTGGGCGCCCCGATCGAGGCGGTCAGGGTGGCATTTGGCCGTTGGGCCAAATGCTTGAGATCACTCTAACATTCTCCCCCTTGATCTCAAACTATACTTTATCTTTAATTAATTTTGACTTTACACATTCCATCACAGATTAGTGCATAGAACATGTCTCATCGCCACGGTCAATCGCCGATAGATTTGATTACAATACACCTCTGTTTGAAATAGTTACTTTAATCCTTTGGGCCATCTTTTAGTCCAGAATCATAGGCTTTCCTTAAACCCATGCCGCTACATGTTCTCTGAACACATTGGGTGGTAAGCCTTTAGTAAGCGGATCCGCTAGCATCTTTGCGGTACTTATATGCTCAAGACTTATAATTTGATCCCGAACTTTATCTTTCACAACATAGTACTTTATGTCAATGTGCTTGGCAGCACCACTTGACTTATTGTTGTGGGCATACGTTCATCGGGTTCATTATCGCGAAGACAACTTAAGTGGTCTATTGATGTCGTCAACCACTTTTAAACCGGTATGAATTTCTTTAGCAGTTCACTCGCCTGTAGCCTCATAACATGCTACAAACTCGGCATACATTGTGGGCGATGTAGTGAGCTTTTCCACGATATAGCTCCTCCAGTAGTGAACACATATCCGGATGTAGACTTTCTATCATCTCCGCAAAATCGAATCAGATACCCCACTATATGGAGTGAATCGATCTTCGTATGTCATCATGAGGCCTTTTGTTCCTTGCAAATAACGCAAGACTTTCTTTATCAATTTCAATGATCTATTCGAGATTGCTCGGAATCGCCAAGTAACCCGGTAACAAATGCTAAGTCGGGCGTGTGCATACTTGAGCATCTTTAAAGCTTCAACACCAAGCATATGGAACCGCTTTCATTTGATCGATCTCATCTTTGGTTCTGGGGCATTGAAAATCCCCATATCATGCCGCCTTTGACTATAGGTGCAGGTGAAGGACTACATTTATGCATACCAAATTTCTTTAAGACTTTCTCTATGTATGCCTTTTGTGACAGTCCCAATATCCCTTGTTTCTATCCGGTGAATTTGATCCCTAGAACGAGCGAAGCTTCACCAAGATCTTTCATATCAAAGTTTGAGGACAAAAACTTCTTAGTCTCGATGTGATGACATCACTACTAGCCAAGAGGATATCATCCACATACGAATTAGGAAGATAAACTTCCCATTTTTAAACTTTGCATAAACACGATTGTCCTCTACATTTTCTTTAAACCCAAATTTTCTTATTATCTCACAAACTTCAAGTACCATTGTCTTGAAGCTTGCTTTAACCCATAAATTGATTTCTTTAGTGGCATCCCATTCTTTCATTTCCTTCCACGACAAAACCTTTCTTGTGCCATGTAAATATTTTCCTCCAAATCCCCATTAAGAAATGCCGTCTTTACATCCATCTCGATGTAACTCTAAATCATAATGTGCTACTAATGCCATTATGATTCTGAAGAATCTTTACATGAGATCGGAGAAAAGGTCTCATTGTAATCAATCCCTTCTCTTTGCGTAAAGCCTTTTGCCACAAGTCGCGCTTTGTATCTTTCTACATTCCTTGGGAGTCAAGCTTTGTCTTGTAGACCCATTTATGACCCTCTTTGTTTTGGCTCCTTTAGGAATAATTTCCAAGTCCAGCACTTTATTAGTCTTCATGGATCTCATCTCCTCTTCCATGGCCTCAAGCCATTTTGAGGAATTTTCGCTTCTCATGGCTTCTTCAAATGAGGTGGGATCATCCTCCATTTGAAATTCCTCTGTATGATAAATCGATAATCATCGAAATAGCTGATTTTCTTATTCTTTGAGACCTCCTGGGCCTCCTCATTTGGTACATCTTACATTTGAGGCTGTTGCTCCCCTCATCTGTGGCAATGGGTTCTATAGGATCTGAAGAACGAGTTCCTCATTCTCATTCATTGTTGCCACAGGAGGAACAATAATGTCTTGCACCACGTTGTCTTACACCGTCGGTGGGCAACGACAGGTAGTATGAAGAATGGCTCTTGAATCATCGGAGGGGCGCATACACCGCTTCTCTTTAAGGTCAATCTCACGAGCTACCATACTTCCTCTCATCATTTCATCCTCTAAGAAGACAGCGTGTCTCGTTTCTACAAACTTTGTATATCATGCGGACGGTGAAACGAAACCTTTGACTTTTCAGGTAGCCAATGAAATGGCAACTTCATCATTTGGGATCAAGTTTCCCAAGGTTTGGGTTAAATACTTTAGCCTCAAAGCAGGACTCCCCACACACGTAAGTGGTTTAGTGAGGAATTCTTCCCGTCCACAACTCGTCATGCGGTGTTTTGGGCACCGACTTACTAGGCACTCTGTTGAGAATATGAATGGCGGTTTTCAACGCCTCCATCCATAAACTCAATGGCGGTGTGGAATAGCTCATCATGCTTCGCACCATATCCATCGAGTGCAGTTGTGTCTTTCACCTACTCCATTTTCTTGAGGTTCGCCTGTAGAATATGAGCCACTATACCATTTTCTGTAAAAACCTTGCAAAGGTCCAGGAACTTGTCCATATGGGGTATGTCGACCGTAGTACTCCCCACGGTCGATCGGACTATCTTAATCTTTAAATCGTGTTGGTTTTCAACTTGACCTTAAATATCTTGAATTTATCCAAGGCTTCATTTCTTTCTTTGATTGGATAAATATATCCATAACGGAGTAATCATCTGTGAATGTTATGAGCGAGTCATATCCATCCACACTTTTCACGAGAAAGGACCACAAATATCCATGTGAATAATTTGTAGAACTCCTGTGCTTCTTTTGGCGTCTTTCTTGATTTTCTTTACATATTTTCCTTTAATGCATTCTCTCATTGTTCTAAGTCCGAGAACTCTAATGGAGGAAGAATATCATTCTTAACTAGTCTTTCTATTCTCCCCTCAAATATGGCCTAAGCAGCGATTGCCATAATTTCGACGACGCATCTAGAGTTCTCTTTCGTTTCTGCTTTACATTCGTGAGCGAGATTCATTCACTTTCGCACGCGACGTTCCCATTATCGCATCGACATTCACATCATCACATAATGATAACAAATAAAGCTCATTTTGTAAGATGGCAAGACCAACACATTCTTTATTAAACATTATTTCACACTTGCCATTTCCAAAATGACAATCATATCCATCATTGTCCAAACATGAAACACTAATCAAATTCCTCTCAGTAAAAGGGAACATAAAAACATCTCTAAGTAAAGAGTGAAACCATCAGCTAGCTCTAATGAAAGATCACCAACGGCTTCAACTTCACTTGGACTCCATTTGCAACTTTAATGCATCTTCCTTTTCTTTGCGTATTCCTCGTCGACGGAATCCTGCATATTATTGGCAACATGAGCAGTTGCACTGAATCAATCCACCAAGTAGATTTTGAATATTGTACATACTGAGGACTCATTTATGAACGTAATAATGTCCTCACCTTTCTTTGACATAATCATTTTCAAGAAATCGGACAATCTTTCTTGTAATGTCCCTTTTCTTGCAATGAAGACACCGATCTTTGTCTCACAAAACTTATTCTGTTGAGGTGGTGGATGTAGGCTTTTCCCTTGTTCTTTGAGGAGAAGTTCTTGTTGAAGTTCTTTTTCTTGTTATCCTTCACATAGTTGATAGAACCACCATGTGAGGATTTAAATCTTTCCTCCTCTTGCACACACATAGCTATGCACTTTTTAAGTCCCATTTCTCGGGCTGCATATTGTAGTTGACAACAAAGGTGTCAAACTTTTACGCAAGGAAGCAAAATCAAATGAATTAGGAACTCATCCTTGATAGCCAAATCCATTGGTTTAAGCTTGGATGCCAAGTTGCTCATCCTTAGTATGTGCTCTCTTATGCCACCGCCTTGAGTACCTTTCATCACAAGTCGCTTAATCACCGTGTGTAGCGTATGTCTTTGAAGAGCGATGGCTCGACTCTTTATTTTCTCAAGGTACTCTGTGATGATGTCACACTCTGCGATTGAGCCCACAATTGCAGGCTCAATCGTGTTCTTTATCACGACCAAACATTTCTTGTTGGTCGTGGTCCATTTCTTATGCTCAAGGTCATAAGACATTTGTAAGGAGCATGATCCTCTGTCTTTTTCGCCAGCAAGATCATCCTCATTTGATCCTCACTAGTGCCATAGGCTCGGTGGGACGTCTTTGTAGTGAGGACCCAGTCCACCTCGGCCAAGATAAACGCTAAGTCTATCTTTTTCTTCCACTCTCCATAATTATCTCCTTTGAGTGGGGATCTCTCGATACAACTCATCAAGTTGTATCCGCCTGAAAAATTGTTCAAATAAAGTGAGAACGTAACAGCAAAATTATATGCCTTATTTCCAACGTTGGTCAAAAATACGACATACAATTTAAATCAATTTTATCTATACATTAAATCTACATCACCGTTGGGCAGAAATAGAAATAATGCATAAAATCATCAATTAAAAAATTATAATATTGTTATTATCAACGTTGGTCAGAAAATAACAATATCATAAATTTCTGGAGATTATATCTATTTTTCCAAAAATTAAATTCTCCCGTTGGTTCGAATTTAATAATGAAAAATTAATTAACATTAACTTTTGCAGCGGAAACTGTAATTATTCTAAAATAATTCATTATACAGAAGCATTATATTGTACTCATTTAATCTCTGAAAAAATTAACACGTTGGTGCAAAAATTTACAGAGATTTTGGATCAAATTTCAATCAAATTCACTCATAAATGCTTCTGAAAAACATTAAATCTCTTTTTCGGTTTTTTACTGTTCAAAATGGCCATTTGGCCCATTCCTTCGCAGCCGGTCCACTCGGCCAGCGGCCCACTCAGCTACAGCCGAAAATCGGCCCACTCAAGGACGACCGTCCGATCCAATCGGACGGCCGAGCGCGTGATGCGGGCGAGACAAAAAAAACCCCCAACCCTAACCCTAGCCATTCGGCTCTCGCACCGCAAAAACGGATCGGGCGGCGGTGAGCATCGGCGATGAGGCGCGCACCGATCGGCGTCGGCGCGGCAGCCCTAAGCGGCGCGGCGGTAGCCCCCGACGGCGAAAGGAGCGGCGGCGCGCGCGGCGGCGACCAAGGAGGCGGCGCCAGCGCGGCGGCGCCGCGCGCCCAGGCGGCAGCGGCTGCGGCCTCGGCGCGCGACCGGCGGCGGCTTCTACCGGCGTCGCGGCCGCGGACGGCGGCGTGCCCACTGCGCCTTGATCGCGTGATGGCGCCCACGGTAAGCCGATCCTCCTTTCCATTTCTTTCTTTTTGCCGTTTCTAGTGTTGGGATTCTTCGTTCTTTCTTTCGATCCAAGATCCTTCGTTCTTTCTTTTCCATGCGCGGTTACTTAACCGACGGCGGTGTTTAATCTGTTCCCATCTAGATCTACGCCTAGATTAGGCTCGATACCATTGTTAGGTTTAGTTCTTTAGCCTTTTTCTTTAGGATCTCCTAGAGTAGATCTAGCGGGTTCTGTTCTCTAGGGTTCGTGTTCTTGAGAGATACAGGAGGAGAGGGGTACTAACCGTCAGAGGTAGAGGAAGAAGAGGTGGCCATCGCGAGTGCGTCGGTGAAGCTCTGCGCCGCGGCGGACGGTCGGGAAGAGGAGCGGCGTCTCCTGGCGGCTGGCGTCTCCCGAGCGGCGGTGATCTCCTTGGCGGCGGATGGCGTGCGGTGGAGCTTCCGTCATTGGGCGCCCCTCTTAGATCGGGTCTAGGGTTTCGGTGGGTCGGGCGCGACACGGTGAACCTCGTCATTCGTCTGCCCGGCCCCACCTCTCTTTATATGGCGTCGATAGGGCCCACCACCAAATGGGCTGGGCGCCCGATCGGTATGCGGTCAGGTGGCATTTGGCCGTTGGGCCAAATGCTTGAGATCACTCTAACAAGAACATCTTGCAAAAGTATATCAGGCCGCTAGTACGGAAACTCCGGGATATGTTCATAAGGTAAGACCAGGAGTAACACATCTGAAGGAGGGTGCAACTCTATGCCGCAGATAACTGCGGTGCAGAGTGTTTGGTGTTGTCCTGCAGCAGCCCCCAATAAGTTCAGCCCCATCTTTGCACCATTCGCTTACATAAGAAACAAAATCACCATCTGACGCACCAATGGATTCCTGCACAGCCAATACATGCTATATTGCTTGGACATAGTAGAGGATGGCTTCGGTGTATTAGGCGGAAGTGCTAACCAAGAGAAGATAAGAAGTGGACCCCTTGAACTGTTATGCAAGTGTATTTACAGAAAAAGAATAAGGTATTGTATTTTTCCCCCCCAATCTATGTCTTTAACTAGAGTGGTACTACAGTTTTGCTTGCACTTACATATTCAATCGTTGTGGCCGTTACCTTTCTACCTTAGGTGGAATGAAGAAATGAGAAATGAGAAGAAGAAGAAAAAGAATAGAAAATAAACTAGACTATAGTCACCAGCAACCTGGGTTAGCCAGGTCGAGGAACGGATCGCAGGACATGGTACGCCATTTTTTCCTCTAAATTACATAAGAATGATGTAGTATGTCCCACGAAAAATCCGGTATATGGATCACAGCATCGACCCGCGATCCCAGTAACTATGAGCTAGACTTAAGAATTTGATTGCCATGTTTTTCATGTTGAGAAGAAGACAGTTTCTACTAAAATCAGCTTTAAGTGCCTTGAGATGACCACCCACTCCTTTTTCTCAGCGTCATATCTTTCTCCACTATTGGGATATATCAGAATTGGCTTGTCTGTGACCTGTGGTAATGCAGTACAGCTGGTCAAACAAAGATAACCGCAGCTTGCTCGGCGGTTAACATGATTTGTGCAAGAGCAAATAATAAGCACTCAAAACATGGGATGCACACATTTAGTGCACCACGGGCAAAGGATGGAAGCTTAATTTGCATTCGTTTGCAACTAAGAGGAATGTGAGGTGCTATATACCTTCCGAATTGAGAGTATCAAGCCATGAATAAATCTTGGAGGTTTGCAATTTATTCCAACTGCACCAACCTTTGCACATGCATTAGCAATAGTAGCACATTCAATTAATGAGTCACCACTCACAACATTAACTCCATCTTTTGAGTTGAAGGAAAACCATACAGGGATAATTATCCACATCCTCTTTTCCTGTAGTTATCTAAGACCATCTCTGATGTTGTGTTTTAGCTGGTTCAAAGGAGGAGAGAGGGTATTGAAACGATTCAATATATTGGAGGGGTCGATTCCAACAAAAAGATTTCTGGAACTGGACTCTATTTAAGAGTCGATTCAAAGCATTAAACAACTCATTTATTTAAGAGTCGATTCAAAGAGATGATATTGTTATTTTATAGTTTTTTAATGTAACATGGGTTCCAGTTATTAGTAGAAATTGGTTCAATACATTGGAAAAAAACAAACTTAATTTCTTGAATACTTACGTAACATGATTTTGAATTGACATCGGTTCAATACACTAAAAATGATCTAGGAACCACAGCTTATTAGTTTTAATACAAACAATACTTCTTTTACATGTTAACATCCCTTTACAGATTGTCGTAGCATGTTAATATTCCTATGCATTTGATGAAACAGGTCCATTTAGACTACATCATCGAGTGTAAGATCAGCTCACTAGCTTGTAGTTTTTTTTTTGTTAATTACCATTCAGTCATATGGACTTTGTTTGTCTACTACATCATCTTACATTCTGTACTGCTGATATCCTTGGTTTTCTCTTTTAATTCTTTATAGATATTTCTTACCGTAAATCGTCACAGTATTGCTGTGTAACCACACCTTGAATTGCTCCTGGCAAAGTAGACTAGGTAGAGAGAGAGAGGAATCCCCTGGGTGGATTATTAGAAGGATAGGGCGGCAGCCCCAGTTCCATTAATAGATTAAATATTTAAATTAAACCAAAACATTCAGATCAGCACATCAATCCATGGCTACATGCATAGACAACACTTGTAAAGTGCCACTCTCTTACAGATCAACTCCAATAGCCTTAGCCAACACCAGTAAAAGTTCAAAACAAGCAAACTAAAACAGGATCGCGCACAACACAGTAACGCTCACAGATAGCTTTCCTTTGTGTGTGTTATGATCTAGCAGACCTTGTTTTGGTAACCCCTGAAGTGTGATCTCATTTTTTAATGCTAACACCCTGGTGTCTCCCAAGTCCTAACGCTACGCTTTCTAAGCAACCTGAGTGTTCTCTGAACTAGGTGAACTGATTCAGTGTCACAAAGTTGGTGAAGTTTGGTTTCTTCTAGTTACACGGCAAGGTTAAGATTGCACTAATTGGTGTGGTGGCACTCAAGATTTGTTTTCCTTTCTTGTTGTCTATATTTTTCACTTGCTATTGTCAACCTTCACATGAACTAAAAAGCAACACATGAAATCCACATATATATTTTTCCTATCCTTAGAACTTTCAGTTTATATTGCATTAAAATAGACATGGCATTAAAGTTGCCAAACATGGCATGCATGCTTGTTTCTTCGTATTGATTGTTCATCTCATCTGATTAATTGTTTCTTTCTGTAATATATTCTTCTTTGAGCCGGTTGCCACACATGCTGCCATCTGAGAAAGCATTTTCTGCTGCTGTATCTGCCCTTGGCATCTACAACAAAGATGGGATAGTAGTTTACGATGGAAAGGGGCTATTTAGTGCTGCCCGTGTTTGGTGGTAAGTTTCTTTTCTTCACAGAACTAAGTAAATATTCTCATTGTTCTTTGATGATTATAACTTTGTAACTTCTCCTTACCAATGCATCCTTACAATAGGGGTAATTGTTAAAATACCATATTTTTCTTCTACCTTTTGTAAAATAATATTAAGTTCGATGCAATAGCCTACATGCCACATCTTATTTTTCTATTTCGTTAATTTACAATTTTAAAATATTTAATTCATATTTTTGGTTTAATAATCCTAACCCACATATGAAAAGTTATTTTTACCCCTCCCGTCGGTTTAGCAATCCTGGACCAGGCTGGGTCTAGCCTGCAGAAAGCCAATCTTAGCGCCGATTCTACATCCAATTCCCTGAAGAAACCCAATCTTTAGCGGTTTGTTCTGGTGTTTGGGCACCAGCTGTGGGAGCTCGTCGGCATCGGCGCCGCCTTCGTGCTCCTCCTCGTACTCCTCTCACTGCTGTGCCTCCACCTCACCACTGTGGCGCCCAATGCCCACCCCAAGCACCCCGCCAAGCCGCCCAAGGACATCCAAGAAGTGCCCTCCCGCGCCGCCGCGGCCCCCGCCGCCGCGCCCAAGGCGCTGCTCGCGCAGGTGCTCCAGGCGCCGCCGCCAGGCTCCATCCAGATCGAGACCGGCAAGGAGCACCGCATCACGTTCCCGGAGCAGCTGCCGCCCCACCACCAGCGGAGCGGGGGCCGTCGTAGCGCGGCGGCAGCGACGAGCCGGGCGTGCCGGAGGTGTCGCACCTGGGGTGGGGCAACTGGTACACTCTCAAGGAGCTGGAGGTAGCGACGGCGATGTTCGCCGACGAGAAGGTGGTCGGCGAGGGCGGCTACGGCATCGTGTACCAGGGCGAGCGCCGCGGCAAGCTGTCTCCCGTCACCGTCGCCGTCGTCGCGGAGCTTGAGGAGGTCGCGGAGGTTGGAGGAGGCGGCGAGCTGCTCGGCGAGCGTGACGCCGCGCTGCAGCGGCAGCGCCCTCGGCTCCTCCATTTCCTGCGCGAACTCGGGAGGAGCCTACGCCCGCGTGGACTCGGATGCATACAAATAAGGAGGGGCAGAACCGACATTTCGCATCTGGGCCAGGCCATTAAACCCGAAATAAGATTAAAATATTCTAAAAGGATAAATTAACAAAATGTGAATATAAAATCTGGCAACTAGGCTATTGCATCGAACATAATGGTACGACCATTATACAGAAAACAGAAGTTAAATATAGTATTTTAACAATTATCCCTTTACAATAGGGCTTCCCTTATACTAGTTTTGATATTTAATTGCATGTGTGTGATGCCTGTTTCCTTGATAACAGGATGTTTCGTGTTTTTGGACATGATAAAGTTTACCCCAATGGCGTGCTTCCGGGTATGATGTTGAATCAAGTGCCTCTAGTGATGCTATCTTAAAAGCCAGTGCTGCTCGGGAGGCAATTGAGAAAGTTTATCAGGGACAATCTGTAAGTTCTTGTAAACCTCTTATTTTTGTTTGTTCTAGCAATGCTGCATTTGGAACCTGAGAGGAAAACTTTTGGGCCTTACCAACGCTATGGAGTTATCAACCTCGTAGTTGCCATTTGCGATACTTAAATAATTAGTAGCTGCTGTAATGGGTGCTTCACTTCAATTTTTAGCCATAAAGAACTTCAATTTATCTTTGCAGGTTGGCCCCACTACATTTGAAGCAAAGTTGCAGCCTCATCTTTTCTGGAATCTTGATCAGGTTAGAGGTGCTCAGGGGCCCCAAAACTTGTCTATTATCTTTTCTCACCATTCACTAAATTCATTCTGCATGTTTGATATAACTAATATGCACAATTTGTTCTGGTGAAACATCGATGCCCAGACACATCAACTTATAGATGCTCAATGGAAGCCTAGGTATTGCTAATCTTTTAATTCCTGAAAAGTCAGAGTAGTATCATTTGCCTTTATTCTCAAGGCTCTGTTTGATATTGGGGTGGCTTTTGAAAGACACTTTTATTTTGCTCCTTTGGAGATGTTAACTACCTTAAAGCATCTTGTTTGGAGTTACATTAGCAAAATCTTTGGATTTGGTTAACATTGCACTAACTAACTAGATTCCACATTGCAGCACTGTACTGCACAGCAATGGCAAAGTGGCCCTAAGTGGTCTTTGTTGATCATTATTATTTGGATAATCTCCATAGTCATAGACTCATCGTAGTATCTGTTAAGAATATTCATTTGCCAATTAGTCAGTTCAGTTTTTGCATTTTGAGTTATCTTTTTTTTTTATCCAACCATGGAACTGAACGTAACACTAACATAGTAACATTACAGACTCTGTTATGGTGTTCAAAGTTTTGGCTTTTAAACTTGTGCTTCTGGTTCAATAATTATGTTAGTTTTGCTATATTACCTCCTGACAAAATAAAAGGTGAATGCATCATTTAGTTGTGTGTGTGATGCCTATCAGTCGTTTTGTACACTGACATGAAACTTGCACTTCAGATTTGATGGTGCAGTTCCAGAGCCGCGCAAGGGAATAAGAAGTGGGCATGTGCCTGGGAGCAAATGCATCCCTTTTCCCCAGGTGAAATTCGCAATTATCCATTCAGTTTGTACTCTCTTCTTTTGCACATGATACTTTGATTATTCCATTTTGTGCTGTTGATCTTTGTTATCTGTGCTTCAATTACATTGAACGGTAATGGATATTTCGTGGATAAATTTCACAGTTGGAGTTCAATTTTCAACCTATCATATAATACACTTACTCATTTTTAACACCATTTGGTCAACTGTAGTTTTCCTCAGTTCTTTCTTTCATTTTGATTAGGGTACAGCAGTACATGTGTGCGTAACTCTTACTAGATATACTAATGTTTGCTCCAGTTATATGCCTGTCTGGTATATGAGATTTGGTTGCTTGGATGATGAAAGTATGTTAAATTATACTATGATACTTCATTATCCATGCCAAGATAGAGAATTTCATGGCTTGTGGTTGCCCTTTTCTTTTTAGCTTGGGCATACATTGTAGCACTGGAACTTAATTCGTGTGCCAACTAGAAGGCATCAAGTAGTTTTTTGTTATCCATGTGTTACTCCCTCCAGTCACAAAAGAATGTCGTTTGGGACATTAATACGGTCCCCAAAACGTAACTTTGACTACTAATTTCTATTGTAATAGATTTATAAAATCTAATAAAATTATACTTCTATGAAAGTTCTTTTCGAGACAAATCTATGCATGTCATTTCATGTGTTCAATCTAAAAACTGAAAAAGTTACCAATTACCAAAGTTTAGAAAATTTGACTGCACGTAACCCAAAACAACATTTTTTTGTGACTGGAGTGAGTAATTTTCTGTATCTCTGCAAGTACTGCCAAAGATGTTGCTAAGTCTTCATTGGCATTCTGCAGGTGCTTGACAGTTCACAAAAGATATTGCCTCCAGATGAGCTCCGTAAACGATTTGAGCAAGAAGGTAATATATTCCATCCATGTAAATTTCCAAATACTTTCTCCCTGCCGACGGTGCCCTCCTGTAGCCAAGTTGTGTATATCTGAATTTTAGGCTTCTTACCCATTCTGAATGTATGTGCCATCTTAACTGCAAAGCTAATCTTCTGGGTCATTTCAAATGTCAGTGTAGCCTCTTCTTATTTATTTTCTTGTTTAACTTGATGACTGGGTTCAAGATCCACCCAGCAGAGCTTGGCGAGCCATGCCTGTCTTGGCTGGCCTGCTTATGAGTACAATAACAAGTTTCTCTCATGGTCAAGCTCAGTATGGTTTCTAAAATTATTAAGAGCTCTCTGGATTTGTCGAAAGGGCACCATCCATTAATATGACTGGTTCTTGTGTGATGCTTTGTGTCATGTGGGGGCTCACGTATGGAAGAAGGAAGAAGACTCGGGAGATCACGCCAGAGCAGTCCGGTTTGGTCTCTTCGGCAAAGCCTGCTGTTTTTGTAGAATAGGAATAGTAGCTTTATTAGTTTCCTTCTCAGTTATAGTTGTATTCAGAAACTATGTGATAGTATTGCTTTCGTATTCGTTTTGCTTTCGTAGTTCAGATTGTTAGAACCTCTTTATATAGAGGAGAAGAACACTTTATTTTGGAGAAGAATATATCAGAAAACTGCCTCAACTCTTCTTTTCCTCTATTCTGTTCTGTTCTGTTCGTTGCCGTTTGCCTGTTCGCCAGCATATCAGGGACTCGACTTTGCGGCAGCGGCCACCACGGCGCCCCAGCCGCAACGTCGGGGCTCTGGTCCTCGCCCGAGTATTAGCCACAGCTACAACCTTCGGTCGTCTGCTTCGGCTCCCAAGCAAATCCCTGACACTTTGTTATATATTTGTATTGGTTGTTGCTGGCACCTTTTTAAATTTTTAGTGGTATTTAATGTAGAATTGCAATAGCTGAGTGTTAAAAATAGAATTATAGCCATAACTATGACAGTCTTTGTAATTACTCTGGTTTGATTTGCCACCAGGTATATCACTTGATCAACCCCTTGTGAGTTGTGACCTCTTGCGGCACTGGTGTGACAGCATGTGTATTAGCTTTGGTAAGACTACTTTGGACATTAGCTCACAAGATTTCATTTGCTGATGGTAAATTGTGTTGCTAAAACCTATGTTCTCATTTTAGGGCCTCCATCGCCTTGGCAAAACCGACATTGCAGTATATGATGGATCATGGACTGAACAGGGTGCCCACCCTGACACTCCAGTTGCTACTGCTGTTTAGCGCTATCTGCAGTCTATGGATGACCCTCGATTGTACTTCCCCTGTACTGTGATCCTATGGAGGAAGGCAAAGGAAACTGCAGAGGTCGGGTGGTTGTCAGGTGGGGAAGTGACGCTGTTCGGCCTTTTCGCTGTAAATGATTGAAACAGAAGAAATGGCATATATACTATGTGAATTAAGAGTTGAGAATCGACTTTTCTGAGGTCCCTTTTCTGTGGTGGGACAATAATAAATGAGATGACAAAAATCTGCCGCCAGTGTTATAGCCGTATTTTGGTTTCTGTGCTTGTGATCTGTACATTCTGTTCATTACGTCATTCAAAAATCAATCAGATACCGTATTCGTAAACATGATACACCTCTACACAATTCGACACTACAGTTAATCTGATACAAAAGCTTTGACCTGTTCATTTTCTGTTGTCATTTGATGAACGAAGATGTCTGTCGAGCTGGATTGAGTAGTGCCAGTGCTGCTGCTGCCTGTGACGGTTGAAGATGTACAGCTGAAAGTATCAAACGGTGGCATGTATGTTGCCACCGGCATCCTTGCAGGAAGGCTCGGTAGCGACGCCTCGAAGCGCAGCACGTTGATGGCCTGCCTGATGGACGGTCGCAGGCTCCGATCAGGGTGCGCGCACCAGAGCCCGACGACCATCACACACTCCATCTCCCGGCCGTCGAATTCTCCCTTGAGCCGCGCATCGGCCACATCAAGAATCCTTCCCTTGCCGTGTGAGTCCCAGACCCACTGGGCAATGTGGATGGTGTCTTCGTCATTCTGAACCACAATAGGCTGCCGGCCACAGGCGATCTCAAGCAGCACGACGCCGAAGCTGTAGACGTCAGACTCGGCGTTGGCCCCCCTGCCGGTGATCATGCACTCGGGATCAATGTACCCCATCGTGCCGGCAAGCACCGTCGTGTGCGAGCCCCGGCCGTGGTCGACGAGCCTCGCGAGCCCAAAGTCGCCGAGCTTGGCGCTGAATGACGCGTCCAGCATGATGTTGCTCGGCTTGATGTCCCTGTGCACGACGCACTGCTCCCACTCTTGGTGTAGGTAGAGAAGCGCAGAGCCTAACCCGAGCACAATTTCATGCCTGGAGATGGAGTATTACTACAGCATCAGCTAAAAGCTCGCAAGCATTTGGAGAAAGTGGTGCGCTATACGCTCGTCGTAGGCCTATGTACCTGAGTGGCCATGGTAGCACGTCGTTCTTGGCTCTGTAGAGATGCGTGTCGAGGCTGCCGTTGGGCATCAGCTCGTAGACGAGGAGCAGCTCGCCGCCGCCGTGGCACCAGCCGATGAGCTGCACGAGGTTGCGGTGCCGAAGCCGGCTTATGATCCTCACCTCGGAGGCGTACTCCTTCCTCCCCTGCTTGGAGCCCTTGGACACTCTCTTGATAGCCACCTGAAGGTTCAGCTCCTTAAAAAATCCTATGTACACTGAACCGAAGCCTCCTTCGCCGAGCTTCTTGTCGTCGGAGAAGTTTTCAGTTGCAACGGCCAACTCGCTGTAGCGAAATCGCTTGGGTCCTGTCCCTTTCTCGAAGTCGTCTTCCATGTCCGGCTCATCGTCCAAGAAGTTCCCCTCTTTCAGTTCTCGTTCCCTCATCTGCTCAAGGATTAAAGCCTGTTCTCGCCGTCGCCTTAGAGGGATCCAGATCAAGAAGCCCAGAATGATCAAGAACGAGACAGAACCGACAGCCAGGCCGATCACTAGCCCTGTTCTGGAAGACGGCGAAGATCCTGTGGGCCAAAATCGGAAAATTAATACCACACTGTACCAGCGTTCCATGTGTGGTGACTGGTGAACACACTGGTGTGGTCCATTAATAAGACGTAGTAACAAATGCTAACCTTGAGCCGGCTCTGGCGACGATGGCGGCAGCGCCGTGGGAGCAGGAGGCCAGGTGACGTCGAAGGCGCCAACCAGGTATCTCAGGTAGCAGCTGTACCCCTTGATGGCACCTCCGGTGTTGTTGGGGAACAACTTGGGCAGATAACCGACGTAAGCGTCGAGGCACCGCGAGCACTCGCTCGCGTTCAGGTCCCTCGTGCACTGCGCCAGCCCGTACATGTCCTGCGAGCTCGAGTACGGCTTGCTATCGTTGGCGAGCCGCAAGGGCGAGACTACGACGGTTGCCGGGAGCCGGCTCATCAGCGATACCCACGCGTTGGCCAAGCCGGCCGAGGTGACGGGCTCGCCGCTGTAGTACACTTCGAACGCGTAGGTGAGCTCGGCGGTGCTGAAAAAGGTCTCGCTCGAGTACCGGAGCAGGCACGCGTCGTACGCGGCGCTCACCGTCCTGCTGGACGGGCACACCTGCGTGATCCCGGCGGGTGCCCGGGCGAGGCAGTCCTGGCACTGGGTGGCGTTGCGGTCGGCAAAGCACATGATGAGCCCGAAGACTTGGTCGGGCCCCGTCCCGACCGTGCCGTTGTAGAACCACCCGTTGTTGCCGGCCGCCGTGGGGAGGGTGGAGAGGAGCTGGTCGAGGTTCTTCTTGTACTGGCTGCCGTCGGTGTAGTTGCCGTTTGTGGAGCAGGAAGGATAGGCTGGGAGCAAGAGCTTGTCGTCCTGACCCACTGCCGCGACGCAGAGCGAGGCAGCGACGGCGAGGAGCAGGAGAAGGCGGGGAGCCCGAGACATGGACGATGGCCGGTTACGCCGCTGGTAGCCGAGGAATTGAACGTACTTGTGCTCTACTTACCCAGGTACCCTGAATTTCCTTTCAGGATCGTGCAGCTGATCAAGGTTTTTAACTTTTATTGTCACGGTTTTGAGTTGATCAGGTCTCCTGTGACAAGATAGTCAGCGTACTGCAAAAAAACAAGAGTCGTTTAATTAGAATACGTTATGCAGGCGGCACGGCACGTCAATTGGTTGTTATTGAAGCATGTACGGCATGAGCAGACTATCATTTTATTGAAGCATGTACTTTTTTTAAGGCCGGCCTATTCAGCTTAAGATTAATCAAGTCTAGTACTCTGTTCGGCTGTTCCTAGCAGCACAATAAATCTGACGGCCGATGCAAGCAGGGTCGACCAATACAAGCTTGTGTGCCAAGCATGATCCCATGGCCGATGGCATGAGCAAACCATCATTTTATTTGCTTTGCAGCTAGCGCTAGCACTACTGCACTAGCTAGCAGTTGCCGTGCAAGGCTTACAAGTTACACGGGACACCAGCCGGCTCCGGGCGGTCTGGACGGAGAAACCAGAGGAGAGCTCCATTTGGCTTCATCTAATTATATATGGGAGTGTCTATACAACATGCGACTGATTTTTTCTTAGAAATCAGTCACTTTTTGAGCCATCAGATAGAGATCTAATGCTCCAGATATCACCCCACCCTTATATCCTTAATCCAATCTCACTTCCCACCCTCTCTCCCTCTCTCTCACCAATCACAGGGTACTAAAATTGAAAGATGTATAGCAGTTCTCATTATATATTACAGGTTTGCTGCTATTTATTGGCACTATCCCAAATGGTTGTCTTTTGTTCTTGATGTGATGACTAGCGATTCGGCTAGATCATCCGGTTTCTTTTCCGTCTTAAAAAAAAAACAGAAACGGTTCGACCCGAACCTGCCCCATGCAATCCACATCCCAAGCATGGATAACCGGACAATCCATTGGCACAAGCACCAAATGACCGAGTGGTCCATTGGTTTTTGTGGGTCTCACCACTCCATTCGCTGAAGGACCCCTGGCTCTTGTACGGCCCTAGCGAGAGCCCTTGTTGACGGCACCCAGTTGTCACCTTGTGTCAGTGGCTGTACGACGCCTTCAACCTGTACGCCCTCCTCCTCCACCGTGTGCTTCCACATGGCTAGTTGGCTACTGCCGTATCGCCGTCGGCTGTGGCATCCAACTCGATGAGGGAATCTTCTTGCCACCATGATTAATGAGCTCCTTGATGGATCTAGATGAGGTATTGAGCGGGCGGTGACACGTCAGCGATGAGGAATCGAGCGGCCGTAGCAGCGCATTGGCGACGGAGGATTGAGGCAAAGAGCGGAAGAGGGATCGAAGACAGCGTGCCGCTTGCTGTGTGTTGGAGAAGCTAAGGGATCGAGGTCGCCCCACTCGAACCTATAGGACGATAGGGTTCTAATCCATATGGCCTTTTTTTTATAGAGCTGACCCTTTGTCCCATTGGACTCCAATTTGAGGGGCAGGTCGATGGTCCAATGGACCGACCCGGACCATTCCCATGGCCGATCGTGCTCGGCCATCGGCCATCTGGTGGGACTCGCCAGCCGGGTGGCGCGTAGACCCAACCACGCGCGAACGATCAAGTCACGCGTCGGCGGCCTGGTCGGTCCCAACCACGTCGCTGGAGGAGATTCGTCCGCTCGGGTGTGGTTTTGAATTTGATTATTTTTCATACGATCATATTGTAAGGCCATTTTTAATTCATCATATCACATTTGGCAACAACAATTCTGGCCGAGCTTTCCAAGGATGAGCACAGTTCGTTGGTGCGTACGTTCGTTCGTTGGGCCTAAATGACACTGTTCCGTGTCGTATTTGTAAATGTGGTTCTTTCGCACGGTATTTGCAAATATAGCAGCCTGAATGAGTCTCACATCGCCACGTATGCAATTCCGGTCGGCCCTAACCCAAAGGGGGTTTGTCCATGCGGTGAAGAGCCAAAATCCGGGCGCCCCTTGTCTAGTTAAGCTCTTGGCCCGACATGTGTCTCGTTTGCACTCCCATCGCCCAGACAACATAGCGTTCGCATGGCCACCGCCTGGACACAGCGTGTTCGCATGGCCACTGCCTGGATTAGCCATGTGTCACCCACCCACGCATGTCCCTCCTCGCCCAGACCTCGCCCACACACGCCCGTCACCATCCATCATTTTTCCATCGCCATCCATCATCACCTTTATCCTTTATTCCCCATCGCATCCGTGTCTTTGCATGCAGATGCATGCAAGCGTTGCGCGCGGGAGGGAATCCGATTCCTCCCGCAGTGGCTATAAATTCCAAGGCGACGACGATTTCGTTTCTCATTCTCGCTCGCTCGCTTTCGTTCTATCGATTTTGTTTGTGCGGACGATTAAGCATTGTTTACAGCCATTATTAGCAGCCATATTATCAGGTAATTTTTTTCCCGTACGCAATTTCTTTATTAATTGTGTGCTTAGTAAATTAGTCGTAATGAAATATTCATAGTTAATTAGTTGTACTTATTTAGGCGTACTTAATTTAGTCATTTTCAAATTTTCGTATGAAAATTTGTGTGAGTTTATTAGTCGTAGTTAAATTAAGCTTACGTGATTAATTAGTTATAATTATTCAGGCATAGTTAATTAGTTACCAATTAATGAGTCATAATTAATTAGTTGGAATTAAGTATTAATTAATCATCATTAATTAGTCATAATTAAATTAGTCGTATTTTATCAGACGTAATTGATTAGCCGTCATTAATTAGTCATAATTAATTTAGTGGCCTTAGTAAGCTATAATTTTCTTTTGTTATTAATATGTGGTAATAAATTAGTCTTAATTATTTTATTGCTATTTATTGTAATTAATTTAGCCGTGAATAATGTAGTTATTAATATGTAACATAGGTTCATTTATGGTAATTAATTAGTTGTAATTAATTTAGTCACAACTAATTTATTCGTACTTAATTAGTCGTAATTAATTTGGTCGTAGTTAATTTGTGTACATTAATTTGTTATTTGTATTTAGTCGTAATTTTTAATTTATAGTAATTTATCGTTATTATCAATTTTTTCACTAATAATATGCCTCTTTCATCTCTTGCAAGTTATGTCTTTACCGGAGCTTCTGAAAACCTTCTACGACATGAATCATCGGTGCAAGTCGTGGATCGAAGGATGTGGATGACCCTCCACCCTTCTACCTAATTTTAGGCATGAGAGATTGTGCACGGGATCAGCTCCGCACTTCTGTACGCACATTTAGAGTGGGAGCAGTACGTTCTAAACCGTGACATCAAGCCGAGCATCGTGATACTGGACGCATCCTTCAGTGCCAAGCTCGGCGACTTCGGGCTGGCGAGGCTCGGCGACCACGGCCGGGGCTCGCACATGACGGAGCTCGCCGGCACGATAGGGTACATCAAGACATGGACCCGAGTGCACGGTCGAGCCCGAGTGCGGGCGTTTACGCCGGACGTCGATCGCCGAGATCGCTGCGGCGGATTCCGTCGTGGTTACGAAGGACGACACCGTGATCCGCCGCACGGCGGTGTCTGAGGCTGTACAAGAGGAGCAATCCTTGCGCGCAAACCTCGGTGAGCGGAGTGTTCGGCGTCGAGAGATGGAGCGTGGGATGGTGGTCGGGCTGCAGTGCGCGCATCTGGCCGACCGAGCGCGAGCCGTCCATTAGGCGGCGTGGCGTGCTATGGCGCGACGCGCGCCGCCGAGCCTCCTCGCAAGGATGCGATGGCGACCTACGTGCCGCCGGTTGGCGTGCTAGGTTCTGTAATTCTTCCATCTTTGGTTGTGGTAGATCATAGCACTAGAGCGCGCGTGTATCTCACTCCACCAAAGAACTAATTTGTTTGGTTTTATATATAGTACTCAAATGTACACCCAGGGCTTGCATCGGCCAGAAGTTCTCCATCCAGGAGATCAAGCTCGCTGTCACATCCCCAAGTTAATAAAGAGGATTATTATGCATCTCATTAGCATGCATCATGTTTTGAAACGTTCTCATTAAGTATTGCACTTGGAAAACCTCAAAACAAATATTAAACATACACTTTAATTTGAACTCCAAAAGAGAAACTGAAACAAATGCTACTAAAGTCCCTCTGGAAATAATTTATTCAAATACTATATTAATTATCATGAATTAATATAATTTTTTTCAAATTTTTGGGACTATATTAAACCCTAAGAAAATCCAAACACAATTTAAAGATCAACATCAAGTTTGAAGTTAAATTATACACTTTATATGATGAACAGTAGGGTTAAATAATTTTTATGGACACTAGACCTTACCAGGAATCTCTGTGAATTATTTTCTATTTTTAGGAAATTTATTTCTATTTTTAGCACCCTAGTCAATGTAGAGAAGATGAAATAAATCTCAGTCAAAACCCTAGGTCCAAACCGTTGCACTGTTCCTTGGACTCGAGTCCAACCCGAGCCAATTGACTTGACTAGACCACCTAGTTGCACTCGTGTTGGACCGTCCGATGTGAGATCAACGGCCTAGGTTCATTGGGCCGTTCGGGTCACCGAACGTCCCACTCATTTGGGACCGTCCGATTTAAATCGAACGGCCCATAAGGACCCTTTTTAACTCACGTGTAACTGCACGGTTGAGTCTCTGACAAAGAGGCCCCGCCTATCAGCTCCTCCTTCAACCTCTCGCTGGCACACGATCAGGGCACCGTCGCCACGTCGCCGATGCATGCTGTGCATTTCCGTCAACGTCGTGAGCCACCACCCAAATTGACCACTCCAGGAGCTCCCCCATTTCACGCCGCCTCCATTACCGTCATCTTTCCCAGCTTAAAACCTATTCTTGCCCTCCAATTTCTCCATCTTTCCTCTCGGTGGCTGAGGAAAGATGAGCTCTCTTTCGTTCTCTACTCTGGTAAGCTTCCACCGGGTGATGCCACTCTCATTCTTGATCCATGCCTTATCCATTTTTGCTAATGCGAGCTTCTCGTGTTGCTTCTAGCATCCAGTCCATTGTCGAGCTCTCAGACATCTCCAGAGCGCGCACCAGAGGACATCTTCATGTCATCTTCGTCTCCGGTGAGATTGTTGACCATTCTTGCGCGTCTTAACGTGTATTAAGACATCTTAAAGCTTTCCCCTCAATAAATTTCATGGATGCATGGCAGGGTTGAAGTGAATCGAAGTTTTGCCTGGTTTCGGCCGCAAAGCAACTTTTCATCTTCCACTTGTTTCGGTAAGCCATTCTTCAATTCCTTACTTCTATAGCATGCTCTTAAGCTCCTTGAGCTAGCCCGAGCATTCACTTCGCTCCATTTTGCTCAGATTTTTATCTCTTCGTTGAACCGTGTCGCTGCCACTTTCTTCTCCGACGCCGACGCAGGTCTAGCAGTTCCGAGTTTCCCTGAGCACCCTTCTTCGCTCAAGTAGCTTCCATTTAGTCCCTAGGACCTGGGCACCTGCTTGCATGTCGCTGCGGAGCCTCATTTTTGCTGTTGCATCATTGCCGTACATGGTGGCGCCGCTCAACTCCGGCTAGCCGCCGGTACAGGCCGGCCCAAACGTCGAGACTACTCCCATTAGAAGCGCAACACTATTGTGCACCTGTACATGCCTTTGGTTCGCACCGGCATGGCGCACAGTGCCGGCGAGCCGCCGGTGAACCGAGCGGGACAAACTCCCGTTTTCATATTTGGACAGCTACTGTAGCAAATGATTAGGAATTAAACGCTAATCATTAACATTTAATTACTGTCGGAAAAGAACAACTAAACTCACTTACATGCGGGCCCCGCGTGCAGAAAACCAACACGTTTACTAAACAAAGCAGAGGCTGACGTGTGGGCCCAAAATTTTAAACACGTGTTGTGTATTTAAGCCGTCCCTTACACTTGAATCATTGTGGACCGTCAGATGCGACATAAACGGTCTGGATCTGTTGGGCCGTTCGGGCCACCCGAACGCGCCACGAATCTAGACCATACGATACGAAATGGACGATCAGGATCAATTCGGCCGATCGGACTGCTCGAACGTGCCACGATTTTGGATCGTTGGATCTTAATCCAACGGCTCACGAGCGTGGCCCTAAAGATTCACGCGTGCGCGCCTCGCGGTGGGCCACTGACAAGCGGATCCACTTGTCAGTGGCGGTGGCTAGCACCGCGCTCGGTGAAAAAATGGTTAAACGCTTTATAAATTCCGTAATAGGTTTATTTGAACACCGTAAAATATGTATAACTTATAAAATGCATAACTAATTCATATCAACTCCAAAATGAATGAAACCACTTCTGATATTTTTTCATTTTTAATGAATTTTGTATTAAAATTGGGTTCAAACATGTCTCGGTAACAGAGAGCATTATTTTGGAGAATGAGCTATTAACTGCATTATTTTTACAAAAGAAAATACTGATTACTTTAGAAATTCATAACTAAATCAAAAAAACTCCAATTAAGGCAAACTCAACTATTTTGGTCTTATATTATTATTCTCTATTTACCTATGTAATCCTTTGTCCCACTGCTGTTCTACAAATTTTGCCCAAATAATTATTTCGGATGAATAGTAACCGAGTGCAATTAAATTGGAATTTCCAGCAAAACTGAATTTCAAACCCTTATAACTTTTACATACTAAATCCAAGTGGAATAATTCCTTCTCCTAAATTCATCTAAAATCATGACTTAGCTACTGTAGAAAAATCATGCATTTTTAGCATTTTGAATTTTGAGGTATTTCTCGATGTTTATTCGGTATTATATTTATTTAGATTCTGAGCCTATCGATATTGACTCCTACGCTACTGAGAGTGAACAACTACTTTTCCAACAAGGCAAGCATCCTGTGAACTTTCTTTTTGCATCATATTTGATCCCAGTTTTGTTAGGGTAGATGCAATGATAATTGCTTGCATGTTATTTTATTATGTCGCTATTTTTGTGATGTGTAGTTTAGTTATACCCTAACTCATTGAGGTTATATTTGAATTACTCCAGCACCACATTCTTAAGATAGGATTTATGAAATTATATTGTTCGGGTTTGCTTAGCCATGCAAGTCTAGAAACGGTAGTTTGATTGTCGAGAATAACCCGACGATTATGGGATAAACACAACCTTCTTTATATACTTTTGTTGCAGATCTTTGTAGCTGTTTTACGAGTTAATTTTTGTCATTTTAAATGAGTTTTTGGTTTGGACAAGTGTTGGTTAGTGATGGTGCTTTGTGCACGAGCTTTGGGTAAGTGGTGGACTTGTCTGGACAATTAAGGATCGAACTTTGGGTACCTGCTGTTCAAGCAACACTCGTGCTATCACACGTAGTATATGGGTGTTGTATGGTTAAGTAGGGGGAGGGTTTTGTTGTGTTGAGTCCAACGGTGGTGAAATTGTAAGGGCATGGGACCGAGAAATCCTATGTTTTCCTTTTGGGCCGATAGGGCATAGAGGCTGTAACGTCTTATGTTTCCTAGGAGCCTTGGGTTGAGAGACTTAGCTCAATGGGATCTTCTTGCTAAAAATGATCATATCTTGATTTACCCGGCCAGCATACCATAGGAAGTATACTATATTCAGAAGCATCTGGAGGCTTACGGGCTAATCAAGTCGTGTGGGTAAAGTAGTACACCCCTACAGGGTATAAATCTATTCGAATAGCCGTGTCCACGGTTATAGACGACCGCTTGAAATTTGTGACTGCTTATTGTTAGACTTGGAATTAAAATTGTGGGTAAACTCGGTACTTGTCATGAATGGGATGTCATGCATGTTGTTGTATCAAAGTGGACAGTCACTTTGCTATCCGTATGATTTATTTGTTATTCAATTCATTACTTATTCACATACTTTACTCCTACTTCAAATTTGATTTTGAAATGGCACTTGAAAAACTAGTATGTGTATGTTGTACCTTGTTGCGTCTCTTTTGCAAAACTAAGCCAATATGAGCCATCCTTTGGAACAGCCTTATGCATAACTAAATTTTATTTGTGTAAGACTTGCGAGTACTCTTTGGTACTCAGCCAGATGTTTGCTGGCTCTTACAGGTAAGGAAGATATCGAACCCGACGAGCTTGTCAGTATCGATTTAGGCGACACTGATGAGTAGTGCTATCTTTTAACCCCAGTCGGTTGCCGATGGGTTAGGGGGCATACCACTGCTGGTTTTTTGGTTTATTTACTTGTTTTCGTTGCTACTTAATACTCCTATTTGAATTTGGCCGGTCGGCCGTTTGTAACCGTTGTAGACTTAAACTATATTGTTGTCTTTTGGACTATTGATGTGTGCTTGTTGTATGGATGTGATCAACGTTGTATGAGAGTATGAGTATATTGGTCGCTGATCTTGGGAGCCAATATAAGTCATGCTCGCTGTTTATGGCTTCCTATTTAACTCACTAAGTGTAGTGCTTGACTTGTTGGAGAACCGACAATCATGTAATGCTCGCAGAGGAGCGGCGCGTATGATCGTCGGGGCTCTAGTTTTCAGTTAAACCTCTCATTTAGATTGAGTTAAGTTGGAATCCATTTACCGAAGGTCCAAAGTTATGTCCTTAAGACCATGTTTAGTCTCGATCTTATGAAGATAACCCGAGGTCCCCACACTCGCGATGATCCACCTCTACCGGTAATGCGTGTT
The DNA here is from genome assembly GCA_036346255.1 of Ampelocalamus luodianensis. Taxonomy (NCBI): domain Eukaryota; kingdom Viridiplantae; phylum Streptophyta; class Magnoliopsida; order Poales; family Poaceae; genus Ampelocalamus; species Ampelocalamus luodianensis. The sequence continues at coordinate 43,369,144 of CM070640.1, read as the reverse complement.
CCGGCACTCTCCTACCATAGTACCATGGAGTCGCCTCTTCAGTTTCAGTATGGGACCGTGGCCAACTTCAAGCATGGAGTCACGCTTCAGGTCATCAAGAGGCACAAGGACTACGGCCATTTGGCAGTTGGGTGTCCTGGATTTTGATCATTTTTTGTAATGCTAGTGTAATATATAGACTTTTGCAGAAGAAAACCACAGATGTCAGAATGCAGCCAAGGATAGAAGAACATCAGGTTAATCTACGGCATTGTAAGATGCATCCTTCTGTGTGTATCAGTGATAATCCTGTAAGGAGTGATGATCGGTTGGTAGTACTCGTACATTCACACGTCTAATGCTAGCAAGAGTGATAGATTGTTCATTTTCAGTAGTAGATACATATTTATCAGACAAAAATTATGTTGTAACAAAACAGAGTTCACAGGCAGCAGTAGTACACAACATAAGCGCTTATTGCAGCTTAACATCTCCACAACAACTCAACAGTCCGTTTTACAAAGTCTTAAAACTTTTAGTAGCTAATAAGCTTCATGAACTTCGCTGCAGATTGTCTCGCTCGTTCTTTGATAGAAGAACTCATTGCCACTGCTTGCTAATCCTTGACTGATTGTATCTCCAAGTAGGGCAACTTAAGAACTCAGAAGAAATACCCCGTTATTCACAAATATAAGTGAACAACCATCTCATTTGCAGGAGAACATTTTGCAAAAGTATATCATGCCGCTAATACGGAAACTCCGGGATATGTTCATAAGGTAAGACCAGGAGTAACACATCTGAAGGAGGGTGCAACTCTATGCCGCAGATAACTGCGGTGCAGAGTAGCCTTGGTTAAGAGATCTACCTATGGCCTTGATGGTGTTTGGAGTTGTCCTGCAGCAGCCCCCAATAAGTGCAGCCCCATCTTTGCACCATTCGCTTACATAAGAAACAAAATCACCTTCTGACACACCAGTGGAGTCCTGCACAGCCAATGAAGCATACCTTTAGCATTTTAGAGTTTTAGACAAATCTCAGTTTACTGTGACATGCTATATTGCTTAGACATACTAGAGGATGGCTTCTGTGTATTAGGCGGAAGTGCTAACCAAGAGAAGATAAGAAATGGCTCCCTTGAACTGTTATGCAAGTGTATTTACAGAAAAAGAATAAGGTATTGTATTTCTCCCCAATCTATGTCTTTAACTAGAGTGGTACTACAATTTTGCTTGCACTTACATATTCAATTGTTGTGGCAATAACCTTTCTACCTTAGGTGGAATGAAGAAATGATAAATTAGAAGAAGAAAAGAATAGAAAATAAGCTAGACCTAAGAATTTGATTGCCATGTTTTACATGTTCAGAAGAAGACAGTTTCTACTAAAATCAGCTTTAAGTGCCTTGAGATGAACTTACCACCCACTCCTTTTTCTCAGCATCATATCTTTCTCCACTATTGGGATATATCAGAATTGGCTTGTCTGTGACCTGTGGTAATGCAGTACAGCTAGTCAAACAAAGAGAACCGCAGCTTGCTCAGCAGTTAACATGGTCGATATGATTTGCGCAAGAGCAAATAAGCACTAAAACATGGGATGCACATTTAGTGCACCACGGGCAAAGGATGGAAGCTTAATTTGCATTCGTTTGCAACTAAGAGGAATGTGAGGTGCTATATACCTTCCGAATGGAGAGTATCAAGCCATGAATAAATCTTGGAGCTGTGCAATTTATTCCAACCGCACCAACCTTTGCACATGCATTAGCAATAGTAGCACATTCAGTTAATGAGTCACCACTCACAACATTAACTCCATCTTTTGAGGTGAAGGAAAACCATGAAGGGATAATTATGTTACATTCCTCAAGAAGTTCAGCATATGCCTAAAGATTCACGAGCAAACCATCAGAGACTATTTCACAAGAATGTACTGCAAAATGTGAGGCAGCATATCCCCGATGCAAGTAGTAAAGTTTAGCATACCTGAGCTTCCAATTTGTTGGGGATTGTTTCAAAAGCAATCAAATCAGGACCAGCTTCTGCAAGAACCTGAAGCCTTCGCCGATGAAAATCTTTCAGGAATTCTAGTGTACCAGCTTCACCATAATCCCCACTAGTTACAGCCGGAAAAGAAAAGGTGATTGCTCAGAAGCAATACGAGAGAACATGTGCTATGTTTAAGTAGTCAGATACCTGTACTCAGAACCATCAGCAAGATAAGCCCCATAACTTCCTATGGAAGCTGCAACCAGAATAGGATGTTGCATGGGAGTCGATTTATCTGAATGTTCCTTCAGAAACATCTCACGCGCTTCACGTGCAATCTCAACACTCTTTGTTAGTAAGTTTTCGCTTTGTTCTTTTGAAAATCCCTTAGACTCGAACCCTTGAATGGTAGCCTGCAACATCAAATATGACTGTTAGTACTGTTCACAAATGTCGCAAAAATAGAAAAAATGAGTGAAAGCATATCTTGGAACCTGGTAGGATGCTGTGATTACAATGTTTGCGCCTGCTTCTAGGTAGTCTAAATGGACCTGTTTCATCAAATGGATATGAAGATTAACATGCTATGGCAATCTGTAAATGGCTGTTAACATGCAAAAGAAGTATTGTTCGTATTAAAACTAATAAGCTGTGGTTCTTACTTCTTAGATAACTACAGGAAAAGGGGATGTGAACAACCCATTCACGCAAACAACTGGGAATAAAGTAAACTGCTAAAACGAATTTAGGTCTGTTTTGATTTTGGTTTGCAGCTTGCACCTAATAGTAACTGCACAGTTCACTGATAAATTTACACATACCAGGTTATAATTATCATCTGAAATCACCTGAACGCTCATATCCAGTCTCCACATGTCATGTCAAACATGACCCTAGATCTCAAAGTCCATGACTTGATCTTGGACCTTGTTCAATGCCAAAGTTTATCCAGCCTCCACATGTCATGTCAAACATGGCCCTAAATCTCAAAGTCCATGACTTGATCTTGGACCTTGTTCAATGCCAAAGTAAAACTATCTGTCCACATCAGGCCTGGGCATTTGCCGGCCCAGACCAAGCTAGCAAAAGCACAGTTGCATTTAGGGCAGCCAGGTCGGGTTCAACCTGGGCCAACAAGGCCAGGTTCAAAAGGACCAGGCTCAGGCCAGACCACTTGGCCCATAAACCCAGGCTCAGGCCAGACCACTTGGCCCTAAACCCAGGCTCAGGCCAATCTAGAAAGTCTCAAGTCTAGCCTGGATAATAAAGACTTCAATTGTACTTTTGAATACTCAGAATTAAGTTATACTCCACAATACTAAGAATAAGTTCGGCAAGGGGCAAAAACTTTGTTCCTGATTCCTGAATGGCCTGAGCAAATTTGGCAGCTAGCATAAACTTTATTCCACAGCACTAAGCCAACTTTTGCACGCTTGACGCTTTTCATCGAGTCATTTCCTTCAAATGCTAATCAAATTTGTAACTCAAGACTGTCCATAGATGTAGAAACACAAAAAGGTACTGGATTTCCCTTCTTTACCAGTCAAAAGCATATCAAAATAAAGAAAAAGAATCCTTCTTTGCCTAAGCTTATGCTAGCATGAGATGCTATTGCCCACTTCATTATGTAGTACAGCACCTTATTCTAATGGAGCTTTGGGGATATTTCCAGTAAGAAAATTGATTATTTGCCCCACCTTTTGGCTTTTATCATTTGTCACTATTTTCGTTGCACTTGATCATTTGCCACAAAATTAGAGTCATTTGATTATTTGCCATTTTGGACATTTTTGCCCGTGTCTTCTTCCTCTTCTTCCTTATCGCTCCGTCCATGACAGATCGGGTGCCAGAGGCAGCCGTTCGCCCCACGCCACGCCTCTCCTCAGCGGCTCAGCCTCTCTCTCCCTCCTCTAAACGCCCACCGGCAGTGGTCATGCCGCCTCAGCCGCACCCCACCCCCTCCTCCGCCGCCGCCTCCGCTTCCTCCTCTCAACACCCACCTCCTCCCTCTTTCGCTCGGCCCCTCGCCCCTCCTCGTGCCACCCCCTCGCCATCCCGCAAACTCACGCTCCTCTTCCCCGACACCTCTGCCCGGTCCATGTTAGCTTTGCTTTAGGATCTCCTAGGGTCTAGATCTTGCGGGTTCTTTGTTCGGGTTCTTGAGATAAGCCGAGAGGGAGAGAGGGGTACCAACCATCCGATGTAGAGGAGGAGGAGTTGGCCATCGTGGTTCGCTTGGTGAAGTCTGCGCACGCGGCAACACGTCGGGGAAGGGGAGCGGCGTCTCCACGCGATAGATGGCGGTGGGTGTTCCTGTCATTGAGCGCCCTCTTAGATCGGGTCTAGGGTTTGACAGTGGGTTTGTGGCGACGGTGAACCTTGGTGTCCGTGCCGCCCCGGCCCCTACCTCTATTTATGTGGCGCTGGAGACAGGGGCCCACCACCTATTATCGGGCGCCCGATCGGCGCGAACAGGGCATTTGGCCGTTGAGCCAAATGCCCCGAGATCATTCTAACATCCCACACTGCACGCGACGCGGCCGCCGCTAAGGCGCGTGGCGACAACGCTCGGTCGGCGGCCGTAGAAGGAAGCTAGCGAGGGCAAGGAGGGCTCGAGACAAGTGACGCAGCGGCGAGCCACACGGACATAGGAGTCCGCCGGGAGTGGGGTCGAGTAGGCGCCGCCAACCGACCGCGGAGCGGGAGGGACGAGGGCGGCGCACGGGGCTAGGGAACGAGGATGGCACAGTGGGGAAAAGACGACGATGCGGTGCGGAGGGCGGCGGCGCTGACAACCGGTGCGCAGACGAGAGAGGCGTGGAGAGGAGCGGCAACATGACGAAGGAACAGCGTGGGGCGACGGAGCGGAGTGTGCCGCGCAAGAGAAGGAGAGGAGGAGGGAAGAAGTGTCCTTTTCCCGTATTCTCGTGAAAGAAAAGGACGTTTCCTACCTACTTGTAAACTAGTGACCTAACGATTTCATAATCTTGACTTGTTCAGCTGAGTTGGTCGGCCGCGTCAAGAATCAAGGTGGACACCGCCGTCTAGTTTTCATCAAACACGTCGTCGTTTCTACCCCAAGTTCTAAATTCTCTAAAAACATGAGACAAAGACCAGATGCTAGAAAGAACCGATGAATCCTAGACAGAATCGCCAAACCGGAAAGGTGGTGTGTTGAAGTGGGGTTCGCTTGCCTTGCGGATGAGGCGCGGGAGGCGAGGAGGCACTTGGTGCTCCAGAGCGGTCGTTGAGGTCGGCGCCGTTGGCCTCGGCTCGTCGCCACCCATTGCCCATCACTACCGCCGCCGCCGGCCTCCACCCACCGCCGCACCGCAGCCGCGCCACGCCGCCCCTCCGCTCCATCAGGATGCCCGTGTTATTACCCTAGGGTAATAACACTTAGGCACACGGATTACTATTCGCTTGCTCGGTAGAACACCGCTCCAACGAATAGTAAGCCTTCACCGAGTTATGCAAGCAGAACAATAAGATAGAAACTGCCCTTATCTCAACAATTAGCACGCAGGCTAGGGTCTTAATACAAGATTTATATAAATACCCAAGGAACTTCCCGCTTCTCTTGTATGCCCAAGCACCGGCACCTATCCGTCCCATAAGCCAAAATAGCTCCCAACTCGCCTAGGTCCTCTTAATCCAAGCCTTCTCCTCCGCTTGTTGCTTCAGACTGCAAGTCCTTCGTCCCACTCGAATAGTTCCGGTCGGACTAGGATCTACAAAGGAGAATACTAACAAGGTTGAGTACAAATGAATGTACTCAAAGAAGCATTAATAGCAAAGATGCACAGGATGCACTATCTCTACTCTTTATCACAATTTCTAAACCATCTCACTTTAGAAAATAAATCTCACAAAAGTGGCAAGTTTTAATACTAAAAACTCTACTAGTCACTCTGAGAGACGAAAGACCCCGTGGTTCCGTGAGACTCCAATCTCGAGACCGCATGAATTCATGATTTAGTTTAGCATCTGCGCAGCTTTGTACCACTTTACCCATAGCTATTCGAACTCTCGGTGAACAGGTCCACCGCATTGCCTTAGATGCGGGTTCGAGATCGAATACGTAACGTTTTCGTGTTACGTGATTAATTTCTCCACCCATCACCTTCCGCGGTGCAGATTAAGTCACGCCGCGACCTCATCATCCACCGAAGTTCGGTGAGGTTGGTTGAGGCGCCTTCTATCCTGCACTCAACACTCCACCTTAGCGCATATAGCGCCTTGATCCCCACTTCCGACTATCCCCACCGGTCCCGGGTTCCTCCATATCACTCACACACACCTATTACTTACCCGATGTGGAGAGCATAATCACGTAACAAGGAAGCATTTTCTCGCCGCAAACGGAAAATGGTTGGCACCGAATTACTGATCCGACCGAGCAAGAGTTTGTTGGTCCTTATATTATAGCCATATGTAAAAAGGGCCCACCTCTTACCTCATCATCATCGTCGTATTTCTCACCAGGCCCCTTTACCCTCCTAATAAGTCTCATTCTTTCTTAATCATCTTATCTTATCTCAATCATTTTCTTTAGGTTTTGGAAAAACCGCTTTGATGCAATACATATAATAGTGCAAGATAGGGTATATTTTTAAAGTAACTATATTAATGTTCAAGAGGATCGCTTGCCTTTGTAGAAGTAGGAAAACTTGACGCCGCTGAATTTCTCGTCACCGCTCCCGCTGGTGCCGGTTAAGCCTACAGAGTGCATCGGTAGTACGAATAATACTATAAGTAAATATATAGTTGATTTGAGTGATAACATTAATACATAAGTCGATGACGCCCCGATTAGCACATTTTAATTAACTAGAACATTTTCGAGATCTAGGCGAAGTTAGCACTCCCCTAAAGTCGCCCTACTGTCTACACACACCAACTAGTTTAACAACCACCGAAGTAAAGGATACCCAACTTAATCTAGCAGTCAAACCACTGAGCAACTGAATCTACAACTTAACTAAAATCGCCAAATCCTAACCTAAACCTAATCTTCCCTAATCCCTCTCTCTCTCTCTCTCTCTCTCTCTCTCTCTCTCTCTCTCTCTCTCTCTCACCCCCACGACGTGCCCAAACCCAGCCCTTCCCACTTCTTTCTCTTCCTCCCGAGATCTACTCCTCTCCTCCGCGCCCTCGGCTCCCACGCTGCCCCACACACTGGCCGCCTGATTCCTTGCGGCCCTCTCTGTGCCGCGCGCCTCTTCCTCCGGCTCCTCGCCTCCCACTTCCCGATTCCCTTCCTCCCTTCTTGCTTCAGCGCGCCTCCCTACTCGGCCCAGATCCGGTTCCTCGGCAACCCCGACCGGTTCCTGCTGCCGCTCGGCTGCTCCTCGGCGCGGCCGAGGCCAGCGCCCGCTCGCGCCTCGCTCTCGGCTCCTCCTCTGCTCCCTCGGCCGCGCTCTGCGCAGACCTACTCGGCCCGGCTCGGCTCGGTCCGCCGCCTCCTCGACTTCGCTCCGGCGCGCCATCGCTGCGCCGGCACCCTTCCTCTTTGCTTCCTCTCGGCTCACCTGATGCCACCGCCGCGGACTGCTCCCTGTCGCCCACCCACCCTCCTCTCTTTTTTCTTTACTTCTCGATGTGTGTTGGTTTTATCAAGTTGTTGCCTTTGGTTCATGTTTTGGTGTTAGCTAATCGCTTTATTTATGCATGCACATGCCGATGGAGGTGGTATGAGGCTTGTTGGAGATGAGGGCTCCTACTATGGTATACTTGAGGTATAAACATATTTCCCACATTCCTTTCTCTTCACTCGCTCCCTCCTTGCTCTTGTCGATGAACCGAGAGCCGTGATGCTCGGATGTGCTCTGTGATGGAATGGGTGATGATGTGGGTTTCTGAAGTGGGTTGGGTTAATGTCCTGAGATGGATTCTGAGGGCTATTGGTATTGTGGCTTATTGTGACCTGAGCACTTTATGTGCATTACTTGTTCATACGGTGAGTTCATGCTTAGACAAGAATGACAGTGGGGGAAAGTGTAGGCTACCTTAGTTGTTCCTGGTTGGTTTTGGTGAATAGCCGTGGTGATGTTGATGCTGGTGGTGGTGTGATGCCGGCAGTGGAGGTGGTCGTCATCTGCCTTCTAGGGTGGTGACTTCCAGTGCTTGCTTCTCCTCCGAACTGCCTTGATACCTTGTGGCTCCTTCTTCGGCCTTACGGCTCCTTCCGGTCTTCCCTTCACCTATGTTCCTATTCTCCGTGGTTTTCTTTGTGGGTAGCAGGGGTGGTGGTGATGCCGGGCGATGGCTTGCTCACTTGGTTCTTGCTTTGCTTGCCTTGAGGAGAGGCAGTGGGCTTGTTCTTGGTTGTGCTTGTGAGTGATGGATGTGGCCTTGCTTGCCTTCGGCTGAGAAGTGGTGGGAGGGGGATGGCTTTGTGGATGAGAATGGCTTAACAAGGGGGAATGCACTCGGCTGTGGCTTGCCTTGGGTTGATAATGACCACTATGCCCCTTGCCTTATCCCTTAGGCTCTCTTGTGATACTATTTGGGCTAAGGACCTTTTGGTCCATTGGTTACTAGATCACAATGCGAGGGATTCTCCGCTGTTGAGTAATTCAGTATACGTGGGTGTCGGATTCTATTAATGCCGGATGAGGAGACCCACGGAAGTGACAGGTACCGATTGACTTCGGGTGGTCTGGACATCTTGACGACCAAGGACCGACTAATTCCGGTTGGTCTGGATACTTGATGGTCTAGGGACCGACTGCCCAAGTTGTTCTGGGTATTCTACTGCACTTCGGGAAATCTGACGGTCACTCTCTTTTATTCTATTACTCTCAAATATTGCTTTCAACTTGGTTCGCTAACTGTCTTCTGCATTTCTCGGCGAGCGATGGGAATGGATCGAGGGACGGTTCGAGAGATTGGTGATCAATGGATGAGGACACAAGGAGGACTTCGGCAAAATGCATGCAACATTTTATTATTGAATGCAAACTATTATGAATTGTAATTATTTACACAACCAAAGATGCAAATGAGATGATGCGGATGCACTGCTATTGTAATGCTTCATGCAAACAATTGCCCTAATGATATGCTCAATGCAACAGAGGTTAAGCTTAGATATTAATTAATGGATTTTTAATTATGCTAATTACCGATTACCACTACGAGATTAGGGCTAAAAACGCGGTTCTCACATCCTACCACACTTGAAAACAAACTTCGCCCCCGAAGTTTAGAAACTTGCTTGAACAGTTGGGGTAGACTTCGCAGCTTCTTCCTCCTTCTCCCCTCGTAGCTTCTCGCATGCAGTGATTCTTCGATAGCACCTTGTAGAAGCGGATCATCCCGCTCCTTAACTGCCGGTCTTACGTCGCTAGAGCTTTCACCGAGCGCTTCGTAGGTCAAATCATCTTGCGTGGTTATGTCGAGACCGGTAACACGCCGCAAGGGTTCCTTAGATATCTTCGTTGAGAGACATAAAATACGCCATGAATCGCGATACCGGGTTGGTAACTCCGCTTATATATTATGGTGCCTTTACGCCTGTAATCCGAAAGGGTCCCACGTAACGCGGACTTAGTTTCCTTTTAGCCGAATCAGCGTATTCCACGATAGGTGATGTCTTTAGGTACACATAATCTCCAACTTTGAACCGAGGTCTTTAGGTGCCTTATCGTATAGTTCTTTTGCTCGCCTGGGGATCTTGAGGCGTTCTCAAATTAGTTGAACCTTCTCGCCGCTCTCCCGCACTGCATTCAGTCCTAGTAGCGCTTTTCTCGACTTTATACCAATAGATTGGTGATCTACACTTTCTCGCCGTATAGAGCTTCAGACGGGCCATTTGAAGGCTAGATTGATAATCATATTGTATGCGAACTCCGCTAGGGCTAGACATTTTTCCCATGATTCCTCCAAGTTTAGCACACCTGCTCTTAACATATCTTCTAGAATTTTACTCACCCGTTTAGTCGGCCCATCAGTTTGTGGATGATAGACCGTGCTGAATTTGACGGTGGTGCCCAAGGCAGTATGTAATCTTTTTCCATCAACCAGATACAAACACTGATCCTCTATCTGATGTGATGGTCTTCGGTGCCCCAGGTAGAGTAACTTTCCTTTCGATATAATTCTCAGCAGGTTTATTGGTGTATTTCTGATTTGTGACAATGAAGTGAGCTGATTTTGTAAAACGATCCACGATAATCCCAAATAGCATCCTTCTTTTTGAGGGTGAGAGGAAAATTTGTTATGAAGTCCATACAGATATCCTCCCATTTTCATTCAGGTATTTCCAGTGTTTTTTTTTTGCAGTCCTGTTGGATGTTGGTGTTTGGCTTTGATCTTTTGGCAGGTGTCGCATTGGCCTACATATTCTGCTATAGCTCGCTTCCTGCTTGGCCACCAAAAGTTTCCTTCAAGTCTCAATACTTTTTCGAGCTGCCTGAATGTATAACATACTGAGTATCATGAGCTTCACGTAGGGCTGTCTCCTTTAACGTTTGGTTGGTCGGGAACGCATATTCTAGTTTGTCGCCATAAGATTCCGGAGTCACATGTTTGAAATTCTGAGGGTTGGCCTGACTTGATTCGTTGGATTTCTTCGACGGTGAAGGGATCTGAAAGTTGGTGTTCCTGGATTTGACCACGGAGAATGGGATGGAATATCATAGCGGTAATGTATGGGTAATTGTATAAGGATCACTTGGAGGTAAGTCACAAACTTATTAGGAAGTCAATCTGCAAACGGAGAGTGTTACTTAGTGGCAGACGATGGCATGGCCCATGCCACTTTGGGTGTTTTTGGGCTGCTCAAAGCAGGATGCCGCTTGAAGCCCGCTTTCTAATTGACTTGGGTTGCTTCCAACAAAATCAGATCTTAATCATAGCAACAAATTGATCGTATGCATCGACCATCATTATTCACATATTCATTTAACCCAAGTCCACACCAACTTTTACTTGTCTTCCGAGTTAAATCATGGCTACGATTTATATGGTCAAAACAATACCATAGCCCCATTTAAATTGTAATCGAACCTTTGGCTAACTCCCCCCAATTTCAATATTGGTGTCACTGCTAAGATCGAGAGGCTGCTTCTATATTAGAATCGCATTTTCCAAGTCAATCTATTCTGCCAATTTATCTACCACATCATTGCTTACATTAGTCCACCGATAACTATGACTCAATCAAGCACTACTATTCAATTCACTCTACTGATTTCTTCAATTCTTCATAATCCAAGCTATGCACCCAAATTCCAATCACAACTTACTATACTCTTCCAATCCTCCTTTATTCATTTTCTAAACCCGATCAGATTATTAATACTAGATCTCCCACGATCACTAGCAATATATCTAAATCCCATTTCATTATCCAATTAAATCTAACAAATCCGACATAACCAAATTATCCAATTAATTCCATAGAGTTTACTCATATATTAAGATTACACTAATTCACCCAAAACTAACCTCGTGTATTGGTATGAAGATCCAACCGCTTTCGCTTTTCAATCACCGCTTTATCGGATTCATTCCTCGCACTAACTCTCCAATAGTTACCAAAATCCATTTAAATCGCCAAGATATGTTTACATAATCGATCAAGATTTATTCCTATATTCCAACAAAGATATACCGCTATAATCCAACCTTAACATATTCTAGTATCCAACAAGAGTATTTCTATAATCCAAATGATATTATATTTCTAATAATCCAATTATGATATAATCCTATGATCCGATAATTAATGAATTCCAAAGAAGCCAACTCCAACGATTATGTAATCCCAATCCAATTTTCAACAATAATATACCCCATAATCCAATATCCCTAACTCCCGTAGTCCAACAAATTCATTCATATGATCCAATAATGATGAAGTCCGATAATCCCATTTTAACAATTTTGAAATCCCACAACCAATTTTCCACAATAATCTTATCCCATCATCCCATAATCCTAACTTCAATAGTTCAACAATTACACTCCTATAATCCAATAGCTAGCGTTTATTTATATATCAACCATAATCCAATTATTCCATAATCATGTATCATTACTAATCCCATGTCCATCGATCCAAACTCCACAACCATTTACTTATATAATTCAACGTTCATTAGTCCACTATCCAATAATCCAATAATAATATATGGTTATGATCCAACATCCAAAGATTCAACCATTATCTATTTCTATAATCCCACATCCAACCATTCATTTATTTAGTATCCAATGATAATTTACCTCCATGATCAATATCCCCAACGATGTGTTTCTAATACTCTAATATTTGCAATCGCAGAATCCTTTAATCCGATATTCAACAATCGAGCTATCCTTTGCCGTGTGGCGACCTCTACACCTTGCATGACTAGGAGCTATCGCGACAGTCACGTGAATTATGGATCTCTAGAAGGACGGTTTGAAAATTAATGACCCAAGTGGTCTATATCAAGGTGGTGGTTGTTGTGGCATGCTTGGACAAAGTCCATAGGTAGGTGGTGGATGAGGATGGTGGTCACGTGTTGTGATTGTTCGGATTGGCCAGCGTTGTCTCGTTAAGGTTTGTCTTTGAGTTTCCGCTGATGTGTCCCGCGCAATCGCTCAAGTCTTACTTCTAATCTTGATCGCCGTGTTTCGCCCTTCCATCCTTCTCGCATGGAGATGGATGGTCCAATACTTTAGTGTGCTCGAGTTATATTGTGAAGCTCTTGATCGTGTCCGAAAAGGTGATAAGTTGCACCAAGTCCCAAGAGATGCAAGATTTGACCCTACTAGGTCATTGTGTAATTGAATGGCTTGCGATAAGTTTGACAGTGGAAAGAGGGGTTGCTAGAGTGTTTCCGGTGGGGCCTCCATTGTACTTAATGAAATGAATAAGAATGACTCGAGATCGATGGCAAAGTTATACTTATAACCCAAGGATTGTCGAGTACTTCCGCCTCGTGATGTCTGATCGTTAAACAAGAGGTACATCAAGACGCTTCACTCAAGTTCCCATGGTGGTCTCACATTTCTCGGTGGTTGACGAGTTCATCGCATTATGGTCGAGGAATCTTGACCCTTGTAGGTATTGGATCAAAAGATACCGATTCTTCAACAATGCACAACTCCCACCGCTATTGGTGCTCTTTAGTGGGAAGCCCGTAAAATGTACCAATTTTAAAACCACCAAAGCTCAATTTGGTCCACTAGGTATTGAGATTTGCAAATGGTCGTGAATTATAATTGTTGTGTTATCCTCGCTAACTTGATGGCCATTAACTCGCCATTATGTAAACTTAGATCCTGGAGGTTTGCTACTGGTGCCGATACATCCACCTTAGACTCATCAGCTTTATCCTCTGTGTGAGAATGTCACGAGCCGTAGGTACTCGGGTTCTGCAATAATCCACCTTTGTATTCAAAATTACCTTCATGATGCTCCGTGTGTCTCTCGGAGTATTTATCGATCTTAATTATAGTTAAGTCGTTTCCATCCGAATTGAGAGTTTCTGTGAGTTAGCCATATCAACAACGTACGTAGATGACTGTGGTGGCACCTCATATAAAGATGGGTCATCCGAAGTCTCAGGGAGGGATGGTTAGTTTTCCTGGAGGTGGTTCATCCTATAGAGACCAATTTTTGTCATAAGTCTGTTTGTTGTCAGGGGCTGAGTGACTATGGTCCTTGATTGTAATAGGATTGGCGCTTGGCAAGGGTGGGTATTGTCCAACATATCTTCTCTGCTGCAACCACATACATGCTAGAAGGTTTTCACTGAAGTTCGCCTGTCGCCAGCCTTATAATGTCGGGCCATTGACAACCGATCCAAGGCCCCGAGGGAAAAGTGTTAAGAAACCGTTGCGCTGGCCGCACTTGCGATTTTTAGACGAGATCTTCGTAGTTGCACGAATTTCTTGCTTCTTCAAAGAATGATTTGAAGTAGATAAGAGGGTATCATGTTTAGCTGATAGAGTTAACCCGCAGGTGAGTTGTACTACGCCACACACAGAAAATCAAATAACACCAAGAAACATAGAGATGCAAAAGATCCATATCCTATACTACCCGAGTCTCTCGTGCTCACCACGCTTGAGATCCCGCTTCAAGACCGCCCAAACCACGTGTTTGGGACCGCCGAGCTTGCCTCGAGTGCGACCTACACTACCCCAAACCACGGGATCCACGTGCCCCCGTGCACGCTTGAGATCCTGCTTCAAGACCGCCCAAACCACGTGTTTGGGACCGCCATGACTCATTCTCGAGTACGCCCAGACTTCGCCTGGTACGCCGAGCTACACGCCGAGTGCCACGGACCACTCGTCCGGAAAACAAGTGCGTAAGGGATAAGACCTCTTTTTACTCCGCACCATTAGTTCTCGCTTCTTAAAGAATTACCGATTTATCGAGGAGGTCGACATGTCACTTTGGTTACAAGAATGAAAAGATAAGAAAGCTAATGGGTATGGTCTAGACTTATCCGAGGTCGGAAAAGTAGGTCCATACGAGTTCTACCGCAAGCCTCTAACCCCTGCATGCACTTATGATCTTATATTGATGCTTCACCACCTATAGTCTCAAGCATTCTACCCTAGATCGAATTGCTAGCCTAACAGATTATCTAGCAGAATCAACAACACGAGTCCTATGACGGCACACGCTTTTCCCGCACTCTATCGGATGGAAGAGTTAATCTAAACATCCTACGAAGGGATGGTTTTATGTTAGCAGTCGTCACTTTAAAGAAGATGAGGTTTTTAACATAATAATTTTGAAACGGACTGGAAATAGAAATTGATATGGGGATGAGAGTTAATAAGCTAATTATTGCAATATAGCAAAGTAGAAAAGCACACCTAAGTTCTTGCTACAGCTTTCTATGTTATTAGCGTGGTTCAACCTATTGCTCGATACCATCTCAGGACGCCCGTGTTATTACCCTAGGGTAATAACACTTAGGCACACGGATTACTATTCGCTTGCTCGGAGAACACCGCTCCAACGAATAGTAAGCCTTCACCAGAGTTACGCAGCTATAACAATAAGATAGAAACTGCCCTTTATCTCAACAAGCAGCACGCAGGCTAGGGTCTTAATACAAGATTTATATAAATACCCAAGGGAACTTCCCCGCTTCTCTTGTATGCCCTGAAGTACCGGCAGCCTATCCGTCCCACAAGCCAAAATAGCTCCCAACTCGCCTTGGGTCCTCTTAATCCAAGCCTTCTCCTCCAGCTTGTTGCTTCAGACTGAAGTCCTTCGTCCCACTCTAATAGTTCCTGCCTGACTAGGATCTACAAAGGAGAATACTAACAAGGTTGAGTACAAATGAATGTACTCAAGAAGCATTAATAGCAAAGATGCACAGATGCACTATCTCTACTCTTTATCACAATTTCTAAACCATCTCACTTTAGAAAATAAATCTCGACAAAAAGTGGCAAGTTTTAATATCTAAAAACTCTACTAGTCACTCTGAGAGACGAAAGACCCCGTGGTTCCCGTGAGACTCAACTCGAGACCGGCATGAATTCATGATTTAGTTTAGCATCACAAGCAGCTTTGTACCACTTTACCCATAGCTATTCTCAACTCTCCATGAATGTGGTCCACCGCATTGCCTTAGATGCGAGTTCGAGATCGAATACGTAACGTTTTCTGTGTTACGTGATTAATTTCTCCACCCATCACCTTCCGCCGGCAGCATTAAGTCACGCCACGACCTCATCATCCACCGAGTTCTCGTGAGGTTGGTTGAGGCGCTTCTATCCCGCACTCAACACTCCACCTTAGCGCATATAGCGCCTTGATCCCCACTTCCGACTATCCCCACCGGTCCCGGGTTCCTCCATATCACTCACACACACCTATTACTTACCCGATGTGGAGAGCATAATCACGTAACAAGGTAGCATTTTTGCCCGCTAAACGGGAAAATGGTTGGCACCGATTACTGAGATCCGACCGAGCAAGAGTTTGTTGGTCCTTATATTATAGCCATATGTAAAAAGGGCCCACCTCTTACCTCATCATCATCGCCGCATTTCCCCACCAGAGCCCCTTTACCCTCCTAATAAGTCTCATTCTTTCTTAATCATCTTATCTTATCTCAATCATTTTCTTTAGGTTTTGGAAACCGCTTTGATGCAATACATATAATAGTGCAAGATAGGTATATTTTTAAAGTAACTATATTAATGTTCAAGAGGATCGCTTGCCTTTGTAGAAGTAGGAAAAGTTGACGCCACAATTTCTCGTCACCGCTCGCCGGTGCCGCCGCTTTCAGAGCGCATCGGTAGCACGAATAATACTATAAGTAAATATATAGTTGATTTGAGTGATAACATTAATACATAAGTCGTTGACGCCGCCAGCTAGCATATTTTAATTAACTAGAACATTTTCGAGATCTAGGCGGTTAGCACTCCCAAAGTCGCCCTCACCGCTCACACACACCAACTAGTTTAACAACCACCAAGTAAAGGATACCCAACTTAATCTAGCAAATAAACCACCGAGCAAACTGAATCTACAACTTAACTAAAATCGCCAAATCCTAACCTAAACCTAATCTTCCCTAATCCTCTCTCTCTCTCTCTCTCTCTCTCTCTCTCTCTCTCTCTCTCTTACCCACCCGCCTACTACGACGTGCCCAAACCCAGCCCTTCCACACACTTCTTTCTCTTCCTCCCCGATCTACTCCTCTCTCCGCGCCTCGGCCCCGCTCGCTCGCCCCTCGCGCGCCGGCCGCCTCGATTCCTGCGCCCCCCGTGCGCCGCCGCTCTTCCTCCGCCTCCTCCCGGCCTCCCACTTCCCCTGCGATTCCCTTCCTCCCTTCTTGCTTCAAGGCGCTCCCCTACTCGGCCACGATCCGGCTCTCGGCAACCCCGACCCGGTTCCTCTGCCCGCCGGCTGCCTCCTCCGCGGCCGAGAGGCCGCGCCTCGCGCTCGCCTCGCCTCCTCCTCGCTCCCTGACGCCGCCAGCGCTGCACCCTACTCGGCCCGCTCTCGGCCTGCCGCCTCCTCGACTTCCCTCCGGCGCACAGCCTTTGCCCGCACCCTACTCCTCCTCTTTGCTTCTCTCTCGCCACCTGATGCCACCGCCACGACTGCTCCCTACCGCCCACCACCCTCCTCTCTGCTTTTTTTTACTGATGTGTGTTGGTTTTATCAAGTTGTTGCCTTTGGTTCATGTTTTGGTGTTAGCTAATCGCTTTATTTATGCATGCACATGCCGATGGAGGTGGTATGAGGCTTGTTGGAGATGAGGGCTCTACTATGGTATACCGAGGTATAAACATATTTCCCACATTCCTTTCTCTTCACTACTCCTCCCTTGCTCTTGTCGATGAACCGAGAGAGCGTGATGCTCGATGTGCTCGTGATGGAATGGGTGATGATGTGGGTTTCAAGTGGGTTGGGTTAATGTCCCGAGATGGATTCGAGGGCTATTGGTATTGTGGCTTATTGTGACTGAGCACTTTATGTGCATTACTTGTTCATACGGTGAGTTCATGCTTAGACAAGAATGACAAGTGGGGAAAGTGTAGGCCACCTTAGTTGTTCCCGGTTGGTTTTGGTGAATAGCCGTGGTGATGTTGATGCCGTGGTGGTGTGATGCCGCAGTGGAGGTGGTCGCCATCCGCTTCTAGGTGGTGACCTCAGTGCTTGCTTCTCCTCCGAATCGCCTTGATACCTTGTGGCTCTCATCGCCGGCCTTCTGCTCCTTCGGTCTTCCCTTCACCTATGTTCCTCTTCTCCTGGTTTTCTTTGTGGGTAGCAGGTGGTGGTGATGTCATGCGATGGTTGCTCACTTGGTTCTTGCTTTGCTTGCCTTGAGGAGAGGCAAGTGGGCTTGTTCTTGGTTGTGCTTGTGAGTGATGGATGTGGCCTTGCTTGCCTTCTACCGAGAAGTGGTGGGAGGGGATGGCTTTGTGGATGAGAATGGCTTAACAAGGGGGAATGCACTCTACCGTGGCTTGCCTTGGGTTGATAATGACCACTATGCCCCTTGCCTTATCCTCAGGCTCTCTTGTGATACTATTTGGGCTAAGGACCTTTTGGTCCATTGGTTACTAGATCACAATGCGAGGGATTCTCCGTTGTTGAGTAATTCAAGATATCGTGGGTGTCTGATTCTATTAATGCCGGATGAGGAGACCCACTAAGTGACAGTGCCGATTGACTTCGTGGTCCGACATCTTGACGACCAAGGACCGACTAATTCCGGTTGGTCCGATACTTGATGGTCTAGGGACCGACCGCCAAGTTGTTCGGTATTCTATCGCACTTCGGAAACCGACGGCCACTCTTTTATTCTATTACTCTCAAATATTGCTTTCAACTTGGTTCGCTAACTGTCTTATGCATTTCTAGGCGAGCGATGGGAATGGATCGAGGGACGGTTCGAGAGATTGGTGATCAATGGATGAGGACACAAGGAGGACTTCAGCAAAATGCATGCAACATTTTATTATTGAATGCAAACTATTATGAATTGTAATTATTTACACAACCAAAGATGCAAATGAGATGATGCGGATGCACTGCTATTGTAATGCTTCATGCAAACAATTGCCCTAATGATATGCTCAATGCAACAGAGGTTAAGCTTAGATATTAATTAATGAATTTTTAATTATGCTAATTACCGATTACCACTACAAGATTATAGCTAAAAATGCGGGTTCTCACATCCACCACACTCTTTTCCACCATCTCGCCCTACTCCTGCTGCTGCTACCTGCGCTCGTAGAGTGTACTAAGTTCGTGATTTGTAATAATTGTGTGCGATAATCATGTTCGTTACGTGCAATTCATATGATCTTGTCATTTGCATTTTGAACAGAGGTAATGCACCATGCTACAGTGCTGATATATTCGGATATTCCCCATCGTCCTAATCTCGTCGTGTATCTCAAATTATCTTCTTTTTGTTGTTGTTGTTTCTTGAGAGGTAACATCTCAAAAGATTCACAAACAAACTTACGAATTTCAAGGCACTTCTCTAACAGCGATGCCCGCTGTAACATTGAAACCGCTAGAAGATGGTGCTCTCAGTCAGTGTCACCGTACCAGAATTTAATTTCTTCCGTTACACTACAAATCGCCGGCATCAGCAGCAGCAACAACGAAAGCGATAAAAGTGTACGATAAAGCAAACAAAAACACCTCGCAAGAAAAGCGACAGCTTATAAGGCGACGGCGTAAGTTCATTGTACCTACCCACACCCAGGCCGCTTTCGAGTTTCAGCTCAGATCAGGTTCAGAAGTAGCCGGTGATCGTTGGGCAGCTGGAAGCCTGGAGGGGGCGGCGAAAACGATGTTCACTGACTGGTGCGCATTGACAGGTGGAATGATCGGCTGCTGAAAGCATTTGGATCCAATCAGGTGCGTGTTTGCGATAATTAGCCTAAATTTAGCTAGCCAATCGCCCTAAGAGCTGGTTTGAATAGACATAGATTAGGTGTAATACTGTAATCTCTTTCGATGAGCAAAAAATTGAGTACCGAACAAGGTAGTGTGTAATGGACGCTGGCATTATGAAAATAGCATGGTTACTCTAGTGTCGCAGTAGCGATCATGTAGCCTCTGTTTAGTTACATCCATTGAAAATTGCTTATTTTGGGGGAGATGTTTTTTTTGCTGGGAATTTGTTGTTTTGAGATATATATAGAGAGGCGACGCTACTCACGGTTGGCATTAACTGCATTGGTAACGGTGGGCAATTAGGACACTGATTACTAGCTTGGGCAGCGTGAGGTTGGCATATCTATGCGTGCACAGGTTAGGGGCATGGTCGTAACTTTTCTGAAAAACAACTTATGGCTAACTTTTCTGAAAAACAACTTATGGCTGAGCTAAACGGTTGGGCTGAAGAAATTTTATGTTTGACTGTTTGGCTTTTTAATAGGCTAGTTGAAGCTTCTAAGTTAAGAAATATCTGAAATGCCTCTGAGGCAAATGATAGCTTATTTCATGTTGTTTAACGACAGTTGACAGCAATTAACGACAAGTAACGATAATTAACGATAACTACCAACAATTAACGGTATTAACGATAACTAACGACAATTGATGGAAATTAACAATAATTGACGACATTTAACGATAACTAACGATAATTGATGACATTCAATAATTACATAAATAATTCATTTATAACAAATAAAATAATAAAATTGAGCAATTAAAAAAGGAAAAAGAAGCTAGTGGTTAGGGTTGTAAGGGAAAATTTGTAAGTCCATCCCGTCGAAGCACGGGAAGCTGCCCCAGGCTTCCGCGCATTGTAAACGACTTCCGGCTTCGGGTAAAGTAGCCCAAGAAAGTCGCATGTTTGGGATGGCTTCTGGCTTTTGCAAGTGAAAAGCTGAAGCCGAAACCGTCCCAAACAGGCCTAGGTTATCTCAAATAGTATTCTACAAGCTGCTGATCAAGCCTCATCTTGTGTACTAGCTAGTAGCATTAGGGCTTGTTTGGAATGGCTAGGCTTTTCTGAAAAGTAGCTTCCGGCTGAGTTGCCGGGCTGAACGGCTACAAGGCTGAACTGCTGGGTTGAAGAGATTTTGGTGTTTGGCTATTTGGCTTTTAGGTAGGCTGGTCACAGCTTCCGAGATAGGCAATGTCTAAAATGCCTCTAAGGATAGTAACGGCTTGTTTGGTGTCGTTTAACACAATTAACAATATTTAGCGAGAACTAACGACAGTTAACGATAATTAACGACACTGAACGCAATTAACGACATTTAAAGACAATGAACAACTAGCACAATTGACGACATTTAACGATAATTAACGCACTCACTACCGTAATGTCGGGACCAAAATGCATCTCGTGAACCCTCGTGTATTCTCAACTAGTCCCGGATCAAGAGCTAGCTCACACAGAAAACAAAGTGATGAAATACCATCCATTTATTTAATTTAACTAAAAGATCTCTGAGTATCAAATAATAATAATAATGGACCTTATGGTCAATGTTTACTTAACTTGACACGCAGGCTAAAGAAACAAATGAACTCTTGCAGCGGAACGAAACTCTTCAAAAGGCCAATCAGCATGCCCACAGGCAATCGAGTGGAGAAACGCATCCTAATCCGCAAAACCTTCATGGTCTTCCTGGGCGAAGAACTCTTTGGCAGCTTGGTATTCTTCCTCTACTGCTGATCAAACAGAGGGCGCAAAGCCATGAGTACTTTGAATGTACTCAGCAAGCCATGGGGAAATGTATGCAAATAGTATTCATGCAGGGCTTGAACAAAGATTAGCTGTATGGCTCTTTTGCAGAAACCAACATTTACAATAAATACAATAATTAGATTGAAATGCGTAATTGAAAACAATAACAAGTAATTAAACAATTGTTTTGAAACAACCAGTGAACTTCCCATTCACTCCCAACTAAACCAACGATAAGTGAATTCCCCATTCACCAATCGACACAAACCACTAAGTGAATGACCTATTCACCAAACGGACATTATATTCATCAAGTGAACTTCCCATCCACACTCCGACACATTTTTAAAGAAACTCTATCTCCCGTGTGAAATCCTCAGCACGCCCATAACCATGACACGGCTATTCGAATAGTTTTACACTCGCAGAGGTTGTACAGCTTGACCCACAAGAGATAGATCAACTTATAATGTCGCATTTCACGCTCCGTAGGCGTGCGACTAAGTGATCATCACAAGGCTTTTACAAAGCTCCTTCTTAACCCGCTTACCCGCTAAGGATTCAACATCAATGTCTTTCCGACTGCATGGGCCCCTCTTGCGCCACCGTGAGAATACGCTTTCCGTAACCACGCTTCACATGACGTAACCGAAATTAAGACATTGCTAATTAATCACCAGTCCGTCCCATACGGACATGTGGTTGTACGGTTAAGGCCCGTTCAATGGCGCACAAGATTAAGTCCTTGACAAGTTACTCAAAGAGACTACCACAAACCCACAACATGTTCCATCCACATCCTCCCTATCCACCAACCACTGCCGAGCGAAAACCATTTTGTTTAACCAAGACCAATGACATACCCTGTCATGGTACACAAATTTAACAAGAGTGGCTCACCACCACGATTCCATATTTCATTAAGTCAAAATTAATTATTAAGACACATGTGATGATAAAACCCATCGATCTAAGCAAGACTAAGCATATGTACGATACCCATGTTGGCAATACAAATATGTCCAACTAAAATTACCCACGCTAAGGTGACAAAGGATTCATGGCATTCAAATAATCAATGGAGGCATAATGACAATAGGTAATAACTATTCCCGAGCAATTTATATAAATATAGCATGCAATTGTATAAAACAATATACTTTTGAAATCATGGGTTCAATATGATCAAAGGACCACGACTTGCCTTGGAATAAATCCAGTGATTGATCTTGATCTTGGTATGCTACTCCTGCTCAAGCTTCCCAAGTATCGACGCCTATTCGCAAAACAAGCAAATAACACAAATAAATAAATAACAGAGAGAAAACAAACTCCAAAAATTAAATAAAAATCTCAGATAAATAGATCTTGAATTTAGATAAATTTAGGAATTTGAATGGACTCAATCGAGTTCGGATGCAAAGATATGAGCTCGAAGATTGAAATCACATAAAATGCTGAAAATCAGAATTTATGGATTTACTGAATTATTTTTCTACTGGAAAAAGAGGATTATGACGTCAGCATGACGTCAACGGGGAACATTCGGACAGGTCAACAGCTCACCCGACAGGTGGGACCCACTGTCATGGAGATGGTGCACCGTGGACTAGGTTTAGAGATCCAAGGCTCGGGTGGAATTGGGATGCACCACATGGCCTGCCAACTGGGCGATGACTGGATGCCACATGGGCCAAGATGCTGAGGTGGCGCAGAGGTGGAGGGTGACATGGCTGCCACATCAGCCGGGAGAGGAAAACCGAGAGGAAGAAGGAAGCTCCGGCCGGCGGTCTTGAGCTCGTCGGCGACGGCGAAGCACGGCGAGGGAGTGGCCGGGAAGTAGCAAAACGGGATCCCGGAGAAGCAAGGATGCCGAGGGAGGTGGAGGCACAGCAAGGACGGCAAGGGCTCGTCGGCGGCGGCGACATTGGCGGCGGCGAGGTCCTCGGGCACGATGGCTTTGGCGAAGGAGTGGCGCTGAAGGGATTGGAGGTGAGCACGGCTTGGGGGTCGACGAGGGTCACAGAGAGAGGTTCGGGAGGACCCGAGGTGACTAAGTCGGCGGCGATCCAAGGATGACCGGAGACAAGGAAGATGAGCGCGCAGATCTCGGTGAAGGAGGAGCAACAAGAAGGTAGGGAATTGGATGAGAATAGTCCGAGCACAAGGTGACGCGCTTAGAGGCCAAGAAGCTCACCGAGAGGTAGATCGGCAAAGAGGCGCGCCGGTTTTGATGACGAAACGAAACGGAGTGCGGTGATCTTTGGAAGAAGATGAAGGGAGCACGGTGAAGCTGGCGTTGATGCGAATCCAACGGAGGTGACGGCGCAGGCTGAGGAGGTCCGACGGCGGAGAACCCCGGCGAAGAAGCTTGCGGCGGCGACTCTGTGCTTCGGTGAAATCCGACAAAACGAAGAACCAAACGGAGGCGGCGCCTTAGGGTTTTGGTGGAGAGGGTCAGGGCGAAGAGATTGACACGGGCGCGGGCTTTAAATAGGGACCGGAGAGGGGAGTCCCAGATGGAGCCGGCGCGCCGCGTTTCTGGACACGGACACCGTGGAGGAGTCCAGAGGAAGACGACGACTGCAAGGCGCCCACTGGCGAGAGAGCTGAACGGCAGCAGCGCGTCATTGGCGACATGAGGAAGAAAGGCCAGCGGGCTAGGCCGAGGAAGAAGGAGAGATGGGCCGGGAGCGGGAGATTCGGCCCAGAGAGTAATCCGAGATTTTTAATAGGTTTTTCTTTTTAGAAAATAGCTGAAAAGGCAAATGGTGATTAGAAAATAGCAAATGCACTCGGAAAAATTCTAGAAAATTCTAGAAAATACATCCAAGCACATAGAACCCAAATAAAATAATTTTGATAATAGTTGATGTTGACATTATTCATATTAAATTGTTTTTTGAACTCTGAAAATTCATATTAAGCTTTTAACTTTAGCAGAAAAATCCAAATGGTTATTTTTCTTTTAAAACTTCAAAACAGACCAAATTTTTGGGATGTTACACAGAATTAGGGCATTTGGTCGCATTTGACGATGGCTACCTCAATTAGCACAATTGATCGTATTTGACGATGGTTAACGCAATTACCACAATTGATCGCATTTGATAATAATTAACACAATATATCAAAATTTAACACAATTAGTGCAATTAACCACAATTAACATAATTAATGATAATTATTACAATAAACTAATATTACATAAATAAATACAATAAATAATTATCGCACACAATTATTAATATTACAATGATTAATGATTACACACAATTAACCACATTTATATTACAACAGGAAAAGAAAGAAAGAAAGAAAGAAAGAAAAAGATAGGTGGCGGTCGGAGGAGGGAGGAGGGCGCAGTGGTCGTACGAGTTGCTTGACCTGACCGTTGACGCGAGTAACTATAGCAGCCTCAGTACCATCTTCCCCTAGGAGGGCGAGGCGACGATTGAGCTTGGCGCATTGCGGTTGCACACGCCCATGAGGGTATCGAGGATGGACCAACGTTGAGTTTCGAGGTACGTTTAGTTATTACCCTTGTGTACTTAATTGCAGTCTGGCTAGTGTGGGTGGACTCACGTATGTTCTTAATCCTTTTGACGTAGGTTGAGAGTGGCAGGCCACTTTCCACTAGCGAGGATGGTGGGCGTGTGGGAGGACGACCAGGACCACGCGGACGGTGGCTGTACGTCCAGGCTGTTTTCGTACGACCAGTGCCTCACGACGGCACTAGTTGACCGATGAAGGCCGGAGACGCACACGTTCCACCTTCCGTGCGGGGGAGATGGCGCCGACACTTCAGGACGTGACCTTCCTGACTGGGTTGCCTTGTGCGGGCTTCCCCTGGCGGCGCACGACATCCCGGCCACATGGCGCAGCCAGTCCCTCATAACACAAATCACTATATAAACTATTTAGAGAGGAGAAATCAAGGCTATCGGTTTCCTCATCCAAATCCTCTTGGGAGGTATGTTCTTTACTAATTTTTCCCGAACAAGCCAATCTACAAGCCAGCCTACCAAGTTCGATCTTTTTAATAGATTCTAAAGAAGAGGTCGTTTCCAAACAATTAACTCCTAAAGAAATTCCTACTTGATTCAAATTAAAAATAGCAACCTCATCTGGAATAGCCAAATTTGAAAATGCATTATTTAAATTAGTACCTTTGCTCTCCTCTAAATTTTTGTACTTGGCCCTTCGAACAGCCTTCACCAAGGAATCCTCATCTGCTCCAACTTTGTTCGCAAGACGCCAGCTCTACCTTGGTTCCTGATCAGAAACCATACCAGCTGACCCCCCTTTGTTAGCCATCGCCCCCGCTGACCTCCCCTTCTTCTAAACCAATGTCCACTCCGAAGCACCAGACAGCAGAGCCCCCATCGATCGTCCTCGTGGCCTCTTGACTATCACACCAGCCAACCCTCCTTTCTTGGGCATATCCATGAGTGGTAAGATTGCACCCTCAGTCCCTCCTAGAGACGGCTTCACCTCCCATGCCGGCGGCGAAGCTGCCTCCAACGAGTCCACCTCCACATCTTCATTACCGGCCGGCAGGGACCTTTCAACCGGTACCACTGGTTGCCACATCACCATCGTCCCCACTGGTGTGGGATCCTTGACCCCCGCTACTTTCGGTCCACCCGATCTCTCTTTTATAACCTCCAGCTGCGAAATAGGAACGACACTAACGAGACTATTACCAAGAACCGAATCACTAGCTGGAGGCAACGAGGTGGTACCACTTGAATTCAGCCCTGTCATTTCTGCAGATTTTTTTGCTCGCTTAGCCTCACGATCCATCATCTCACAGTCTTTCATTTCCTCATATTTATCCCCTCCTTTATCCTGAACGCCTCCATCATTTTGCTCGTCCCTTACCTTGCCCTTTTCCTATTGTCCATCTAAATCTTGCTCAACTTTAAAAAATAACTCGTAAACACTGTTACCAACAACAATATCAACACTAGCAGGGATTAGAGAAACATCTATAACCTCTACCTGCAGCCGGACTAGATCATTCTTCTTGTACTTATCATGTCCACCTTGAGCGTAGCGCCAACAATAGAACTAATGGCACAAAGACTAAGTTAGTCTCTAACTTCATAAGGAACCTCAAAAACTTGCACCCAGACAGAGCGAAGCTGAAACTTCGGAGTAGAGCCCGGTGTCCATTCCTCAAAACGTAGCACCACCCCTTGCGCTTTGACTTGTATATCCCTAATCTGAACCATTCTTGCCAATTTGATGGTCATCATAAATTGAACCAAAAAAGAATTCAGACCAATTTCTTTCACATCCCACTGCCAACCGATCGGGATGAGTCTTTTTAACTCCCCGATGACCCATTCAACCGACAGCTGCCCACCGACAATCTTTACCACCCCAAGCATTCCTTGTTCATCCCTCAACCTCGATGGACCTGCAGAGGGTACCATATAAAACTCTAGACCCTGAGCCTCATATCCACAGAAAGTTTCCATAGACTTTGGCAATTTGAGCAGAGGACATCTCGGTGCCAAATGGTTGGTATGGTCACAAATATCACAGTGCAACACAACTGGACAAGCACCAATGGTATGTCCCTTCTCCTTGCATCTGAAGCAAAACCTCTTAATCTAGTCAGCAACCCCGTCCTTCACTAGCTGCACAAGTTGATGAACAGATGGCCCTCCACTTTGCGTCGGCACTACCCCTTGAGCCGACTTCCCCGACCCTGACATGGTGGCTGCACCAGCAGACGAAGCCAAAGCCATGCCCACTGTCCTATCTACCACCACCCGGGCCGCACCAGGTTGCCCGTCAGTGCCATGTTGTGCCAACCCGCCTACCGACGACTAAGCAAATGCACCTTGTCCATGGTGCCCAGCCGGAACTTCAAACGCCATCCTTCTTGCCGAACTAGATCGACCGGAATTGATATCTGGATTGCCATTGAAGCCTTCAATACCTCCTATCTGGGGTAGGCCTCGTCCCACCCCTAGCATTGCTTGCTACTCCTCCGTAAACTCCTTGGCCGGAAGTCCACCTTCCCCGGCCGAATCTGCCCCGGCCGCCCCCGAAGTTGCCACGACCGCCATCCTTGTCGCCGACGAAGGTTCTGCCAAAAGCTCCACCTCCACGACCTATTGGAACTGCCGGGTGAAGGAGAACTTCCACGTATGTGAGCCGGCCAGGGGATGCAGAAACCGAAACCCTAGCTTGCCCTTTGAGATAGCTTCTCCAAAGATGGGCACACCCACGTTTGAT
Organism: Ampelocalamus luodianensis; assembly: GCA_036346255.1. NCBI lineage: Eukaryota > Viridiplantae > Streptophyta > Magnoliopsida > Poales > Poaceae > Ampelocalamus > Ampelocalamus luodianensis. Next base: position 43,341,771 of record CM070640.1, on the reverse strand, counting down.
CAGAGGAACAACCGGCCTGAGTGACCAACTGGGCTTCGAATTGAATGAAGGCGACACAATTGACGTCTCAGACGAAATAGTGATCTGTGTTGGAACAAACCTGATCTTTGCTCGTTTTAAATCATGCATGTGGTCGCTTTCTCCCCGTCCCGCTGGTCCTTGACCTTTGACGTGACCCCACGCCCCCACGTAACCGCTCCAGCGAAGGCCTCGCTTCTTCACACCGCTTTTACGCTAGCAATACAAACCAATGAGACAAGCCAACGTTTTTGTCGGGAGCACAGCTCCTCTTTTGTCTTTTCTTATTTCTCCTCAACTCAACTCAACTTCGCATCTTTACAAGATGCTAGTTCAGGTTCTTTTATACACACGCATACACAACTCCAACTCGGAAACGGAAAAGACTTAGAGTCTAATTCGGACTCCTAACAAAGAAACTAAAAACAAGATTAAACCCATCAATCACCCCCTTAATCTTGTTTCTTCACCTTGATCACGCCAATCTTCTCTCTTATCTGAACTTTCAAGTCTTCCTCTTTTACCTGCACTCCTGTGCGTCATTCCTTCCTGGGCCAATACTGCCCTACCGTCTGTGCTTGCTTCATTCTGAGCCATACACAAACCAACGCTTGCCGCGCCTCGTTCCTGGACTGAACTCGTCCTTCCTTGCACGCCCGCCTGGGCTAGAACACTTGCTCCCACGACCACTTGGGCTGGAGCGCCCGCTCCCACGACCGTCTGGGCTTCGCCATTACCTGAGCCTCTCGCTCCTCTATCTTGGACCAAATCTGTCCACTTCCCTGCGTACATCTTAGCCGAGGCTACACCGCCTCTCCTTCCTGCGTCAACTTTGTGTATGCCGCGCCCTTCATGCGCGTGGGACTCACCGCCTCGCAGCCTTGTGCGCCTTTGCCGCTGCGTCGTCCGGACCTCCCAAGGCTCCGCCTCGCACCAATCGTGCCACTCCGGGTCCCACCATGTCTTGGCTCGATTTCCCGGTTTGACTCTGGCTCCTCCGCATCGTTCTTCTTCGACAAACCGCTTACAAGTTTTCAGAGAAATTTTGTACAACCGATTCGGAGATCTTTTCACCTTCATCAACAAATCTTTGTTTTTGTCATAGACACGCAAGAACTCATCCTGCAACACCACCCTGCACCCCCGTTCTGCCAACTGTCCGAGACTGAGTATGTTGTTGCACAACCTCGGTATAAAATAAATTTCAGTCAGCATCCTCTGATCGCCGTTCTTGCATTGCAACAGCATTGATCCTTTGCCTCTTATCTCCACCGTGGAGCCGTCACCAAATTTGACTTTCCCTGAAATCTTCTCATCAAGCTGATGGAACATGGAGCGATCTCCTGTCATGTGATTACTCGCTCCATTGTCCAAGTACCACTCATCAGTATGATCACGGTTGCCTCCCTCCGTGCGTAGTTTAGGAACTACATTCTCCTCGTTCAACATCACCATGATCGGCGCCTCTTTGTCACATAAGGAGAAAAGCAGGGCTGGCTCGTCATCGTCTTCACAAGCTCGGATGAGGTTTGCCTCCTCGTTCTTCTTCTTGTTTGGACAATCCGAAGCATAGTGCTCGTACTTGTCACAACTGAAGCACTTTATGTGGCTGCGGCACTCCGATGCATAGTGACCGAATTCTTCACATTTAAAACACTTGACATATGACTTATCACGTGATCTGTCACCACCGCCTTGCCTAGCCCCGTCTCCATGTCCTCCTCTGCTGCCTCGCTCACGCCCGCGTCCACGCTCGCTTCTTGTATCTCCCTTTAATAGCAACACCTCCTCGTTATGGGACTGATACCTCTGCTCGTTACGAGACTGATACCCCTTCAGTAGCTCCTCATGCGCCTTGAGGGAACCGGTGATCTCCTCGATCTTCTTTGTCTCCAGATCCGAGGAGTACATGAACGTGGTGACGACAGGTACAAACTTTTCTGGTAGCACGCGCAGGTATTTCTTCACTGCCACGATTCTCCATCTTGCCGCGAGAGAGACAATCTAATTATACAATGAAGTCGAATGCCGCGAACTCGCTTACCGATCGGGTTTCTCCCATCCGAGATTCTCGAACTCGGTGTGCAAATTCCGAGCCGCACCTCCTTCACGCGATCAACTCCTTCGTGCATCTTCTCGCGCCACCCACGCCTCACGCGCCGCCTCCTTGCCGATGAGTTGCCGCATCATCGAAGTCCGCACCGCTCGTAGATGATGGCCAAAGCCGCTTGGTCCACCTTGTCGCCCGCCTCCTTGTCCTTTGCCTTCGGATCGATCGCACCCTGCACTTCGGGCGCGCATGTTCGCCTTCATCTTCATAGCCCACACCGGGTAATTGTCGGTCGTCAGGACAGGATATAGGAGAGAGAATGATCCATCCCGGGTCTTCACCTTGTCGCCCATGATCTTCAGGTACCACCAAGATCAGAACGCTCTGATACCAATTGTTGGAACAAACCTGATCTTTGCTCTGTTTTCGTCGTACAGACAGGGTCGCTTTCTCCCCGGTCCTGCTGGTCCTTCAGCCTTTGACGTGACCCCACGTCCCCACGTAACCACTCCAAGCAGTGCCTCGCTTCTTCACAGCTGCTTTTCTGCTAGCAATACAAACCAGCGAGACAAGCCAACGTTTTTGTCGGGAGCACAGCTCCTCTTTTGTCTTTTCTTATTTCTCCTCAGCTCAACTCAACTTCGCATCTTTACAAGACGCTAGTTCAGCTTCTTTTATACACACGCATACACAACTCCAACTCGGAAACAGAAAAGACTTAGAGTCTAATTCGGACTCCTAACAAAGAAACTAAAAACAAGATTAAACCCATCAATCTGAGCATTTAGGTTGCGATCTGCAGGTACAACATTGCCTGCTTGGAAATCTGATGACGTCTCAGACGATGGCCCCACCATATTCAAAAATTGAAAGTGATGCTGAAATCTCGGCTTGGAAAGCGCCTCCATGATCGGAAGGAAAAGTTTTGCTCGATGCTTCGTGGACGCTGCCGGCATCCGAAACACCGCCCGTGCTAAAGCATCCCCAAAGGTGAGTTTAGGCGATGATCTTGGTGGTGGCAGAGGGCCCTGCCAAGACCTTCCCGTCGACTTCTGTTGTCTTCTCCTTGACGACTGCTCCTTGTGTCTAACATGCAACTGTGGCAAACCGACGGACGACGCCAATTCCTCACCGCCGGCATCTAAACCATGATCTGCAAATAAACGAAAATCCCGAAGCTGTGCCAGATAGCCTGGCGCCTGCCGAGCCTCCTCTTCCGGATAGCCTACCGCCCGCACATCGTCGTAAATAGCCGTGGCCTCATCCTCTTCATTCTCTGAACAATCCCCATCGGAAGGCTGCCAAAACCGAGAACTCAGCGGACATAAGGTAGGAAGATCACCACTGCTTTTCATTCCCTCCTGCCGTCGAAAGATACTGTAGCATATCCGACACCCTCTGATGGGTGGCAATGATCTGAACTTTCGCTTCCCGGCGCGTCGTTGACGATCACGGGGCGTGGTCGACGACGGAGTGCTTCACATGCAAGCACCGACTTGAGCTACGAGAGCGAGCACTGTTTGACTAGATAAAATTTGCTTCCTCTTTTGTATGGCTCTGTGTTGGAAAGAACAGTAAACTGCAAGCAGTGAAGTCACTTTGTTCTGAAGATCTTGCCTCGCTGACGGCAAACTCGGCCGGAGAAGAAGCAATGCATGAGCCTCTCTTCCTTAAGCCCCGGGGCTGAGGTAGCACCGTTCCACTCTTGAGTTGAGATTGAGAAACCTGGAGCGACTAGCTGGTCACGGTGGAGACGGAGAGAAACAGAGAAACTAGGCTGTGCGGGAGTCGCCGGCGACGGCATGTGAGGCGGTAGTGGCGATTCGTGGCAGCGGCGCCACAGGGCCTGCCGCTTGGGCGGCTCGGCGCAGCAAAAAAGAACAGCCCGCGACGGCGCTTGGATGGCTTGGCTCAGCTAAAAAGGAATAGCTTGCGGAGGCGGCTGGGTTGGCCAGGCCGGCGGCATCGGCGGGCGTCGGAGTGGACGGAGCCGGCAAAGCGAGCGGCGGCGGCGTGGCGAATCGAGAGGGAGAGCAGGAGCACACAGAGAGGATTCTCATACGATCAGATTGTAAGGCCATTTTTAATTCATCATATTTGGCAACAACAATTCTGGCTGAGCTTTCCAAGGACGAGCACAGTTCGTTGGTATCTTGTTAATTTACAACTATGATTGCTTAAGCCACCTAATGGTCGATCAATAGAGTCCTCTCCTTCTCCGTCAGAGTCCTCTCCTTCTCCGCTTGCTTGCTATTTATGTTCCACCATTTAGTTAGGGGCGTCCATCAGTTCCCCTCTCCTTAATCATCCGGGCGGCCTTTGCGCATCCTTGGATCATAAGGATGCCGGCTTGAGTTCATGTTTCTTCAGGTTAGCCTCGTCGTGCTGTCTTTATCCTGCATGCATGGCTGCATCATGTACTCATATAGCTGATATTGCAAAGTGTAAATTGGGGTCACCACACATTAACCTGAGCACTTAAGTTTACAGAGTAATCTCTTGTATACATAACGTGCTACCATAAGCGGATCATAGGCGGATCTAAGTGAAGCTTAGGGGTGCATAGGATACCGGATCTGATTTTATTTTACTTTATCAAAGCTCATGTATATACAAGTGTGCACATCACAACATAAACTCAGTAACCATATACACATCTGATGATATGTATAGTGACACTCGTTTGTTTTTCTTCTCGATCCGCCACTATGTACTACTATAGATTGTACATAAGATATCGGGGTCATATGACTTCGGCCACTACACTTGGATCTGCCCTTGGCAGCTGCACAACAAAATCGAAGTGTAAAAAACAACGTGTAATACCTTAGCGAGCCCCCGCCATCTCATGTTGCTTGCCTTTTTCGCTTCGCTCTGCAATACTTCATTTCAATTTTGCGACGCGGAGGGTAGCTACACCGACGGCAGCCAGTACCAGAAGAACGTCGACCAGCTCCTGTCAAACCACTCCACGGCCGCTACCAACAACGGCTGGTTCAACACCAGCACGATCGGCACGGCGCCCGTCCAAGTGTTCGGCCTCATCATGTGCTACGCCGACTACAACGCGACAGTGTCGGGACTCGGGACTGCCTCACCCGGGCACCAGCCGAGATATGGCCGCCATGCCGGTACGCCAAGAACTTTTTTTAGGAAACAGCGAGAAAGTCGTTATTTCATTAAAGGGAGAAGAAAAAAAAAACAATACAGTTGAAGCCGGACACACACACAAAAAAGAGAGAGAAAAACAAACACAAGCAGCTATGCATGCAACGAAGCATTGCCGATCAGCGTAGCCCTACAGCCGGCCACTCTTCTAATGGCCAGCACTGCTATCTTTACCTAATGACCTCCCTGCTTACGCCGGCCCTCCGCCGTGGTTATTCTCGTCGCCATGCAGATAGATATGTAGCTTGGTCGCTCCGCTTTGCGTCCAAGCCTAGACTTCCTCCTTGATTGTTGACAGCAGCCCTGTCGACGCTTGCCTGAGATGCTGAAAAATCCGTCGATTCTTTTCTTTCCATATGTGCCAGAGGATTAGAACTATGAGCGAAGCTTGGCCTTTTTTTGCAATTTTCCTCTCCTGATTGGAAGACGTCAGTCCACCAGTCCACAATTTTTGTTCGAGTTGTCCATTGCATGGGCTTTAGATTATCCCGCTGCACCCAGTTAGCCACTAAGGACCACACATGTCTGGTATAGGAACATTCGACGAATAGGTGTGTTACTGTTTCCAGGTTGTCTATACATAATGGACACCAATGGTCATTTTGCATATGGCGATGAGCTAGGATGCCCGCCGTTGGCAGGCGATGCTGAATAAGAATCCATGCAAAAAAAATTTGCACTTTCGCAGTGCCCAAATGTTCCGGAACAGCTCTCTGAAGGGTGCCTCCAATGCCCCCAAAAATTGCACATCGTAAGCCGATTTTGTTGAATAGTTACCAGATGCCGTCTATTTCCAAGTGATATCATCTAGCACATTTTGGGACAGTGTGACCGGGTAAACCAAGGTATAAACATGAACAAAGTCCCGCTGTAAGTGCCAAGTAATTCTTCTTCTCAGGTCTGCTATCCATTTTCCTTCGTGCATTGCATCCTTCACCGTTCGGTTTTTCTTGACCGCAATACGAAAAAGTCTCAAGACCAGCTCTTTTAGTGACCTGGTACCTAACCACCTGTCCTTCCAAAAATTTGCTTTTTCGCCATTGCCGATAATTATCTTTGTAGACGCCCGAAATAAGTCCTGGTCTGTCTCTGTTATTGGGAGTGACATCCCATTCCATTGCTTCTCTGGCGCCTTCCATTGGTACCAAAGCCATCGAAGGCGTAGCGCACGACTAAACGGTTCTAGACCCAGAACCCCTAGCCCCCCAAACTTTTTTGGGCAACAGACCATATTCCAATTCACCTAGCATTTCCCTCCAGTATAGATATCCTCTCCTGTCCAGAACCATGTTCTTCGACGCCTGTCGATTTGCTTTAATACCCAAGCCGGTAACTCCGTAGCTGTCAGATGGTACGCCGATATGGCTGTGATCACCGCATTGAGCGCCACGAGCCTCCTTGCTTGTGATAGCGTGCTCCTTTTATATCCGCTTAATCTATTATGTACCTTGTCCAAAAGAGGTTGGAACAGGACCTTCCTTGGTTTGCGGTGGGATAGAGGCAATCCAAGATAGCTGCAGGGCAACTGCGTTCGAGTAGCCAGAAAATTTTCCAATATTCCGTCCAGGTGGAGCGACTGGCATTGAATTGGTATGATCGCGCTTTTGGAGATGTTTATGTTGAGCCCCGTTACCTCACCGAAAACCCACAATATTTCTTTGAGATTGTGTCAGGACCCGGGATTAACATCCCAAAATTCTCTGTGCATATCTGAACTAGTCCCATGATAAGTAGCTAGTTCACACAGTAAACAAATATGGTAACAAATTCATATCACAACTTTAATAATCAACAGAGTTTATTACAAAAGAGGCTTACAAGCCAACAATAAAGAACACAGCGGAAGACGAAGAAGTAGTAGAGTTCACAATCGCCATGTGCAATCGATCAGAAGCGGCCTAGTCGTCGAGATCCACACTGGTAGCAAAGTCCTTCTCCTCTGAAATTTTATTTGCATAAAGTAAGGATGAGCACAACTTCCGTGCTCGCAAGTTACACCCGTCAAATAACAGGATGACATGCATATATGGATGTAACAAAAGATGGTTTATTGGTTTATTTGCATAAAGCAACATTTCCTTTAAATACTTGTACTAAGTTCCAAAGCAGTTTTTCTATAACTAAAATTTATTTTATAAATTCTCAATTTTATAGTCAGATAACATTCACACATGAACGGTGAAGGATACCCTCCTATCACATGGCTTCCTGCCCAACTCCCATCTGGATAAACCAGTTTTGAAGAAGTCTTTTTCAAACAAAACCAAAGTCTAACTTTGAGTGGCTTTGCCAGCATGTCCATGATCGTGGACATGGCTATTCGAATAGTTTACACTCTGCAGAGGTTGTACAACTTTACCCACAAGAGATAATCGACTTGTAATGTCCGTCTGACACACTTCCGGTGGTGTGCGACTAAGTGATTATCACGAGGCTTTTACAATGCACCATTCCAAAGTAGTCATACCCGCTAAGGTTTCACTTCCTTTGGACTAACCATCCGCCAGAAGCCCCCTCTTGCGCCAAGTGGGAATACTGTCTAACCGACACCCACTCACCAAAATGGCACAGCTAACAATGAAACGTTGCAAATTAGTTGGCCAGGTCCCGCCTACATAGGACATGTGGTAGTACGATAAGGCATAGTAAGATGCGGCTCGAAGACCGGTCCTTAATTGACTTGGGCGTCTTCCAAAATAAACCCTGAGCCTTAATCCTAACCAAATTAAACCCGTGCATAAACCTGCACCCACCAATCATCCTTTTCGCCCAAGTCCAAACCCATTTTTATTTTATTTTCCAAGTAAATCATTTCTATAAACCTTCTATGGTAAAACAATACCACAGATCTAATTTAAATCAAATTTGGAGGATTTGGCTAACATTTCCTAAACACAAGATTTGATCTAAGCATTGGCTAAGCATATGATTAACTTTAGTATCTTTTTGCCTAATGGTGACAAGGTATTCACGCTCAACCTTCAAATTGGCTATACAAGGAAGATTGGAATAACTAGGCAATTAAAACAGGGATTTAAAATAGTTGTATAACATATGCATGCAGTAATAATTTAAAACAGAATATAAATAATTTAAAATAATGGGATCAATATGATCAAGGGTATAACTTGCCTTGCTTGTTTACTCGTTGTTCTCAAACGGTGTCGAATTTCGGTTGTCCGAAGTCGTCGAAATCTATACGTGAAAACGAGCTAAATTCAAATAACACTCAAATAAAATCCAAATAAAATTCAAAAATTATAAAATAAATACTACTAGGAAGGTATCGACTTTATATGAAGTTAGGGAGTTGAATCGACGGAATCAGAGTTCATATGAAGGAGAACGAACATCTGGAAGGTTGATTATCTCATGAAAAGATGAAATTCCGAATTTCAGAATTGAAGGAATTATTTTTCTGAAGGAAATCCCTTTATTGTGTTAGCATGATGTCTATAGGTGGGAAAATAAATTTTTGGCCAAATTTATTTTGTAAAGAAAAATAGTTGGAGTCAATGACATGTGGGCCTGGGTCCACGAAAATGGGTTTGGTCCACGGTGGACCGGCCCAAGGAATAGTGCCAGCCACACAAGCGCACACGTGGGCTGCCACATGGGCTTGGGGCGGTGAGATGGCCGTGACATGACAGTGACGAATTATTGTGAAATTCAAAATTTTGTTTGAATAGAAAGGTAGATAATATTGAAATGAACATATAGGTAAAAGGGTTCGAGCAATTACCCAACGGATGAAGAGATCAGGCTCGACGAAGTTCTCGTAGGACTTAGGGAAGAAGATGTGGCCGGTTGTGAAAAATTAAGTAAATCAAAAATCTACTTGAATAGAAATGTGGAGAATCTCAATAGGAACTCACCGGTCAAATTTGGTGCACAACGGAGCAATGGATGAGGAGATCGGGCTCACGGAGTTGTCGCTGAGTCGTGGAGAAGACCGCTTCGGTTTTTGTGGTCGTGGTGAACCAACAGGATAATCAAAATTCGGCTTGAATAGAAATGTAGAGAATCTCGAGAGAAACTCACCGGTAAAATTTGGCGAACAACGGAGCTGCGGATGAGGAGATCGGGCTCGTCGGAGTTGGAGAAGAAGGGCTAACAGAGGGGGCTCCGGGAGGATTTTGGCAAATCTGAGCGAGAGGGGTGTGGGGAATGCGGTGGAGAGGCTACGGTTCAATTTATAGGAGCAAAAGAGTAACGGTTTGGCGGGAATTGCTCGCCGGAGTTATTGCCGGAAATAACGCCTTCGCTGGAGTACTGTAGCACACAGAATGTTCAAAGGAATATTCCTTTTTAAAATTCGGAAAAACACCCATTAATTCTGGAAAAATAGCAAATTAATTCTAAAAAATCCGAAATAAATCACAGATATTAAACACAACATTCTGAACTCAAATAAAATAATAACAATAATAATAACAATTTTATTATTACACAGTAATTATTTATATATTAGTGAAAATTATTTTTAAACTTGAAAAATAGTAATATAGGTCTAAAAATTCAATGAATTTTCAGAGTAGTTAAAAAGGGTATTTTGAGCTTAAATGAAGTATTTTCAACACAAATTTGGTTTTTATTTGCGGATAGTAATTTATTTTTAATTGCTAGATATTACAAAAATCAAAAAGGGACTTTTAAAAAATACCAAATAGAGTTCCAAAATTCTATAAAAATTCAAGGAAATTACCTGAATGATTTTGAACTTAATAAAATTATTTCCAAATTAAATATGGATTTTATTTTTGTACATAAGTTATTTTAAATTTTGGAAAAATAAAGAAAACATTTTTAAAGCCAGAAAATTCCCAAAATTAGGTAGAATTTTATTTTTCACTTTAAATCCAACAAAACCGTAGAAAACTCAATAAATTTTCTTTTTGACTTTAAAGGCCAATAAATTAAATAAATAATTTTTTTTCTTTTAACAAAGAAAACTCTTTTTAAATCTAGGAAATTCAAGAAAATCAAGAAAACACTATTAAAACTTAGAAAATCTAATAAAATAATAACTTTATTTATTTTTATTTTGGTAACAGAACTTTGGGATGTTACAGATTGTCTATGCCCTCCTTAGTTGGTGATAAGAAGATCATTGCATCATCCGCATACATTGACGATCTCACCTTCACTAATCTCCCATCAAGCGGCGATAGCCATCTATGATGGTCCGCCACTTCGAGGATACAATGCAAAGCGTCAATTGCAAGGATAAATAGATAAGGGGAGAGGCAATCCCCCTGCCGTACTCCGCACTGATGGGTTATCAATGGTCCCTGAATGCCATTAAGAACAATCCTCGAAGTTGATGTGCCAAGCATCATTGCAATCCATGCCCTCCATCGACTGCCAAACCCCCTATGTTGTAGCATGTCTAGTAGATATTGCCATGAGATGGAGTCAAACGCCTTTGCAATATCAAGTTTTAGTAGAAACATCGACGTCTTGGACCGGTGGTAGCTCCGGGCAACGTTCTGTACATAGAGGAAATTGTCCTGTGTAGTTTGGCTTTTAATGAACGCACTTTGGCTTGCAGAGATGAGACCATCCGTATACTTTGAGAGTCTGAGGGATAGCAGTTTCGAAAGGATCTTGACCAAGCTATGGATCAGGCTGATTGGTCTAAACTCGGAGATCTCAATCGCTTGGTCCTTTTTCAAGAGAAGAATTATGTTAGCCGTGTTTATTTTCTTGAGGTGGAGACTATTGAGAGTATACACTTTTTGGAACATGGCTAGCATGGTCTCTTTTATGGTGTCCCAGCCTGCACGGAAGAAACACCTGGTGTACCCATCCGGCCCTAGGGCTTTGTCTGTCGGCATTTCATTAATTGCTGCCTTGATTTCCTCTTCCGTGAATGGTCGTTCCAGATCAATGGAGGCACTGGTTGGTAGCACTTTCATACCAAGAAAATCCCATGAAAAAAATGTGACCTGCCGGTTTTGCAGTGCCCAAAATCTCCGTGCAGTGCTTGGATAGGGCCTCCTCCTTCTCTGCATGGAGTGTGAACATATTGCCTTGATGATTTAGGGTATGGATTAGCTTCTTCCTTCTTCTCGAATTAGCTTTCGAGTGGAAGAATTTGGAATTTGTATCTCCTAACTGCAGCCAATTCAGCCTAGAGTGTTGCTTCCATTTCATCCTCTAGATGGCCGCCAATCCCAGGATTCTTAACTTCAAAGCTGCGCAAAGGTCACACTCTTCCTGAGAGAGCTGATGATGTTCTTGCGCTTTGTCAAGCCGAAGGACCACTTCAAGAGCTATATCCATCTCAGCTTTAACATCACCAACTTGTGATTTGCTCAAGTCTTAAGAGCCCTTGCTGTTTTTTGCATTTTGGCTACCATTCGCTTTATGGGGTCCGCATCTTGAACCGATTGAGACCATGCCTCCTAAACCACCTCATTGTACTCGCTCATCAGCAGCAAGTAGTTTTCAAAAGTAAACCTCCTGAGTAATCTAATTCATTCTTCACCGGTGATCAGCAGGGGGCAGGGGCGGTGGTCAGATATTGAGGATGAGAGCGCCCGTAGTCAGCAATTTGAAAAGGCCATGTCCCACTATAGATTACAGAAGGCTTTGTCAATCATTTCTGTAGGATCGTATAGCGCAATCAGAGGGGGGTGAATGATTGTACTGATTTGCAGACCAATAAAACAAATAACAGCCAGCAAAGACAAATACTAGAATAGATCTGATCTGTATTTCTCAATCTTTGTTCCGTGTCTACAAAGTGCTCTGACAGCACCCCTAAAATCTTTCAACCGAAAGACCTCTCCAAGTCTCCCACAAAAGCCACGTAACAGCCATGTGTGAAAGCCACGAGCAAAAGCTACGACCAAAAGCCCTGTAAAAAGCTCTACCAAAAACCCACAGGGTTAGCACCTAACCCCATCTCTATTTATACCCTAGGGTCTAGACCGTGTCCTCCACGACACGGACACAACCCTTTAAGGGACCTAAAACCCTTCCAAACACAAGTTTTCCAATCTAAACTTTCCAGATTTGGAACTCTTTCTATATCTCCTCACACGTCGTAAGCCTTCAGAACAGCACCTCCTAAAGCTTCCTCGTGTACCATGCAACCACCTTTGATCTCTACGTGCTCTAGTGCAAGCTCGACCATCTCGTGACATTCACGACCTCCTAGACCTCAGATTTCCACATCGTAGTCCAGATCCTCCTCATCATCGACCATGATCGCCTTCACGCTCAACCTACACATGCAAAGATCAAAGAACATATATCCGGCACAAGTTCTCCAACTTGACCAACACTAGTTTACACACACATAACACACTCAGGAGGTCCTTGAAAAGACCTCAGGGAGGTCCATGAAGACCTCCTTGGAGCTCTTGAAAAGACCTCTTGAATGGTCATGAAAAGACCTCCTGGGAGGTCCTAAAGACCTCCTCAAAGACTTCCTCAAAGACCTCCTAGGGAGGTCCTGAACGGCCCTGATAGATCCTCGTTGATGCACTGGGGAGGTCCTGGACAGCCCTGATAGATCCACATTGATGCGTGTAAGATAGAGAAGGCCGACTAGAGGGGGGTGAATAGGCGTTTTAAAACTTCTATACGCTAAAACCGATTTTTAATGCGAAAGCTAATACAAATACGGTTTTTGCACAAATAAGGCATAAATCCACTAGGCTCAATTAAGTGCACCAACAATACAAGTCTATTGATAATAATACAAGTCTACACAAGTTAAATATATTCAAGAATATATTTCAAAGTAAAGATCCTTAATATACGTGGAAAGAGAATATGGATCAATACTAATGAAACCACAAAATATAGAATGAACTCCCTCTAAATGTGTGCATACACAAATGTGTAACGAAAACATATGCATATATCCAAGTTAACCTTTTGGTGAAGTTCAACCTATATTTTGGATCCGAGGAAAGCAACTATATATATAAATAAAGTAAAATGCATACCTCTTGTATTTTCATCTTTATATCCAAACGAGACTCAGCAATAGATAATCAATAGAATTGTTAATCTCACAAATAGATTTGTCATTAAGAATGCATATCTTATTGATTTTCACCTCTTTATCCATTTGAGACTAAACAATAAGTATAACGATAAAAGTGTTAGTCTCATATGTAGATTTGTCATTAATCACTAAAATACTCCATTAATATATAATGGCGGGTCTAGATCCTTCAATCTCCCCCTTTTTGGTGATTGATGACAAATCCACCATTAATAACAACATTTCGATATAAATCAACATAAGATATGAATTTAAGCATTTTAACTATTCTCATGCATGAAACTACTTCTTCTCCTTTTGAACTATGCATGAAATAAGGTGAAATCAAGTAAAGAGAATAACTTACTTATCCAAATGTAGCTCACACAAATTCTCCCCTTTTGGCATTAATTACCAAAAATCCAAAACAACCTTAAGCCAAAAGAGAGTCTCTGCGAAAACCATAGAGCTAGGTAATAGAATTCATTAGAATTGAACAAAGAAATATTTTCTCCCTTTTTGCACTAAGCATAAATAAGAGTTCTCCCCCTTTATGAATAACGCATGAGTTGGGGTGAGATCAACCAAATGAACTCCAAAACGTTTTCTCCCATTTGGCATTTAAACACCAAAAGATCCAAAATAAAGCGAAAGCCAAAGAGGGGACTTTTCAAAGTAGTTTTCCCATATAATAGATTACCCATTTTGAAACTCAAAACGGTTTTCAATTTTGCTTTTAGCTTTTACAAAATGTTTTAGGAAAACTCCCCCTTACACAAAGGTTCCACTCCTTTGACACACAAAGGATTTCTTCGTCCTCTTATCTTTGCTTTTGACACACAAAAGCTTTCGTTATCCAATTATCTCCCTCTTAGCTTTTGACACACAAACGCATTCTCCCCATTGTCTTTATGTGTATCCACTTGTAAAATAATCCTTGACCGACAATAGTAGATACTTCCTGTAGATACCACTTGTTGAAAGATATTTTTTAAACTTCACTTGTGGATACTACGAGTCGACGATGCCACTTGTAGATAATACTAGTAGATTCCACTTGTAAATCCATATGTTGATACCACTTGTGGAAAACATGCGTCGACAAGACTTGACTTCTCAAGGTGCTTGAACTTCTCTTGCAAAGATCTTCTAAGAAAGCATCCAAAGAGAAGAGATAGAGAATCCACTTGAGATAAAAGATTATACCAAGTATAATTAATTTTATTTGTAGAAACTTGGTACCTCTTGGAGAGATATAACTTGTCGATGCCAATTGAATATACCACTTGGAGAATTAACACTTGAAGAGATCTTTGGGTATCAGATAAACCACTTGGATAAGAAGAGAGATTAGGTATCGGAGAGAGCTTGGTTAGAAAAGATTTGACCGGCATGGAAAGAAATAGATACCACTTGTAAACGAGAACAAAAGATACCACTTAAAAGATATCACATGAATGGATAAGATGATATTATTTGAGGATACCACTTGAACAAACACATATGGTTCGCATGCCGAGGTCAAAGATGATCAAAAAGGGCTACCACTTGAAAGAATACCATTTGAATGATAAATATATCATATAGAGATCAAAATGGCATATAGAGTCAACAAAGTATATGTGAGTAGCTTGTAGGGATCACAAGGATCAATTTGACCAAAACGGAGATAGCCAAAATAGATTTAGAATTGAATTGAATCTTACCAATGTCAAGATAATTATGAGAAGCTACTATTAGAAAGAATATCACTTGAATAATTTCATTTGCAATCAAGGAGAAATAGTAGTGAGTAGCTTGCAAGGATAACAATATACATCTTGACTTGAGGGAGCAAAGGGAGTGGCTGCAAAGAATTGAAATCAACAAATTTGATCAAATCAGCCAAAGTCTCCAGGTCCGGTCAAACCGGCGGCACAGAGGCAGTCAGACCGGGAAGCGGTCAGACCGACGGCAAAGAAGCGGTTAGACCGGTGACACTGTCGAACTGTGGAGATAAAGCGATCGACCGCACTGATCAAAACGAAGAAACGAACAGTTTGATTCAAATTTTGGAGAAAAGATTGAATTGTTGTACATTGCTCAAAACTTTCACACAATCATCCAAATAAAGATATTTGGAGCATTTCCAACTTATCTAGCCTTTAGAAATCCAACTTTAAAATAGCTTTTTATGAATTAAGCTTTAGATTTTGGAAATGAAATCGTACTTTCAAGACTTTTCACAAAAGGAGCCAAATTGAGCATTTGATGAATTCTATAGCATCCAATTGCATGTATGAATCATAAATACCATCATGGACCTATTCATGTGAATAATTTAGGCTCAAATAGCTAAACTCACTTAAGTGTTAGAAAGTGACCACTTAGGTCAAACTAGTATTTTGGACGAGTTTCAAAATCAAATAACTTTTGATGAGTAGGTCTTTTGAAAATCATTTGAATACCAAAAAGGTTTATAATAGTCAACTCTAGGAATTTCCTTTTGGGACAAAGGTCAAATTCTTTTTAGAATAGATTTTACACAAGAATCTAGTTTAGGTCAAAAACAAGATACTAAGATCTAGAATTTTGGGTGAAAACTCATTTTCATTTAAAATAGGTTTTTCTTGAACCAAAACCTTTGGTAAACCTTTGAAATGCATTTGTATACATTTTGCTACTGATTTTCCAAAGGATATACTAATAATTTCAAATTTTTGACTTTTGGCTAAATGGCACATTTTGAAAAACATTACCAGCACCTAGTTAATTTGGGCACACTTAGGGATGTGATATACATGTAAATGACTTAGCACTCCCCCTTAACGTGCCATAACTAACTTGCTCAAGATTTTAATAAAGAGATTTAGCGCAAGAGCAAGAACACCCCTTTTTTTTTAAGATTTTCATGAAATGCAACCTTCAAAAGGTAAAAAAAAAAGGCTAGATACTTCAATGTAAGTACTTGTTACCGAAATAGCATTGGCTTATGATATGACTTGATCATCCTTAAGCTTGGCTCCAATCTTGCATATGGCGAATTCCACCTCTTCATGTGTGAGTCAAACCTCCAATGCATCTCCAAGTACCTATTAAGCATTTAAGCGCATTTGGTACCCAATACTTGGTTGTGTCCATGAATATTAGTCACAATAGATTTGGGCACCCAAATGACCCTTCTAATAATAGTCTTAGGTGAACTAATATTTCTAGCAAACACATTGTCATTCTTATCCTTCCTAAGCATATAATGATCATTATAGATAATTGGCTTAGGAGTGATACCTTTGGGACATTCCTTACTAAAATATCCTTTCTCTCGGCAATTGTAGCAAGTTGGATGTTTTCTTCCATCCTTTGAATTCTTCTCTTGCTCCTTGCCGGTTTGCCTCTTCTTTGATGATATTGACATGTCATTCATTTGATTTGGGCACACCGAGGCAATATGACCCTTCTCATAACATCCAAAGCATTTAATATTCGTGTATTTCTTTCCTTTTTGCTTTGGGATGCTCTTCACCTTTTTCTTGGCAATGAAGCCAAGTCCTCTCTTGTAATCTTCCTTGTTATGGCATATAGAGGAGAGATGACCCTTTTGATGACAATCAAAGTACTTGACATTCTTCGTGTGTCTTGCATTGTGCCTTGTCTTGCTATTCTCCCTTTTCTTCATGGGAGTGAATCCAATTCCACTCTTGTCGTTCATATTTTGTTGCTTGCTTAATATTTCATCAAGAGTGGTTTTTCCTTTGTAGCTTTTATCCAAGTCATTTTTTAAATTTGAGATTTGGGCCTTGAGTTTTTTTGTTTTCCTCTACAAGGTTAGTCTCACTAGACATAGAGGGAAATAGAAATATTTCACTAGAGCAACAACGCATATCAATTAAATCATCACATGAAGTGGATATATTGACTTTAGATGAATTGCAAGAAATATGAGCTATGCATGGCAAATCATCTATTAAATTACATATAATTCCGATATCCACATTAAACTTTTTAAGCTCATTTAGAATAAGAGTTTCATGTTCATCTTTTAGCATATCATAATTATTGTCGTAGTGAGAAGACTAGACAGTAAGAAGTAGAGACCCCTCGTACAAATGAGGCGAGGGGGTTAGACAGTGGTTCGGCTTGTATTCATCATCCCCCCAGTTACAGGATAGGGGAGGCTATTTATAGCCTCCCGATATGATACATGAAGATACATAATTGTCCCTAGCAAAGTACATTAACCCTAGGGATAGCAGGGTCTTTTATGCGCCCCTACGCGTAGCTTCTGGTGCACGATGCACCCCTGTGGACATAGTCTATCCTCAGGGGGTGCGCCCGGTCTATCGCTCCTGTAGACCCCGTATCCTCCGACGGTCCTCTGCTGACTTCTCTACGAGGTCTCTTCGGTCCTGCCGAGGGGTCTTCGGAACGTCTCCGAGGGGTCCGCGGGATCCTCCGCGGGGCCTTCGGGATCCCTTCGAAGGGTCTTCGGGATGCCTCCGAGGGGTCTTCGGGATCCCTCTGAGGGGTCTTCGGGGCCTCCCCAAGTGTGAGGACCTTTTGGTGCAACCGTGCTTCGCCAGGTCGCGGGGCCGGTGGGGCGTACCTACGACAAGCCCCTCGCGGTCGAGGTCTGCTTCGCCATGCCTGAAACCGCGCCGTTCTCCTGCAAGGTCCAGGCACATCGTCCCCTCTGGCGTGGCGAAGCGTCGCTGGTTGCGAAGGGTCCATCCTTCCTTCGGTGGTGTTACCTGCGGGGTGAAGTTTTGGTGGCTCTTGGGCCCCGTGCGCTTTAATGGCATCGACACGCGGTATTGATGGCGGCTGGCGGAGCCACACGCCGTAATGGTGCTTGGGGCGTTGTGCGCCGTTACTGACGCGCCATTATGGCATCGTTCGTCGTACCGGCGCCTCCTGTAGTGTTTAAACGACGGCACTTGGGGCGCCGTGCGCCGTTATTAGTGACGCTATAAGTAGCCACCACCCCCCCTTTTGTGGGGCTTATGTTGCTGCCTTATACACTTTTTCAAACGCTTGCGCTGGTTGCTTCATTGCTATTCGTGAGATGACGAAGCGGGGCAAGGATGCTGCGGCGGAACCGTGTTATACGAGTGACCTCGGGAGGTCGACAGTGACGGAGGCAGTGCTCCGGACCCTCGTGGAGGAGGGCAAGCTGGAGAGCGTCAGGAAAGTGCGAGTTCCTGGATCGGAGACGGTGCCGATGCCTCGGGCCGACGAGGCCGTAGTTTTTGTTGCCTTTCTCGATGCCGGGTTGCGAATCCCGTGCGTGAGTCTGGTGAGAGATGTGCTGCAGCTGTACGGTGTAGAGCTGGCACAACTTACCCCCAACTCGGTTGTCAAGTTGGGGGTCTTTGAGTGGATGCTTCGGGCGGCCGGGGCAGCGGGCGAGGCTCGTCTCTTCGCTTTTTTGCACGATGCCCGTTGTCAGCCGAAGAAGAACAGTGACGGGGCGACGATGAATTTTGGCAGCGTCAATTTTCAACCGGTCGCTGGCCGGATGTACTTACCCCCGCCCGCAAGCAGCAATGTGGGAGAGCGGCCGGGCGCCGAAGATGGTTCTATCACACTTGCGCCAGCCGGGGATGGCTTCTTGTCATGAGGTGGTCCGTCTGACCTATCGCCGACCACGACATCGAAGCCGACGAGAGAGGAGGCCCACCTGTGCCTCCTTCTGGATGTGACGAGGCGATTCTCCATGTGAGATTTAGTGGAGGAGTTTTGTGCCTTCGGTCTTTGGCGTGGCGGGATCCGAAGTTGAGCGGGTACCACCACTCTGACACCGACCCTTACCGTGAGGGGGCACGAAGGTATGGTTTTTTGTGTAAGTTCCGCTTGGATTTTGGGTGGTGCCTTACGTTTTGTTTGCTGTAGCGGTGTCGATTGCCGAGGCGAGCCGCGCTGCGGAAATACTTCTCGGCCCGTATACGGGCGAGGAGCATGCGAGGCGGGGCCTGGTTGTGCGGGAGGGGCGGCTGAACCGGGCGTATCCTGCCTCGGTTCGCCTTGCTGATCGGCCCGACCCGGAGGCCAAGAAGAAGAAACGTGCCCGGTCTGCCGAGATTGGGGGCGGGCGCTTTTTGTGGCCCTCTCGCGTTCTTTGCGCCCCTTGATGTGGCCGATCCGCTCGGCCGAGGGTCGCGGCATCTTTGCGAAGATGCCGCATGGACTCTCGGGCGGTCGGGGTTTCTCGGTCGCCGAATGCTGATCCGTCCAGTCCTCACGACGCGTCGAGTGCGGGAGGTAATCCGACTGTGCCGGCTGATCGAACCGCCTCGCAGGTGCGACGGGCGGTTGGTTCGTTTAATGTCATCGGGTTGGATTCCGAAGAGTCCTCCGGGCCGAGCACCCCGTCGAACGTCTACGGGGGAGAGGATGCTGCGGACGAAGTGCCGCCTACTCCTCGGGTGCCGCACGGTGAGTTGTTACTTCGGCGGTTTGTTTGGTGGTTGTTTTCCTTAATGCTGATGCTTTTGAAGGCTTTGTTATTGCAGCGGATGATGCTAGTCCGGAGGGCGGGGCTGTTGGGGGGGGTCTGGCCCTCTTACCTCCGGAGGAGAGCGGCCCGGGGTGGCCAACCGGGGGGTAACGCCCCTGCCCGCCCCTCAAGTACGGTTGACGTGGGCCCTATGTGTCGTGCTGACTTTCGTGTCAGCGAAGGAGCGTCGCAGTTTGCGGGCGATTCGCGATTTTGCCGCCGCCATCGCCCGCGAGCTCTTCGTGCGAATGACTCTGCCCGATATGCTTCAGGGCATCGAGGCGAACGCCGCAAAGGTATGGTTCCCGTGTTTTTTTGAGGCCTCACCGAGCCGCTTTCTTTTCGCAGACCCTCATGCTGGCGAGGGGGCTTAGCGGTGATATTGCGTCGGGCTTTGCCGAGATCCAGAAGCAGGTCGAGGACGGGCATGCTCGGAACGAGGTGCTGACCGGCGAGCGCGACGCTTTAGCCGCCGTGCAAGCCACGAGGAGCGGTGAAGGATGCGGGGCGAGCGGTCTTTGGAAGAGAGATTTGCACCGAGCGCGAGTTGCCGGGCTCGTCAGACTTCTTTGCTTGGTGAGCCATGGAGGCCATTGAGGGTGCCGTGCTGACGCTTGGTGCCGTCCCCCCTGCGAGGTGCCATCGACCCGCGGAAATGGACATCACCTTCCAGCGCCTTGAGCGTGCTGGCAAAGTGTTTGTCCGCGCGCCGCGCATATGGTGACCATTGGCGCGGCTGCTTGTCGCGACGCCGCCTCCTCGACAAGGCCGGATCGCCCATCTTGATGGCCTTGCGGCTCGGTATCGCCGCGTGGCGACTCGAGGAAATCGCGCCGCGAGGAACCGTGACGAGGAAGGCGGGAGGTCCTATTCCAAGACTCATCGGTCCTTGCATGGTCATGATGATGCGCGGAGTCCTGCGGATGGCCCAAGCGCAGCGAGAAGGAAGGGTCCACGGCGGCTTTGGCGGAGGATGCACGAGTTGACAAGCGGGGGTCCACCCCACATGATAAGGTGTGACCCCCCGCCTTTTAGGTTATAGTTAGCGTAGTGCCTTTCGCAGTGTTTTTTTTGTTGTTGTTGCTCCACTTTTGCTTTGCTATAGGGAGCAGGCATTTTGTACGAGGGAAACCTCTTTTTGTGTAAGACCCTCGTTTTTAAATGAAATATTTGGACAATGGCGTGATTTGCTTTGTTTGGAACTGCGTTGCGTATGCTCAGGGCGAAGGGTTGCTTTGTTGAGTGGTCGGACGGGTCCCCGCCATCCGAGGCCAGAAGTATTAAGAGGGGCGCCGGTCGCCGAGGCACCAAGGACGAGCGGGGCGTGTTGTCCGTTTGGCCTCTGCGATTGTGCTATCGGGGAGCTGTGTATCATGGCGCGAAGTGGCAGCGCTGGAAACTGGCGAACCCCGATGGTTCCGTGAGGGAGTTCCACCGTGCTAGTAAGAGGAGGGCGGCTGAGGCGCGCGCCGAGATTCGGGCATTTTGGAGGCGGCACGAGGCAACGACTGCCGATGTTGGAGCTGATCCCCTTGCGTCGTGTGCCGAGTCGGCTCCTCCGCCCGTTGTTGTTTCGAGTGACAACTCTCCGGAGTCCCTGGATGAGCTTGAAGCGACGCGAAGGGAGTTAGCGCTGCTGCTGGCCTCCGGGGCGTCTGACGAGGAGCTGCTTGAGTGGGCTACGTACAGGGAGGAGTGGGACTTTGTCCCATAAACATGTTATTATTGTGATAAATTTGTGTGTTGCGAATATATGTTGAATAAAGGTTGTAATAAACGTGTTGTTGAGATGTTGAATAAAGGTTGTAATAAACGTGTTGTTGAGATGTTGAATAAAGGCGGCGCAAAACTTCTCCCTTCGTGTAATAGAACTGAGGACGGGGCTGGGGTGTGGGTTGCGCTTTGTGGAACGTCCCCTACTTTCTTTTGATAGGGCTTCGGAGAGCCCTATGCGCATATATATATATATATATTTTTTGCGAGGTGGGGGCGAAGCCGCGCTCGTCCCCCTACCTTCTTTTGATAGGGCTTTGGAGAGCCCTATGCGCATATATATTTTTTGCGAGGTGGGGGCGAAGCCGCGCTCGTCCCCTACCTTCTTTTGATAGGGCTTCGGAGAGCCCTATGCGCATATTTTTTTTTTTGCGAGGTAGGGGCGAAGCCGCGCTCGTCCCCCTACCTTCTTTTGATAGGGCTTTGGAGAGCCCTATGCGCATATTTTTTTTTTGCGAGGTAGAGGCGAAGCTGCGCTCGTCCCCCTACCTTCTTTTGATAGGGCTTTGGAGAGCCCTATGCACCGGGGCTGAAGGCCATGCGCGATGTCTTATTTTTATACACCCGGTCCTCTGGGGGCCTCGGTGTGCACTGGGGCCGAAGGCCATGCGCGGTGTCTTATTTTTATACACCCGATCCTCTGGGGGCCTCGGTGTGCACCACTACGATTTTATTGCATTGGCACAAAAATATGCAAAAGATTTACACCTTGTGTTACAAAACCCCCCCTTCGAGTCTTTTATGGGGTTGGGTTTTTGTCCGGTCGCAGCCGGTGTTGTTACAATGTTGTGTTCAGGGGTAGAATTTTCGGAGACTCTTGGCGTTCCATGTGTGGTCGAGCTGCTGTCCCTCGAGCGTAGCTATGTGGTAGGATCCTACCCTTGTGCTTTGTGTGATGATGTAGGGTCCTTCCCACTTAGATTGCAGCTTGCCGACCGTCACTGGGTTTGCCACCCGCTTCAGGACCATATCTCCTGGTGCGAGTGGGCGGACCCGAACTTTCTTGTTGTACGATTTCTCGACGCCTGCTGCGTACCTTGCCATGTTTGAGATGGCCTGCACGCGGTGTTCTTCGACTGTATCGAGGGAAACTTCGCGACCTTCCGGGTTGTCGGCTTGGCTTGCTCGGAGGGACTTGGTTGCCAGTTCCGCCGGGGTCATTGCTTCGTCGCCAAAGACGAGCTTGAACGGGGAAAAACCGGTGGCCCTGGTTGGCGAAGTGCGGAGTGCCCACAAGGCTTTTTGCAGCTCTTCGGGCCATAATCCTTTGGGCAAACCTACCAGGCGTTTGTTGAGGCCCGCCAATATGTTGCCATTCGCCCTTTCGACTGCTCCGTTGGACTCGGGGTGTCCGACTGATGCAAAGCATATGTTGACACCTAATCCTTCGCAAAATGACCTGAAGGTTGTGGAGTCGAACTGTCTGCCATTGTCAGTGACTAAGTTGCGAGGTACTCTGTACCTGCAAATGATATTCTTCCATACGAAGCGCTGGGCTGCTCGTGCTGTTATTTTTGGTACTGGCTCAGCTTCTATCCACCGTGAGAAGTATTCGATGGCTACGAAGGCAAAGCGTAGGTTGCCTTTTGCTGCTGGGAAGGGGCCGATGATGTCGAGGCCCCATCTTGCGAAGGGCCATATTGGCGGTAAGGGCTGCAGCGGGGTGGGTGGCGCTTTTGGGTTATTGCTGGCCCATTGGCATCCTTGGCAGCGCTGGACGAAGTGTTGTGCGTCGCATAGCGCCGTTGGCCAGTAAAAGCCTTGCCAAAAGGCTTTGGCGACGATGCTTCGTGGGGCCTGGATGTTCCGCAGGCCCCCTCGTGTATTTCTTTGAGGAGGTGTTGGCCTTCCTCCTGGGAGATGCATCGCAGGAGAGGGGTGCAAACGCCTCCTTTGTATAGATCGCTGACAAGGTGGTAATTCCTTGCTCGCACTTCGAGCGTTTTGCTTCTATTGGGTCATCCGTTCGCCGCTTGTCAGGTAGGCGATGATGATGTTGCGCCAATCTGTGGTGTCAATGTGTGTCATGTGGCGAGCTTTTCTTGACGATGTCTTGGGAGGTTCAGCATTTGGCTTGGTGGCGGCTAGCGCTCCGAACGGGGCACTTAGTGCTCGCGGAGCCCACGTGTTCCGGCGAGCCCAAGTGCTCGGTTGAGCGCGGTCGCCTCGTCCGAGGCGGAAGGTTTTCGAGTATCTCGAGAAAACCTCGGTGGTGGGTGATCATTGAGCCGCCATCTTTGCTAGTCGGTCACCGCCGTCACGCTTCGGTATCGCTGTATGGTTATACCGAGGAACCCTTTGGCGATGGCTCGATCGCCACGCGGTACCGAGCCATTTCGGGTCCCTTGTTTCAAATGACTTGTCGAAATGTCCCGCCATGAGGCGAGTCACTTTTCACGACCACTCGCTTGGCTCCTAGTTCCCTTGCTCGGCGGAGTCCAGAGGAGGGCCTCGTATTCCGAGGCGTTGTTTGTCGTGGGTCGAAGTCGCATGGGCGTGTGACACGCCCGACCATCTCGTGCGATGAGAATGGCCGTCGCTCCCGCCTGCGGCGCACCACGATCCGTTAGTGTCAGGCACCCATGGTGTGTCGATGGCATTGGTGGTTGCTCCGCTTGAGGGGTCCACTCGCTCACAAGTCCGCCAATGATTGGGATTTGATTGTGGTGCGCGCTAATGTGATGTCGAAGAGCGCGAGCTCGCGACCCATTTGCTTCGCCGGAGGGCATCTTTGTTGCGCAACATCAGCGCTAGAGGTATGAAGTAGGTATTGTAATTGCATGTGCAAGGAAATAATGGCGGAGCTTCCGCGAGGCCATCAGAAGGGCGTATGCTAGCTTTTCCAGCTCCGTGTATCTTATCTTCGCCCCCTGGAGTGCTTCGGAGACGTAATAGACGGGTCGCTGCCCGTCTTCTTCTTGGACGAGGACCGCACTAACCGCGGAAGCAGATGCGGCTAGATACAACAGGAGCTGCGCTCCTGGCCTCGGACTGGTGAGGCTAGGTAGCCGGGCGAGGTATTCCTTGAGTTCTTGGAACGCGTGTTGGCACTCCTCCGTCCATCGGAATGGCTCCGCGCCTCGGAGGGTCTTGAAGAATGGCGCGTTCGCCGTCAGCGGAGCGACAGAACCGCCGAGGCTGCGAGGCGTCCTGTGAGCTTTTGTACTTCTCGGGTGCTACGGGGAGGTTGCATTTCCTGTATGGCCCTGATCTTCTCCGGGTTTGCTTCGATTCCTCTATTTGAGACGAGGAATCCTAACAGTTTTCCTGCCTTGACACCGAAGGCGCACTTCTCCGGATTGAGCTTGATTCCTGCTCGGAGGTCACGAAAGTTTCTTGTAGATCCTCGGTGGGAACTCGCGAGCTTTCTTTTACCACGATATCATCGACATATGCCTCGATGTTTCTTCCGAGTGTTCGCAAGGACTTTGTGATGAGGCGTAAACGTTGCTCTGCGCTCTTCAACCAAGGGCATGCGTGGTAGCGATGTAGTGTCGATGGGGGTGATGAAGGCGGTTTTACTTCATCTTCTTTGGCCATGAATATCCGTGGTATCCGTATCGCGCGAGGAAGCTCATAAGCTCGCACCCGAGGTGGCGTCGACTAGTTGGTCAATTGGTAAGGGGAAGTCGTCCCCAGGGCACGCCTTGTTGAGGTCGGTGAAGTCGACGCATACGCGCCAATCGCTCGTGCTTTTTGGACGAGGACGGGTTGGCGAGCCACTCGGAGTGCTTGATCTCGCGAATCACGCCGTTTGCTAGGAGGTTGGCTATCTCCTTTTGCCGCCGAGCCGTTCAGCGTCATGCGCGGAGCTTCGCTTGGTGTTGCGTCGATCGGGTGGCCACCGTGCTCGATTGTGTTTACGCTACGCCGGATGTCTTTGGGCTCCACGCGAAGATGTCGGTGTTGTCGCGATAGCACCCGAAGGATGCCATTGTGCTCTTCCTTTGTTAGCTCGCCCGAGGGCCACCGTTTCTGCGAGCATCATCCCGAGAGGGTACTCTGGTTGTCCTCCGGCTTTGCCTTCGGGCCCATTTGCCGACCGGGGCTCGCTGTTGCCCGCCGTTGTCTCGAGCTGCGTGGGCGCTGCCGAGCCCGTGGGTCCGGCTCCATCTCGGTCCGGCGGGCAAGATGTTGGTTGGCCCGTATTGAAATGACACCTTCGCAGCGCGGGATTTTTAGGCATAGGTAGTTGTGATGCGCTTCTCGCTACCAAGGTGTGTTGAGGGTGGCCCTTCCGAGGATGGCGTTGTATCGATATGGCATCTCAACGACGTCGAAGGTTATTGTCTCCGTCGCGGCCGCTGCCGCCCATCGCGAATCGCGACGTAGGGCGATTGCCCCAAAGCGTGATGGGCCTTCGCCGAAGCCCACCAGTGGGATGCCCGGCAGTGACAAGCGATCCCTGGGGATCATCATTTTGTCGAAGGCTTCTATGAAGAGGAGATCCGCCGAACTCCCACCATCGACGAGGACACGCCTCACCTCGCAGCTGGCGATGCTGGTGGAGATGACGAGCGGGTCCTGATGGGGGAAATGTATACCCTGTGCGTCTTCTGGCCCGAATGTTATGGGTACTTCGGAGTAGCGAGGTGGCAAGGAGGGCGTGGCCACATGGTGGATTTGCGCGCGCGGCGCGGCGTTGCCTCTTCGATGCTATACCACGAGGACCCCGGTGATCATGTTGATCCTTCCGGCTGGCCCGCCGTGACCGCTTTCTATGCGCGGCGCGGTGGCGGGGTCGGCGATGATTCCTCGCTTCCGCCGATCTTAGTGCTCGGTAGGTGCCGATCGCGATGCATGTATTCGTTCATTGCCGCAATGGTGCGACACTGCCGTGGTATGCGACCTTCGCCATGGAGTGTCGCAGATGATGGAGCGCCGCCGCTTTGCGCCTCGCGCGTCCGGGTGGCGCCGCCGGTGCGACCACGGCCCTCCTCGGCCGCGGTGTGCTCGCCACCTCTTCTTCCTCCGGGGTGGGGCCTCGCCCGCATGATAGACGGTTCGGCCTTTTTGTCGATAGTTGATGCGCGCTTGCCGCTATACCGAGGCGGCCGCGTCCTCCTTGGCCGCCTCGTCTCGTCTTGAGCTTCTTGGGTGGCACCGCTTTCTCGGTCTTTTTTCTCCGCCGGCGCATTTTCTATTTTGTCGAAGAGTTTGGCGATCGCGGCGTCGGCTTGCTTATGCCAATTTCTCCGGCTGGGGCCCTTCGCAAACCGCAAGTTGCGGCGCTTATGATGGTTGTCTCGTTGACGCTTTGACTTGGCATTTCACCGCGAACTTCAAGAAGCTTCGAGTGATTCGCCGGCCTCTTGATCGCGAATGTGTGTCTCGCCCTTGGCTCGCTATAGCTTCCTTGGAAGTTGTTATGCGTTTGGTCGCCAGAATCGCTCCCGTGCGATGGAGCGGGGATGGTAAAACCATGTTAGGGCCACGCCTTCATTACAAGCGCGATGCTTTTTGCCTTAGTTGTGTCGTCCTCCGCCGCTTCGATTGCCGCTTCATACACGCCGAGGAATTCGAGGGGTCCGTGCACCCCTCGAAAGGCGTGACCTCCGGCATTTTGAAGCTCCTGGCCGCGTCTTTGCCAAGTCCCGCGCTCAACGGTGAGTTTGGGTCCCCGGAGCCGCAGTTCGTGTTGGTTCTTCCGGGATGGTTCGGGCCCGCCGGGGTCCGAGTGTCGGTGCATCCGGGTGGTTGCGAGGTGCCTCCGCTGCTTCGCCTGAGGTTGAGCATCTCTCGACGGAGATCCGCCACCGCCGGAGTGCTCGTATGCTTCCGAGGACGCCGCGGCGCTTGGCAAGGATGTTGGCAGGTGCATCGCCCACGATGCCCCGTGAGAGGAATTGTTGGCTTCTTCTTCCGCGGCTCGGGCGTGCAGGCAGACGCACAGCTTTGGCCCCGCTTAGGGGTTGTTACGCCGCGCCAGCCGCGCCCTGCATGAGACTTTGGTGCGCGCCTTCGGGGCCATGAGCTTTCTCGATGGCTTTCTTGCCAACCCCACGGACGGCGCCAACTCGTCGAGTGAGAAGACTAGAAGAAGAAGTAGAGACCCTCGCACAAATGAGGCGAGGGGTTAGAGCGATGGTTGGCTTGTATTCATCATCCCCTGTGTTACAGGATAGGGGAGGCTATTTATAGCCTCCCGATATGATACATGAAGATACATAATTGTCCCTAGCAAAGTACATTAACCCTAGGGATAGCATGGTCTTTTATGCGCCTCACGCAGTAGCTTCGGTGCACGATGCACCCCTATGGACATAGTCTATCCTCGGGTGCGCCGGTCTATCGCCTCAGAGACCCTCGTATCCTCCGACGGTCCTCATCGACTTCTCTGCGAGGTCTCTTCGGTCCCGCCGAGGTCTTCTAACGTCTCTCGAGGTCCGCTGATCCTCCATGGGCCTTCGATCCTCCTCAAGGGTCTTCGGGATCCTCTCGAGGGTCTTCGGGCCTCCCAAGTGTGAGGACCTTTGGTGCAAATCATGCTTCGCACAGTCAGCGGGGCCGGTGGGCACTACGACAATTATTTTGAAGAGAGATATGCTCTTTCTCTAAAACCTTGAATCTCTTCTTTTCTTTTCCAATATATTCATTTAATTCTTCTAGCATCTCCATCAATTCATCATATGAAGGCTCATAATTATTTACCTTATTTTTACCTTTCGCCATAAAGCAATGAGGCGATGTTGATGGAGTTGATGTGTGATCATTACCGGAGCTAGAAGCTGAGCATTCTTCTCCTGTCATCCATTCTTATATGACATCCTCATTTGTGGAGGTGCTTGTGGACTCATCATCGTCGGAGTTTGAGATTGAACATTCTTCTCCCGACGTTCTTTCTTGTATGCAATCTTCATTAGTTGAAGTGGACATTTCATAATAAACTTGAAGTTGTGTCCACATCTCATGAGCGTTCTTAAGATCGCATACTTCATCGAACACCTTTATACTCAAAGCAACAAATAAAGCGTTAGTAGCTTGAGCGTCCAGATGTAAGCATTTCTCTTCCTTAATTGTTAGACCAAGATGACCCAATGGAGGAGAAAAGCCTACATCTACAATCCACCATATATTTAGGCCCATGACCTTAAAATAACATGACATGCGGATTTTCCAATGAGCATAATTTGTGCCATCAAATTGAGGTGCTTCACCTAGGTGCATTAAATCACTAGTCGCCATCCTTTACTCTCTAGACGGTTAAGTCTAATAAATGAGATACCAAACTCTGATACCACTTGTAAGATCGAAGAGGCCGACTAGAGAGGGGTGAATAGACGTTTTAAAACTTCTATACGCTAAAACCGATTTTTAATGCGGAAGCTAATACAAATACGGTTTTGCACAAATAAGGCATAAATCCACTAGGCTCAATTAAGTGCACCCACAATACAAGTCTATTGATAATAATCAATCAAGCATGGACTTGTAAGCAATTCAATTTAGGCAATGTAAATAGCACATAGCATGGCAAGCATTCATACACAATGAATGAGCAACTTAATTATATGAATATAAATTGCAATATGGTAGAGCTCAAGAATGCAAACCACAAGATGACACGATGATGTTTTACTCGTGGTGTTCGGAGACTTGCCGCCTCCCTAGTCCACGCTGAGGGAAACCCAAACCAATTGGGCCGCCCACGAATTAAGCCTTCCTCCGAGGTATCAACACCGCCTCCACTAGGGTTGCTCTTACTCCACTCCGAGATGGAGAGCACCAAGCCACTCACAAACACCGGCCTTCTCACAAGCTTCACTTGAGAAGATCACCGACCACGACGCTCCACGCCGCCTAAGTGTCGGCAAACACCAAGAGTAATAAGTCAAGCCCTTGCTTGACTCTCACCACGCAACTAATGCACAAGCTCAAGTGAATACGAAATCCACCTCTAGATGCAACACATGCAACTAGAGACCTCTCTCCTTGCTCACAAGGTGCAACACATGCACAATTGAGAGGAGAGGCTCACACTACCTCAAGAGAGTGAAATGAAATGCCAAAGGTTGCCTGCCTCTCAACCGGCCAAGGCGGTGGAAGGCGCTAGAGGTGGCGAGGTAGCACGGCGGTCAACAAATGCGGCGCCGCAAAATCGCAGCAGAGGCGGCGGCGTGAGGAGGAAGGAAGGAGGAGAGGGAGGAAGAAGAGAGGAGGCGCTCGGGAGAGAAGACGCCTGGCCGGGCGAAGACGATTTCAATGGGGAAAGCGGAAAGGGGAGGAGGACTTCCAAAAAGGGAAAGAAATTTGAATTCAAACAAAAGCTTCAAAAACTTTTTGAAATTCGGATTTTTGGGTTATTTCAATCTACCCCCCTTAAAAGAATCTCGTCCCCGAGATTCACTCAAAGGCCAGGGGACAGATTGAAAAATTACGCTACATTTTCGATTCCTTTTTCCATGCTGCTCTTTCTGTTGTAAAATTTTATCACAGAAACTGAAAATGTAGCTCCTTGGATCAATCAAAACTAATGCTGATCTTGCATAAGGTAAACACATACCGGCAATGATATTTGCGGCTTCTGCAGTTTCATCGGTAGTGACATAATTGATTTTGCTCTGACTTGGTCCGGTTGTTGGTTTTCCATCTTCTGAAATTTGTTCTGGTCTCCTTAGCCGTTCTTTGGATTGTAGCATACCTCCTTTGTTAACCTGTATTGTTGGTGGCGTCTTGTTGATCTGTAGTTGATTTTTCACCTGAGCTTCGACTGCTTCTTGTGGCATATGGTTCATTGGGCATTGAGACTTGTAATGACCTAGTTGTCCACAATGGAAACAGTTTATTGGTCTTTGTGGACATTCTCTTTGGTGGTGATTTTCTCCACAAATGTAACACTGGATGGTGGCTGACTGATTCATATTGTTTTGTGGTCTTGAGTTGGAATTGGTAATTGGTCTCTGCTGAAATTGTACCGGTGGTGTCGCTTATCATTCTTTTTCTCGTGCAATTGATTGAGGTGTCATCCGCATTGTTGTTCTTTTTCCGATGCCTTGTAATTCTCGCTCGCTTCTTTGATGGCACACTCTTCAAGGCACCGACCTAAAATGGCCTGGGCTGTCCACAAGTGGTAAGCTATTGGTTTTGTAGGCATTGACTTTTTGCTTTAGCCTTGGCTTCCTCTGATGGCATACTCCTCAAGGGGCACTGACCTTTAAAATGGCCCAGTCGTCCACAATGGTAACAATTTATTGATTCCTCCCAACATTTCTTCTGTTAGCGGGTCCTATATTTAAGACTCCAAGCTGAGGTTGGTTGACTCATGTAGTATCGTGATCTTGGGATTGGATTGGTAGGTAGCTTTTGCTGAAATTGTAATGGTGGTGTTACCATTATCCTCATTTGATTTTCTTCTACTTGGTATTTGTTCCTTTCCTTTAGGGTCATTAATTCTGTGGGGCTTGGCTGATACTCCTTTGTACTAGTCTCGCTTTGGTGGTTGATACCGATCCTGGTTCCAAACATCTTGGGAATGTACTTCTGCAGCGATTTTGACCAAATACAGAGAGATGAGTAAGATTCAGATTTAAGTTAAGTGGAGAAAGATTAGGGTAAGATTCAAGACGAAAAGAAGGAATTTGAATTTTGACAAGGATGATATACAGATACTAATAGGAAAATAAATTATCAATAAATAACATAGTTCAATTATTTATACGAGTTGTATACGTACTACTTAGAGCACATAATACAACTTGTTTTACAACCAAAAGATCGTCTACTTAGGGTTTACTCTATTTAACATTACTCTAGCGTATTCTAAACATCGCTTCCTATAACGCAACTTCAATAAAAGTTGAAATTAGATAAGAAAGAGATAAATCTTTATAAAACAAATCGTGGTTTTGTAAATCTAAGTTTAGATAAGATAGCAATAGAAGGGAAAGACAAAGAATATACTTATATTTTTGTTTTCGTAAATTCTTTTATAATTTTTCAAACTAGGATTTTGAAGGTCTTCACTTTCTAATTCCTAAAACCAACTTAAGGTCTCAACTTACGGTCAAGCTATGCTCGATACTACTTTGTGATAGCCCCGATTCTCTGGATCGTAAACCCTTCGCGAACCGCCTGTGATGTACAAAATATTTAGTAAATAGTATCTCAAGCAAGCTCTCCGATAGCAACAAAACCAGACTTTTTATTATACAAAGTTAAGGTTTAACAACCTGTTTTAACTCGACACTGCAACCAAGCCCAAAGTTAAATATAATACAAGACAAAAGAACTTCAAACCACAGTGCACGCTTGAGCGCAATTTGAGACCTAATAATGCTAGAAATGTTGCCTCTCTGGGGTCCACCAACATCTTGCTCACAAGGATCCTCTCTCAGAGATGTTTTACAAATTGCAAGAATGAGTACTACCACTCAGACTCAACAAGCCGCATGGAAATGCTAAATAATTACATGCAAGAAGTTCAATGGATGGTTAGGATTTACCATACTTGGCATATGTGGATGCACTTTGCATTTAAAACAATTTATAAGACAAGAAACAATAATAAGTAATAGCATCGTGGGTTTATCAACAACCTCGATCACCAACTTAACATCTCAAAACCTCTACTTATGCCTTTGTATCGAATCACCCATTAACACACTTCATTAGCCTACACGGCGATTCGAATACTTTGATTATTCACTCAGCAGAGTTGCCCAACTTTACCCACAAGATATCTCAAGCTCAGCATCGTCAGATCATATACACGCAACACGTTAGCGCGATCGAGCTGAGATAACAAAGCCTTTCACCGCTTCAACCTTTCTAGTCTCTACCCGTAGGTTTCATCCGCATACCGGAGAGACCACTAACCGCTAGTGGAATCCTCACTCCGAGGCCGATGGGCCCATACCGCATGTGTGTAGACCACCGAGTGTCCACTTGTGCCAACTCGCCACACTTCTGCCTCCACACGCTTTATCATACAAGAGCACACGCCTTTTCATGTAGATATTCAATCGAGAGAGCAAAGTACTTAGCCGTGGAGTAATGACTACGCTTGTGGTTGAGCGGTTTATGTCTCGCTACTTTGACACAAGGTTCTTGTCCTCACTGTCATCTAGTGAGGCGATGGCCCAACACCAACTCGTGGTCGTCCACATTCGGATCTCACCGACAACTCACTTTAACAAGTCTATTGATTGCCCAACTTCCTCGACACAACCTCAACTCGCACTAAAACCATTGGTGAGAAGCCAATACTTGCTTTTGATTGATGAATACATTTTTGGTGATAAAGTTATTTATAATATTCTATGTAAAACTAAATCACAAGGTGAATATGGTTACAAGAGTTTGTGGTTTGTTTGTGGGGTATTTAGGATTTATCTAATTGTCATGGCATTCAAAAGTATTATTTTAATATTTAAAGTAATTGGCACAAATACAATAATGAAAGTAATAAGTACATGTATGAAATGTGGGTTCAAATGATCAAAGAATGCGACTTGCCCTCTCTGCACGCGCTTTGGGTACCG
Organism: Ampelocalamus luodianensis; assembly: GCA_036346255.1. Classification (NCBI taxonomy): domain Eukaryota; kingdom Viridiplantae; phylum Streptophyta; class Magnoliopsida; order Poales; family Poaceae; genus Ampelocalamus; species Ampelocalamus luodianensis. The sequence continues at coordinate 43,308,808 of CM070640.1, read as the reverse complement.
GTCTTGTCCTCGCTCTCGAGTCCGGTCAGCCTAATCAGAACCCAACGAGAAACAAAACAATAAAACAATTCAAATAAAATCCTTCCGACAAGGAATGAGCTGGGAACAACATGCAAGTAAATAAAACTAAAATAAACACAAAGAAAGGTAGGTGGTGTGAGGTGGTAGGAGTTTTATCCGTGTTTAATTGAATTAAATGGAGTTGAGATTTGGATCCAAGTACAACAAAAATATTGTAAATGGATAATGAATCACAAAAGGAGGTGGTGGTGTGGGATGCCGAGATTTATCCGCACTTGTTTGGACCGAACGGAGTTGAGTTTTAGATTCACTGCTCGAAATGGTCGTGAAAAAGTATAAAGTGTCTAATTAGGTTTTGGGCGAGAGGTGTCGTGATAATGAATAGTATTATTTTACTATTCATGTATGACAATGGATCGATGAATAATGACTGAATCAAGGGGTTTCGGTTTGAAGTGATCAGATATAGGGTTTACTGCCACCGTAATGAACAAAGTGGACTTTTCGGATTAAGTAATGATTTTGTTTTGATAAATAGTAAGTAACCATTATGCAAAAGAATAGGGAAAGGCCAAATAGGTGAACAAAGATGGTTACCGTGCAACAGCCGCTGTTTGGGCTGATTTAATGGAATAGACAAGGAAGGGGTTTGAGGCGGTCAAATTTGACATGTAATGTCAAATTAGGTTTCAAGTAAATTAGGATCGATAATGAATAGTACTTATTTTACTATCCATAAATAAAAGCTCAGGTGGTCGGTAATTGAAATCATTGTATTTAAATAAAAGAATAGTGACGGACTATTTTTCGTGATGATGAAGAACTAGGTTTCATCGCTCATTTTCTCAATTTTGGAACGTTGTTCGGCTCAGTATGAATAAAGTGAATGGGCTAAGCCTCGCATCGTTGCCGTGAATAGTGAACGACCAAAGTGAATGAACGCGAAATGGTCGGCCATTTATCGCGCGCCATTTACAAGGCTGTGCACATGTGCCGCGTTTCTGGCGGCTTTGAGCAACTTAATCTTTTATAAAACAAATCAGGGTTTTGTAAATCTAAGTTTAGATAAGATAGCAATAGAAGGAAAGACAACAATAATACTTATATTTTTGTTTTGAAATTCTTTTATAATTTTTCAAACTAGGATTTTGAAGGTCTTCACTTTCTAATTCCTAAAACCAACTTAAGGTCTCAACTTACGGTCAAGCTATGCTCGATACCACTTTGTGATAGCCCCGATTCTCTGGATCTAAACCCTACCATAGCCGCCAGGGATGTGCGATTCTGAAGTAAATAGTATCTCAAGCAAGCTTCCGATAGCAACAAAAACCAGACTTTTATTATACAAAGTTAAGGTTTAACAACCTGTTTTAACCTGACACGGGCAACCAAGCCCAAAGTTAAATATAATACAAGACAAAAGAACTTCAAACCACAGGTACGCTTGAGCGCGTGAGACCTAATAATGGCGATGCGTTGCCTTACGGGGTCCACCAACATCTTGCTCACAAGGATCCTCTTCTGTAGATGTTTTACAAATTGCAAGAATGAGTACTACCACTGTACTCAACAAGCCGCATGGAAATGCTAAATAATTACATGCAAGAAGTTCAATGGATGGTTAGGATTTACCATACTTGGCATATGTGGATGCACTTTGCATTTAAAACAATTTATAAGACAGTAAAACAATAATAAGTAATAGCATCAGGGGTTTATCAACAACCTCGATCACCAACTTAACATCTCAAAACTCTACTTATGCCTTTGTACTGGAATCACCCATTAACACAGCTTCATTAGCCGGAAGCACGGCGTATTCGAATACCTTTGATTATTCACTCTGCAGAGTTGCCCAACTTTACCCACAAGATATCTCAAGCTCATCTTGTCGAGATCATATACACGCAACACGTTAGCGTGCGGCGGTGAGATAACAAAGCCTTTCAACTGCTCAACCTTTCTAGTCTCTACCGGTGAGTTCTTACTCGCATCTGACTCGGGAGACCACTAACCGTTAGTGGAATCCTCACTCCGAGGCTGATGGGCCCATACCGCATGTGTGTAGACTACCGAGTGTCCACTTCAGGCCAACTCCTGTCACACCCCAGTTCCGCGCTGCTCTATCATACAAGAGCACACGCCTTTTCATGTAGATATTCAATCGAGAGAGCAGTGTACTTAGCCAGGGAGTAATGACTACGCTTGTGGTTGAGCGGTTTCTATGTCTGCTACTTTGACACAAGGTTCTTGTCCTTACCTGTCATCTAGTGAGGCGATGGCCCAACACCAACTCGTGGCTGTCCACATTCGGATCTCACTGACAACTCACTTTTAACAAGTCTATTGGATTGCCCAACTTCCTGGACACAACCCTCAACTCTGCACCAAAACCATTGGTGAGAAGCCAATACTTGCTTTTGATTGATGAATACATTTTTGGTGATAAAGTTATTTATAATATTCTATGTAAACTAAATCTGTCAAGGTGAATATGGCCTACAAGAGTTTGGTGGGTTTGTTTGTGGGGTATTTAGGATTTATCTAATTGTCATGGCATTCAAAAGTATTATTTTAATATTTAAAGTAATTGGCACAAATACAATAATGAAAGTAATAAGTACATGTATGAAATGTGGGTTCAAAATGATCAAAGAATGCGACTTGCCCTCTTGCACACAGTCTTTTGGGTACTGGTCTTGTCCTGCGTCTCTGGAGTCTGGTCGTCGGAATCGTAACCTAACGAGAAACAAAACAATAAAACAATTCAAATAAAATCCGGCTCGACAAGGAATGAGCTGGGAACAACATGCAAGTAAATAAAACCAGAAAATAAACACAAAGAAAGGTAGGTGGTGTGAGGTGGTAGGAGTTTTATCTGGTGTTTAATTGAATTAAATGGAGCTGAGATTTGGATCCAAGTACAACAAAAATATTGTAAATGGATAATGAATCACAAAAGGAGGTGGTGGTGTGGGATGCTGGAGATTTATCTGGCACTTGTTTGGACTGAACGGAGTTGAGTTTTAGATTCACGGGCTCGAAATGGTCGAAAAAAGTATAAAGTGTCTAATTAGGGTTTTGGGCGGGAGAGGTGTCAGATAATGAATAGTATTATTTTACTATTCATGTATGACAATGGATCGATGAATAATATTTGGAATCGGTGTTTACGGTTTGAAGTGATCGATGAGATAGGGTTTACGGTTTTATTGAAATGAGCAGTGGACTTTTCGGATTACTGAAACGATATTTTGGTTTTGGATAAATAGTAAGTAAATTACTATGCAAAAGAATAGGAAAGGTTTGAAATAGGTGAGCAGTAGATGGTTCTTGTGCAATAGCGATGTTTGGGCTGATTTAATGGAATAGACGATGAAAGGGGTTTGAGGCGGTCAAATTTGACATGTAATGTCAAATTAGGTTTCAGTAAATTAGGATCGGATAATGAATAGTACTTATTTTACTATCCATAAATAAAAATTTGGGTGGTCGGTAATTGAAATCATTGTATTTAGCGAAAAGAATAGTGACGGACTATTTTTCGTGATGAGCGATAACTAGGTTTCTTGTTCATTTTTAATTTGGAGCAGTGTTTGGGCTCGGTATGAGCAGTAATGGGCTAAGCCGTTCTTGTCTTGTGAATAGTGAGCGACAGAAGTGAATGAACAGTAAATGGTCGGGCCATTTACTGTGCGGCCCATTTGGCCAAGCCGTAACAGCCCGTGCTCGGGCGGCTTTGGCGGCCTTCGGCCGAAGGCGAGTAGCGCTTTCGGCTGCCGAGCCGTGGCGGCGGTGATTGCGGCGCGGTGGTGGTCGGGCGAGGCGGGTGGTGCGGGGAGCACCAAGGAAGCAAGGGGATTCCATTTTTGGGCTTTGTCGGGGATGATGAGGCTCGGGAATAAGGTGGCGGCGGAGGCAGCGGAGGTCCGAGGCAGGGGAGTGGTGCGGCGGCGCTCTGGCCATGCTCCGACCAAATGGAGGGGCGAGTGAGCATCAGTGGAGGTGGGGGAAGCCAAAGGTGGTGTCGGTGGAGCTTGGGAGGTGCAGTGGTGGCGGGCGGCGTGGCCGTGAAGAAGAGCGGTGGAGAGAAGCGGTGCGGTCATGTTCGCGGGTTTTAGGGTGGAGGATGGTGGGGAAAAGGTAGGCGACAGTGAGGGAAAGCTTACCGTGGGTTCGATTGGGAGGTTGGGTGGACGGAGGCGGAGAATTGGCGTCGGGTTCGGTGAGGAAGAAGAACGATGCGGCGGCTCTTCTCCAAAATGCGCAGGCTACTACGGAGAGGAAGGAGTGAAGGGAGGTGGCGTGGTGAGGATGAGGAAGATGGCGGCCAGGGTGGCTTTATGGGTCGGGAGAGGCGGTGGGAGCGGGCGCGGTGTGGGCGCGGCATGGGTGGTGGCGGCGTGGTTGGCGGGAGGAAGAACGGCGCCGGAGAGAAGGTGGCGGGGTGAGGTGGAGCGGCGGCGGTGGAAAGCGCTGGAGGTGGCGAGTGGCACGGCGGTCAACAAATGCGGCGCAAAATCGCAGCGAGCGGCGGCGTGAGGAGGAAGGAAGGAGGAGAGGGAGGAAGAAGAGAAAGGCGCACAGGAGAAAGCGCTTCCAGTGGCGAAGCAGATTTCCCAATGGGAAAGCGGAAGGAGGAGGACTTCCAAAAGGAAAAGAAATTCGAATTCAAACAAAAGCTTCAAAAACTTTTTGAAATTCGGATTTTTGGGTTATTTCAAATCTGCTCGTGGGGAGGGCGCGTCGGCGACCAACACCTGCGGTTCATGAACGGGAGTCAAAAGTACAAGGACTCGAAAGGAAACTCGCAGGTGGTGTACGGGCTGGCGCAGTGTGCAAGGGCCTTGGCGCCGAGCGAGTGCACCAGGTGTCTCGACTACCTACTTGGAAACCTGACGGCATGGTTCTCTAACAGCACTTCTGGTTCCATCAAGGCTTACAGCTGCTACCTGAAAACTAGGATGTTTTTGATCTAAGGTTGGATATACTGTAGGTATGTTTTTGAACGGTACAGAATGGATCGCTACAATGAGGTTTCGTTAGGCTATCTTGGTAAATTGTTTGAGAGAAGCAAAGTCCCGGTGCAGCGAAAACAGTTAAACAAGCATCATGTATCAACCAAATAATAGTTTCTAAAGTAAGTTCAAATTATTTGTATTGAAACCTCAGAGCTTTTCCCTTGCATCCGACTTTCTACTCTTTTTAATGCAATAGCGGCAAGCTTTGCCGTTTCCTAAAAAAAAAAGCCTCAGAGCTAAAAATAGAAAACAAAAAATAGGATCGATGTAGGCCGTAGTGAAGTGAAAAAATGTTGTTATACGTCTTAGTAGAAGACAAAAAAGTAACAAAGTAAGACTAATGATCTGTAGTAACACAAGATGGTCCACTTTATAAAATTCACTCTTCAGAATGATCTCCGGCATAGCCTCTCCTTGCTAACAAGAGTAACTGAAATTAGGATAGTATTAACTCTTACTTGTAGTCATGAATATATGTCATAAATATATGTTTTTTGGGACTGTCTATTCATAAGTTGCTTAAAATTTTCTTAAGTTTAAGTCATTTGTTGTGACCATTGGATCAATATTCAATCATATGACATCCATTGGATCAATATCCAATCATATGACACACCAATCTCTACACAAATCCAATGATCACAATAAGTGACTTAAACTTAAGAAAATTTCAGGCAACTTAAAATTAGCAAAACCGATGTTTTTTTTCTATATTGACCTTCCTTAATTAAGACAAGGAATAGGCGGATGTTTTGAAGTCAGCGATGTCTCAACCTAGGAGTCCATAATAATAAAAGCAAGGTAGGTCAGCGGATCAGGCTCCAAGACAACCTAAGTAAATACGCATGAATCAATTTGCAAAAAGGTTCAATTCAACTTTAAAAATGTCGGTATCATGACTTTATGTAGTTCCAAGTAAGTTTGCTTCTATTGTACCATATTCTAACAAAAATATTTATATATCGTGGTACAAAGAGAACAGCCCGCAAGAGAAACGACGCATGATGTACTGAACTGGTAGTACATGTGCAAGAAAACTAATATGCACTATCTACTCGCAATATTGTTAGGGCTTTATTTTTCTCTTTGGATTGTTGAATTGCTTTTATTTTTTAAGGTAAGATGTGTACACGGAGAAAAGGAAAACCAAAACTGCATAGCCATACTATGGTTATTTCTTTTGATACATTCGGAAGAATAGTGAATTTCTGAGAAATATGTTCTAGGAAGACATTAAACTGTGTGAGTGCTGCGATTTGGCAGGATGACAAGTAAGAAAACATGCACTGAAATATGTGGACCGCTATGTATAGGAAAAGGTGTATAGAAGACTATCAAGCTAACCATAGTTTACATTATAGTATTTAGAAGGAACACAATAATTCAATCAATAGTTTTTTTCCCCTTTTCATGAAGATGCGTAATGCAACAGGAGGACAAAAGTGGGAGATTATACCCTATGGAGCTATACAAATCCAACTGGATAATCAGAACCTCAGTATTGTAACTAAATGCCTATTTATGTCAATTTGGCTCTTCTTGCGCCGCTGGTGGTGGCCGTGACTGCCGGCTCTGTCGCATTCACGATCGCCCTGAGCGTCTCGTTTTGGCTCTTCTTGCGCCGCCGGCAGAAAAGGACCAACGAGATGACAGAAGAAGAACTGGAAGATGCAGACTTGTTCAACGATGAAGCCATGGAGGACGAGTTCAAGAAAGGGACCGGACCCAAGCGATTTCGTTCCAATGAGCTGGCCGTTGCCACCGACAACTTCTCAGACAAGCAGAAGCTCGGCGAAGGAGGCTTCGGTTCAGTGTACAGGGGATTCTTGAAGGAGCTGAACCTTCAGGTGGCAATAAAAAGAGTGTCCAAGAGCTCTAAACAGGGGAAGAAGGAATACATTTCTGAGGTGAGGATCATAAGCCGGCTGAGACACCGGAACCTCGTGCAACTCATCGGCTGGTGTCACGGCGGCGGCGAGCTCCTCCTCGTCTACGAACTGATGCCCAGCGGCAGCCTGGACGCACACCTTTACAATGCAGACAACATATTACCGTGGCCAGTCAGGTAAGTATTTACCGCTACATATGGATCGTATAATCATGTGTCTCACCAAACACTTTGCTTAATACTGCTGTTTAATTTTGCTAATTTTAGGCATGAGATTGTGCACGGGATCGGCTCCGCACTTCTGTACCTACATCAAGAGTGGGAGCAGTGCGTTCTGCACCGTGACATCAAGCCGAGCAACGTGATGCTGGACGCGTCCTTCACCGCCAAGCTCGGCGACTTCGGGCTGGCGAGGCTCGTCGACCACGGCCGGGGCTCGCACACGACGGAGCTCGCCGGCACGATGGGGTACATGGACCCGGAGTGCACGGTCACCGGCAGGGCCTGCGCCGAGTCGGACGTCTACAGCTTCGGCGTCGTCCTGCTCGAGGTCGCCTGCGGCCGGAGGCCCGTCGTGGTTCTACAGGACGACACCGTGATCCACCTGGCACAGCGGGTGTCGGAGCTGTACGAGAGGGGAGCAATCCTTGCCGCGGCAGACCCTCGGCTGAATGGAGTGTTCGACGTCGAGGAGATGGAGCGTGTGATGGTGGTCGGGCTCTGGTGCGCGCACCTGACCGGAGCGCGAGGCCGTCCATTAGGCAGGCCGTGAGCGTGCTGCGGCGCGACGCGCCGCTGCCGAGCCTCCCTACAAGGATGCCGGTGGCGACCTACGTGCCGCCGGGTGGCGTGCTAGGTTCTGTAATTCTTCCATCTTTGGTTGTGGCAGATCATAGCACTAGAGCTGGCAGCGTGTATCTCAGCTCCACCCAGCAACTAATTTGTTAGCTTTTAAATATAGTACTCAAATGTACACCCAGGGCTTGCATCGGCCAGAAGTTCTCCATCCAGGAGATCAAGCTCGCGATGATCCACCTCTACCGGCGGCACTGCGTGTTCCGGCACTCTCCTACCATGGAGTCGCCTCTTCAGTTTCAGTATGGGACCGTGGTCAACTTCAAGCATGGAGTCAGGCTTCAGGTCATCAAGAGGCACTAGGACTAGGGCCATTAGGCAGTTGGGTGTCCAGGATTTTGATCATTTTTGGTTATGCTAGTGCAATATATAGACTTTTTCAGAAGAAACCACAGATGTCATAATGCAGCCAAGGATAGAAGAACATTTGGTTAATCTATGGCATTGTAAGATGCATCCTTCTATGTGTAAAATATATGGAATATCAGTGATAATCCTGTAAGGAGTGATGATAGGTTGGTAGTACTCGTACATTCACACAAGTCTAATGCTAGAAAGAGTAATAAATTGTTCATTTTCAGGAGTAGATACATATTCATCAGACAAAACTTGTGCTGTAACAAAACAGAGTTCACAGGCAGTAGTAGTAGTGTAGTACACAACATAAGCGCTTAGTGCAGCTTAACATCTCCACAACAACTCACAGTCCGTATTACAGTCTCTTAAACTTTTAATAGCTAATAAGCTTCATGAACTTCGCAGCAGATTGTTACACTCGTTCCTTAGTAGAACTCATTGCCACTGCTTGCTAATCCTTGACTGATTGTATCTCCAAGTAGGGCAACTTAAGAACTCAGAAGAAATACCCCGTTATTCACAAATATAAGTGAACAACCATCTCATTTGCAGGAGAACATTTTGCAAAAGTATATCATGCCGCTAATACGGAAACTCCGGGATATGTTCATAAGGTAAGACCAGGAGTAACACATCTGAAGGAGGGTGCAACTCTATGCCGCAGATAACTGCGGTGCAGAGTAGCCTTGGTTAAGAGATCTACTTATGGCCTTGATGGTGTTTGGAGTTGTCCTGCAGCAGCCCCCAACAAGTGCAGCCCCATCTTTGCACCATTCGCTTACATTAGAAACAAAATCACCTTCTGACACACCAGTGGAGTCCTGCACAGCCAATGAAGCATACCTTTAGCATTTTAGAGTTTTAGACAAATCTCAGTTTACTGTGACATGCTATATTGCTTAGACATACTAGAGGATGGCTTCTGTGTATTAGGCGGAAGTGCTAACCAAGAGAAGATAAGAAATGGACCCCTTGAACTGTTATGCAAGTGTATTTACAGAAAAAGAATAAGGTATTGTATTTCCCCCCAATCTATGTCTTTAACTTGAGTGGTACTACAGTTTTGCTTGCGCTTACATATTCAATTGTTGTGGCAATAACCTTTCTACCTTAGGTGGAATGAAGAAATGATAAATTAGAAGAAGAAAAGAATAGAAAATAAGCTAGACCTAAGAATTTGATTGCCATGTTTTACATGTTCAGAAGAAGACAGATTCTACTAAAATCAGCTTTAAGTGCCTTGAGATGAACTTACCACCCACTCCTTTTTCTCAGCATCATATCTTTCTCCACTATTGGGATATATCAGAATTGGCTTGTCTGTGACCTGTGGTAATGCAGTACAGCTAGTCAAACAAAGAGAACCGCAGCTTGCTCAGCAGTTAACATGGTCGATATGATTTGCGCAAGAGCAAATAAGCACTTAAAACATGGGATGCACATTTAGTGCACCACGGGTAAAGGATGGAAGCTTAATTTGCATTCGTTTGCAACTAAGAGGAATGTGAGGTGCTATATACCTTCCGAATGGAGAGTACCAAGCCATGAATAAATCTTGGAGCTGTGCAATTTATTCCTACCGCACCAACCTTTGCACATGCATTAGCAATAGTAGCACATTCAATTAATGAGTCACCACTCACAACATTAACCCCATCTTTTGAGGTGAAGGAAAACCATGCAGGGATAATTATGTTACATTCCTCAAGAAGTTCAGCATATGCCTAAAGATTCACGAGCAAACCATCAGCGACTATTTCACAAGAATGTATTGTAAAATGTGAGGCAGAATACCCCCGATGCAAGTAGTAAAGTTTAGCATACCTGAGCTTCCAATTTGTTGGGGATTGTTTCAAAAGCAATCAAATCAGGACCAGCTTCTGCAAGAACCTGAAGCCTTCGCCGATGAAAATCTTTCAGGAATTCTAGTGTACCAGCTTCACCATAATCCCCACTAGTTACAGCCGGAAGAGAAAAGGTGATTGCTCAGAAGCAATACGAGAGAACATGTGCTATGTTTAAGTAGTCAAATACCTGTACTCAGAACCATCAGCAAGATAAGCCCCAAAACTTCCTATGGAAGCTGCAACCAGAATAGGATGTTGCATGGGAGACGATTTATCTGAATGTTCCTTCAGAAACATCTCACGCGCTTCACGTGCAATCTCAACACTCTTTGTTAGTAAGTTTTCGCTTTGTTCTTTTGAAAATCCCTTAGATTCGAACCCTTGAATGGTAGCCTGCAACATCAAATATGACTGTTAGTACTGTTCACAAATGTCGCAAAAATAGAAAAAATGAGTGAAAGCATATCTTGAAACCTGGTAGGATGCTGTGATTATAATGTTTGCGCCTGCTTCTAAGTAGTCTAAATGGACCTGTTTCATCAAATGGATAGGATGATTAACTCATTAACATGCTATGGCAATCTGTAAATGGCTGTTAACATGCAAAAGAAGTATTGTTCGTATTAAAACTAATAAGCTGTGGTTCTTAGATAACTACAGGAAAAGGGGATGTGAACAACCCATTCACGCAAGCAACTGAGAATAAAGTAAACTGCTAAAATGAATTTAGGTCTGTTTTTATTTTGGTTTGCAGCTTGCACCTAACAGTAACTGCATGGTTCACCGATAAATTTACACATACCAGGTTATAATTATCATCTGAAATCACCTGGACGCTCATATCCAGCCTCCACATGTCATGACAAACATGGCCCTAAGTCTCAAGTCCATGACTTGATCTTGGACCTTGTTCAATGCCAAAGTAAAACTATCTGTCCAGATCAGGCCAGGGCATTTGCCGGGCCAGACCAAGCTAGCAAAAGCAGAGTTGCATTTAGGGCAGCCAGGTCAGGTTCAAGCTGGGCCAAAAAGGCCAGGTTCAAAAGGACCAGGCTCAGGCCAGACCACTTGGCCCATAAAACTCAGGCCCGGCCCTAAACCCAGGCTCAGGCCAATCTAGAAAGTCTCAAGTCTAGCCTGGATAATAAAGACTTCAATTGTACTTTTGAATACTCAGAATTAAGTTATACTCCACAATACTCAGAATAAGTTCGGCAAGGGGCAAAAACTTTGTTCCTGATTCCTGAATGGCCTGAGCAAATTTGGCAGCTGGCATAAACTTTATTCCACAGCACTAAGCCAACTTTTGCATGCTTGACGCTTTTCATCGAGTCATTTCCTTCAAATGCTAATCAAATTTGTAACTCAAGACTGTCCACAGATGTAGAAACACAAAAAGGTACTGAATTTCCCTTCTTTACCAGTCAAAAACATGTCAAAAGAAAGAAAAAGAATCCTTCTTTGCCTAAGCTTATGCTAGCATGAGATGCTATTGCCCACTTCATGATGTAGTACAGCACCTTATTCTAATGGAACTTTGGGGATATTTCCAGTAAGAAAATTGATCATTTGCCCCACCTTTGATAGTTTGAGCTTTGAGGTGGCTTTTATCATTTGTCATTATTTTCGTTGCACTTGATCATTTGCCACAAAGTTGAGTTGAGAGTCATTTGATTATTTGCCCTTTTGGACATTTTTGTCTCTGTCTTCTTCCCTTTCTTCCTCCTCTCTTCTTCCTTGATCGCTCCTTCCATGGCAGATCGGGTGGCCAGAGGCGACCGTTCGCCCCACGCCACACCTCTCCTCAGCGGCTCAGCCTCTCTCCCCCTCGTCTAAGCGCCCACCGGCAGCGGTCATGCCGCACCCCTCACCCCCTCCTCCTCCGCCGCCGCCTCCGCTTCCTCCTCTCAACACCCACCTCCTCCCTCTTTCGCTCGGCCCCTCGCCCCTCCTCGTGCCGCCCCCTCGCCATCCCGCGAACTCGCGCTCCTCTTCCCCGACTCCTCTGCCCGGTCCACACTCGTGCACGCGGACGCGGCCGCCGCCAAGGCGCGTGACGGGTCGGCGGGCCAGAGAAGGAAGCCCGCGAGGGCAAGGAGGGGCCTGAGACAGTAGCGCAGGCGGCGGAACCGCACGGGACGTAGGAGTCCGCCTCGTCGGGGAGTGGGGGTCGAGGTAGGGCGCCGCCGCCAACCAGACCTGCGGGAGCCGGGAGGGGACGAGGGCGGCGGCACGGGGCTAGGGGACGAGGATGGCACGGGCTGGGGAAAAGACGACAGTACGGTGCGGACGGAGGCGGCGGCGCGGACAACCGGTGCGCAGACGGAGAGAGGCGTGGAGAGAGGAGGCAGCGCGGACGAAGGAACAGCGTGGGCTGATCGGAGGCGGAGTGTGCCGCGCAAGAGAAGAGAGAGGAGGAGGGAAGAAGTATCCTTTTCCCGTATTCTCGTGAAAGAAAAGGACGTTTCCTACCAACTTGTAAACTAGTGACCTAACGATTTCATAATCTTGACTTGTTCAGCTGGGTTTTCATGAAACACGTCGTCGTTTCTACCCCAAGGTTCTAAATTCTCTAAAAACATGAGACAAAGACCAGATGCTAGAAAGAACCGATGAATCCTAGACAGAATCGCCGAACTGGAAAGGTGGTGTGTTGAAGTGGGGTTCTGGCTTGCCTTGCGGATGAGGTGCGGGGAGGCGAGGAGGCACTTGGCGCTCCAGAGCGGGTCGTTGAGGTTGGCGCCGTTGGCCTCTAGCTCCGTCGCCAGCCCGCCGTCCATCACCAGCCGCCCGCCGCCGGCCTCCACCCACCGCCGCACCGCAGCCGCCGCCACGCCGCACCCCTCCGCGCCACCACCACTCTTCTCCACCATCTCGCCCTACTCCTGCCGCTGCTACCTGCGCTCGTAGTGTGTACTAGGTTTGTGATTCGGAGCTGGCTGTGGGGATTTGGATTTGCGTGCGGTGTTGGCGACGATTTATAGGAGAGCGGCGCCAAAGGGTTGGAGGAGTGTGCAGTGCAGGGACCAGAGCGGAGAACAACCTGAACGAAGGAACAGTGTTGGGTTCGGCTGCTGTGCTGACACGACCGGGTACAAGCCTATCTCTCTATCCGTTCATCTTGTCGTTATACGACTTGGTTCACGCAGTCGTGTATCTATGGATTAACATTATCAAGTTCGTTACGTGTAATTCACATGATCTTATCATTAGGCGACTTAGGCTTATGTACTCGTGTGTTTATGGATTTCACGTGTTCATGTTCGTTGCGTGCAGTTCATATGATCTTCGTCACTACGCAACACTTGGGTTGAATTTTGTTTCCCGTGAACTCTATCCCGTGGTCATTTGCATGTTGACACAGAGGCCATGCACACATGCTACAGTGCAGATATGCTCCCCATCGTCCTGATTTCATCGTGTATCTCAAACTATCTTCTTCTTTTTGTTGTTTCTTGAAAGGTAACATCTCAAAGGATTCACAAACAAACTTGAGTATTTCAAGGAACTTCTCTGACAGCGACGCCCGCTGCAACACTGAAACCACTAGAAGATGGTGCTCTCAGTCAGTGTCAGCGTACCAGAATTCAGACTTTCTTCCGTTACACTGCAGATCGCCGCCATCAGCAGCAGCAGCAACGAAAGCGATATAAGTGTACGATAAAGCAAACAGAAACACCTCGCAAGAAAAGCGACTTGGGCTTATAAGGCGACGGCGTAAGTTCATTGTACCTAGCCACCCGCAACCAGGCCGCTTTCGAGTTTCAGATCAGATCGGGTTCAGAAGCAGCCGGTGATCGCTGGGCAGCTGGAGGCCTGGAGAGGGCAGCGAAAACGATGTTCACTGAGTGGTGCGCATGGACACGTGGAATGATTGGCTGCTGAAAGCATTTGGATCCAATCAGATCAGGTGCGTGTTTGCGATAATCAGCCTAAATTTAGCTAGCCAATCGCCCTAAGAGCTGGTTTGAATAGATAGAGATAGGGTAACGATAGGACGAGGACGTCCGCGCCACGCCACACTTTATTTCGCCTTATCTCATCGCTCTTGGTGTTTCTCATCTACTCAATCTTCACCCCTATTTTCCCCATCCCCTCCCTCGGCCATTTCCAAGCTTCGCCTCGTGTAGCTCCTCTGTATCTCCATCTCGCGGCACCGGCAACCCTGCTCCCCTCGGCCATTCCTGAGCTCCGCCTCGGCCGCCCTGTCCCTCCACCTCGCGACGCCAGCGACCCTGCCCCCAACAGGATCCCTCGGCCACCCCCGAGCTCCACCTAGCGGCGCCATCGACCCTGCTCTCTCGAGCCCCCTCGTCCATCCCTGAACTCCATCCCGGCACCCCTACCCCGTCCCTCCACCTCGTATCGTCAGCGACCATGGCCTCCTCAGCCATCCCTGAGCCCGAACTCCACCCCGCGGCGCCGACGAGCCCCTCGGGCGCCTCCGTGCCTCTCGTGGCACTGTCGTTGAGAGCGACACTGGTGGAGTTTGCAGGTGTTGCATGTGTCCTAAAAAATGTTGTATATTGCAGTTATAGGATTTTTTTTTTGTTGTAACAGATGATTTGAAATGTTGGGTATTGTATTTTTTTAGTGTTGCAGTAACAGATGATTGAGAATGAGATTTTTTTTAGAAATTTTTTGAATGTCGTGAGATGAATTTTGTTTCATATAGCGCTCGAATCGTATTGTTGTTGCGGCAACATTTTTTTTTACCTTTTTTTGTTGTGCTTTTGAACTGAGATGTTGCATACAATAGTGTACGATGCTAGCGCTCGAACCGTATATTCGAGCGCTAGTAGCACCCATATAGATAAGATGTAATACTGTAATCCCTTTCGATGGGCAGAAAAATATAGTACCGAACAAGTTAATGGACGCGGGCATTATGAAAATAGCATGGTTACTTTAGTGTCGCAGTAGCGATCATGTAGCCTCTGTCTGGTTACATCCATTGAAAATTGCTTATTTTGGGAGAGATGTTTTTTTTTCTGGGAATTGCTTGTTTTGAGATAAATAGAGAGGCGACGCTACACACAGTTGGCATTAACTGCAGTGGTAACGGTGGGCAATTAGGACACTGCTTACTAGCTTGGTCAGCATCAGGTTGGCACATCTCTGCGTGCACAGGTTAGGGGCCTGCTAGGACAGCCGTAGTTTTTATGAAAAACAGCTCTCGACTGAGTTGAATGGTTGAGCTAAAAAATTTGATATTTGATTATTTGATTTTTTTGGTAGGCTAGCTGGAGGTTATCAGAAATATCCCTGAAGCAAATGATAACTTATTTAATGCCATTTAATGACAATTGACGGTAATTAACGACAAGTAACGATAACTAATAGTAATTAACGAAACGGTAACTAACGATAATTGACGGCGATTAACGATAACTAACAACAGTTAACGACAATTAACGATAGGTGACGACAATTGATGGTAGTTAACAACAATTGACGGTAGTTAACGACAATCGACAGCATTCAATAATTACATAAATAATTTATTTATAACAAATAAAATAATAAAATTGAACAGTTAAAAAAAAAGTCAACGGCTAGGGTTGTAAGGGCAAATTCGTAAGTCCATCCCGCCGAAGCACGGGAAGCTTCTGGCTTCCATGCGTTTTAAACAGTTTCCAATTTCGAGTGAAACAGCCCAAAAATATCATCTGTTTGAGATGACTCTAACTTTTTCAAGTGAAAAACTGAAGTCGAAAACATCCCAACGCCTAGTTTATCTTAAATAGTATTCTACAAGCTTGTGATCAAGCCGCATCTTGTGTACTAGCTAGTAGCATTAGTCCAGCTTGATCGTGACAACTAGGTGGCGACGTGTTCTTGGTACAACATTAGAGGCCTATCTTTTAATGTCTCTTGTACGGTGAGAGGTATTATTATTTATTAGAGATGTACTTTACAGACAGAAAGAAAGAAAGAAAGAAAAAGACGTGCACGGTGACAAAGCAAAGCACCCACATACATATCAGCTGAGTTGCTTGCTTCATGAAAATCCCATCAATGAACAGCTAGTTGTTCATGCATGCCTGCCCGCACTTGGGCCTTCATCTTACCACTTGTGATTGAGCACTACTGGTAATTCGTGTGCATCAGCAAACAAGATCATATCCTAGGCGGCATCCGGCGTTGCCTAAAATTATAAAAACCTGATTGTTCTTATCACTGCTATTATTCCATAACTTGCGGTTCAAATGGTCTCGGCTTTGTTTATGTGATCATCACATATGAACCGCCGCGGCGATCCAATCTTGATGCCGCCAATGATTGATAGATAGATTGATCAGCAGGAACAATCCATTCAGATTCAGATGGGATCGATCAAGGAATACTAATGCAATACTACCAGCCACAAAGCGTCTCATTTCGATACCCTACTTAATTGATTATGATTTAGGAAAGAGGTTGCGTGCCAGATGACATTTTATTATGGCACCCAACTAGCCCATACCAGATATCACCTCCAATGTAGTTGATGATGATTTGAGGACGAAATTGCGTGCCAAATGCCACAATGCCATCGCGTAGCACCAAAGCAACGAAAAAAAAGAGACTCCGCAATGCGACGGCAAGAGACAGGCAATGTTCTTCCAGAGTGCAAGAATGGCGACGATATCCCATGCTTTCTTCAGCTAATATCATGGTTCAAAACATGATTCTTCAACCCCAAACAGGATTGATGCTGAAATCATCGTAGATTTAGTTGAAGGATTGCAACTAAAGATTATAAAACGTCATAGAGCTGACATGTTGCAAGGTCACGATGATATGGTGACATCTAAGATGCCATTGTAACAACTTCACAAGAAATCTACTATTTCTAATCTGTTTAAGGCCAAAAAAAGGTAGCAAGTTAGGAGTATAAAGTAAGAAGCATATTTTGAGCATATGATTAGCCCACAAGAAGAAAGCAAATGTGGTATATATTGATGAATAAGTCTCTGTACTGTGGTCTTTGTGGGGTGGGCACATGGTTCTTGTACAACATCTAGGACATCTAGCTTTTAACTAGCATCTAGGACATCTAACTTTTGACTAGCATCTTAGCATCTTAGAGGACAGCATCTAGGACAGGTTGTTAGCATCTTAGAGGACAACATCTAGGACAGGTTGTTAGCATCTTGGTATATGCTTGGCTGATTAGCAGCCTATAAATATGTATCCCCAACCCCTCAGGTTGGCATGACATTGTGTGAGAAATAAACCAAGAAAAATTTGCCCCATCTCCAAGTGTCATCCTCTCCATGAGAGTAAGGATCTTGTTATCACCAAGAGCAAGAGTCCAGCGTGTAACAAGTGGTATCAAAGCTATACTATCCTGTGCTTTGAGCATCTCTGCTCATCTCCTTCTCGACCTCGCAGCGGCCCAGTGCAGCAGCGGCTCCGGTATGCACCGCTCCTCTCTCGGAGATGGCGGCTCGTCGAGCAGCCCTCTCTCACGCAACGCGCCCCCGATGCGCGCCATGTCCGCGGCGATCTCGGCGCTTCGGTCGCCTCGAGCACGCGGCGTCGTGACGGCCGAAGCTCGCGCGCAGAGCAAAGACGAGCAGCGGCGGTAGAGACCACTGCGGCGGCGGAAAGGGCGTCGAGGCTAGCGCCGGGTGCGCGGCGGCAGGCGGAGAGTGGAAGCGGCGGCGGCGCGATCTGGCGCGTCGCGGCAGCGGAGGTCGAGGCTCTGCGTGGCGGCGTCGATAGCTCCATTTCCGGGCGATAAGCGTCGATGCGAACCTCGACCGCCGGCGAGAGCCACAGCGAGAGCGGCGCGATGGCAGCGCGCGCGCCACGCAGCCTTGCGGCGATCGAGCGGCGCGGCGCGCGCGCAACGCTCTCTGGAGGCGTGCTCGGCGGTGGTGCTCCTGGAAGAGGCGCGCACGACAACGGCGGCAGACGGGTCGATAGAGAGCGCGGCCTTCACAGACAGCGTGGCTCTCTCTCCCTGGACCGGTACCGTGGTTACCACGGGTTCTAGGCTGTTGTCAGGGACGCCGGCCCCGGCGGTGGGTGGCCTACCCTCACCAAGACCAACTACGTCGAGTGGGCCGTGGTGATGAAGGTGAGGCTCCAGGTGCGGCACATGTGGGAGGCAGTCCGGTACGGCGACGTCGACTACGACCAGGATCGACGGGCGCTGGATGCCCTCATCGCTGCGATCCGCCCGAGATGCGATTCGCTCTCCGGCAAGCGGTGCCAAGGAGGCTTGGGACGCCATCGCCTGCGGCGCGCATCGGCGCGCCGCGCGCAAGTCCACACCGCGAGCGCCGCGCGGAGTGGGAGAACGACCTTCAAGCGGTGAGGCGTTGATGACTTTGCTCTCCGTCTCAACACCTGTTGCAAAAGATGGTGCGATTCGCGACGACACCTACTGCGAGAGAGAGCGTCGAAGCTCTTCGCTGCGTCCCGAAGTACAAGCGAGATGGCTCGCTCGATCCGATCTCTGCTGGACCTCTCCACGATGACGATCGAGGCGTTGGGTCGCCTCAAGGTCGTTGGGCGATGAGCCACGGCGTCTCGGGACCCGTCACCATTGGCGGAAGCTCCTCCTCACTCGGGAGCGATGGGCTGCCGGCCAAGGTGGCGAAGAAGAAGAGTCTTCTTCCACGACAAGCGGCGCATGTGTGTAGCGCGGCAAGCGCGCAAAGACGCCGAGCATGGCGCGAGGCGTCTTGGGGTCATCACCGTGGAGGCGCCCAGGGCGGCGCCGCTGGCAAGCCAAAGCCGACACGAGACGACTCTTGCCACAACTGCGGCAAGCTTGGTCATTGGGCCAAGGATTATCGACAGCCACGACGCGGCCGGACCACGTCGCGCAGGAGGAGGAGGAGCAGCCGGCTCTGTTCATTGCTCATGCGAGCATCGAACTACCTCGAGCGGCACCGGCCGCAACGGCTCTCCTCCACCTTGACGAGCCAAAAGCACACGCCCTCCTCGGCGGCGATTCGAACAGCGAAGACCGGCGGGTGGTGCCTCGACACGCGCCACCCACCACATGGCCGGACGGCGGAGTTCTTCTCGAGCTTGACTCGAGCGTTCGAGGCTCTGTCAAGTTTGGGGGCGCCTCGGCGTGGAAATCAAGGCGTCGGCTCGTCATTGTGAGACCCGGTTTATTATACTTGTAATACTTAACCTTCCACGGTTCTAGTATCACAAATACAATAATCCAGCGTCTCGATGGACATGTGCCTCCAGAACAAGCGACACACGTACATCAAATCACGGCATGCATCATTTCCATACAATGAATATAACGAGTCTACCAAAGACATACATAATATAAGGTATTCTGAGCAGTGACCGGCCAAATGACATAAGTACCAAATAAGTAATAATGAAGCAAAAGTTGTCATAAGATGGCTTAAACCAAAAGACGACGGTTAGCCACATAACACCACAGGGCAACCGACAAGCCGCCAAGCTAATCGCCCCTAAAGCGCCACAAAGCACAACTCACAAAAGTGAGGTCCATCGGACTCACTATCATCCTCTGCACAACACAAGCAATGCGGTGAGTACAAAAATGTACTCGCAAGACTTACAGTAGCAAGCCTATACATAGCTACATGAAAGTCGTATTCAAAGGAATGTGGTTATATGGTTCTTTGGACGCATAAAGCAAGTTTCATTTGCAATATTGTAATAAGTTGAGCAATGATTTTGGTAACATCTGTTTTAAGCATTTAAATAACAATGAGTAAGCATAAGTAACAAGTATCCACCTAGAAGTGACTTTCCCAAAGCCACCACATCATAGCATGAATCTCGATTCATACCACCCATCAAGTTTTAATTTTTTAAAAAATGGTTGTAGTCTAACTCTTGAAAAGCTTATCCAAGCGTGTCCATAACCTAGGGCGAGGCTATTCGAATAGTTTTAATCCTGCGGTGTACCAATGTACCCACACTTGCATCGCCTTTTGCCAAGCTATTAAGCACACTTCCTTTGGTATGCCAAGCGCGGCTAAGTCCTCTGAACCCTTTCCAATGGAGTATGCTAATCAAGAGACGCACGTATGGGGTTAATCCTTAGTGATCTGTAGACGAAATATGGATCACAAGGACCCATCGTGGAGCAAGATACACCGGCCTCGGCGGGTGTTCCTCTCCCTACAAACGTGTCCATGTTGCATATAATCAAATATGCAACCCACCACGCGACTCATTAATTAACACAACCCAAAGTACTCAGCTAAGAGAGGTCTCATATCCCTCTAGTGTGGTTAGCACGCACAGAATGCTCGGATAACAGATACTCACAAGTAGTTCGGTCCTTAATTGACCCGGGCACCATTCCATTCACACCAAAAAGATCACACCATCTTACCATTGTGCCCAAGTCTAAATTGTTTTCATTTTCAGTTTTAGTTTTGCAATTTAGATAAAGCACAAGGCTGAAATATACATATTATAACAGTTTGTGTGATCAAGGTTATCGACAAGTCGATAACCGCCCATTTCTACTGATAACTAAGCATGGCTAAGCATAATGACGCGTAAACTACTAAGTGACAAGGGTCCATCCAGCGAACCCAAAATCACAGCAAGTAACCTAGGCTTCAGTAGTAGAGGAATAAACATTTTCTACTGATAATGCATCTAGTAGGCCAACTATCGACAATAGTTTAAAACAACATAGCAATGCATACATAGAATTTGCAAACAATATATTAGACTTTGAAAATAGTAGGAACAATATGATCAAATGAATGCTACATCTGCTTGCTCGGTGAAGTGCAGAGATCGATGGTCTTTGTGGCTCAATATCAGTATTAAAATTATCTTCGGAACCTAACGCGAAAAGGCGATAAGCAAATAAGAACGAAGAACACCAAATAAATTTCAACAGCAAAACACATCCAAAACTAATAAAATCTACACAACAGCTAGGGAATGGTCTAAGACAATGACAGGAACACGAATCATGCAATTCGAACTAAGCATGCAAAAGATATGAACAAAATGCTCTTTCTCAGCCCAATATCAACCTAATTGATAATTTGCACTGTTCATGGCGAAATTTTCTAGAATGATCTGGGGTCTGAAATTTTTACAGCAAGTAGATTAAGGCATCCTAATAACAGCAAAGTTGGAT
The DNA here is from genome assembly GCA_036346255.1 of Ampelocalamus luodianensis. Taxonomy (NCBI): domain Eukaryota; kingdom Viridiplantae; phylum Streptophyta; class Magnoliopsida; order Poales; family Poaceae; genus Ampelocalamus; species Ampelocalamus luodianensis. The sequence goes on along the minus strand of CM070640.1, from coordinate 43,287,718 downwards.
TTACTAATTTTGGAGTTATACACATTTACTTATGATTTTTCTAAGTTGTAAATCTAATGCAAGTCATTTTACAGAATTATGAACATGCTCAAATCCTATTTTATATGAAAGTATACTAACAGATGAATTTAACAAAGTTGATTTTGCACAATTTGGATTTATACAGAAAAAGATATGCATTTTTCAAGGTTAAAACTATTTCTGGAATATTCAAAATGACAGAAATCAAGTTATCTCTAATTATACAATTTTCTGCTACTGGAACATACTTAAATCCATTTTTATAATAATCTTAAGGGATAACACAATTTATTACAGTTGGAATTATCTAAAAAGCAGTTAAAATGAATTAGTTATGAGTTTCTAAAGTTTTTATATCATTTTCAGTTGTGAAATAAATACTTACCGAAATACAGACAAACTTCAATAAAAGAATAAGACGTGGACAACTCTCAACCTTTGATCTAAAATCCTACGGCTCACGCGCAAAAAAACAGCGCGCTGCGCCAACTCGAGCGGAGCCACCGTTGGATCACGATCCAGCGGCTCACGAAGGTGTATGCATCCGGACGGTGCGGTTGCTTGGGCCAATCCCAACCGCAGATCTGAAGATGGATGGTCCAGAGCGCACCAACAGTCGGAAGGTCCGATTGCTTACACGATCTCAGCCGTTGATCGCAAGATCGACGGTCGAGAACGATCAAGGCATCCGGAGGGTCCGAACGCACACAAAGATCAGGGCCGCAGATCTAAAATTGAACGGTAGCTATTGATCGCAGTTCAAAGGGAGATGCCGACACGTGGGACCGCATGTCAGTGACTTCGAGTCACCCATGCGCTGGTTTAACCCACGTGCACAGTGCACTGGGCCCACTTGTCAGCGACTGAGAGGGGCGGTTAGGACAGTTTTAAAGTTCTAATGATTATCATTAATTAGATCTAAGAGAGACACTAATGGCTACTGGAATTTGATTTTAATCCCTCGGGCCCACAAGTCAGCGACCCAGAGGTACATTCCGACAGCGATTAAATGCCGACACATTAATTAACCAATGATTAAGCATTAATGGTGTCGGAACAGTGCGGGATTGAACCAGAGAGTGATTCAAGGATATTGGGCCCACTGGTCAGTGGCTCAACGACAATGATTAAGACACAATTAATTAACTAATGATTGGCAATTAATGTGTCCTAATTAAATGTGAAAACGGAGGCTGCTTGTCTGGCAAAAAACGAGTGATTTCAACAGCAAATCGCCGGCGACACTGGCCGCGGCGGCGCCCACCATGAACCAAAATGGATTCGCAATAGCACTACGAATCTAATGGTAGCATTCTCGCCGGCGGCGAGGGACTAGAACGCCGGCTAGCCGGAAAATGAAAATGGGAGCTTTTACTGCTAAACATGAAAATAGCGAAAGCTCATTGCGGTCCAAGGAAGCGGGTGCCAAAGCTTCTAAGGACTAATAAGAAGCTACCTTAGTGACAAGAAGCTTCAAAGATGGCGGAGATGCTTGATCACGGTGGCTCATGGACTTGGAGAAAAAACCGAGATAGATACCTGAGCCAAATGAGTGATTCCAAAGCATCAAAATAGCTTCATAATGATTCACAGAAGCCACATGAGCAAGTAATTAGAAAATGGAGCACTCACCTGAGCTGAGGAAGAAGATGACCAAATTGGCGAATTTGAACAAACCCCAAATTGGACAATTCACGAGAATCAAATCCAAAATTAAGTGAGGGAAATGTTCAAGGAAGTAAATAGATAAGGTTAGGGCAAAGAAACATGAAGGAGGACCACTGGAACACCAAGAACACCAATGGAGCTCCACGGGTCAACAATGGCGATTTGCCATTTTTGAGGTATTAAACTCCAATTTTGTGAATGGGGCTTGATGGTGGTCTAAAGAAATACCAGGAGGTATTGAGAGTGTTTATAAAGCCATGAAAGCATTAGGGTTTGCACCACATATCTTTCGGGCGGCAAAACACAGAGCACAATGCGCGGCCGACATGGAAAAGATAATAGCTGGTGCAATAGGGCATGGCATGGCCGAAAGTGTCTCCCACGACCCTCACTGTTGACTAGGGCGGCCGTAGGAAGCACGACATGACACTGCCATAACCCCTACTGTGCTCGCACGGCTCAAGGTTGAAGAAGACCAGGGAAAAATGCTCGGGCGATTTTGAGCCGTTGGATGAGACACGGACGGCTGAGATAGAGCCACGCCTCCCAGGTTTAAAACACAACGGGGAGAATGCGAGCCCTCGGATTAGAAATGAACGGCTCAGATTGCTCCACGTCGCAAACGCGGTTTACAACGAAGGGACACGCGGGCGTTGGATCTTAATCCAACGGCCCTGATTCAGAAATGCAACCGGAGGGTCCGAAGGTTTCGGCGCATCACGGCGGTTGGATGGAAATCTAACGGTCGACAATCAAACTTGCAACCGGAAGGTCCGAAGGGTTACACGCGCGCGGGCCGTGCGATTTAGATCCAACGGTTGAGATTCAACGCGCGTTTTAAAGAGGGGCTCGGTGCAGTTAGTTGACTGGACCGAATCAATTGGCTCGAGCCCGAGTCTGACTTGAACCCAAGTAACAGTAAAACCAAGTTTGACTTTGAAATAAGAACAGAGACTTTGAATGATTTATTTGAGGTAGCAAATTAACTCCAAAAATTATGAAAATTTTACAGGAGCTTGCTAACTCAGATATTAACCTTGTGTAAAATTTTCAGAGGCTTTTATACTGTTGATAAATCTCCAAAAATTCTGTAAGGCTCTGTTTTAATGTTTGACTGAGAGTCAAACAGGTTTGACTGCCTCTAAAAATATTCAAACAATTTCCAAAAATTGTGAAATTTTTCAGAGGGGTCACATACCATCACAGAGACTTAGGAAAAATATTTCCAGAGGATGATCACAAGATTTGACAAGATTGTTTTTGGAAAATCAAGATTTGGATCAACTAGACTTGTGACAATGTATTCCCATAATTCCTTGTACAAGAATTGATTGGCACAAAAGGAAATACATGATGTAAGAAAAGTTTTAATTTCTACTGATTTTCTTACATTTGAAACACAAGCCTAAAGTTGGGATGTTACAGTCATCTTCTCCACCGTGTCTGGTGAGCACAGGCTGCTCACCGGCGTCTATTACATCCCAGATCTGCGGAACTCCATCATCAGCTTGGGAGCAGCTGGATGAGAACGGCTCGCGTGTCGAGATCGAGCACGGGGTGCTGCGGATTTGGGATCTTCGCCACCGCCTTCTTGCCAAGGTAACCAGAGGCGCAAATCGACTCTACATCCTTCACGTGCAGGTGGCACAACCCCTCTGTCTCGTTGCTCGTCGGACGACGGCGTGCGATAACACGAGCGCTTTGGGCACCTTCATTTCGAGGCCCTGAAGCGGCTCAATGCCACGAAGATGGTGCGAGGCCTGCCGTGCCTTGACCATGTAAAGCGATTCTGCGGCGTCTGCGTGTTGGCGAAGCGAGGCGACTCCCTTTCCCGCCGGCGAGTTTCGAGCCAAGGAGAGGCTCGAGCTCGTGCACGGACTTGTGTGGCCGACACCGCCACACCGGAGAACGACGCTACTTCCTGCGCCGCTCGTCGATGACCTCTCCGCTACATGTGGGTGATGGTCCTCGGCGGAAGGGAGAGGCTGCGGACGCCATCAGCGCACGCAGTCGCTGCGAGGCGAGTCGCGGCGCAGCTGCGCATGTCGCGCCACGAACAACGGCGCGAATTCACGGCGGACCGGTCGCGTCGTCTTTGCGATGAGGGCATTCGCGCCACTACTCCGCCGCATGACCCGCAATGAAACAGCGTCGTCGGCGGCGCAACGGGCGGTTGTGGGGATAGCTCGGGCCCTCCTCAGCGAGAGGGATGTCGGTGTCTTCGGGAGAGCGCGGTGACGGCCGTCTACATCCTAAACCGCCGCCTACCAAGGCGCCGGCGGGGGGCGTCGTACAAGGCTTGGCATGGCGCAAGCGGCGGTCTCCCACTTGCGGGTTTTGGCCCCTCGCGTTCGCCAGGAGCTTGGCCACATCGGCAAGCTCGACGACAGGAGCACTCCGGGAGTGTTCATCGGCTACGCGGAGGGCTCGAAGGCCTACCGCATCCTCGACCCTGTCACACAACGCGTCCGCATCTCGCGTGACGTTGTGTTCGACGAAGGGGGAGGCTGGACGTGGGACAAGGCGGTGGACGACGGTTCGACTCCGACTCTCAGGGACTTCGTTGTCGACTACGTCCTCTTCGAAAGAGCCGGGAGCTAGCAGCTCGTCTTCACCGAGCTCGTCCACCTCGACACCTTGCTCGCCACCAGCTCCGGCGAGTGCTCCACCACCTTCGCACCGCCACGCCCCTCTTCACCACCGCCACTCCACGCTCTTACACCGGCCACCACTCTCCCGCACCGCGGCCACACCACCGGATCGGCCCCAACAGCTTCGATCCACGACGAGCAGCGCACGGTGGAGTTTGCTACTCCTCTGTCCCACGACGAGATCGCGTCGACGCCTACCACGACGGCGAGCCTCTTCGCTACCGTACCATGGACAACATCCTCGCGAATCGCCGTCCACGGGCGGCGCGGCCACGACCGAGGCGAGCGCACTTGGCGTCGCGGCGACGGCGAGCCCCGCCTTCGCTGAGCGGAGGAGACGCGGCGTGGCGTGTCGCGATGAAGCAGGAGATGGACGCCGTCGAGCGGAACCGGACGTGGGAGCTGGCGGATCTTCCTGCCGGTCACCGCGCGATCACCCTTAAGTGGGTGTTCAAGCTGAAGCGGGATGAAGCCGGCGCCATCGTCAAGCACAAGGCTCGCTTGGTGGCACGAGGCCGTGCGGCGGAGAGGTCGACCGGCGGCGCCGCACCGCGTCGTCGCGCATGGAGTCCGTTCGTCTTCTCCTCGCACTTGCAACCCAGGAGGGTTGGCGCGTCCATCACATGGACGTCAAGTCCACCTTCCTCAACGGCGACTTGAAGGAGGAGGTCTCGTCGTCGTGGCGGGATTCGTCATCCCCGGCAAGGAGGGCAAGGTTCTCCGCCTGCGCAAGGCCCTCTGCGGCTTGCGGCAGGCACCACGAGCCTGGAACGCTAAGCTGGACTCCACCCTCACGCAAATGGGGTTCGGCAGAGCGCACACGCAGGTGCGATCTCCGGCGGGGCAAGGCGGCAACGTCCTGGCGGTGGCGTCGTCGGCGACTTGGTGATCACCGGCTCCAAGGAGGCCGAGGTCGGCGTTCAGCGAGATGAAGACCGCCTTCGGATGAGCGACTTGGGCTTCTCTCCTTCTACCGGGATCGAGGTCCACGGGACAGCTCCGATCTCCTTCGCGGACCGCCACGCCAAGCGCATCGTCGAGTGGGCGGGCTCACCGATCGCAACCCACCCACACTCCTATGGAGGAAAGGTGAAGCTAAGCCGCGACAAAGACGGCGGAGGAGGTGGGCGCGACGCGATCTGCGGCGCGATCGTGGCGACCTTCGCTACCTCGTCCACACGCGTCCGGTTGGCGTTACGCCATCGGCTACGTCGGTCGGTTCATGCAATGACCGCCGACGACGAGCATCGCAGCGTGAAGAGGATTCTCCGCTACGTTGCGGGCACCTCCGACTCACGGCTTGCACTACCCGAGGTGTCGCCGCGACGCACTTCGCCGCATGCGGCGGCGGCGACCACGCAGGCGACATCGACACCAGCAAGAGCACAAGCGGGATTCTCTTCATCCTCGGCAAGTGCCTCGTTAGCTGGCAGTCAGTCAAGCAGCAGGTGGTGGCCCTGTCCAGCTGTGAGGCCGAGTACATAGCGGCTTCCACCGCTTCAACTCAGGCGCTTTGGCTCGTTCGACTGCTTGGTGATCTCCTCGGCAGAGACACTGAAGCGATGGCGCTCAGGGTGGACAGCAAGTCCGCTTTGGCTTTGGCAAAGAACCCCGTTTTCCATGAACAGAGCAAGCACATCCGGGTGAAGTACCACTTCATCCGAGGCTGTTTGGATGAAGGCAGCATCAAGGCGAGCTACATCAACACCACAGATCAGCTTGCGGACCTGCTCACCAAGCCTCTTGGGAGGATCAAGTTCCTCGAGCTCTGCTGCAGGATCGGGATGGTTCAACTCTCCCACAAGACGACGCACAAGACTTAGGGGGAGAATGATGAATAAGTCTCTGTACTGTGGTCTTTGTGGGGTAGGCACATGGTTCTTGTACAGCATCTAGGACATCTAGCTTTTGACTAGTATCTAGGACATCTAGCTTTTGACTAACATCTTAGCATCTTAGAGGACAGCATCTAGGACAGGTTGTTAGCATCTTAGAGGACAGCATCTAGGACAGGTTGTTAGCATCTTAGACTAGCATCTTGGCATATGCTTGGCTGATTAACAGCCTATAAATATGTATCCCCAACCCCTCAGGTTGGCATGGCATTGTGTGAGAAATAAACCAAGAAAAATTTGCCCCATCTCCAAATGTCATCCTCTCCATGAGAGTGAGGATCTTACTATCACCAAGAGCAAGAGTCCAGTGTGTAACATATATATCAAGTAGAACCCTAAAACGCGTTGTTAGTATTTCAATAGCTTATCTTTATAAACGAATATGCGCCACTTGTAGGAGTCCAAAGGTCTAGCTCCAGAACTTGCATTCTGGATGCTCCAAAAAAAAAAAAGAACTTTCATTCTGGATATGCTCTATATGCTTAACCTGTACACTATACATCTCCTCCAAGCCCACGCTCACGCCCATGGCCTTCCTACCAAAAATTTACTACCAAGGGCAAGAGCCAGAGGCGGTGACGGTCAGGAAGGGAGATTATGCATTGCCCCTGCAATGCACTTTAAGCCTTCGATTCACCTACTCTTATCAAGTTGTCATTTGTAACAGGTACCTGAAATCGCCTTCTTGCCATCCAGTGCCTCAAAATCGTGTATGCACACACATCTGTCATTATTTGCCATCATCCTGGAAATGCAACAGATGTTCTGGGACATGAGCCCTTCATGTCAACTAATGCAGCAATGTCGCCCCTTAGTTCTTTTGTTCCAAACTTCTATGATCTTCACATCGTCCATGTCACTGTCAGAGCTGTCAAAAACTATATCCGGATACGGTGGCTCTATGTATGATCCTTTCATTGTTTTTCAATCTGTCAGAAAATAAAATTGTGATCTCTTGTTCAATTTTTAAGCTGTCAGAATCTGCTTTCATACTATCTTCTTCGTCCTTTACGCTATCAGAAAATGTAACTGCCTCTGCAAGAACAAAGTCTGTGATCTTTGTCATCACTTCTGCAGATGCTAGAAGGTGCTTCTTCTAAAGCTCCAACATCCGTGATGTCTTTATTACTTATGCCAGTGTCTCCACCCTCTACAATCATTTCTGTACTGTCCGAAGCTGTTGCTGCTTCTGATTCTCCATGCTTTATGCCATCTTCATCATCAGACCTGTCAGATGTGTGTGCCTGACATAGCATCATCCAGCCTGGCACTTTCAAATTCTTCCAGCAGCAGTTCTCGTATTCTCTGTCTTAGCACAGAAGCATCTTCAGATGTGAACCAACTGTGGCTAAACTGTATAACCGATACATATTCAGTGTTAAAATCTCCAAAACACAGTTAAACAGATAAAGCATTGCAAGAAGAACTGAACAAGTACAGAAAAGAGATGGCACCACTAACCATGCCAAGTTTATCTCTTGTGAACCTTTCTGGTGCCTCTCTTATAAACCGTTCAATATAATAAAGCATGAAGATGCCACAGTCATACTCATTGTTCTGCCGTGGAACCTAGTCGTCGTAACAATTATGTCATATTGAGTCAAGAGTAAAATGTAAGTATTTAATTGCAGCATAACTGCGATCTGAACAATTATTTAATGCAAACATCTGGGAATCAATATGCAAAAAATGTCAAAAGAACACCACACAACTGCATCATAACATTTTTATAGAATGTTACTTGACAAAACTATTAAGCTATATGTCTAACAAGGTTGCTTACCTGAACTTTTTCCTTATGTATATTCCTCGGAAGATACTCCCATATTGTCTCTGAAATTGAAATGTCAGGAGGAGGATTCTTCCTTAAATGGCACCATTCTGCTTCAAGGAATCTACAAAGTGTATAGTTGACGCCATTAGAGTTATGACAGAGGTCACGTGCGCTAGAACTCGTCAACAATTGAGTCAGCCACAAAATATCGGTGCATAACAGTTGAAGAAATTTTCCCACTCGCATTCAAGAATATCTCAGTTCTGAGTAATGAGATCCACAAAATATAGTTAGATAATAGTTGAGATTGGTAACTCACCTCGCAACTATGTCAAAAATCTTAGCACTAGGATGCATTCCTAGCGAGTCCAGATGAAGCATAATTGGTCCTGAATTACTCTCTTTTGCAGGAATGCAAATAATAATCAAGCTCCAGTGCGCCCTGATTTACAAATGCAAAGAGGCAGAGAGTCATCTTAAATTAAAATTTATTGTACACAACGTAACGCGCAAAAGGCATGCTGGTTGGTAATCTAAAAACAACACACCAGGTTTCAACCATATTCAGCATAAGCTAATAGGCGACTCTAAATGTAATCATAAAGTGTTAGCAACAATAAAGAGAAGTAATATTATGAATCTCATGAGCCGCATCCAAAAACTTGTACAATCAATCGGCGTCACTTTGAATTGATGCATCATAGGCATTTCAAGTTGCAGATCCGGATAAAGCATGAAGCTATGGTGACCAGGGATCAGAATACCATTTCCGGAGGGAATCCCGCCGGGCGGCCGGTAACCGGAATTCCAAGGAAAAACTCGGTCAAAATTGGTCCAAATAAATTTGAATTTGAGATGTTTCCGCTGGAATTTTGAATTCGAAGTTTTCCGACCGGTATTTCAAATCCCGATTACCGCCGGTAACTGGCGGGAACCGGCCGGGTTTTTCATCCCTGATGGTGACAATATCATAAACTGATCCAAGCGTGCCTTTGAAAATAGATTAATCAATAACAAAAGTTTATAAAACATAAAATGCACCGTCAAAAAAGATCATATTGCATGCATATGAATACCAATTCGGCTTTCATGGTGAAAATGTGAATATTTTAAGAATATGTGTTAGAATTCTTATTCCAATAAGCAACAACTTATGTTCCATGGATTGGCAAGATGATGTATCCTCTGTGAAATATGTTGACACCTTTCCACCATCTTCTGAACTTCGAGAACTCACCCTAGAACAAAAATCCAATGAAAACATAAATATTATAATCTAACATTATCATGTGAAGATAATACAACACTTAAGGAACAAACAAGATAAATTATCATAAAAGGTATATAACAAGGTAACAAACAGTGGGTATGTGTTTGGTCTTAGGGACCATCTCATCCTAGGATAGGTTGGTCACTTGGGGTCCATTGTGGGATAATCCCATGATTTTGGTTGGATGGCCCCATCCCTCATTTTGTACTAGCAATGTGCTTAGGAAGGGTGAGGTGGTGATGGACCAACCCATTCCATTCACCGTCTGGTTCCTCAAAGCAAACACGCTACAAGTATTAAGAGAAGGCATCTACAAAACAGTGATAGTAGTAGGCTACTACAAGACAAAAATTAAATTCCTTTCAAAAATGGATATTGCTTCTCATAGCAAGGAAGCAACAAAAGCTTCTACTCCAACGCACTGATTATCCACAATAATAGAATTTAATCTTTTTTATTAACAATGGCATAATACAAGTCACTTGATAGAAAAATTATGAGTTCACGACACACCGTACCTTCCCCAACAATGCTTCTCGAAGCTTGCTATAAAAATATGTGTTAAATATGTGGAATTTGTCTCTGCAATCTTCATTGCACAATTTGGTCCTTTTGATGTATCTGCCAGAACAGTATCATAAAAAGAGTAAAACGGCAACATCCATTTATAGAGCAAGCATTTAAACAAATTTCAATATAATCAGAATTCAGAAGTCCAAAGTTTATGCAGCTTTAATATCTTTGTGCAACTAGATTGATTACAAATTCACCTAATGTTATTTTTACCAATTGATTCAGCTCAGTAGCTCAAAATAGATAGCTTGATGATGTTCCAGACATTTCAATGTCAAGAGGCGGTAACACTATGAACATTAACACCTAAATGTTTCAAATCCTGCATTGGTTGTCTCCTGGTTTTTTAAAGATAGGAGACATGGTCAAGCAGCCCCAAAAAATCAAAGATGATAGAATGATACAAAGTTACAACTTTAAAATTAGGGAGATATATTCTTACTGAATGTAGTAGTTTATCACAGGCGATGACAAATATACTCCAGGATCAAGACATTTAATAGCTGAGCTAGTGAGCTCTACAGCTTCCGGATCATCTCTGTTCACATGAGTAACGTTAACGACGGAACTAAAAAATATCTCACTAAATGAATTCATGATCTTCAGAAAGAATGCACAATGTTTACCTTGATGGGTAGTAGATCTTTGGCTCGGTCCTGAATATACAATTGTTTCATTAGAAAGACAAGTTAAAAGCCTAACTCACAGAATACCACAATGAACACAATTTTAAAGAGAAGCTTACCATTTGTCAGGCACCCCACAGTCTACTGGATCTTCAGGTTGCACATCTTCATCATCCAAGAGAACCACATCTTGAACCTAATAGGCAACTCAATTTAAAACATGTAAGGTCAAATTTGCATGTAAAAGTGGTCTTATGATCAATCTACTAATGGAAAAGTATAACATAGTGTCTTAAGAAATAGCTTGGTTTTGGTTCATGTGGCATCTCTGATAAGCCGATACGGCTGGAAGGCGGAGTACCGGTATACCAATAGGTATCGGTACGGTACGGCCCGATATGTCTCGGAAGTATCAGAAATGTATACGTTTTAAAAAAAGAAAATAAATACCGATACGGCCCAAAGACAAGCGCGCGCGCAGACACAGAGCCCCTCTGCCCGTGCATCGCTCCGCATTGCCATTACTGCTCCCACTACCTCCCCGGGGTCCGGGCCCGAGCACGTCGAGAGAAAGCGGCGCCTCATGGCCGGCGACCGCCACGGTGGCTCGCCTACGGCGGAGCGCCGGCGGGATCCGCGGCTCCTGCTGCCCGCGGGAGCCTCCTCCTCCTCGCCGCGCGCCGCGCGCCGCGCAGGAGAGGAAGCGAGAGAAGGGTTCGCCTCGCGCTGCGCGCGCTGGCTGGGTGCACGCGGCCGCGGCCTCGCAGCGTCTGCGCCCGCAGATGGGCGGCTGCGCGGCGGCGCGCGTCGGCCGGCCGACCGCACGGCTGCGGCGGAAGAGGGAGAAGGAGAGCGGCGGGGGAGGGGGAGGCGCCGACGTGTGGTGCGCCCCGGGGATACCGTTCGCCGCGGAGGCATCGTCAGTGGACTGCGTGGTGGCGCGGCACCAGATGGTGGGTCGGGCGGCGGCGGAGAGCCACAGAGAGGTGCTTGGATGGCTTTTTATCCTTCGATCCTTGCTGCTGCTTGTCGATTTGGTTCTTGTTTGGATCTGCTCGTGCTCAGAGCTTGCTCATTTCGATGGATTGCTTGTTCTTGGAGGGTGGTGGGTGTGTTAAACAAATATGCTAGTTGCTCTATAAATGGAGTAAAAGTCTATAATTTTCATTCGTACATGCTCCCTACTCCCTAGAACATTTCTATACATGGCTAGACAACTGAAATAAAGGTAAACCCTCGACTGAAAATTATCGAGTATTGTTTTTTATATTTTTTACTATATACATACACACGTGTCGCCATATTGTTTTTTTTTTTTTTTTGAAAATAAGGTATTACCGTATCCGTACCGGTATCACACGTACCGGTGCATCGCAGCGTGACATATGGTGGCGTAACTTCTGAGCAAGACATTAATTAGCATGGACAAACTACTAACGGAAAGTATAGCACAGTGTCTATTGAAGGAAAAAGAACCCCAGCTTTCTTCATAAGCCAACATCAAGTAACAAATATAAAGTTAGTCCCCCTATGTTAACTGAAGACATTGTGTCGAATGCTTCAGTAATGCAAAGAAAATAGATATGTTCTCAATAGTAAACAGCTCCACTCCATTCTGTACTTACAATGATTGAAGTCAAGCAAGCATAATATGCTGGATTACACACCGCATGCAATAGGATTATGTTGCCATGCAATATTAATTATTTTCCACATTTAGTTCTTGATCCTAAATGAACAGTTTGTAGCTTGAACATTCAAGTAATAGGAAAATATGGATAATTAGTATAGAATAAAATCCTACAAGAATTTTAGTATAATACTTTTCTTGCTATAGATGATTGTCAGCATACCCACCTTTTGACAATTGAAAAGTGATGAATCCTGATGCTCTGCCTTCCTCCTGTGTAGAAGACAAAATAATACAATGAGATGCAGTACTGATACATATCGAGAGATGACCATACGTGAATGTTTCTTACAACATAATTGTGATATAGAAGATTTTGCCAGAATATAAATTTCCATATAATGGCACATTTTCATTAACCTACGGCAAACAGGTCTAACAAAGTAGTGAGTACTGGTTCTAATACTGCCCCAGTATACGAAATGTAAAAGCAACAAAACAAAACTGTACTGATGGTACAAAAGCATAAGAAAAAGCATTCTCTTTCCAAAAAAGGCACACTAACATGACATTGCTAAACATGGAATAGTAGATGTATGAATTCTGCACCAACTAAAGTGATACAACTTGTGTTATTATCATTTTGATTGAACACGATATTAAGATTCCTGTCTTGAGAACTCCACTGCCATTACCAAGGTCTGCAATATTCCAAAACACAACGGAACCAACATGACAAATACATAATTCTATCAAAAATATTTCCTAACGAACAGTGGTTTATTAAAATCTGCATCTACGAAACACTGATATTTACAATTAAACACAAGTGTTGCTGTAAGTAGTAGTGCCTTGTGATTGTGAAACACAGGGAGAAAATATAGCAGGCGCACTGAAAACTTGGTGGTTGTACATAACGCACAAACAAAATTATTGTGATTTAGTAACAAGGAGATCCTAGCACAGATTGGGCAAGGAATAAAAAGAACAGAGGCTGTAAACAGATTAGCAAAAATGGATGCATACCTCTTAGTAGAATAGCTGGAATTGTTGTTTTCATTTTGCCGACATTTTCCATTGTCAGCTTCCTCTGGATAAATGGCATGAATTCTATGTTGGAGGCCAAATAAAGTTGTAGAACATGGCTTGCTTGAGTACATCTTATCCACTGATATAGGTTTCCTTTGTCCAACTTGCCTTAGACTTCTGCGTGTAGTTATACCTAGCTGCATTCAAAATGATCTCATCCTAATTTCCAAGACATGTCTATAGATTAACAAAAGAAAAACACTCCATGGCATTACTGTATACCTGGCCATAGTTCTTCTTCGTAGAACGAACAGGAGATGGCTTCAAACAGTATTTGCAAGCCGCATATTCCCCCTGTTCATCTTCAATTCCTGCAAACGCAGCAACACGACACATTGGTGACAGTGGACCAGAATTCAACTTTTATCTTGAGAAAAGAGAAGATAAAAAGTCAGTAGCAAATGATTCCCCATCCTTGTGTTCATTATCAAATATGCAAAACAAGTATTGTGAGGGGGCTAAGTTCTGCCTCCTGGTACTTGCATGGACCGTTCAATTAAAAAAACATAATGTATATTTCTGAACGTATGCCACGCACCCAACCAAGATAGTGTTTTGCGTTCCCCCAAAAACTAAATTGCACAAACCATAAACAAGTACATTTAGTAGTAATAAATAAACTGGAGCAGATTCAACATTCGTTTTATTCTGATTCGATCCTCCACATAAACCACAAGCATTTCCCACAAGAACTTCTCCAACATATCCCATGAACCCAAAGTTTTCCAATCCTTCCCTTGCCATTGCTGGACGACTGGAGGTATAATCCCAAAAATTGTAACGACAGTAAGTGTGAAAATCGTACCAAAACTGTATACATTCGTCGCAGCGGAGCGGGCATCCCGTTTGCAATCATCACCAGCCTACAAACGAAACGAACAAACGGTTCTAAGAATAACCGACCCACCTAAGAGGCACAGAACAGAATGCGCACCAATATTGTGCAGCAGCAACGAGCACAAACAAATGGTCTACTAGTCCACAGAGACAAGTAGTAATGGAGAGCGTCCGATCAAATACGACCGCACGAGAGAACCTTCGCGGCCGTGTCGCGCCCCCGGCGGCGCGCCTCGGCCTCGAGCGCCCCGCGGCGGCAGCGGTTATCCTCGCCGCCGTCGCCGACAAACCCTTCCAATTCGGGGCGCACGCCGCCCGCGATCCCCCGCCGCAGCTCGTCCTCCGACACCCACGCGAGCTCCCGCGCCGGTGGCGGCGAGGGAGAGGTAGCGAAGCAGACGTCGCGGCCGCTGCTGCCGTCGCAGAACACCTCTACCCACTTGATGTCGATCGGGCCGCCGCCCTTCCCCATCGCCGCCGCCGGCGATCGAATGGGAGGGAGGGAGAGATTGGGGCTTTGGTTTTGGGTTGGCGGGAGGGAAACCCAGGGAAAGTCTGGGATGGAAGGAGAAAAATGAGGAGGATGCCTCCTAACTCCTAAGCTTAGGCAGCTTACACAGCAAGATTTGCTGCGTATATACGGACGAGTATACGATTATACATACGGGCGGTGGACCAGCCCATTGGGCCGTATCCCATTACTGGACTGGGCCGCTGCGGCCTAGGCTACGGCCCGTGAAGCACGAGAGATCTCTTGCGGCCACGCCCACCCCTCGCGGATCACACGGCAAAGCAGCAGAATAGCAGATTCATGAAAGTGGTTGGGTGCAAAACTCTTTGTATTGTGTACTTTTCACAGTTGTAAACGTGTAATTACACCACCATATCGCTGTAAAAATGAATTAACAAAGATCGTCGTCGTCGTCACATCTGCAATCGGCACAACACAAGAGCAGATTGGAGGGCTGGCTGGAGAGAATCTATGGACCGCGGGGTCTGAAGAAGCACAAGCATCCTCCCGCCTGGCCCTTGGGGATCATGCCGCCGCCCTTGCTCGTGTCAAGAGCCTCCAAGAGCCGCACCACCTCGTCCATGTCGGGCCGCTTCTCCGGGTTGGCGTCCCAGCACCTCCGCATGATGTTCGCCATTGCGCTTGGGCAGCAGCGTGGGATCTCTGGTCGCAAATCCTGCGCACGCACACATGGAAATCGTCAACGTTGTTGCAGGGGTTTAGCATTTGCGCGCGCGCCATTATTTCCTTGAATAATAACAGCAACAGTGGATCCAACAGAACAAACCTGATGGACAACAGCAGCTGACACATCTGCAAAACTGAGGTCCGCATACGGCATGTCACAACAGTATATTTCCCATAAGCATATGCCAAAACTGTAAACATCACACTTCCTGTTGTATGGCTTGCCTTGAAGGACCTGCAGATACAAACAAAACAAGAACAACCAATTATTTAAAAACAGAACTGTTTAAAATGGAATCATCATCTAAACCTCTCGTGGAGAAAATAACTTATCCCAGTGGCAAATAAAAATACAAGGGACAGCATTCTAGTTGGTACAAAATCTTGAAGAGTCATGGCAGTGTACCTCTGGGGCCATGTAACCAAGTGTGCCTGTCGCACCTGTCATTTCCTTTGGATTCTGAGCCTCAACACGAGCAACACCAAAATCAGCAATCTTAAGGTTTCGTTGAGTAGTAAGTAGCATATTTTCAGTTTTGACATCCCGATGCACGATCTTTTTCGATTGTAGATAGCTCAATCTGCAAAAGAAATATAAGAGATGGTTATCATTGGATTCGATAGAGAAATGTATGATGGTGATTTTAGCCAACTTGCTTACCCTCTGGCCAAATCCAACGCAAACTGAACCACAACTTTGTATGCAAGTTTCCTTCGGAAGTTCTTTATTAGATATTGTTTCAGTGTTCCTCCAGCAAGATATTCGACCACAACACAACATGCTCTCTGTGGCAGCTCAGTGCGTGCACCGCTCTCAGAACTATCGGCTGGAATCTTAAGGTCTGTGGTACCCATTGATGCACCGACAAACTGCAAGAAAGAAAATAAAACACTTAAATAATTTTTGAAATGGGCCACAAGAAGAAAACCTCTACAGAAGGGAGTACCAAAAAATACCAGTCCTGAACTAACATTGCTAAAGAAGCTACATGAATGAGTAGCAGACTGCTATACAGCAGACTATGTGAATGTCAATGGATTCACAGTAAGCAATACTGGGAGCATAATTGTTCACCTTAGTAACATTTGGATGGCTGAGCTCATGCCAAACAGCAACCTCCTGCTTAAATGATGCTCGTAGAGCAGCAGTTTCAGATTCTGTTGCAAAGCCGTCTTCTCCCCAATCCAACAGTTTAACTATACACACCATGAGAAACAGTATTAGCTATAATCCATTGGAAAGATCAGGGCATTGCAATCCATGTGGTGTCGGTAGTTTGGTAAAGTATCTCAAGTTCTCAACAATACATGAAATATAAGAATGAATCTCAGGATGTTCATCAGAGAACTTTTATCCAAGATGCTATTCAGGACAGTTATTTATTTATCCAGAAGACTTCAAATATCGCATACATTTCAATCCAATGTAACAGGTTAGAATATAGAAACAGGACACATGGATCAGCTTAATATGCCACATGTGCACCCAAAACAGGCACCTAACATACAATGAAGATATCATAGCTCATGCCCTCCTTCAAATAGTAAATTTAGGCTTAAGATTGCACAATTTGATCCTCTGACTAAGAAACAGAAGCGAGTAAAAGAAATTTTCATTCTAATATTATGCCTATTATTAGAAGGCAAAGCATTAGCTAAAGAATATCAACATATCCAAAGCTCAGTAATGATTGACAAATGAAGGCAAAGGAAGCAAGAATCTGATGAAGGGAGATACAAGAAAAAGGGATCTATATGGACATGCAGATGGTAGTAGTCCAAACTATACACATGATAATTGGTAAGCATAGGATAAGATCCAATTCATAGCAGTTGGATTTCATCATCAAGCAACAGAGGTCCTTCTGCAAGATTAGACTCTCGGATAGATGTAATTTAGGATTACATTTGGCCCCTTTGTTATCAAATTTGAGTACATTACATAGCAGAAAAGCTAGTAGAAATCCGAGACACATTATGTAGGCAATAGTTTAACCCAAAAAAAGTGGAGCGCACAAAGACGCAATACTTCACACACAAAAAACTCTGCAGCACGTAGTGCATTGCATATCACTTGTGCTACAACATCTATTTTGCATGAGCAATTGTAATACAGTTGTACTACAGGCCATATATGTAGACATGACTGTTATATATTCCATGAACAAGTATTGTTTCTTAATTCGCATGCTAAATGGCATATGGCAAAACCAACTATTTGCTATACCATGAGTCCAATAGGATAATAAGAACAAGAACAATGACTACTGTTAATATCGATTGGCTCATAAGTCATAACTCATAACTATTCAGCATCATGTAACATGGATGCATCATGTTCACCTGCCTAAATAAGGGAACTTTGAACTATCTCTACCTAGAACCAACAAATAATTTGAGAGATAAGATTTGTGTGTCATTGCATTAAGAAGGATTTAGAGAATCAATAGATCCTAAACCAGCATTATTATTTCATACACACGCAACAGCGATGAAGAATTTAGTTTCAAAAAAAAAGAACAGAGATGAAGATCAATAAGAAAGTGGCATACCTGCAACATCCTGGCCATCATAGGTGCCGCGATAGACCGTGCCGTACGTCCCCTGCGCGGTGACACGCCGGATCTCCAGCTTGGAGAGGTCGATCTCCCAGTCCTCCTTGGGCCCCTGGGACTTGCCCTTATTCTTCTCCAACCTCTTGGCCAGCTGCTTGTCCAGCTGGATGTCCAGCTCCTCGAGCACGATCTTGTCGGCGCGCACGTACGCCTCAGCCTCCTCGCCGCCGAGGATCCCCGATGCCTTCATCTTCTCCTTCGCCTCCGACGACGCACCGGTGCTCGACGCCATCACCCGAAACCAACTTCCAAGAACTCAACAGCGAGTCGCGGAATCGAAGACTCCCTTTGCCGCAAACAAGAGCGCTAGATATAAAACAATAATTGGTCCCTTGCCGCGAGATATCTCAGCCAAAGCTTCGCCTCGAGATATATTGGTATCGACCCACGACCGAAGAGGTTTCCAAATATAGCTGGAATTTGACCGGAACTGGACCCGAATCCGAGAAACCGAAGGGGAAACGGAAGGCGGCGCCTTTTGACGAATCAGACCAGGGCGGACGGCAAAAGGGGGGGAAGCAGCTTCAAGCAGAGCTCCTCGAGACAGAGTCCGATCAGAGTTGGAGAAAGCGCTCGGAAAGCCCGCGCCTTTACCGACCAGGACACCTCGAACCACCAGACCACGCACGCGGGCGGAATCCGAGCTCAAACCAACCTGAAGAATCCGCGCAAGAACACACCTCCAATCAAACAAACCCCGTAGGCAAGATTTGGCTCGAGTTGCGCCCGCTCTCTCTCTCTCTCTCTCTCTCTAAAGAAGCTTGAACTGAGCCCAAGAACCTCGAGCCGGCACCGAATCGGGCGCGAATTGGCTCCAACCGCGCGGAATTCTCCGTAGAGACGCGTAGATTTAGGTAATGTACAGTCGGGGGGACTCCGATCCGGCACGAGCCGCGCCGGGATAGAGAGGAATCGGAAGCGGCTGCGGCGTGGAGGGAGGAGGAAGAGGAGGTTGGGGGTGGGATTTCAAAGTCCACCAGCCAATTCTGGTACGAGACCAGAAGTGGGCCCGCACCCGCAACCTCTCGAGTTGACGAGGAGTTTTGTTTTTTCTCCCCCCTAAAATTGCGTTGTTGTCGTACCCAACAGCAACTAGTCCTCCGCGCGTATCAAACACAAAAAAATGACACCTTTTCGTACTACTGAGGATCATATTTGTGGTACGAAAATGTATCGTCTGACCCCAATGATACGGAAAGACCTTCGTCCGATCTCCAGGACGCGGATTCTTCCCCTCCAAAAAAAAAACTGTTTATAAAAATTTATAAATATATCAAACGAGCTCCAATAATTATGCATTTTTTGTGAGGCTCCTGATATAGTTTACTATATTGTGTAATTTTTCAGAGTTTTATATGTTCTGTATTTTTCTTAAAAGTTCCTTTAAGGATACCTTTTATAGGAATATATAAATATAGCAAATAAGCTCTAAAAATTATGAATTTTTTTAAAGGCTCCTGACACAGTTCATTTGTTTGTGTAATTTTTCTAGAATTTTATATTTTTAAATTTTTCTCTAAAATTCCTTTAAGACTACCATTTATATGCAAATGAAATAATCGATTTGAGAAAATTTTAAAAAACATGCTCAAAATATTTTCACATTTATTCTCAGTATAATTATCCTAAATTTACAATTTTTTGAAATTTTCTAAGCACTAGGGGCAAGATTTGTCCCGTCCTAACCCCTAGGGCTCCAGGGGTGCAGTAGCCCACCCTTTATTTTTAAAAAACTAAAATCTTGATTTCGGCTTCTCCGGATTCTCGCTAAAATCTAAAAAATATTATTTGATATGATTTTATCACATGTGATAATACCCCCTCCCCCGACAATAACAATTTGATTTGGTCAGCAAGGGTGGGTCAGGTGGCCAACCAAGTGAAAAAAAATTATGGAATTAATTTTTTAGTACATGTGATAATATTTACTTCTTTTTTACCTCCGTAAAGAAGATAAAAACTGTCATATATGTAATGCAATCGCCATTGTGCTGCATGCAAAGTCATATATATGCAATGTAATCATCATTGTACTGCATGCACAGTCATATATATGCAATGCAATCGTCATTGTACTGCATGTATGCTACCACTCTTTTCTTTAATCACTTGATGATGTTCAATTTCCAGAGTGCGCATGAGCTGCTCCAAAGTCTAAAGTAGCTAGACATGCACTGTGTCTCGCACTTCCAAAACAAACCCTACCTTTATCTAGTGTTAGCTAGTTGCACGCACGTACACCTGGACGACCGAGCTAGCTTAAGCTTAGCTAATTTATTCATACATAAATGGCTAGCTAAATGGCTAATATATATGTTTGCTACCATCCGTGATTTCCTATACATTCCCGTCGACTTCGGGTACCAATACTATTTTTCTTCGTGCTCCGAGTAGTACTAATTGTACTACTATTTTTACTATCTATGATTTTTTGTTTTGTCTGATCTGATAACCCCTGGGGATGTGATGATGTCGTCACCGAGCAAGACGATGGCGACAGCGGGATTCAACATGTTGTCAAAAGTATTTTGAGCATATTTTTGAATTTTCCTCAAATCGATTATTTCATTTGCATATGAACAATAGCCTTAAAGGAATTTTAGAAAAAAAAATCTAAACATATAAAATTTTGTAAATAAGACAAGCAAGTAAATTATGTGAGGAGCCTTCACAAAAAAACATAATTTTTGGAGCTCATTTGCTATATTTAGCAATACCTATAAAAATTATTCTTAAAGGAATTTTCGAGGAACATGCATGACATATAAAATTCTGGGGAAATTACACGATCAATTAAATTGTGTCAGGAACCTCCACCAAAAAAATCATGATTTTTTATAGCTACTTTGCTATATTTAGAAATTCCTACAAACAGTATTTTTTAGAGAAGAGAGAATCGTGCCCAAGGGTAATTCCGCGCCCCTAGGGTACGAGCAAGGTGCCATTTTTGCCTTTGAAGTGTGTGGGGCTAGTTTTGCTATTGCGCACGCCAACAACACTGTTTTAGCCAAAAACTCGTCGACGAGCTGTGTACTAGTCCAACTCCGGACCTATTTGGGAAAGCTTGCTGGCCTGAGGTAGCTTCCCGTGGCTTTGGCGGGTTGAGGTTTTGACTTTACTCCAAGAGTTGAAGAAAATTACCCCCTTTATACCACGTATAAAATCTTAAACCCCACCCTCTCGCCCCCATTTCCCACTCGCACCCGAACCCTAGCGGCGGCGCTAGGGTTGTTTGCCCCTTCGTCGCCACCGACCGGTTCCCTCGTCCTCCGATCACCTCCCCGATGCGACTCCATCCTACGCCCTCGACCGCCTCCCTCCTCCTCCAACTGGTGCCCCCCCCCGACCGGCCCCCTCCTCCTCTGACCGCCTCCCCTGACACCGACTTTGCCCTATGCCCCGACTGCCTCCCTCCTCCTCAAACCAGCACCGCCCCCGACCGCCTGCCTCCTCCTTCGACCAGCGCTGCCCCGACCAAATTGCCCTTAATTGTCATTAAGATTTACTTGTGTGCAAATTATTGTTAATTATCTTCAAGATTTCAATTTTCAGTGTAACGTTTTGTATTTAATACTTAGTGCAATCCTTATGGTGTTTTGATGATGCAATTCAAACAAATAAACGAAAGTTCAAAGCAAGGATCTCACACACACACACACACACACACACACACACATATATATATATATATATATATATATATATATATATATATATATATATGTTTTGTATTTAATGCTTGCCAATTGAGACTTTAGTACATTTCATTCTTAAATTTACATTTCTATGTAAACGTACAGAAAAATTAAATCAAATCAACTCATAATGTTTGTTAAACGACATCAAACAAGCTATTATTTATCTTTGGAGCATTTTAGATATTTCTCAACTTATAAACTCCAGCCAGCCTACCTAAAAGTCAGACTATCAAATACCAAACATCTTCACCTCAACTTTTCAGCCCTTTAGTTATACATTACAGCTGAAAGCTGCTTTTCAAAAAAAACCTCAGCCATGTCAAACAAGCCCTCCAACACTAGCACGAATTGAGCATATCTTAATCGATTTTTGATAAGAAGTCTAATGGGTTTCTAACTCGATCTCATGTATATGTCAACACCTAGTGATCATAGCTTTTTCATCACCTCAAACACAAGCAGATGTGCTCTACACAAGCTTAACCATGCAGATTGGGAGTCCGGGCTAAATTATAATGCTATAGACGAATAATTCATTTGAAATCATTAAATTATGCTAAATTCTCTCTAAAAATAGATTACACTAGAAAGACACGTGTGTCTCTCATTTTTAGCTACCTTTATAAAAATCATTGTTTTGTATCTTTTACCAGCAAGATGGACATTTCTTCAAAGAAGTATGGGCTATTAATAATATTATTATTGTAACATCCCAAAGTGCTGTTACCAAAATAAAATAAATAAAATATTTGTTTTATTGGATTTTCTGAGATTTGAAAGAGTTATATTGCTTTATTTGAAGTTTTATTTGATTTAAACTGAAAAATAAAATTTTAACCTATTTCTAGAATTTTCTGAAAATCTAAAAGCTTTTTCCTAAGTATTTTAAAGCCAAAACAATTTATTTTGCAAAATTAATAGCCAATTATAAGTTGTAAATAATTTTATTAAATCCAAAATGCCTTGGAGAATTTATGTGAATTTTCTCATAATTTTTGGATTTATTTTACTATTTTCTAGAAGCTATTTTGATTTAACTCCATTTTTGAAATTGGAAAATCAATTAAAATCCCAGTTAAACCCTTGGCCCATCTCCGTTTTTCCTTGGCTTCGGCCCAACCTCAACCCGCGCGGCCCATTTAGCCCGCTGCTCCCACGCGTTTTAATTCCGCCCGTATTTCAGCCGTTGGATTGAAATCCAATGGCTAGATTTCAATGTAACGTTCGGGCGACCGAACGTCTTAACCAACGAGGACCGTTGGATCTAAATCCAACGGTCAAATTTTTGTGTAACGTTCGGGCAACCAAACGTCTCATCGGTTTTGACCATAGGATCTAAATCCAACGGCCAGGAAATCACCACGCACCCCGCTCTCCGCACCGTCTGATCAAATCCAACGGCGCACGCCCTTTCGTCCCCGCCGCATCTTCCTCGCACCAGGCCCGCACCCCTCCGCCATTACCGCGCCACTGGAGCTCAATCTCCGCCGCCATCCACGCGCCCTTGAATCACGTGGTCGTGCGCAAAAACTCCCCTGCGCTCCGCCGCCACCAATCTCGGCCTTTCCCCCTCTCAACCGCGCGCGAGATCACCGGGACCGCGCCATCGCCGCCGCCTTCCCCGCGCCCGATTCGCCGCCTTGGCCCGCCCCGGCCCTATTTAAGAGAGCATGAGGTGCCCCTCTCCACCCTCAACCCGCCCCCAGCACCCACTCCTCCTCCCCCCTCTCGGTTTCGCCGGAATTCAAGTTTGAAGAACCCCGGGCGAACACCCTTTCTTCCCCGATTCTGGTGCCGACGCCGCCTCCTCACCGTCATCGCCTACACCATCGGCACCGCCGCCTCCTCGCCGTCTCTGTGCGCCCTCTCTCTCAGCCCGAAGACCCCCGGAGCCCCAACTTCATCGGAGGCCGAACTTCACCACCGCCAAACCTCACCGCCGGCGGTCAAAACCCCGCGTTCCATCGTTGTTTTGGCGAGCACCGCACTCCCCGTCGCCCCCTCTCTCTACTGGTACCATCCACTTCGTCGCGTGCGCCGCGTCGTTGGCGAGCTCACGGCCGGCGCGCCCGCCGTTGACGTGGCGCCGCCACGTATGCGCCATCTCAGCGCCCTCGCCGATGTGGCAGGGACGTGGCTGCCTACGTGGCGCCACGTGTGCCACATCACCCGTACCCATCCTCACGTGCACTGTTGCGGTGGACCGAGCCCACCGTGGGCGTTGACCGAGCCGTGGGCCTGGTCCATTGACCAAGGGGCCCACATGTCAGCCACCGCGACATTTTTTCTCCGAATTGTTTTAATTCGAAAATTCCCTACTGATGTCATGCTGATGCAATAAAGCCATTTTCCTTTAGAAAAATAATTTCAATAATCCAGAAAAATCCTAATTCTATGATTCCATGTAATTGGAATCTTCGAGAGCTCATATCTTTTGCATCCGAACTCCGATTGATCCCATTCAAATTTCTAAATTTGTCTAAATTCAAGATCTAGTCAGCTAAACCAAAATTATTTAATTTGGAGTTCATTTGAATTATTTTTTGAATTTGGCTTATTTCGCGATTAGATTTCGACGACTTCGGAGAGTCAGATTTCGACGCCGTTTGAAGAGCTCGTAAGAGGATTGATTTTGACTGTATGATCATTGTGATTATACACTTGGACTTCCTGGAGATAGTACTTGTGAGTACTAGGTGACCTGTTAAGAAAAACATCACCTCAGTACCAGGTGATCTGTTAAGGAAAACAACATCACCTCATCAAGCGAGACAAGTTATACCCTTGATCATATTGATCCCATTATTTCAAATTATTTATATTCTGTTTTAAATTATTACTGCATGCTTATTTATATTAGTAATTTAAATTCCTGCTTTAAATGTATAGTTATGCCTAAAATCCTTTGTATGGCCAATTTTGATAATTGAAGCAAATATATTATCACCATAGGTAAAACCTAGTTGATACAATAGTATGAACTAGAACATTTTGAGAAAAATTAGGCTTAGCCATGCTTATAGACCAAACGTGTTTATTTTGGGAATTTCAGCCAGAAATCAATTGTTGTTTAAATTGTATCCATGGCATCGGTATGTTATGGAAGTTTAAGACTTTGAAAAAAAAAAAAAAATAAAAATAGTTTGGACTTAGGCATAATGGATGTTTGGTTGGTGCATGTTCATGCACGGGCTTAATCTGGTTATGGTTAAGGCCCAAGGGTTATTTGGAAAGTTGCCCAAGTTAGTTAAGGATCGATCTTCGAGTGTATGATGCTAAGCCATACCGTACCACCACATGTCCTCAGTGTGGAGAGTAGGACCTGGCTAATTAATCTGTAATGTTCCACCGTGGTCGTTCCCTA
Source organism: Ampelocalamus luodianensis (assembly GCA_036346255.1). NCBI lineage: Eukaryota > Viridiplantae > Streptophyta > Magnoliopsida > Poales > Poaceae > Ampelocalamus > Ampelocalamus luodianensis. Next base: position 43,262,809 of record CM070640.1, on the reverse strand, counting down.
CATATGCAATGGGTAGTCATGTTACAACTTATGTTAGTCCCACCTAGCGCAAGAGGGGCCCGAACCCGGAGGTCTTTATTCCAAAGGGGGTGGTGAAACCTTAGCGAGGGGTAACTGCGGTGGAATGGCGCTTTGTAAAGGTTTTGGCACGTGCTCTAGACCGCTTACCAAAGGTAGTGAGCGGTGGCATAGATATATGTCGGACAAATTAGAGAAGTCTTGTCATGTGGGTAAAGTTGTACAACCTCTGCAGAGTGTAAAACTATTCGAATAGTCGTGTCTACGATCATGGACATGCTAGCAGAACTACTTAAAGTTAGACTTTGGTTTTGTTTGAAAATAAACTTCTTAAAAAATGGTTTATCCAGATGGGAATTGGGCAAGAAGCCATGTGATATGAGGGTATCCTTCACCATTCATGTGTGAATGTTATCTGACTATAAAATTGAGAATTTATAAATTTTAGTTATAAAATAACTGCTTTGGAATTTAGTACAAGTATTTAAAGAAAATGTTGTTTTATGCAAATCAACCAATAAGCCATCCTTTGTTACATCCATGTATACATATCATTCTGTTATTTGACGGGTGTAACTTGCGAGCACGGTAGTTGTGCTCATACTTGCTTTATGCAAACAAATTTCAGAGGAGAAGGACTTTGCTACCGATGTGGACCTCGACGACTAGGCCGCTTCCCCAGTCAATTGCCTGTGGCAGATTAACTGGACCCTACTACATCTTCGTCTTCCGCTGTGTTTATTTTATTGTGGGCCTGTAAGCCTCCTTTGTAATCAACTCTGTTGGTATTTATTAATAAAGTTGTGATGTGATTTTGTTACCATATTTGTGTATTGTGTGAACTAGCTACTGATCATGGGACTAGTTCAGAAATGCACAGAGGATTTGGGAGAGTTACTCCCGGGTCATACAATTATGATGTTCAAAACCGTATATATATATATATATATATATAAATTGGGTTTCATATATGCAATAGATAATCAGTGGAAAATCAACGAGTGATGGTCAATTCAATGAAATCGATCGCTGTGGAACACCGTAGAACAATAAACGCTCCCAAAGACTTCAACTCTAATGTCCATGCAGCCAATTCATAGGTTTTTTAAATAATATTAATTTAAAATATAATTACAAAAATAAATAGTCAAAAAATTACAAAAATAGGTTCTTGTTCCCATTTGATATGGCCACAACCCCTTATCGCCATTCCAATTGGTGACACGAACCATGTCGCCAATTGGAACAGTGCTGAGAGGGTCCTATCGCTAGTTCAATTGGTGACATGAACTTATCGTCGGTTCAATTGGTGACAAGAACCTATTTTTATAATTTTATTAATTTATGTGTAGAGAATTAAGTCTAAAGATTTAGTGTATTTCACGAAGTTTTTTGGTAATACCTTGAAGTGCTCGCATAGTTCGAAATCCGAAATTTGAGAAAATAACGAAATATTAAGTAGACAATGCGAGATCGGAGGTGCAATTTGGAACACGAGTTCGGCAGTGCGATAACAAAGACAGACCACTTCGGAGCGAAATGAAAAAATATATTTTGGTTTAGAGTTGCCATGCGCGTGTTGTCCCGACTGTATTGTTCGTGGAACCGATTCAGGAAAGGTATTGTCGTAGTTTGTTGTCAACTCGGTTTGCAAAAGTGGCAGCATGTGTCGTGACACGGTGCAATCTTTTCGGTCTGAAAAGGTGGCGTGATGGAGTGTGGTCCTTTCAGTGTGGAAAGGTAGCATTGAAATGTGTTGTCATCTCGGTCTACCAAAGTGACAGTGTGTGGCGTGACTGGGTGTGGTCTTTTCGGTCTTAAAAAGAGGGTATGGTGAAATGTGGTCTTTTCGGTGTGGAAAGATAGCATCGAAGTATGTTGTCATCTTGGTCTGCAAAAGTGACAGTACATAGCGTGACCGGGTGCGGTCTTTTCAGACTAACAAGGTGGGGTATTGTGATGCTGACTCCCTCACATGGTTACCTGTAGCGCAAGAACAAACAGTACCGAAACACGAGACTAGCATAATATAAGTTGTAAAAAATTTATATTTACATGACATGACTAATATTTACAAGAACAAATATCTACTTGCAAGCCCTCTTGGGGCGTACCCCACGTGTGGCTCCGAGCCTCGTCTGGGGCGATTGCGGGCATTGGTATGAGTAGGTCAAAGGCTCAGGCAACCGAGGCACCCTATCGACATGAGTAGCTTGAGGGGGGTGTGTAACATCCCAAAGTTCTGTTACCAAAATAAAAATTAATACGTTATTCTTTTATTGGGTTTTTCTGAGTTTCAATAGTGTTTTCTTGGTTTTCTTGAATTTCTAAGATTTCAAAAGTTAAAAATAAAATTTATTGATTTTATGAGTTTTAATTGGATTTAAAGTGAAAAATAAAATTTTAAGTAATTTTTGGAATTTTCTAGAATTTTAAAAGCTTTTTTACTATTTATTTTAAAACAAAATAATTATTGTTCGAAAATAAAGGCCAACTTTAAGTTGGAATTATTTTCATTAAGTTCAAAATAATTCAATGTATTTTTTTGATTTTTTCTAGAATTTTTGGACTCAATTTGCTATGTTCAAAAAAATATTTGATTTATTGAGTTTTCTGTAATTTCAAGAAAAAAAAAGGTAAAGAAAATATTAAATTCCCACTTGGTCACCCATCCTGTATGTGCTCCAAGGAGCTGCACGCTCAACGTGCAGGTTCTCAATGCATGCACAGCCAAGTTGCCTATTTGCTTTCAATCAATATATTATTTCCTTTTATTCCTTTTCTCTACTCCTTCCTATCTTTCTTCTACCTCTAGCCGTTGCTTTCCTTCTCTGTTGTAACCGAGCAGCCATGACCAAACCTACTGCTCTCAATGGCCGACCCCGCCGCCATCCTCACCACCTCCGCCCGCCGGCGCCGACCTCACCGCCGGCCATCTCCACCACCGCGCCACCACCTCCCCTTGCCCTCCCCTCCCTTTTCTTTTGCCGTACAGAAATCACGCATGCACAGCGACCTACATTAGAGCTGCATGAAGCTTTTGAAAACCCATAATTTCCTCCACCATTTCTCCCGAAATCAATTGCATTCATTTCCTCTCATCAATACACCTCCATTCTCGGTCGTCAATTCTTTCCTTAATCACTCCAATTCCGCTGATTCCGCTGCGGCCGGTTCAAAGCTTCTTGCACCGCACGCTCCCTCCGCCTCGCCCCCGCCCTATAAAAGGATGCACCGGCACCGCCCTCACCTCCCCATTCCATTCCCCAACCCACCTCGCCTCTCTCGCCCTAGCACCGCTGAAGTTGGAGCTTGAACTTGGCCGGCCGTGCGCACCTTCTCCATCAATTCCAGCGTCGTCCACACCGCCCTGCCGTCGTCGTCTACCCCATGGACACCGCCATCGCGTGCTATACCTCGGGCTCGCCTCCCCCTCACCAGAGCACCTCCACCCTCCATGCGCCATGCTTCATTGCTTCTGATCTGCCGAATGCTAGAAGAAGGTAAACAGTGCATTTATCTAGTCATGGCTCCACTTTTGTACATAACATGTTTATTCTTCTAAAAATTCGTTCTTTCACATACAAAGTCCAAATACATTAATTCTTTCTCCTAAATTCATCTACTATTTTCAATATTTATCTTGTAATTTTTAGATTTTATTTAATTTCTGTTAATTATTCCGTCCATTTTTCGCGTCACCGCTTTTCTCCTCGCCGTCGACCGATTGTATGTGTTCCACCCCAACCAAAGAGAGCGTTGTGTTCCCCTCGGTTTCCTCTTCATTTCGCCACAAACCTCATCCGCTAACTCTTCTCCATTTGCCCGGAACGCCGACGTCCGCCCGTCGCCCGTCGAAGGTCTACTCCGTCGGACTACATCGCCATCAAGGGTCATCTGGTCGAGCCGTCTACATCGTTGAGTTGCCTCGACGTGTTTTGCTTCTGGTCGCCATGAAGGAAGTTGAACAGTACTGCTAGCTAGTTGTTCGTGCATGGTGCTTTGTACATGCATGTTCAAGTTTGTTTTTCCAACATATCCCTCATCCGTTCTCTCTCCTCGGTCACTCATTTCCCGAGCCGACCGTGTCGCGGTGTGCCCCTCGGCTTTCTCTTCATATTCCTAGAATTCGCCTCTATCTCGCCTCAAGCAAAAGGTTTGCGCCAGCGGCCGAACCACCTTCTATCGTCATTTTCGGTGCCGTTTTTTATCCCCCGACAACATCGTCCACACCGATGGCTTCGCCTCGCAACGTTCTACATGGTGCTCCCTCCTTTTTCTCCAAAACACCCCGGCTCACCGGTGCTACTATTCCTCTGACACTATTTTGCACGCCGCCATCGCACCGGACCTTCGCCGGCGACGCAACCACCACCATTGGTTCTCGTCTTGCTCCCGGGATTCCATTTTTGTGGTTCATCGGCCGCATGTCCTTTTCTCTTGCTTGGCATCGCCATTTCTCCATGAGCTTCTGTTCACGTTGTGTGAGGACCCCAATTTATTTGGCTTGTAATGCTTAACCAACCACCTGGTCCTAGCATCACAAATCAAATAAGCGATCCTCGAGATATGTATACTTCGAAGCGATATACACACCTCGTTACAAAATTAGCGTCAACTCCATTCCAAACATAGAGTCCAAACACCACACTACCAAGCGGAAGATAAACAAATAGAAGAGGTTATTACGGACACAGCCGACCGGCCCAAAGATACACAAATACGAGAACGGCAGCGAAGCAAAAGTGCCATAAGATGGCTATAAACAAAGCCAATCGGTGTGCCTTCAACCCACAAGGCATCGGCCCGGACCGCCAAGACTAGTCGTCACCCACGGCGGCGGCCTGACTCACAGTGAGGCCCACGAGGCTCACCTTCCTCCTCTGCAACAAAACATCAAGCAAAGCACACGAGTACAAAGATTGTCTTTGTACACTTAAGGCGACGTGTGAACTAGCGGACACTGTTCGTATGCTACATGCGCTTATTTGGTGGAGGCCATATGTTTCATTTGCATAAAGCCAATTTTCATTTGCAATAAGGTATCTGATTTTAAAGGCAAGTTTGCAATTCATTTTAAGATTGAAATAACATGAAAGATAATAATAACAAAAGCGAAAGATAAACAACCTAGAAGTGACTATCCCAATAGTCACCACAACAATAACACGAATCCCAGTTCGTACCACCCATCAAGTTTTAATTTAAATGTTGTAGTCTAACTCTTGAAAAGCTTACCAAGCGTGTCCATCACCTAGGGCGAGGCTATTCGAATAGTTTTTAACCTGCAGGTGTACCATGTACCCACACTTCGGCCTTTAAGCCAAAGCACACTTCCGAAGGTATCTTTGTACAGCTAAGTCCTCGAGACTTTTTCCAATATTGTGTATTAACTACTGGCAGCTCGTATGGATAGAAACCCATACGCTTACATGGTAAAGCCGAAAAGACAACTACCCACTCAGGATAAAGCTTTTGGACAACTACCATGCTCCCACCTCCATCCCTCCTGCGACCTCCTGCGACCGGAGCCAATACACGCCAGAGTACTAGGTCAGAGAGGTCCATATACTCTAGTGTGGTTAGCACGCCGAAATGCTGGATAAAAATTCACTCACAAGATGTTCGGTCCTTAATTGACGGGCACCTTTCGATCACACCCAAAAGATCACACCAATCTTACCATTGTGCGCGTCCAAATCATTTTTGTTTTCATTTTTAGTTTTCAATTAAACATAGCGAAATCTTTGAAACATAAAGTTGTAGTAAATTTTGTGTGATCAAGGTTACCGACTAAGTCGATAACCTTGATTCTCTAGATAGCTAAGCATGTCTAAGCAAGTTGACCGGATCTACTAAGTGATAAGAGATCATCCGGCGACCTCGATCACAGCAAATAACCTAGGCTCGGTAGTAGAGGTCAATATTTTGTCTACAGGATATGCGACTCACAGTTTAACTAATCAATTTAACACAAATTAAGCGATGCATACATACAATTTGAAACAAAATATTAGACTTTAAAATCTTGGGATAAACATGATCAAGCGCTTTTTGTCTTGTTGCTCAAGTTGTTCGGAGGATCGTCCTCGGGGTTGCGCAAATATCGAAGCCTAACGATCGAACACAGCAGCAAATAAGGACGAATAACACCGACAAAACTCAAACATACAACAATCATCAAAACAAGCCAAAACTCACCAATGGCCTAAGCATGACATAACAAAATTTAAGAAACAAAGAACAAAACCTTTTAATTTATTAAGAATTTTCTAAATTATAAACACATCAAAACACTAGTTAATTACTTAACAAATTTTCATGAACAGAACCAGATATCTAAAACCTATCCTAACAATTAGTATACTGAAAATAGAATTTTCTGAGAATTGGGTTCATTGAATTTGGACAATTATTGAAAGAGATATGCATTTTCTAATTTAGAAGATACATAAGACATCATTTTATTAGCTAACAGATTTTTGCTCTGAGACATGGATGAAGCTAATTTTATCAAATAGTACACTTAAAATGAAAATTAACAAAGCTTGGTTTCATGCAATTTGGATAAAAATTGGATTAGTTATGCATTTTCTAAGTTTAAATGAATTAACGATTACAACAGAAAACATATTCTGAAATACTAAAGCATTAAATCCTTTTTCTACCCACACCAACTAGCCCCAGACATCGGCGGCGGGCGCGCGAAAATCTTGACGAGCGACCGGCCGGCCGAAAAGTGGCGTCGGCGTATTCTAAGAATCGTCTTGACTTGCAAAAGTGCAAACCTAACATACTCTCACGAAATCGCTTCCCACAGAGAAGCGCATTACGAGCTACACAAACCTAGCGACAACATGGACCCACATGGCGACTCGAGAGGAAATATAACGGTTGGATTAGAGTTTACTAAACACGATTAACGAGAGGACCCACATGGCGATGGCCGAACTAAACATGGTTTAGTGCTAGCGAATACCACCGTGGCTTTCGGCGGCGCGCGCGGGGCAGCGGCGCGCGCGCGGTGGATCGCGAACCGGGTTTCAAAGTGGCGAGTGATACCTTCGGGTTCACGAGACTTTGCGAACCCGATGGCGGCGGTCGACCACGGAGATCGGCGATGGTGGCGGCGAGCGGAGGCGGAGAAGAAAGTGCGGCCTTGGCGGAGAAGGCGCCACGGCGAAGAAAGCTTCGAGAAGGTGCGCGCCAGCTCGCCTTGACTCGGGAAGGATAAGCCCGACCACGGCGGCGATGGAGCTCGCGGCGGCGAAATGCTGCGGCGAATCACCGTCTTGCGAGGAAAGCGCCCACCGCCCACCATGATGTACCAAGGCGAGAAAGGAGCTCACGGTTGGACTCGAGAAAGGAATTGCGATTACGAGGACCAGCGCCGGCGAGGACTCACGAGCGCAAATGAGCTCGCGGGCCGAGATCACCGGAGGCGAGGCGAGCGAACTAGCTCCGGCGATACTGCTGGATGCCGAGAGGCTCGGGATGGGCAAAATGGATGCGGCGAGGAACAAGGAAGGCGGCGAAGGTTGCGGAAGCTGGCGACAACGAGGTGGTGGCGCGCCTCTCCTTCTTCTCGTGGCGAGAAGTGGGCGGAGGAGCAACAGGCGGGAAAGCGAGATGTGAGTGATCGCGGTGAGGTAATGAAGGTGCGCGACACCTCGGAGAAGGACAGCGGGCAAATAGGTGGCGTGGCGAGGTGCGTGGCGCGCATGCGATCGCCGAGCTCCGGTGAGGTGCGGAGAAGGCGAGGTGATCTTGACGGTGGGGTCCACAGCCGGCGTACGTGGCGGTGCGAGCCGATGGTTGGACTCGATCGACATCGCCGCGCCGTTGGATCACGAAATGGGCCGGTGAGATTGGTGTATGCATTCGGACGGTCGGTTGCGCAAGCGCAACGTGGATCGTTCGATTTGCATCGGACGGTCACGATCGATTGGACTTCGCGTAGCGAGTGCAGCTAGGCGGTGCGGCCGAGTCAAGTGGTGCGATGCGGTTTGAGTCGGACTCGGGTTCGAGCGACAAGCGATGTTTTCGATTTTTATTTTAAAAGCTGAGAGAGTTTAGGGAATTTTTAGAGATAGATCCGAGCTCCAAAATTCCAAAATTTTTATGGTAGCTACTTGAGACAGAGAACAACACTGCATAAATTTTCCAGAACTTTTATGCACTGAAAAGTTCTGAAGAAAATTCACAAGCATGCTGACCTAGGATTTGACAGATTTTCAACTAGTTTGACTTGGCCATTTGAAATAGCAAATAAAATCTAAAAATTGTGAAATAATTCAGGGAGGTAGATAGGATGATCAAGATGATAGGAAAAATAATTTCAGAGGATGATCACAAGTTTGAAAGCTAAGAATCTGATAACAACAATTTCCAATCACAAGAATTAAATTCTAAAAATTGGAAATTGCTAGGGAAAATTGTAGAACTTTCAAATGATTTGAAGAGACAGCAAAAGTTTTTATTTCTCCTCAAAATTTTACATTTGAAATACAAACCCTAAGTTAGGGCTGCTACAAATCTCCCCCCCTTACAGGAATCTCGCCCGAGATTACGATCATCGGGAGAAGAAGGATGGGTAATGCGCTCTTGAGAGCGATCTTCCCGCTCCCAAGTGGCTTCATCCTCGGAGTGGTTTGACCACTGAACTTTGAGAACTTGATCACACGGTTCCTCGTTCTGCGTTCGGCTTCTTCGAGGATCTGAGCGGGCGCTCACGATAAGGCAGATCTTCTGCACATCGATATTTTCCAATGGTGTTTCCTCAAGCTGGAATACGGAGGCACTTCTTCAATTGTGACACATGGAAAACATCATGCACCCCTTCAAGTGTAGTAGCAACTCCAAGCTGGTATGCAACGGCTCCCACTTTCTTGGCGGCCAGCGTCTGCCCGACATATCGAGGAGCGGTTTGCCCTTGACACGAAGCAGCGATGTCCTTGAGGCGAGACTTTGAGATACACAAAGTCATTGGTGGAAACTCAACTCACGGCGACGGCGATGCGCATAGCTCTTACGCACGGGTGAGCTATGCGCAAGCGCTCACGAATCAAGCGCACTTGACTTTCGCCTCATTGATCGAATCGGGCAAAGAAGCGTCTCTCACCAATTCGACCCGACTCAGCGGTGTTACTGCGTAGCCGTCCATACAAGGCCTCAAATGGTGCCATCACGAGACTAGCTGGAAGATTTGTTGTTGTAGGAGAACTTCGACAGCGGTAGGCACTTCTCCCAATTCTTCCCATAGGAAAGAACACAAGCAGACATATCTTCAAGAACTTGGTTGACTCGCTCCGTCGACCATCGATCACGAGGATGATAAGGTGAAATTTGAGCGAAGAGCGGGTCCCCATGGCTTCACGTAAAGCGTGCCATAGCCAGAAGTGAAAAGAGAGCCACGATCGACACAATCGTTCGTGGCACACCATGCAAGCTCACAATGCGGGAGATATAGAGATCACGCCAATCGGTGACAAGCGAGAGTGGTAAATCTTGGCGGAAGTCGCTACAACCGTCGATCGATCGATAACAACCTGGATAGCATCCTTCCTGAAGAAATGCAGGCGGACCGGTGATAAAATCCATGCCTCTGAAATCCACTTCCACTCTGGTATAGGCAAGGGTGGAGGAGACCTGCGGGATGATGCTCGACCTTGACGCGACAACATATGTCACATCGGCCACGAACTGGCAATCTCGCGCTTCATGCGAGTCCACGAATCTCTCGCGCGGATCTTGGTACATTTTAGTGGCCCGGGATGGATGGACAAAGGCGAATCATGGGCCTCTGAAGAATCAAATCCTGCAACTCTGGGACCTTTGAGACCACAAGATCTTTGCCCAAACCACACAACACAGTGCTCATCTTACGTGAAACACTTGGTGATCCATTCTGATGTTACGCTTAATTTTCCCACACCATCATCGATTCTTTGTCTTGCCTTGATTTGATCCACCAAAGTCGGTTGCACAACCAAGCGACAAGGAGCCATGCTCAACCAAACCCAAGTTGAGGCAGAAACTCGCAAGAAGTGCGGTTTGTTGCTCTTGGATCATTAAAGTATTGCGGTATACCTTTCGGCTAAGTGCATCGGCAACCACATTGGCCTTGCCGGTGATCACGAATACCCATGTCATAATCTTTGATCAATTCTAGCCATCTCCTCTGCTCGAGGTTGAGATCTGTTGAGTGAACAAATATTTCAAACTATTGTGATCGGAATACACCTCACAGTGATTCTTGATCGAGATAATGCCGCCAAATCTTGAGTGCATGCACCATAGCGATAACTCTAAATCATGGGTGGGATAATTGAGCTCGTGAGGTCTCAAGCGCACGGATGCATAGGCAACTGCCTTGCCTTCTGCATAAGAACACATCAAGTCCCGGGCGAGAGGCATCGCCAATAAATATCGAAGCTCTTATGGATATCACGAAGAGTGAGGTGAAAGTGAAGTCAGCCATTGTTTGAGCTCTGAAAGCTCTCATCACAAGCGAGGTCCACACAAACTTCTTGTCCTTTTTGAGCAATTCGGTCATTGGCTTTGCGATTTTGGAGAAGTTCTCGATAAAGCGGCGGTAGTAGCGCTAAGCCAGAAAACTCCACATCGATGGATGACTTGGTTGCCCCAAGATAGAACGTCGCCGACCTTCTTTGGGATCCACGACTATGCCTCGGTGAAAGAACATGGCCCAGAATGCCACTTCCTTCAACGAACTACGCATTTCTTTGAACTTACGCATACTGGTTGGTGCTCATAATTTGCCCAAAACAATCTTGGATGCTCGGCATGCTCGCTTGATCTTGGAATAGATAAGAATATCATCAATAAAGACCACCACAAATTTATCCAAATACTCCATGAATACTGAATTCATAAGGTTCATGAACAAGGTTTGGAGCATTGGTTAAGCCAAAGGACATGGCGGTGTACTCGTCTGACCCATAACGAGTAGTGAAAGCCGTCTTGGAATATCCTCGGATCGATCGACTGATGATACCCCATTCTCAAATCAATCTTTGAGAACACACAGGCTCCGATCAAGCGATCAAGCAGATCATCAATGCGGGGCAAAGGGTATTTGTTCTTCACCGTCACCTCATTGAGGGCGGTAATCAACACATGCGCAAAGTCTTGTCCTTCTTCTTCACAAAGATCACCGGACACCCCAAGGAGATGGCTGGGACGGATGAAACCCTTTGCTTGGAGCTCACCAAGTGCTTCTTCAATTCTTCTAGCTCATTGGGAGGCATTCGATCTGGCGCCTTGAAATCGGGCGATGCCGGGCAGCAACTCGATGACAAACTCGGATGTCGAGCCGGAGGCATCCGGGTAAATCATCGGAAAAACATCCTCAAAGTCGGATACTATGGAAACATCCACGAATTTGCAAGGTGGCTTTGCTTCTAATGCACATAGATCACGGACCACTGAAGGCGTGGCGAAAACCCGACTGCTCACTGAAGAGCTGGTAAGATAGACAATCTTCACGGCACAATCGATTTGCCCCAAGTGTTGGGACAACCAATCCATGCCAAGAATCACATCGGACTCATTGAATAGGCGGAATAAGGTTTGCCAAAATCCCACTCCTTCGACTCTGATAGGAACATCCCGACAACTGTAAATCGGCTCTCATTTCCGACCAGGGAGTGGATGAGCAAAGGAACTCCCAAAGGAACACGGTGAAGACTACTAGCAGCAGACAAATGATCTTGAAATAAAGAATGCGATGCTCTGAATCAAATAATATCTGCGGCGGGGAGAATTAACAAGAAGTGTACCCATCCACGACATCTGGCGCCTCCGAGCCTCCTCGGTGAAAGGTGGTTGACTCGACCATTGCTCGCACCACAGGGCTTCGGATCATCTTACGTCGGTGGATGACCACTCCCGCCGCGTCCTCCATTAGGGCGAGGGGCCGCTGCAACACTCGAGCGAGCATTCGCATAATGGCCCTTGTTGTGGCAGCGAAGGTAACCTCGGCGGCGGATTGCGGCGCTGCTCTGTCTTGGATCGCGGCGCGCGTGGTTGGCTCCCACGGCTGCGGTGGGCGAGGCGCGTGCGGATGGCCTCGGCGCCGGTGGAGCAAAAAGAGCGGGCCACCGGTGCTGGCCCGGCCAGAGGCGAGTGAGGTGGCGTGGCGATCGATGTGCCTCCCATTTGCTCTTGCGGGACTACGCCAGCGCCTTTGCCTTATGCTCGGCAACAATGGCCTTATGTACGAAGACACGAAAGTCGGAGAAGTCCACAATAGATAGCTTGTCCTGCGGCTCCTCGGACAAGCCATCCATAAACTTCTCTGTTTAGCCTCATCTCGAGGCTACCTCTCCCGGAGCATAACGAGGCGGATGATTAAACTCGTGATAGATACTCAAATCACGCAGTTTGCGCCCTTGCTTGGCGCGAGGAACTCCTTCTTCTTGACTTCATCGGGCCATCGGGGATGTGGGCGACGAAAAGCCGATCGAACTCCTCCCACGCGACCACATGGCGCGGGTGCATGGCGAGATAGTTCTCCCACCATGAGAGTCTTTGCGCCCTCAAGTGGTGGAACGCGAAGAGTGCCTTATCCTGCGCTGGCGAGCTATGTTGAGCTTCCGCTCAACCATGCGCGACCAATCATCCGCATCGAGAGGGTCCTCGGAGGCGGGAGAAAGTCGGCGTGTGTACGGAGGAACTGCGCAAGTCCCCATGGTCCGGTGGCCGCCACCACGGCGAGAGTGGAGGTATTCCTAGCAATAACCTCTAAGATGCGCGTGGTCCATGCGGTTTCGCTCGATCGGCGAGCACCTCACCATGGTCGGAGGAGGAAGCTCCTCATCATGACCGATCTGGCGGCCGCGCGCGTTCTCCGGTCATCTGTTTTACTAAGACAAGTTAACAATAGCCTGAAAACAAGAAGTCGACAACCTCACGCAAATAACTTCTGATAGCACAAAACAAACACAAGACTTTTAAGTTACAAAACCAATGACAAAAATCGGGCATTTAGCAAACTCATATCTTACCCTTATGCCCCACAAATTTTAATTAGACTAATTCTCTATGGTTCTCCCAAAGACCGATTCTACCAGTAGTAACTATCTTTTGAAAGGAAGGAGAGAAACCAAGTTTTAAACTCAAATTAGAGTAAGATGAGAGTAGAAGACTAAGATAGGTAAGGAGTAAAATCGAGAATCGCTTAGGATTTCATAAACCCTTTTATACTTTGAAATTAAGCTTTTCAAAATATCCTAAAAACGACTATGCTTGGGTTGCTACGGTCAGAATGGCTCGATACCAACTTTGTGAGGACCCCAATTTATTTGGCTTGTAATGCTTAACCAACCACCCGGTCCTAGCATCACAAATCAAATAAAGCGATCCTCGAGATATGTATACTTCCTGCAGCGGTATACACACCTCGTTACAAAATTAGACGTCAACTCCATTCCAAACATAGAGTCCAAACACCACACTACCAAGCGGAAGATAAACAAATAGAAGAGGTTATTACAGACCGCAGTGAGCCGACCGCCCAAAAGATACACAAATAACGAGGAGCAGTGGAAGCAAAAAGTGCCATAAGATGGCTATAAACAAAGCCAATCGGTGTGCCTTCAACCCACAAGGCATCGGCCAGGACCGCCAAGACTAGTCGTCACCCACGGCGGCAAGATGACTCACGTATGAGGCCCCGAGGCTCACCTTCCTCTCTGCAACAAAAACATCAAGCAAAGCACACAGTACAAAGATTGTCTTTGTACCCGCAAGACCGACGTGTGAACTAGCGGACACTGTTGTGTATGCTACATGCGAGGCTTATTTGGTGGAGGCCATATGTTTCATTTGCATAAAGCCAATTTTCATTTGCAATAAGGTATCTGATTTTAAAGGCAAGTTTGCAATTCATTTTTAAGATTGAAATAACAGTAAAGATAATAATAACAAAAGCGAAAGATAAACAACCTAGAAGTGACTATCCCAATAGTCACCACAACAATAGCACGAATCCCAGATTCGTACCACCCATCAAGTTTTAATTTAAATGTTGTAGTCTAACTCTTGAAAAGCTTACCCAAGCGTGTCCATCACCTAGGGCGAGGCTATTCGAATAGTTTTTAACCTGCAGGGTGTACCATGCACCCACACTTGGATCGCCTTTAAGCCAAAGCACACTTAGAAGGTATCTTTGGCGTGACTAAGTCCTACGAGACTTTTTCCAATATTGTGTATTAACTCTGAGAGCCTCGTATGGATAGAAACCCATACGCTTACATGGTAAAGCCGAAAAGACAACTACCCACTCGGGATAAAGCTTTTGGACAACTACCATGCTCCCACCTCCATCCCTCTGCGACCTCCTGCGACCGGGCCCAATACACGCCAGTACTAGGTCAAGAGAGGTCCCATATACTCTAGTGTGGTTAGCACGCAGAAATGCTGGATAAAAATTCACTCACAAGATGTTCGGTCCTTAATTGACCGGGCACCTTTCGATCACACAAAAGATCACACCAATCTTACCATTGTGCGCGTCCAAATCATTTTGTTTTCATTTTTAGTTTTCAATTAAACATAGCAAAATCTTTGAAACATAAAGTTGTAGTAAATTTTGTGTGATCAAGGTTCTTGACTAAGTCGATAACACTTGATTCTACGATAGCTAAGCATGTCTAAGCAAGTTGACCGGATCTACTAAGTGATAAGAGATCATCCAACCTCGATCACGACAAATAACCTAGGCTCGGGTAGTAGAGGTCAATATTTTGTCTACGAGGATATGCGACTACGGATTTAACTAATCAATTTAACACAAATTAGCGATGCATACATACAATTTGAAACAAAATATTAGACTTTAAAATCTTTGGATAAACATGATCAAACGCGCTTGCACAGGCTTTGTTGCTCAAGTTGTTGCGGAGGATCGTCCTCGGGGTTCGCAAATATCGAAGCCTAACGATCGAACACAACGACAAATAAGGACGAATAACACCGACAATACTCAAACATACAACAATCATCAAAACAAGCCAAAACTCACACAGCAGCCTAAGCATGACATAACAAAATTTAAGAAACAAAGAACAAAACCTTTTAATTTATTAAGAATTTTCTAAATTATAAACACATCAAAACACTAGTTAATTACTTAACAAATTTTCATGAACAGAACCAGTATCTAAAACCTATCCTAACAATTAGTATACTGAAAATAGAATTTTACAGAATTGGGTTCATTGAATTTGGACAATTATTGAAAGAGATATGCATTTTCTAATTTAGAAGATACATAAGACATCATTTTATTAGCTAACAGATTTTTGCTACAGAGACATGGATGAAGCTAATTTTATCAAATAGTACACTTAAAATGAAAATTAACAGCACTGGTTTCATGCAATTTGGATAAAAATTGAATTAGTTATGCATTTTCTAAGTTTAAATGAATTAACAGTGCAACAGAAAACATATTACAGAAATACTAAAGCATTAAATCCTTTTTCTACCCACAGCCAACTAGCCCCAGACACTGACAGCGGGCCCGCGCGAAAATGCTGACCAGAACAGCCAGCCCGCCGAAAGTGACGTCGAAGGCGTATTCTAAGAATCGTCTTGACTTCAAAGTGCAAACCTAACATACTCTCACGAGAAATACGCTTCCCAACAGAGCGCGTTACGAGCTACACAAACCTAGCGACAACATGGACCCACATGGCGCGACTCGAGAGGAAATATAACGGTTGGATTAGAGTTTACTAAACACGATTAACGAGAGGACCCACATGGCGATGGCCCGAACTAAACATGGTTTAGTGCTAGCCAATACCACCGGCGCTCGCGCCGCGCCGCGAGGACGGCGGCGCGGCGCGCGGTGGATCTCGCGAACGGCGGGTTTCAAAGTGGCGAGTGATACCTTCGGGTTCACGAGAGACTTTGCGAACGATGGCGGCGGTGCGACCCGGAGATGCCGGCGATGAGCTGCGGCGAGCGGCAGGCGGAGAAGAAAGTGCGGCCTTCGCGGAGAAGACGCCACGAGCGAAGAGAAGCTTCGAGAAGGTGCGCGCGGCTCGCCTTGACTCCGGAAGGATAAGCCCACGACCACGGCGGCGATGGAGCTCGCGGCGGCCGAAATTGCTGCGGCGAATCACCGTCTTGCGGGAAGAAGCGCCCACACGCCCACCATGATGTACCAAGGCGAGAAGGAGCTCACGGTTGGGCTCGAAAGGAATTGCGATTACGAGGACCAAGCGCCGAGGCGAGGACTCACCAGAGCGCAAATGAGCTCGCGGGCGAGATCACCGGGCGGAGACGAGCGAACTAGCTCCGTGATACACTTGGATGCGGAGGCTCGGGATGGGCAAAATGGATGCGGCGAGAACAAGGAAGGCGGCGAGAAGGTTGCGAAGCACAAGCGGCAACGAGGTGGTGGCGCGCCTCCTTCTTCTCCGGCCGGCCGAAGTGGGCGGAGGGGAGCAACACGCGGGAAAGCGAGATGTGAGTGATCGCGGTGAGGTAATGAAGGTGCGCGACACCTCGGAGAAGGACACGCGGGCAAATAGGTGGCGGCGAGTGCGTAAGCGCGCGTGCGATCGCCAGGCGAGCTCCGGTGAGTGCGGAGAAGACGAGGTGATCTCGGCGGTAGGGTCCACACATCGGCGACGTGCGGTGCGAGCGATGGTTGGACTCGATCGACGCGCACCGGCCGTTGGATCTGAAATGGATGGTTGAGATTGGTGTATGCATTCGGACAGGTCGGTTGCGACGCATAGCGTGGATCGTTCGATTTGCATCGGACGGTCACGATCGATCGGACTTCGTAGCAGCAGCAGCTAGGCGGTGCGACCGAGTCAAGTGGTGCGATCAGTTTGAGTCGGACTCGAGTTCGAGCCCACAAGCGAGTGTTTTCGATTTTTATTTTAAAAGCTGAGAGAGTTTAGGAATTTTAGAGATAGATCGAGCTCCAAAAATTCCGAAATTTTTATGGTAGCTACTTGAGACAGAGAACAACACTGCATAAATTTTCCAGAACTTTTTATGCATTGAAAAGTTCTGAAGAAAATTCACAAACATGCTGACCTAGGATTTGACCAGATTTTCAACTAGTTTGACTTGGCCATTTGAAATAGCAAATAAAATCTAAAAATTGTGAAATAATTCAGGGAGGTAGATAGGATGATCAAGATGATAGGAAAAATAATTTCAGAGGATGATCACAAGTTTGAAAGCTAAGAATCTGATAACAACAATTTCCAATCACAAGAATTAAATTCTAAAAATTGGAAATTGCTAGGGAAAATTGTAGAACTTTCAAATGATTTGAAGAGACAGCAAAAGTTTTTATTTCTCCTCAAAATTTTACATTTGAAATACAAACCCTAAGTTAGGGCTGCTACACGTTGCATGGCAAGCAACAGTGCCATGCAAGCTAGTCCATGCATGCACATGCATCTCATTTTTGAGAATTTATTTTCTACAATTTCGTTCTCCCTCATACGAACTCTGATTCCATCGATTCAACTTCCTAAATTCATATAAAGTTGATACCTTCCTCCCAGTATTTATTTTATATTTATTTTATATTTTCTTTGGATTTTATTTGATTGTTATTTGGATTCAGATCGTTTACGCGTATAGATTTCGACGACTTCGGACGACCGGATTTCGATGCCGTTTAAAAACAACATCACCTCATCAAACAAGGCAAGTTATACCCTTGATCATATTGATCCCATTATTTCAAATTATTTATATTCTGTGTTAAATTATTACTTCATGCATATGATTATACAATTATTATAATTCCCTGTTTTAATTGCTTAGTTATTCCAATTCTCCTTGTATGGCCAATTTGAATGTTGAACGTGAATACCTTGTCACCATTAGACAAAATGATACTAAAAAAATCAAATGCTTAGCCAATGCTTAGATCAAATCTTGTGTTTGTGAAGTTTTTAGCCAAATCTCTCAAATTTGAATTAAATTGGATCTATGGTATTGTTTTACCATAGAAGGTTTATAAAATACTTTTACTTGGAAAAATCAAATAAAAATGGGTTTGGACTTGGGCGAAATAGATGATTGGTGGGTGCAGGTTTATGCACGGGCTTAATTTTGGTTAAGATTAAGACCAGGGTTTGTTTTAAAAGACGCCCAAGTCAATTGAGCACCGGCCTCTGAGTGTTCCTTTGCTATGCCTATAATGGGCTACGCCTCACCGTACTACCACATGTCCTCAGTATGGGGAGTAGGACCTGGCTTATTAATTTATGATACCTCATTGTTATTTGTGCTATGTTGTTGGCGTGGGTGTCGGTCAGACAGTAGTCCCACGTGACGCAAGAGGGGGCTCCCGGAGGACGGTTAATCCAATGGAAGCGAAACCTTAGCGGGCATAAATACTTTAAGGTAGAACTTTGTAAAGGCCTTATCACGTGCTCTAAACTGCTTACCTTAGGTAGTGAGTGGTGGTATCGACGGATGCCGAACAAACTAGAGAAGTCGTGTCTTGTGGGTAAAGTTGTACAACCTCTGCAGAGTGTAAAACTATTCGAATAGCCGTGTCCACAGTCATGGATATGCTAGCAAAGCCACTCAAAATTAGACTTTGGTTTTGTTTGAAAAAGACTTCTTCAAACTGGTTTACCCAAATGGAAATTGGGCGGGAAGCTATGTGATAGGAGGGTATCCTTCACCATTCATGTGTGAATGTTATCTGACTATAAAATTAAGAATCTATAAAATGAATTTTAGTTATAGAAAATATTTAAATAAAACATTGCTTTATGCAAATTAACTATATAAGCCTTCCTTTGAGATATCCATGTATGCATGTCATTCTGTTATTTGACAGGTGTAACTTGCGAGCACGGTAGTAGTGCTCATACTTGCTTTATGCAAACAAATTTCAGAGGAGAAGGACTTTGTTACCAGTGTGGATCTCGACGACTAGGCCGCTACCCCAGTCGATTGTCTGTGGCAGATTGCTGGACTCTACTACTTCTTCGTCTTCCGCTGTGTTCTTTATTGTTGGCTTGTAAGCCTCTTTTGTAATAAACTCTGTTGATTATTAATAAAATTATGATATGAATTTGTTACCATATTTGTTTACTGTGTGAACTAGCTACTGATCATGGGACTAGTTCGAAAATGCATAGAGGATTTGGGAGAGTTACTCCCGGGTCCTTACAGGGTGTCGTGAGAGTGTTCTGTGTCGGCTAGCTCACTCCGGGTGCACCATGCAGCTGTGAAGCCCCTACGGAGACCTAGCTGCTCTCGTCGTGCAAAGGCCCACAGCCCGATCACCATAGTGTTCACCCCTACTTGAACTAGAAGTCCTCAGAATGTGATTCCTTGTGCGACACCACCTCCTCGTCCCAAAGGGGTGTACGAGCTGTGAAACAGCACATTATCCATGTAAACATGACAAAAATGATGAAATAGTATGTTATGCATGCAAACAATATAGACATACCTCGTCGCATGAAGGTAGCAGACGGCTCCGCGTACTCCTTCCCCGTGTACGGGTGAAACTCAGGACCTGTCAGAAAATTACCGTTAGTAACTAGCCCACCCTAATAACATCACCCACCCGAACAACCACAACAAGTAGGCTTCAAAGTGCATCCTCACTGTGTACTCGGGTGCGTCCTCTACCATATGCTCCAGCTGCAATAAGATAGAGACACATCACTAAGTTTCACAAAGCAATTGAAGCGGAACGACAAGAGTTATAAAAACTTACATAGAACTGACAGATCTACTTCAGCGATGGCCTGTGGGTACTGCTGAACTCCCTATAGCTGGTGTTGGGTGAAAGCACCCCTTGGAACCTCATGAGGAAGTCTGTGCGCCACGTGGCCGGGTCGTCATGCGTCGCCAAGGGGAAGCCCGCATAGGGCAACCTGGTCAGGAAGGTCACGTCCTGAAGCGTCGGCGCCATCTCCCCGCACAGGAGGTGGAACGTGTGCGCCTCCAGCCTCCACCAGTTAACCAGTACCGTCAGGAGGCACCGGTCATACGGAAAGCGCCTTGATGTACGACCATCGCCCGCGCGGGCCTGGTCATCCTCCCGTGGAAGGAGGTCTGCCGCTCTCAACCAGCGTCGAAAAGATTAAGAACAAATGCAAGTCCACCCAAAGTAGTCAGACTACAATTGAGTACATAAAGATCACAGCAACACGTACCTCGAAACCCAACATAGGTCCACCCTCCATGCCCTCATGGGCGTGCGCAACCGCAACGCACTAAGCTCAATCGCTGCCTCGCCCTCTTGGAGGAGGATGGTACTAAGGTGGCTATGGTGATGTGCGTCAATGGCCAGTTAAGCAACTCATACGGATACTGCATAGCATATCCTGGGTCCGCCATACCTGAAAATTCAGTGCATACATTGTAAATAGTACGAAACATATACAAAAAATAATAAGAAGCAACATTAACAGAATATTTACTATGCATAAATGAAAACCAAAATTAAGTTCGGACTATTTTGATTAAGCTCTACATGCCCTATTTAGCTACTCTGTAATTTTTATAAATTTTTGAGTAAAATACACTGTGGGTTCCTAAACATGGCAAGGGGGGTTCACTTAGGTCCCTAAACTTTAAAAGTGTCCAATCAGGTACCTAAACTATTTAAGTGGTTCATAGGAGGTCCAAAAGAGCCCAGGCTGGCCTTGACCAGTGATGTGGCCGGTTGATCGCTGATGTGGACGCTCCACCTCACTGCACCTCTCACTACACCACGTCACCACCTTTCCCCTCCTCTCTCTCTCCCCAAATCGCCACCGGCTGCAGCGCCCTCCCCCTCGTCCTCCTCCCGAGCCACCGTCGGCCTCCCTCGCCCTCCCGAGCCGCCGCCTCGCCCTCCCCGACCCGCCACGCCTCGTCCTTCCCCCGTCTTGGCGCCCTCGTCCTCCCCCGCCGCCACCTCCTCCCCTGGATCCGCGTCGTCGCCCCACCTCCTCCCTCCTCCCCGGCCCCCTTCTTCTTCTCCTCCCCACACGGCGTCGCCCCCCTTCCGAGTGCATGGGAGGTCTCCAGCGTGGCCTTCTTCTCCCACCGCCACCGGTTGCAGCGCCGCCCGACGCGGCCCGCTCCGCTCCCTGCGCCCGGTCCTCCGACGCATCCCGACCTAGAGGTTGACGATGATGAGGCGTGCACGGAGGGGCTGTGGTTCTTCGTGAGCGTGCTTGTGCTCGTGTTCTCGAAGTGGTGGATCTGAGGCAGCGGCGGCTTGGAGGCAGACCATGGTGCGGAGGGTGGCCTCGTCTCCTTCCCGGCCCCACGAGGGAGGTCACGCCACGTCCCGCACCATCCCGAGCAAAAGCACCCAATAAATTGAAGGATTTCCCCACCGGAGCTTGCGCCAACTCCGTCTTTATCAATTCCGCGCCAAACCCGCTGTCACGACCTCTTCTTCTTGCTCGGTAGGTCTCCGGTCAATTCTTCCCTTCTAGATCACCACCATAACGCCCTCTAACCTTTTCCCCCACCCACTGGATCTCTCCCTCACTTGAATGATGCCCCCATGGTGAGCCCTCCGCGCCGCCCATGGTTCATGCTGCCGGCCCGATTTGGCCACACCCCACCGCCGGCAACCACTCCAATGGGTTCCCCACACCCGGCCGGAGCTCATACGTGCGCTGCTGTAATATCCCAATTTTCTGAGTTTAAAAATCTTTTAATAGTTAGTAGGGAGAAAATTCACCAGTTGGATTTATTTGACTTAAAATTCAAAAGCTTAATATTGAACTTTACAATAAAAAATATTTAATGTGAATAATCCCAACATGAACAATAGTCAAAACTATTTTATTTGGGTCCTAGGTGCTCAGATATATTTTCTAGATTTTTCTAGAATTTTTCTGAGTTCATTTGCTATTTTCTTTTGCTTATTTGAATTTATGGTATTTTCTAAATTAGAAAATGTATTTAAATTCTCATAAAACCCCTCGGCGAATTCTTTCCCGCCCACTCTGTTCCTAAACCCACCCACACCGCCCAACTCCGCGCACAAGAGCACCTCCGACAGTGTGCACCCTACCGCACCCACTGCTTTCTCTCTCTCTCTTTCCTTCGAGCGCCCGATCATCGCCCACCGTCCGATCAACAATGCATGGCCGGATGCGCGTGTGTTAACCGGAGGTTCGAACGCCCTTTGTTTGTGGACCGCTCGATCTTAGATGGACGATCGATCTTAAGTCCGCTTTCGCGGTCGCGCTTTTCGACGCGCCGAAGTCCGAGCCCTAGCCGGCGACGTGTGGGTCCCGGCTTGCCACGCCGTCTTCGCTCCCGAATCCGTTGGGATACGATCTCCGCCGCCGACTCCCGTTTTGGGCGTTCGTGCCCTGGACTCTCCCAGGCCTCTGGGTATAAAAGGGGAGGTAGCACTCGGCCTCCGCATCTCAACCCTAGCCGCCTTTGCCCTCGCGCCAAACCCTAGCCGCCGCAGGCGCTCAAAGTTCAATATGCGCCGCCGCCAACTCCGACGAGCTCTTCCACCGCAACTGGAGTTGCTCGAGCTTCGTGGTCCGCGCCGCCGGCATCGCACAGAGCTGCGCTTCACCTTGGTGGCCTTCGTTTCGCCGGAGCGTCACCGGAGCACCGATCCCGTCGAGCCCGTAGCCCCTCCGCCGCTTAACGCTCGCGCGCCACCACGACGCTCCCACCACCGGTGAGCACACCTACGAAGTTCTCGTGCCACCCCGCCACGCCGGTACCACTCACCGCCGGTGAATCGCGCCGTTCGCGGAACCCTCGCCTCCGAGCACCGCCGCTCTGTTGTTGTCGCGCCACCGCCACCACCCATGTCGCGATCGCCGCCTACGTGTCGCGTGTGTGGCACCCAGTCGTCGTCCACGTGCACGCGTGCGTGGGCAGTCCACCGGTGTGTGTTATACCAATTCGATGGTGTGTGTTATACCAATTCTATGTGAGCTGGTATAGCGGGAAAGCACATCGGGAATATCAATGTTTGAGATGAAGTTTCCGAACTGTTTTGTTACGATTGGTGCTTGCTACACTAGTTGTATCTTGTGGGTAAAGTGTACAACCTCTGCAGAGTATTAAATCAATCTATTCGAATAGCCGCGTCCGCGGTCATGGACATGCTCGGGGATTTCACACGAGGGGTAGTTTTCATAAAATGTTTGGGATGGAAGCTGTGTGACCTCAATCATATGGCTATGTGAAATAATCTGTTTTAGCTGTGTGTCTTTGTGGAAACAATTGTTAAATTATTATTGTCTATTTGTTTTGAATTATGCTTTCAATCTATTATTCGTATTCAATTGCAAATGTTGCTTTTATGCAAAAGAGCCACATAAGCCTTTTTCTCTGAAATAAGCCTGCATCTATACATTGCATTCTGTGGTATGATTTGCGAGTGCACGGTTGTGTACTCACGCTTGTTGTAAAACTTGCGCCCAAACCTCTGTAAGAGGAGGAGTCTACGCCCGCTTCGAGGAGGAGTTCGCCAAGGTTGTTGATCGTTAAGGTCCGGATCCCACGGTTGCCTCGTGGTGAATTGGTGGGATCTACGCTGAGTTATTTCCATTCTCGCTTGCTTTATTCTCTCATTAGCCTGCGTGGCTTAATAAGTGTAAACTCGACCATAAGGTCAAAACCCTTATTTGTTATTCAAACTAATCGTTTACTTTATTTATCGCTTGTGTGGATCGATATTTACCTATGTTAACCTCAGTGCACTAGCTTGATCCTCGACTAGTGCAAGATACAGAGGGTTCCAAAATCGAAATGGGTTCCGAATCGAAATTCCGGTCCCTTGACCTTAGTTAGGTGGTATCTTTAGAGCCATATTTTCTAAAGGAAAAATTAACTTGCAGGTCTTGACCTTAGTTAGATTGGCCGCCTTTAGAGTGTCCAAACTATTTTCTAAAGGAAAATTTAACTTGTAAGGTTAATTAATTGCTTAACTCTCCTCATATCTCTCTTTTCCGCCAAACCAATCAACTTTTGCTATAATTGTAACATCCCAAAGTTATGTTATCAACATCCAACCGGGCCTAAACCTCGACGCCATTCTTCTTCTTGGCCCACTCACTGTGTGACCACCGCCGCCGCTTTCTCTCTCCCCACCGTCCGATTTGAATCTGACGGCTATCTCTCTCACCATCCCTTCTCCCACCGTTGGATTGAGAATCCACGGTCAAATCTTGAAGCACCTTCACGCCCTCTTCATTGAACCCTCCGATCTACATCGGACGGTCGCCGCGATCCCCGCCACACGTCATTCCATCGGATGGATGCGCGCGCTTTCTTCTTCCCGCGCCCTCGCGCCTCACCCCGCCGTCATCACGCCGCTCGTCTCATTTGCGGTGTGAATGCATTTGCCCCGCATCGCCCCCATTTGCGGTCATTTGCCCCCTCGTCCGCGTGCGAAATCGCCGGAGCCGAATCCGCCGTCGTAAACCCCGCGCCACCGATCTCGCTCCCCTCTCCTCCCCGAGCCCTATTTAAGCGAGCACCGGGAGCCCTCTTCCTCCCTCAGCTCGCCGCCACCACCCACTCTCCCCCTCTCGCCTCCATCTCGCCGAATTTCGAGGTTTTGTCGCCGCCGACCGCCAGCACTCCGCCGCCTCTAGCGCCGCCGCCGCGTCCTCGCCACCGCCACCTTCGGCATCACCGTGCCTCCGCCGTACCGGTGCGCACTCGCCATCACCGAGCGCCACGAGTTCTATCGCCGCCGCAGCCCAACACCGCCGCTTTTGACCACGCCGCCGGCCGTCGCTTCGCGTCTCGCACCCGAGGTGAGCACCGACTCGGTGAAGCCATCTCGCCCTCCCGTACTCTCGCGAGGCCATCTCGCCATCGCTTCGCCGGTCGGACGCCGAGCCGCCGCCGCTTTTGCTCACGTGGCATCGCCACTCCTGCCGCCACCGCGTTTGCCACCTCGGCGCCACGCCGTCGCGATTCGCCGCGTGGCGCCACGTCAAGCCACATGCGCACGGTCCACCCGCACTGATTCTTAGGCTCGGTGAACTGGTTCACGCGTGAGCCAAGTCACCGACATGGGGCCCCATGTCGCTGGTCGATTTCATTTTCCTTTACAAATTTAATTCGGCCGGGAAAAGAAAATCCCTGATGATGTCAGCCTTGCGCAATAAACCGATTTTCCTTTAGGAAAATAATGCAAGAAAATCAATAAAATCTTATTTTAGGGTTTATTTAAATTCAGAACTTCCGGGGTTCGTTCTCCCTCATACGAACTCCGATTTTGTCGATTCAAATTCCTAAATTCATATAAATTCAAGACCTAGCCAACCAAACAAAAATTATTTAATTTTGAGCTCTTTTGACCAGTATTTTTTGTAAACCCTAAATCTATCATTTCATGTAATTCCAAACTTCCAAAATTCATATCTTTTGCATTTAAACTCCAAATTGGGTGGTTCAAGTCGCAAAATCTTTATAAAATTATAATCTAGCTATCTAAACCAAAATCATGTGATTTGGAGTTCATTTGAATTGTTATTTTAATTTAGTTTGAATTTGGCTTCTTTTCACGTTAGTTTTCGACGACTTCGGAGAATCAGATTTCGACGCCGATTGAAGAGCAACATAAGAGGATTGATTTTGACTGTATGATCATCGTGATCGTACACTTGGACTACCAAGATAGTACTTGTGAGTACTAGGTGACTCGTTAAGAAAAACAACGCCACCTCAACATCGGGCGCTACATTAAGGTGATCTGTTAAGAAAACAACGCTACCTCATCAAGCAAGGCAAGTTATACCCTTGATCATATTGATCCCATTATTTTAAATTATTTATATTCTGTTTTTAAATTATTACTGCATGCTTATTTATATTCGGTAATATAAATTCATGTTTTTCAATTCATAGTTATACCTAAATCCTTTGTATGTTCCATGTTGATATTGAATCAAACACATTGACACCCTAGATAAAACATGGTTGATACGATAGTATGAACTAGGATCATTTAAACGTATTGCTTAGCCATGCTTATAGACCAAACTTGTTTCATTTGGGGAATTTCAGCCAACAATCAATTATTGTTTAAATTGTACCCTTGGCATTGGTGTGTCATGAGAGTTTTACAAATGACTTGAAAAGTAAAATAAAAATGGGTTTGGACTTGGGCGAAATGGATGATTGGTGGGTGCAGGTTTATGCACGGGCTTAATCTGGTCAGGGTTAAGGTCCAGGGGTTTTTATGGAAAGTCGCCCAAGTCGCTTAAGGACCGATCTTGAGCGCATGATGCTATGCCTTACCGTACCACCACATGTCCCGTGTGGGCGGGACTTGGCTAAATAATTTGTGATGTCTTAGTGTCATTTGTGCTATGTTGTTGGTATGGGTGTTGGTCGACAAGAGACCCATCCGCGCAAGAGGGGCTCCTGAGGATGGTCATCCGATGGTAGCGAAACCTTAGCGGGCATAAATACGTTAAGACGTAACATTGTAAAGGCCTCGTGATAATCACTTAGTCGCACACCTTCGAAGTGTGTCGACGGACATTGAAAGTTGATTATCTCTTGTGGGTAAAGCCGCACAACCTCTGCAGTGTAAAACTATTCGAATAGCCGTGTCCGCGGTTATGGACATGCTAGCAGAACTACTCAAAGTTAGACTTTGGTTGTTGTTTGAAAATAAACTTCTTCAAAACTGGTTTATCTAGATGGGAATTGGGCAGGAAGCCATGTGATAGGAGGGTATCCTTCACCATTTATGTGTGAATGTTATCTGACTATAAAATTGAGAATTTTATAAATTTTAGTTATAAAATAACTGCTTTGAAACTTAGTACCAGTATTTAAAAGAAATGCTGCTTTATGCAAATAAACCAATAAGTATTTCTATTGTTACATCCATATATGCATGTCATTACATTATTTGACGGTGTAACTTATGAGCACGGAAGTTGTGCTCATACTTGCTTTATGCAAACAAACATTTCAGAGGAGAAGAACTTTGCTACCGATGTGGACCTCGACGACTAGGCCGCTTCCCCAGTCGATTGCCTGTGGCAGATTAACTGGACCCTACTACTTCTTCGTCTTCCGCTGTGTTTATTTTATTGTGGGCCTATAAGTCTCCTTTGTAATCAACTCTGTTATTTATTAATAAAATTGTGATATGATTTTGTTACCATATCTGTTTACTGTGTGAACTAGCTACTGATCATGGGACTAGTTCAGAAATGCACAGAGGATCTGGGATATTAATCCCGGGTTCTGACAATAATCCTTTCTTTCCCCGCTGTTTTAAAGTTGCTCTTACCCTGTTCGTCTGTCTTGACAGATGCCTCGTCTCCAGAGCTATGGTGAGCGCACTGGAGGGTATGCCGCCGAGCTTTGGAAGTTCCTCCAGGGTTCTTGGAGATTTTGATCGTCCACTGTACGTCGGCAACAACTGGACAGTGAATGGACAAAACCGTGGAGTGATCTGTCGCCTGACGATCTACGCCAGGAGGAACGACAAGGCGAGCCAACCTTCGCACATCTCTGTGAGGAAGATCACTTGGCTGGAAGGTATCCAGGAGTCGTCGCGCTTGGCGATGTTGCGTATCTGCAACATCTACGCACGGGAGCTTCAAGACACCGTCTTCCGTTACCACCCCAGGGGTGTAGCCGTGGACTTGCCAGCACGCTACCCGTCCACACAGGAAGAGAGCAAAGCTACAGTCGTGCACCTTGCCCAATTCGTGGCCGCCCAGGAGGAAGCCTTGGAGAGGACCATCACGGAGCTGGATCATGTCTATGAAGCCTTGCAGAGAGCTGAGGAGAAAGTCGCCACTCTGCAAGAGATTCTCTACGACCAAGTTCCCGAAGAAGAGGAAGACCCCGAAGAGGATTCTGAAGAAGATCCGGAGGAAGACCCAGTGGAGCCAGAGGATGACGCAGAGCGGAGGAGCCACCAACCGGTGGCACCGGAACGCTGCTCTCGCCGCACCAGCCTGTGGCATCAAGATCGGTTGCCAAGATGCCGCTCACTTCCGAGTCTATACCGTCGAGCGCCGCCGCGGTTGTGGATGCTTTCGAGTGGTTGGTCTTAGTTTCATTGTTTAGGCTTAGCCGCCTGGATTCGATGAAGTCGCCTTTAGGCGTAGTTTTGTGTGCTTAGGTCGTTGTTTCTTTTGTGTGTAGTATGAGCCGCAAATGTCCTTAGGCATTTGTTGCACCATGCTAAGACCCTAAGTAATAAAGGTATTTCGTTGGAGTTTCTTGAGTGTGTTTTGTTGGGTTTAACTTACCCCGCTAGTTCTTAACTTATCTTGTGCTTGCTACCTTATCTAACCCATGGAGCTTCGCGG
Organism: Ampelocalamus luodianensis; assembly: GCA_036346255.1. NCBI lineage: Eukaryota > Viridiplantae > Streptophyta > Magnoliopsida > Poales > Poaceae > Ampelocalamus > Ampelocalamus luodianensis. Next base: position 43,234,481 of record CM070640.1, on the reverse strand, counting down.
ATGGTTCAAATTCGTCGATCTACGCTAGTGGTTCCGGCACCAAAGACCGAGAAGCAATGAGCAACCACCGCAGAGCGATTCCGCCACAAGCACCCCAATTGACTTGCAAAACTTTGGAGCTTTCATGGCGGCCTGACAGACTCGGTTGATGAATACCATGATGAATCGATGCAAGCTATGAACAACTGTGTCAACAACAACAACAATCGCGAAGATGGAGCCCACCGCTCATGGTCACCATGGACCATCCAAACTTGCGGAGTTTATGAGAACCCGCCCACCAACATTTTCTGGACACGTGTCTCCAGTGGAAGCAGATGATTGGCTCAGGGTTATCGAAAGGAAGCTGCTAATCACCCAGTGCAGCGATCATGAAAAGGTTTTGTATGCCACTCACCAGATGGAGGGCATAGCCGCTGAATGGTGGGAAAACTTCTGTGCCGCGCATGAGACGCCACAAGATATCACATGGGAAGAATTTTCTGCAGCATTTCGCTAGTATCATATACCAGAAGGCATTATCGATCTGAAGAATGATGAGTTCCGCACCCTCAAGCAAGGAGCTATGTCAGTGTCTGACTATCTCAACAAGTTTTCTCAGCTAGCTTGCTATGCAGCAGAAGATGTAGCCACAGATAAGGCTCGCCAGAGTCGCTTTTTGAAGGGACTAAACACTGGACTGCAAGTCAATCTGATCGCCCATACTTTTCCTGATTTCCAAGAGCTGGTCAATAAAGCCTTTGTTTTAGAGGACAAACGCAAGGAACTGGAAGATAACCGTAAACGCCGGATGGCTCAGCAAGGAAACCATCAATCACAGCATAGGGCTAGAACAGTTCCATCACAGTTCAAACGGTTTCCACCCTACACTTCGCTCGAGCACTGCACCAACTTCAAGACTTCGCCCACCGCCCAAAACTTCCACAACCTCGCACTCAAACCCCAACCCGGGAAGCAATCGCAAAGTGCACCAAAAGTCCATTATGCCTGCGTCAACCGACATTTTGCCAACCAAAGGTCCGCAAGGGGAACAATCACTCAGACGTTTCAACCTTGAGCTACGCCATCCAAGACGCCAGACACGAGCATCAACCAAGGAGCTTCACAAGTTGTTGGTCAAGCGGGAGGAGCACCACCGTCCGTGATCGAGGCCGTGTCAACCACGCCACTCGAAGGAGCCCAGAATCACCGGACGTCAGATCGGGTAAGTTTCGTTAACTCGAAGACTGCATCGCTTTGTTTGATTCGAGCTTCGCATTCGCTTGTTTCGGAATGTTTGCAACCAAGAATAATTTGGAAGTTATGCAACTTAAGCATACTCGTTAGTCCAATGCCCGAGCAGAGCTAAGGACTAGAGTGAGATGTTTAGGAGCTAAGTTACTCATAGTCGAGTTGAGTTTCTAGCCAACCTAATTGTCCTAGATACCCAAACCTAGATGTCATTCTTGGCATGGATTGGTTATCCAAGCACAAAGCCGTGCTAGATTGTGGCCAAGAGTCAGAATAATGAGGATGCCAAAGGAAGTAAGGTAGAGTTTCTAGCTACCTCAGTTCGTGATGGACATTTGCTAGTAAACAGCTTGAAGACACTTTCCTTGGAAGAAGTACCAGTCGTTAGCGAATATCCAGATGTGTTTCCAGAAGAATTATCAGGAATGTCACCGGATCGTGACATTGAGTTTGTCATCGACCTAGTGCCAGGGACCGCACCAATTTCAAAGAGACCTTATCGGATGTCAGTCGATGAATTGGTAGAGATGAAGAAGCAGATAGAAGAACTTCTTGAGAAAGGTTTCGTGAGACCTAGTTCGTTGCCATGGGGAGCGCCAGTGTTGTTTGTCAAGAAGAAAGATGGAAGCATGAGAATGTGTATCGATTACCATTCCTCAACGGTTACCATCAAGAACAAGTACCCACTACCCGGATAGATGATCCGCTTGATCGGATGAAAGGAGCCGAGTGTTCTCAAAGATCGACTGCGATCAAAGTTACCATCACCAAAGATTTGTCCTAAGGACATATCGAAGACCGCTTTCTCAACGCGGTATGGACATTATGAGTTCTTAGTCATGTCTTTTGGTCTGACTAATGCCTCTGCATACTTCATGAATATGATGAATAAAGTATTCATGGAATATTTGGACAAGTTCGTAGTTGTGTTCATTGATGATATTCTAGTGTACTCCAACTTGGAGGAAGAACACGCCGAACATTTAAGGATAATATTGGAAAAACTCAGAGAGCATCAGTTGTATGCCAAGTTTAGTAAGTGTGATTTTTGGAAGAAAGAAGTTGATTTCCTTGGTCATGTGATGACAGCCGAGGGAGTAGCAGTTGACCCCGGTAAAGTTAAAGCAGTGTTACATTGGGAGCAGCCCAAGACTATAACTCAGATTCGCAGTTTCTTGGGAATGGCAGGTTATTACCGCCGTTTTATCGAAGGATTCTCATCGATTGCTAAGCCTCTTACGCAATTGTTGAAAAAGGAGAAAAAGTTCACTTGGACTCCAGCCTGCGAAGAAAGTTTTCAAGAATTGAAGAAGCGTTTGACTTCAGCCCCAGTGCTGATTCTGCCAGATATTCGCAAGGATTTCGATATCTATTGTGATGCTTCGCGTCAAGGATTAGGATGCGTCCTGATGCAAGAAGGAAGAGTTGTTGCTTATGCGTCAAGGCAATTGAGACCTCACGAGGAGAATTACCCTACTCATGATCTGGAATTAGCTGCCGTAATGCATGCTTTAAAGATTTGGCGTCACTACCTTATCGTCCAGAATCGTGAAGTCTACATGCATCATAAGAGTCTAAAGTACATCTTCACCTAGTCAAATTTGAACATGAGACAGAGAAGATGGTTAGAATTGATCAAGGATTATAATCTTGGAATCCACTACCATTCCGGAAAAGCCAACGTAGTTGCAGATGCTCTAAGTCGTAAGAGTTACTGCAATGCTTTGGAAGTAAAGGAAAGTTGCCGTAACTTTATGAAGAATTTGGTGAAGCTAAGTTGTGTCCGGCGATTTGTAGCCAATTTGGAGGTACAACCACTACCGAGAAGCATATTCGTGAAGCACAACCAAAGGATCCTGTGTTGTTAGACATCAAGGTCAAAACGGCAGAAGGGAAATTTAAAGATTTTACCAAGGATGATCAAGACATACTCTGGATAAATGGTCGTATATGTGTACCAGATATCGATGGTCTAAGGCAGTTAATCTTAAAGGAAGCCCATGACTCAAAGTATTCGATTCACCCTGGAAGTACCAAGATGTACCAGGATATTAAGACTAAATTTTGGTGGCCAAATTTGAAGCGAGAAGTCGCAGAGTTCGTTGCTTTGTGCGACACCTGTCAGAAGGTAAAGACAGAACACCAGAGACCCGCAGGTTTGTTACAACCGCTGAAGATTCCAGAATGGAAGTGGGAAGAGATTGGAATGGATTTCATCACCGGTTTACCCAAGACCCAATCGGTTACGATTCGATCTGGGTAATAGTCGATCGTTTGACCAAAGTCGCCATTTCTGCCACCAAAACCACGCACTCGGAGATCGCCTTGCGGAGTTGTACATGGCCGAATTGTCGATTTGCATGGTGTGCCCAAGAAGATAGTATCGATCGAGGATCTCGCCACCTCTCGCTTTTGGCAAAGTTTGCATGAAGCTTTAGGTACCCATCCAATTTCAAGATTACGATCATCCACAAATGATGGATGGATCAAAGAGTTAACTGATATTGAGGATATGCCGAGAGCTTGTGCTCTAGATAATGTGCCCGATGGGATAAAAGTTTACCATATGCAGAATTCTCGTACAATAACAGTTATCAAGCCAGTTTGCAAATGTCACCATTTGAAGCTTTGTATGGCCGTGCCTGTCGAACCCCGTTGAATTGGTCAAACACCAACGCTCGATTCGGTCCGCATCATTCATGAAGCAGAAGAGCAAGTGGCCATGATAAGAGAAAGATTGAAGATAGCTCAGTCCAGACAGAAGAGCTATGCGGATAATCGTCGTCGTGATCTCAGTTTTGAACCCGAGGATTTCGTTTATCTTCGAGTTACCCCGCTTAGAGGTGTCAAAAGGTTTCATACCAAAGGGAAGCTTGCCCCTAGGTATGTTGGTCCGTTCAAGATTTTGGAACGCCGTGGAGAAGTTGCTTATCAGTTGGAGCTACTGCAGTCGTTAGCAGGAGTGCATGATGTCTTTCATGTCTCGCAATTGAAGAAGTGTCTTCGTGCGCTAGAAGAGCAAGCCCCGTTGGAATCAATTGATTTGAAGGAGGATCTTGCCTACAAGGAATAGTCAGTCAAGATTTTGGATGTCGCAGAGCGCCTCACTAGAAGCAAGACTGTTCGTTTTTGCAAAGTCCAGTGGAGCAACCACTCAGAAGGAGAAGCAACGTGGGAACGTGAAGAAGAGTTGAAAGCCGAGTTTCCTAGCCTTTTCTCTAGCTAGCCTGAATCTCGGGATCGAGATTCCTTTAAGGGGGGAGGTTTGTAACATCCCAATTTTCTGAGTTTAAAAATCTTTAATAGTTAGTAGGGAGAAAATTCACTAGTTGGATTTATTTGACTTTAAATTCAAAAGCTTAATATTGGAACTATTTTATTTGGGTCCTAGGTGCTCAGATATATTTTCTAGATTTTTTTAGAATTTTTCTGAGTTCATTTGCTATTTTCTTTTGCTTATTTGAATTTCTGGTATTTTCTAAATTAGAAAATGTATTTAAATCCTCAGAAAACCCCTCGGACCGAATTCTTTTCCCCGGCCCACTCCTGTTCCTAAACCCAGCCCACGCCGCCCCAACTCCGTGCACAAGACTCGCCTCCGCGACAGTGGACCCCACCGCCGGCCTCTGCTTTCTCTCTCTCTTCGGATCAACAATGGATGGTCGGATGCGCGTGTGTTAACCTGAGGTTCCGAACGTTCCTTTGTTTGTGGACCGCTCGATCTTAGATGGACGGCCGATCTTGAGTCCGCTTAGCGGTCGCGCCTTGCGCGCGCCCGAAGTCCGAGCCCCCAGCCACGACGTGTGGGTCCCGGCTTGCCACATCGTCTTCGCTCCCGAATCCGTTGGGGATACGATCTCGCCGCCGCCTCCGCTTTGGGTGTTCGTGCCTCGACTCTCCCAGCCTCGGGTATAAAGGAGGTAGCCCTCGGCCTCGCATCTCAACCCTAGCCGCCGCCGCGCGCAAACCCTAGCCGCCGCAGAGCTCGGTTCAATCTGCGCGCGCTAACTCCGACGAGCTCTTCCGCGCAACCGAGCCGCCGAGCCGTGGTCCGCACCGCCGGCATCGCACGGAGCTGCGCTTCACCTTGGTGGCCTTCGTTTCGCCGGAGCGTCACCGGAGCACCGATCCCGTCGAGCCCGTAGCCCCTCCGCCGCTTAACGCTCGCCGCCGGCCGCCACAGACGTTCCCGACCACCAGTGAGCACACCTACGAGTTCCTCGTGCACCCCGTCACGTCGGTACCACTCACCGCCGGTGAATCGCCGCCGTTCGCCGGAACCCTCGGTTCCCGAGCGCCGCCGCTCCTGTTGTTGTCCGCGTCACCGCCACCTCGCCGCCATGTCAGCATCGCCGCTTACGTGTCGCGTGTGTGGCACCCAGTCGTCGTCCACGTGCACGCGCGTGCGTGGCGATCCACTGTGTCCCGATTCAGCGAGCTCGGTGATTTAGTCTACCGTGAGCCATCTCACTGACATGTGGGTCCCACATGTCAGGTTTTTCTTTTTATTTCTTTTTTCCCGAAATTCCTTCGCTGACGTCAGCATTGTGCAATAATTCGATTTTTCTTCAGAGAAATAATTCGGAAATTCTGGAAAATCCAAATTAGGGTTTCTTTTAGATTTAAAACTTCCAGAGCTCATAACTTTTGCATCCTAACTCCGATTGAGCTCATTCAAATTTCTAAATTTATCTAAATTCGAGCTCTATTTATCTGCTATTTTTATTTAATTTTTGGAACTTTTTTGCCTCTGTTATTTATTTGTTTTGTTTGTTTGTGTCTCGTTTGCTAGTAGACGTCGATTCGTCGGTGAATTTTGGTGAAGAAGGAGCACCCCAAGATCAAGATCAGTACATAGACCTTTTCCAAGGCAAGTTATACCTTTGATCATCTTGAACCCAGTTTTCCAATTACTTTGTTTCAAAGTACTGCATTCTATTTTAATTATTTATTTAAATACTTTGGGCATAGTTATTATCCAAATTTGTTATCACACCTTGGCCTTGTATGTCATATTTCCTTGTCACCCTAGATTGGTTTATTAGTTGGTAATATTGTAGCACCAACGTGGGTTGGTTAGATGCGAGTACAATTGCTTAGCCATGCTACGAGTCTCACATCTCCTGAAAGTTGCAAATATGAACTATGACTAAGTGACTATGGAACTTTGTGTAAAAGTTGTGTGCTATGTGTTATTACTTCGTGATGGCATGTGTTGCACTAAAACCAACTGGGTGGAAAAGGATTTAGACTGAGGCAAGTGGTGGAAACTGTGTGATATGGTGGAAGCTGTGTGCTTTGGCTTGATAATCTGTGTGGCTTAGTTAGAATATGGAAGGCTTGCCTTGGTCAATTAAGTACTTAACTTTGTGCGCCATTGAATCGAGCTCATCTTGCACCGACCACATGCCCGTATGGGACGGGCCTAACTTAGTAAGTTATGGATTCTCGGCATTGATGTTCGGTGGATAGGTTAGGGTGTGACAGGTGGAGGTGTGACTACTTGGTGGTTGCATCGCGGACGATTCGTAGCTTCCCCGTCCAATGGTGTGTGTTATACCAATTCTATGTGAGCTGGTATAGCGGGAAAGCACATCGGGAATATCAATGTTTGAGATGAAGTTTCCGAACTGTTTTGTTACGATTGGTGCTTGCTACACTAGTTGTATCTTGTGGTTAAAGTGTACAACCTCTGCAGAGTGTTAAATCAATCTATTCGAATAGCGCGTCATGGTCATGGACATGCTCGAGATTTCACATAGGGGTAGTTTTCATAAAATGTGGGAATGGGAGTCAGTGATCTCAATCATATGGCTATGTGAAATAATCTGTTTAGCTGTGTGTCTTTGTGGAAACAATTGTTAAATTATTGTTGTCTATTTGTTTTGAATTATGCTTTCAATCTATTATTCGTATTCAATTGCAAATGTTGCTTTTATGCAAAAGAGCCACAGAAGCCTTTTTCTCTGAAATAAGTCTGCATCTATACATTGCATTCTGTGGTATGATTTGCGAGTACAGTTGTGTACTCATGCTTGTTGTAAAACTTGAGCCCAAACCTACAGAAGAGGAGGAGTATACGCCCGCTTTCGAGGAGGAGTTCGCCGAAGGTTGTTGATCGTTAAGGTCTGGATCCCGGTCGGTTGCCTGTGGTGAATTGGTGGGATCTACGCTAGAGTTATTTCCGTTCCGCTGCTATTTTATTCTCTGTTAGCCCTGCGTGGCTTAATAAGTGTAAACTCGACCATAAGGTCAAAACCCTTATTTGTTATTCAAACTAATCGTTTACTTTATTTACCGTTTGTGTGGATCGATATTTACCTATGTTAACCCTGTGTGCACTAACGTGATCCCGGACTAGTGCAAGATACAGAGGGTTCCGAATCAAATTCGGTCCCGACAGAGATGGTATCGAGCCATACCGATGTAGGTCTTGACCTTAGTTAGATTGGTCATCTTTAGAGTGTCCAAACTATTTTCTAAAGGAAAAATTAACTTGCAAGGTTAATTAATTGCTTAACTCTCCTCATATCTCTCTCTCGCCTCAACTTTTGCTATAATCCTTTCTTTCCCCGCTGTTTTAAAGTTGCTCTTACCCTGTTCGTCTGTCTTGACAGATGCCTCGTCTCCAGAGCTATGGTGGCGCCTTTGAGGGTATGCCGCCGAGCTTTGGAAGTTGCTCCGGAGTTCTTGGAGGTTTTGATCGCCCACCGACGCCGGCAACAACCGACAAAGAATGGACAAAACCGTGGAGTGATCTGTCGCCGACGATCTACGCCAGAGGAACGACAAGGCGAGCCAACCTTCGCACGTCTCTGTGAGGAAGATCACTTGGCTGGAAGGTATCCAGGAGTCGTCGCGCTTGGCGATGTTGCGTATCTGCAACATCTACGCACGGGAGCTTCAAGATACCGTCTTCCGTTACCACCCTGTGGTGTAGCCGTGGACTTGCCAAAGACGCTACCCGCCCACACGTGAAGAGAGCAAAGCTACGATCGTGCACCTTGCCCACCGTGGCCGCCAGAGGAAGCCTTGAGAGGACCATCACGAGCCGGATCATGTCTATGAAGCCTTGCAGAGCCGAGGAGAAAGTCGCCACTCTGCAAGAGATTCTCTACGGCCAAGTTCCCGAAGAAGAGGAAGACCCCGAAGAGGATTCTGAAGAAGATCCGGAGGAAGACCCAGTGGAGCCAGAGGATGACGCAGAGCCAGAGGAGCCAGCTGAACCAGTGGCACCGGGACGCTGCTCTCGCACGCACCAGCCTGTGGCATCAAGATCAGTTTGCCAAGATGTCGGCTCACTTCCGAGTCTACAGCCGTCAGGAGCGCCGCCGCGGTTGTGGAGGCTTTCTCGAGTAGTTGGTCTTAGTTTCAGTTGTTTAGGCTTAGCCAGTTTCAGTTTCAGTAAGTCGCCCTTTAGGCGGTAGTTTTGTGTGCTTAGGTCGTTGTTTCTTTTGTGTGCGAGTATGAGCTACAAAGACCCTTAGGCATTTGTTGCTGCCATGCTAAGACCCTAAGTAATAAAGGTATTTCGTTGGAGTTTCTTGAGCTGTGTTTTGTTGGGTTTAACTTACCCCCTGCTTAGTTCTTAACTTATCTTGTGCTTGCTACCTTATTTCTCAACTCTTCCGAGTTGCCAAGAATGACACCAACCGGACTTTTGGGCAAGCTCATCACAAACGAGCTATACAAGAAAGACAAAGAAGAGCTCTTGAAGTCATCTTCCTCAAAGAAGAAAATTACCGCTTCAAGGCAAAAGCGGAATCAAGTGATGATGAGGATGAAGAGGAAAACTTCGATGAAGAATATGCTCTTCTTGTGAGGAAAGTAAAGAAATTCATCAGAAGACGTCCAAATCGAAGCTTTAACTTCAACAAGTACAAGAAAGGATAATCCTCAAATCATAATAAGCGTTATAGCAATATTTGTTGCTATGGGTGTGATGAGAAGGGGCATATTATCTCTAATTGCCCCAACAAGAAGGATGATAAGGGAAAATCATCAAAGAAGAAAGAATTCAATGGCAAGAATAAGCTCTTCAAGAAGCTTCACAAAGATGGCAAAAATGAAGCCCATATTGGAGAATGGGACTCCGATGATGATGATTCAATTACAAACTTGGCTAATGCTTGTGATCCTCTACTCATTGTTGAAAATCATGAATTAAAAGAACAAGTAACTAAGCTAGCAAGAGCTTAGAAAGATGTTTCAAGGGTAAGACAACTCTTGATAAGCTATTGAGTGATCAAAGGTGTTCATTCAACAAGGAAGGACTTGGGTATGTACCCAAGAAATGAAAGAAACAGGTAAACAAACCCACAAGGTTTATTAAGTAAAATGGTAAATATTGCTACAAGTGCCGGGAAATAGGACATGTGCAACAAACTTGTTCTATTGATAAACCCATCCATTAATATTTTTGATTCATGCTATATGCTTAATAAAACTGAGGATGGTAAAATCATAGCAAGATTTGTTGGCACTTCAATTTTATACGCTAAAAAGAATGCTATTTGGGTGCCTAAAACCTTGGTCACTAACCTCCAAGGACCCAAACAAATTTGGGTACCTAAAATAACTTGATTCTTGTTTTGTAGGTGAACTACAAGACCGGTGAAAAACATTGGGTGCTTGATAGTGGATGCACTCAACACATGACCGGTGATAGGAAAATGTTCACCACGTTCGAGAATGTAAAAGGAAGTGACAAGATCACATTCGGTGATAATAGGAAAGGAAAGGTAATTGGTTTAGGTAAAATTTCTATTTCAAATGACCTTTCCATTGATAATGTATCTTTAGTTGAGTCACTAAATTTCAATTTATTATCTGCTGCTCAAATATGTGATCTCTGTTTAATTTGCTCATTCTCAAGTGAAGGTGTTGCAATATCAAATGCAAAAGATAGCTCATTGGTCCTCAAAGGTTTTAGATTTAGAAATATTTATTTGGTTGACTTTAGCTCAAATGAATCTTGTTTAAAAACTTGTTTAATTGCAAAAACCTCCCTGGGTTGGCTTTGGCATAGAAGGCTAGCTCATGTTGGGATGAATCAACTTAAAAATCTTTTCAAACATGATTTAGTTGTTGGCTTGAAAGATGTGAAGTTTGAGAAAAATCGACTTTGTAGTGCATGTCAAGCCGGAAAGTAAGTCGCTAATTCTCATCCTTCCAAAAGTATCATGTCAACTTCTAGACCATTGGAACTCTTACATATGGATTTGTTTGGCCCAACAACCTACAAGAGTATCGGGAGAAATAGTTATTGTTTGGTTATCGTGGATGATTATTCTAGATATACATGGGTATTCTTCCTAGATGACAAAAGCGAAACCTCCGGAATTTTCAAAAACTTTGCAAAAAGGGCCCAAAATGAATTTGATTTCAAAATTAAGAAAATCCGTAGTGATAACGATTCCGAGTTCAAGAATACTAAAGTTGAAGACTTTTGTGATGAACTTGGAATAAAGCACGAACTTTCCACAACCTACACTCTGGAGCAAAATTGAGTTGTAGAAAGGAAAAATCGTACATTAATTGAAATGGCTAGGACAATGCTTGATGAGTACAATACTTCCGATAGTTTTTGGGCGGAAGCCATAAACACCGCTTGTCATGCCACAAATATGATTTATTTGCATCGTCTTTTGAAAAATACTTCCTATAAGCTTCTTGTAGGAAGAAAATCGAACATCTCTTACTTTCGAGTCTTTGGTTGCAAGTGTTATATTTTGAAGAAGGGTGTTCATCTTTCAAAATTTGATAGTCGGTGTGATGTTGGTTTTTTACTCGGATATTCTTCAAATAGCAAGGTTTATCGTGTCTTTAACAAAAACTCCGGTTTAGTTGAAGAAAGGCATGATGTACAATTTGATGAAACTAATGGCTCTCAAGGAGAGTAGGAGAATTTGGATGGTGTAGGAAATGGAGGCTTAAGAAAAGCAATGGAATATATGCAAATAGGTGACATCAAGCCCGAAGATAATCCATTATCTTCCACTCAAGTTGAGCCTCCTACCTCTTCTACAAGTCAAACTCAAATCAATGAACAGGACAATAAAGAAGATGATCAACCATCCAACCTACCACCAAGAGTCCACAATGCCATTGCAAAAAATCATCCAATAGATCAAATATTGGGTGATATGAGTAAGGGTGTTCAAACTCGATGTCGTGTTGCTACATTCTGTGAACATTACTCGTTTGTCTCCTCTATTGAGTCAAAATTTGTAGAAGAAGCACTACACGATCCGGATTGGGCAAATGCTATGCATGAAGAGTTGAACAACTTTGTTCGCAACGATGTATGGACACTCGTTGAAAGGCCCAAGGATCACAATGTGATTGACACAAAATGGGTATTTAGAAACAAACAAGATGAAAACGGAGTCGTGATAAGAAACAAGGTAAGATTGGTGGCACAAGGATATACTCAAGTTGAAGGTTTGGATTTTGGTGAAACTTTTGCTCCTGTAGCTAGGTTAGAAGCTATTCGTATCTTACTTGCATTTGCATCATGTTTTGAAATAAAAGTTTTTCAAATGGATGTAAAGAGTGTGTTCTTGAACGAAAAAATCTCTGAACTTGTTTTTGTTAAACAACCTCCCGGTTTTGAGGATCCTAAAAACCCTAATCATGTTTATAAACTATCAAAGGCTCTCTACGGTCTCAAGCAAGCTCCTAGAGCTTGGTATGAATGACTAAGAGACTTTCTTGTTTCAAAAGGTTTCAAAATTGGGAAAGTAGATACTACTCTTTTTACAAAAATCATTGATAATGAATTCTTTGTTTGTCAAATTTATGTTGATGATATCATTTTTGGGTCTACTAATCAAGAATTTTGCAAGGAGTTTGGTGACATGATGTCTAGGGAATTTGAGATGTCGATGATCGGAGAACTTAGTTTCTTTCTTGGACTTCAAATCAAGCAACTCAAAGACGGAACATTCATAAGCCAGTCCAAGTACGTAAGGGATTTACTCAAAAGGTTTGGCATGGATGATGCGAAGCCCATCAAGACTCCTATGGCTACAAATGGACATCTTGATCTAAATGAGGGAGGTAAACCGGTAGATTTAAAATTTATAGATCCATGATTGGTATATTACTTTATCTCACAGCATCTAGGCCCGATATCATGTTCAGTGTTTGTATGTGTGCTCGTTTTCAAGCTTCTCCAAAAGAATGTCATCTTATGACCGTTAAAAGGATTCTTAGATATTTAAAGTATTCCTCTTGCATAGGCTTATGGTATCCTAAAGGTGCTGAATTTGATTTAATTGGATATTCGGTTCGATTATGCGGGTTGCAAAGTGGATAAAAAAAAAGCAACTCCAAAAGTTGTCAATTCTTAGGGAGATCCTTAGTTTCTTGGTTCTCAAAGAAACAAAACTCCATAGCTCTATCCACCGCCGAAGCGAAGTATGTCTCCGCAGGTAGTTGTTGTGCTCAATTGCTATGGATGAGGCAAACCTTGATGGATTATGGAATAAATTTCTCTAAAATGCCTCTTTTGTGTGACAATGATAGTGCCGTAAAAATAGCCAACAATCCGGCTCAACACTCTAGGACTAAACACATAGATATTCGCCATCATTTTCTTAGAGATCATGTAAGCCAAGGTGATATTGTGATTAGCCACATAAGAACCGATGATCAATTAGCGGATATTTTCACAAAGCCTCTAGATGAAAGCCATTTTTGCAAATTGAGGAATGAATTAAATGTTATAGGTCTTTCTAATGTCATTTGATTGCATTATGTTCTTGAATTTTCTTTTGAATTTGATTCTCTCTTATGGTTCTCTTGGTTCAAGAACTTAGATGGGAAACATATATAGAGGGAGTGTTATACAATCATCATGTATATCACATCCTTACATGTGCACATACTGAAAATCATGCTAGAATTTTTCTTTAAAATGAACCCTTTTTGGTCAAAAGTCAACTCTTAGTTTTTATCTACTAAATCTCTTGAAAAACAAGTTATTCCTATAATATATTGTATTTCAAAGGTTTTTGGTTGAAAAGAACTCAAAATTATCTATTTCAAATGAAAAGTCAATCATTGCCCAAACTTTGGTTCTCATGTGTCTTGTTTTTGACTAGAAACGGATTTTTTTATCCAAAATCTATTTCAAAAGGAATTTGGTAGTGCTCTCAAAAGGAAAAACCTCAAGATGGTTATTCATGACCTTTTTCTTGTTGTTGTGTGTTTCAAACTCCCAACCAAATCAAGGGTATTTGTGTTTGAATCTCACCATAATGTGACCTAAAACCCAAAAACTGTCAAAAGTCACCATTCTAGCATATGATGAGTATTGCTATTTGGACAATGTTCGCTCACATACATTGACTCAGAATAGATTCTCATACTCATACATCTTCTCACAAGTGAAAATTCCATTGGTTTGTTTCTCTTAATTCTTCCGAATCCTCTCTGTAAAATTAATCTTTTTCTTTAAAAAATCCTTGTTCGAATCTCTCTCTCTCTTTGATTTAATCTCATTGAAAATTGCTCCAAGATGGTTTTATGTTATGTGCTAACTTTGTGGAGCAAGGACAACACAAAATTTCAGCCTTTTCTTCTTTTGTGCGGTCAACCCACAGTTCTTAGTCCGGTCAACCCGCAGGCTTTTCCCCGGTCAAACCGCTCTCCTCTCGTCGGTCTGACCGCACCTGGCATTCAAGACGGTTTCATCTACCGCAGTTATTTCTCCTTTACTCCACCGTCGGTTTCACTTTTCACCTCTTCCCCTCCTTTTTCTCTCCCATCGGTTCCTCTCTCCAACGCAGTCGACGACACCCATGCCGGCCTTTTCCCGCCGCCGGTTGTCCTCCTTGCCACCACAGGACTCCCCGTGACGCCGGCTGCTCTCCTCTCCGTTGCCGCCTCCAACCCGGCTTAAAGGTTTTCCTTCTCTCTCTAGTTCCCGTTTTTTTCAATCTAGATCTCTATCTCGGGTATTCCTCTTGATTCCTTGTTTCTCCAGTACATACATTGTTTCCCTGCGTCAATATATATTTTTAGTAGCTCTTTGCATCGATATCGAGTGATTGAATGATCCACTAGGGTTTTTTGTCAGGCCTGGTCTGACCGGCGTTCATACCACGGTCAGTCCGTTGTGCGGTCTGACCGACATGTAAATCGCGGTATGACCAGCCCTGCCAGAAAACACCCAGTTGATTCCTCTTTCAATCCCTATTTTCTCATTGGGCCTTGCTTCCTCTCCAGACCTCATGGCAAGGACCAAGATAGTTGGTGATCCCGGGGCATCTTCCTCCCGCTCTCGTCCTCCCTGGCAAGCCACTCATCGCCCTCCTATTGAACACAGTAACTCTGACAGCGATGAAGCGCAGCTATCTCCTACTGAATCTTTTGTGCCTAGTGCTCATGATGACATGGATGAAGATTCTCAAGAAGATGATGCCGAGCAGCAATTTCCACCAGAACCTCGAGTCGACCTTCGATCCATTAAGAATGAGGACTTTATGCGGCTCAGACAAAAGAATCAATATGCAATGCCAAGAACAGCCATCGACTCCAGGTTTCACACCTTGTTTCAGGAAGATACTTACAATCATGTGATCATTCATAAGCAATTTGCCATTCAAAAATACATCAATTGGGCTTACCTCAATGAGCAAACTTGCTATGAAGGTCTCTACTCTCGTTTTCGTTCTGCCGGAGTGGATGACATAGTCAGTGTCAAGTGTAATTTTAATGAAGATATCATTTGTCAGTTCTATGCCACAGTTCATATTGCTTCCAACTTTTCCACCCTCACCTGGATGACAGGTTCCAAGCGCTACTCAGCCACCAAGCGACACTTTGAGGAAGCTCTCAATCTGCCTCACCGGGATTATGTCAAGCTTCATCTTGAGCCCGTCCTTCAGACTCCAGCACAGACGCAGTTCTATGATCAGAATTATGCTGGGTATGTTCCTGGAAAAGTCGCTGGTTTGTTACCACTCCCAAGCGTCATTAATAGGATCATACGAGCTACCATCTTGCCCAGGAGCGGCAACAATGATGTTATTCGCGGTCATGCTTGGAATGTTATTGATTCTGTGATGCATGGCAAGAAGTTTGACATCATGCATCTTATTTTGACTGAGCTGGCAGCTTGCAAAGGTGACTTGGGAAAGATAATGTACTATGCACCTTATATCATGCAACTTATTCACAGGGTGACTGACTTCAATGGTGCACTCCCTTTTCCTCACAAACAGTACAAGCCTGAAGGTGATCATCAGCGTGATTTGAGGAATCGACCTCTGGAAAGGCAAGCCCCTCCAGGTGACAATGAACCTCCAGAAGTTCCTCAGTCAACCCCTCAGCAACAAAGTGGACTTGATCCCCTTTTGATGGAAACTCTGCACAAAGGTATCACTACCATAGTCTCTCGTTTTGATGCTGTGGATCATCGCATGGAGATTCTTGATCATCGCATGGATACCATTGATCGCCATTATCAAGTTCTGGATACTCGTCAGGCTGACCTGGATACTTATAACATTGTTGTGCTTCACCGCCTAGATCAGTTGACTGGTTGGGTTTCTGAGATTCAGGCCTCTCAAGTGCAAATTTTGACTCGTGTCTCGTCTATTGAGCAGTGTGTCACCTATTCTCGTCGCCGTCGTGTTGATCCTTCTCCAGCAGCTCCTTCCACTTCGACTGATGCCCCTCCTCCTCCTACCTCTTAGCTTTTGGTATTTGATGCCAAAGGGGGAGAAGACCTATCTATCTATATCTATATATAGCTATTATTGATAATACTACTGTGTTCTACTTGTTATGTTTTGGACTCTGTGTGTAATAGGATTGAGGATAAGCTTGTGATGTTCGATGTTCGTTATCTATTTGGGCTTATTAAACCTCTGATCTTAATTTGTGAGCTTGATTGAATGTTTGAATCTCTATTGATTATTTTGTTTATGATGTTGCTCTTTCAGTCCAAAATTTACAAGAGAAACTATGTCAATTTTTTTGCATACTTCTCCTACATAAATCTTTGCATATAGTCACGGGGAGTTTCCTCTCACATTTAGTGGCTTAGCTAGCATTGTGCTCATTTTATATCTCCTATTATGCCTCATGTCTGATGCTATCTATTTCATGCCATAGAACATACATCTTGCTTAATACTTAGTGTATGTTCAAATTACTTTATCTCCTTAGTAAGGTTGTCATCAATTACCAAAAAGGGGGAGATTGAAGAATCTAGGCCCTATGGATAATGTTTTGGTAATTATGATAACTATGTGGTTTGTACTAACTCGTTTTGTCAAGGCTTTGATAGGGTTATCTTTGGAAATATATGAAAGAGCTCTAAAGAACATCATCTCGCTCAAGGCAAAGGTATCTAGTCAATAGGATCTTTTCTTTGCCGGTCTAGGAGAATGAAGAGTAAAAGACCGGATTAGTAGAATAGGAACCGTACTATAAAGAGGGATCAATTGTCTAGTAGCTTGAAAGCTAAGGATGCCACATTGCTCAAATCTTAATTGGTTTAAACTCGGTTTCACTTGAAATTGTCTGGCCTTAATTTTAATGTGTTTTATCCTCAAGGCCAGACTGACCGACGTTGTCAGGCCGGACTGACCGATAGCCCGAGCCAACGATGCGGTCAGCTTTTTCCAGTAAGCTCTCTCTGCGTTTTTCTTCGACCGAACTAACAGCAGGTTAAATCCCAGACTGACCGGACCTCCGGGTCGAGGCCCCGGTCAACTTTTTCCACAGAAGGGAATTTTGTGTTTTTGCTGATATTCTCGAGTACAAACTGACCGACAGCATATGTGCGGACTGACCGGACCTCCGGGTCAAGGTCCCGGTCAGCTTTTTCTAGAGGAGTGTTTTTCTGCGTTTTGCAAAATCTCTGGGTCCAGACTGACCGGACACTTAACTGCGGTCTCACCGGACCTCGCCGTAACGGATAGTTCCTACGCATTTAATGCGGAGCAGTTGACCGTTATTTTAGAAGCCCGGTCTGACCGGCCACATACATGCAGACCGACCGCATTTCGATGTTTCGTGCTCCAACAGCTAGTGCAGTGGGTTGAGGCTATAAATACCTCACCCATTGCAGCAAACAAAGGTGGTTGAACCTCATTTAACACTCTTGAGCTCCTTTGCTTGTTCCTACACTCTTGAGAGCATTGATTTCATCTTGCAAAGGTTGTTGAGATTTTTCCGAGTGCATTAATTAGAGTTTGATCTTTGTGGCACTTGAGTATCTTCAAGCGAAGAATCGTTGATTTATTACTCTTGGAGATTGCCGTCTCCTAGACAATTTGGCGGTGTAAGCCCAGTGATCTTTTCAAAGAAGATTGGCTCGGTGTTCGCCATCTCCGGAGCGGAGGAAGAACAACCACTAGTGATCGAGGGAATGTTTAATTTGTGGAACCGACTTGAGTTGTCAAGCTTCCTCAATGTGGACTAGTGAAGACCGGCAAGTCTTCGATACCACGGGAAAAACTTCATTGTCTCATTTGTGGTTATTTCT
Organism: Ampelocalamus luodianensis; assembly: GCA_036346255.1. Classification (NCBI taxonomy): domain Eukaryota; kingdom Viridiplantae; phylum Streptophyta; class Magnoliopsida; order Poales; family Poaceae; genus Ampelocalamus; species Ampelocalamus luodianensis. Next base: position 43,216,747 of record CM070640.1, on the reverse strand, counting down.
TGTCTTTACTTATTCTATATTTACAATTCTAGTATTTGTCTCGTGTTGAATTGCTTAGCTAAAATTGTATCTAGTTTTGATATTAGCTCTTTTGTAGTAAGTTGCTTGGTAGTTCCTTCATTATATTGTGTTAGGAAGTATTTGCTAGAACTATCTCGCTCTAAGTTTAAATTTGATCGATTAAATTTAGAAACCTCCTATTCACTCCCCTCTAGTCGGTTATCCTTGATCCTACAGGCGGCCAGTCACGCACTTTAGATGTCGCGAAACATGCATTATCTTAGGCATTTGGTGTTTTCTTTTCTTCTTTTTCTTCACCAAGGAATCGTCTCCGAGCACCTTGATGCAGGGGGGCCATGAATAGATGGATTTCAGATTTTGCCCCCCCCCTATGTGTCTATGACATGTGGGCTCTGGACTCACATGTCATAGACACATAGGGGGGCAAAATCTGAAATCCATCTATCCCATGAGGGCAAATCCTGGAATCCCCCTTTAAAAATGTTTCCTATCGCAAACTAATTTCAAAATTGTTCTTTTTTCAGCTCAAGCACAAACAACACTGAGTTTTAATGCCTCAGCTCCGACGTGAAACCGGGCTATTGCCAAGTAAGCACACCTAGGTGCCAAAGCACTTGGTGCCGAGCAGTAAGCAGACTTAGGATTTTCAAAATGGGTGTTCGGAGTTAACAAAACTAGAATGGTAGCCCGCGCATTGCTATAAATTTCATAGTATTAAATGGTTTAGAATATCTTTTACATATTTTCTTTGCTGTTTAGATTTTAATATACATTGAAAACGATAATAGAAGCTTGAAGCTTTACACTTGAAGTATGAGCTTTGATTGAAGAAAATCATTGAGAATAATACCTTGTTGGGATCTTAGAAATGTAATAGTTAAATATATTTTCCCTAATTTTGTAAAGCTAGTCAATCTGCTTTCCATCTAAAAAAATAATTTTGGTTGGATAGGCATCGTACTATCTGCATCATGTGTTTCAAATTGTACATGTTTTAATTAACCAATGATTCGCTGATCGATCTCTGCATGGTGGTCTTGAACTCTCGTCTTCCTTGCTAGAGTCCGGGCTAGGATGGTGAAATAATACAACTGTAGTTTTTGATTGATTAGAAATTTATCAAGATTGGCCTGTGCTGTGTAGAAGGGGCAAAATTGAAGAACAGTTGATGTGGTGAGCAACTATCTTTGCCATCTCATGTAGGATTAATTTGAAGTTATTCCTTCTTTATTTTAGGAAATAGGTAAAGCAATTCATGTTCAATTTAAATGGTTCAAGGCACAAATAGTAAAGAAACAATTTTGTTTGTTTGTCAAGCAAAATGTACAGCCTTGATTTGCTAATTGATGTGTGCAATTCACTAGCTTATTTAATATCTTGTTTGTAGCATGCAATGCTCAATATGCTGTCTTTTCTGGTAGAAAAAGAAAATGTTCCGATTTTCTACTCGTTTCTGCAGTCTGCACATTTCCATTTTTCCTAAGATAAGAACAGTGTTGTGTGTTTATAGAATAATTACAGCCGTAATTATATAGAGCATTGCATTGCTTGCTTTCCTTGTTTGGTCATCATGCTCTGAACATACTATTTTGTAGTTAGCTTGCTGATTTATTACTAACATATTTTGTGTTACCGAATGGTCTCCTATGACTCTAGGTCTCTAAAATAGCTAGCACCTCACATCACCTCAAGAGTCACAGCTGCAAATTGACGATGATCTCCTTGGTGGATCCAGTACCATCAAAATCCATCATCACCATTGTTACACATTCAGTGCAGGGAGAAGCTAGGTAAGGCTTAATCCTGTCCCTTCTACCATGATGTTCATTTGTGATGGGTTGATATGCTGTCATGATCCTTGAAGCAATTCCCTCACTCAATTTCAGCTTTGTTTCACATGAGCCATCTCATTTTCTGTTCTCCTTCTGCCCCGGCTGACCCCTTCATCGCCGTCTTCCTTCGCCTTCGACCGCAAGCTTCCCCACCGTCGTTCGTCATCCGCCAACCTTATCCGGCCTCTCGGTCTTGGTGAGCTCCCTGTGCCATATTCTCTCGTATCCTTATTTCGACCACGTCGAGTAGTCTAATCCTTCTTTCGATCACGCTGAGTAGTCGAATCATTCTTTCGACCACGTCGAGTAATCGAATCTCCTTCCGACCAGGTAGTCGAGCCTCCTTCCGACCACCTGTAGTCGAATCCCCTTCCAACCAGGTAGTCGAACCTCCTTCCGACCACCTGTAGTCGAATCCCCTTCCGACCAGGTAGTCGAACCTCCTTCCGACCACCTGTAGTCGAACATCCTTCCGACCAGGTAGTCGAACCTCCTTCCGACCATCTGTAGTCAAATCTCCTTCCGAGGGCTCGTTCTCCTTCGTTCGAGCTCCGATCTGAGTGATTCAAATTTCTAAATTCTCATAAATTCAGTACCTTTTATTTAGTTCTAGTTTGGTAATTTTTGGATTTTATTTAGAATTATTTTGTTTATTTAGCTCTTTTTGTACGTATAGATTATGACGTTTTCGAATAGTTACTGGACCTAATGACTTAAGCATCTCAACACTTCAACGAATATTCGACTTCTCTAAAGAATTCCTGGAACCATCTGCCGAAGCAACTCAAACCTTCAACAAAGGTAAGTCGTGGATCTTTGATCATGTCGTACCCAGTTTATAAAATTATATTAATTTATATCAACATGCATGGCTAGTTATATAAAAATAGTTTTAGGAATAGTTAATCACCTACTCGGCAGTATGACTCCTTGATTAATTGTAAATGACATGTTGACATATACCCTTGGACACTATAGGTTGGGTAATTTTAGTTGAACATTATTGTGATACCAACATGGGTACGTATTATGCTTAGTCATGCTTTAGTTATGCAATGTCTCTCGATCACATGATTCAAAGATGATAAATTTGACTTAATAGTATATAGAATTGTGGTGCGATACCACTGTCGTGCAACTGTGGTGCGAAGTCACAGTTGTGTCAATTGTAGTGCGATGCCGCTGTTATTAAAATTTATTATGCCATGGCAAGGGTTGTCATTTGGCCGAGTTGAACGAAGATGATTTATGCTCGGATGAGTGGTATGTGGCAAAGGTGGGTGTGGAAAGCACATTGAGATGCGAAAAGTCTCACTTGAGCAACCACTAAGGACTTAACTTTGTGCACCATTGATATGTGCCATACCGTACAACCACATGTCCAGGGTGGGTGGACCTGGCTGAATAATTAACAATGTTTTGGTTTAGTTCTGTCGTCGTGGTGTGATCTTCGAGTTTACGGATGGATTCACATGGCGCAAGAGAGGGTCCAGAAAGGCGAAACCTTAGCGAGCAGAACCAAGTCAAAATGGAGCTTTGTAAAGGCTTTGTAATAATCTCTCAGTCGCACACCTCAGAAGTGTATGGACGGATTGTATAAGATGATTATCTCTTGTGGGTCAAGCTGTATAACCTCTGCAGAGTGTAAAACTATTCGAATAGCCGTGTCCCCGGTTATGGACAATGTTTGGTAATTTCACACGAGGGGTAGATTTTCTCAAAATTGTTGTCTTGGTTGGATACGAGTTGTTGAAATGGTTGTTGGTTGAGAAGTGAACATGGTGTTCACGACGTGTTTCAAATAAACTTGATTACTTATGTATTAATTTTTCAAACTGTGCTTTACAATCCAATTATTGTATCTAATGTCAATACTGCTTTCCACAAATTAAATATAAAGCCATTCTTGTCAAGCATTGTATGAATACTATTTGTATATTGTTCCTTACGATTTGCTGAGTACTCTAAGTACTCACGACTTTGCGTCATTTATTGATTAGTCACTGAAGAAGACTACTTTGAAGGCCATGCGAACTAGATCTCGTCCTCCACTCGATTTATTGTTGGCATGTCGTATGACTTCCACGAGTTATTTCTTTACATTGCAAGTTTACTCTTTTATCTTTAACCTTGCATGACAAACTCTGTAAAACCTTAACCATAAAGTTCTTTTACTGTTAAGTAATATTAATTTATCTGTTTCTTTAGCTATTCGATTGTATGGATATGATATCATCGATATTGCAACTGTGTGAACTAACTACTGATCATAGGACTAGTTCAGAATATACAAAGAGTCCCATAGTTGTATATCCAGGTCCAACACGTCGTCCCACGAAAAGCAAGTACGGAAGCCAAATTCGATAGGGCAAGCAGGCAGCGGCTAAAGTCTAAACAGACGAAACAAATCCGGATGTAACAACAGCCTTATCTTGTTCGAATATCCAGTGCGGTTTTCATCTCATGGGCATCTTCACCCGTGTCTCACCGCAGGCCTGGTTATTGATTGATTAATCAAGTCACATCTCTCACTGTCAGCTTTCATTGTTACTGCCAAGTGGAACTCGGCCGATGAGATCGAACCTGTCATTGGCATTCCACAGTTCTTGCTGCCTTGTTGGGAAATGGCAGACCAATCGGGTTACACTGCTTATTTCATCGTACAATGTAGCATAGTAATGTACACTATACATGAACGGGATGCAACAGGGGATGTGTTGGGTCGTTGGGATCGAGCTCATGAGCTGTTTACCCACAGATGAACTCCTGTTGCTTATTTGTTTCTTTGTTTTCCCTTCTGGAAGGCAGCGCCTTATGTCAACTTCTGAAGCATTTGCGAATTTATTGATACAGGTTACGGTCCAACTCCTGGGTTTCTCAACTTGAACTCTTCTCCTGGAAAAAAAGGGGGAATTTTCGAGTTCAGATGAGTAACAAACCAAGAAGCAACTATACTAGTATCATATGGAATTGTGGGTATCAAAAAAATTTAGAAGCTGATAAAATGACAACATTATTTACTCTTGAAAAGTTTGGGATTTTTTTTAAATCAAAGGGGAAACTCCCGGTTTGTATACACAGCCATTATAATGCTCTTGGTGGGGTTTGAACTCACAACCCCCACCATAAATAAGATTTTACCGCTAGTACTACCGGAGCTGCTTCTTTTAGCTCAAGATATGTACATCTTTGAGCACTGTTGTTAGTCAAACTCATTACAGATGAGAAAACTTTTTTAAAAAAATGTCAAAACTGCTGCAACCGGTGCTTGCAGCTGCTAGCACTTGCCATGGCCTGACGGCGCAGCCACATGATCGCAGATACGTGTCGTTGCTGCTGATGCACCACACACAACTTCTCAATCTGATCTTTTATAGACTTTCCTATTGTTTCCTTTATTTTAATTAATCTTAAGTGTGACTACTTTTTAAGGAGTTTGACGGTATTGGTCAAAATCTAATGATGGCGAAACATAGACTTGGCATAAGCTTTGTCGTGACAAATAGGAAAGCAAACTGTAAACTTTCCAGGTTAACATCAATAATTACCACATACCTTAACAGTGAAAAGGACACTGGAGTCAAAAACTTGTTGTCCAGCAGTAACCTTCAGCCCTTCTACATGTCCAGCACGAGGCGCCTTCACAACATGCTGAGAAAAGAGTAGAAGATAGTTATGTGAGCTTTGATTAATTTGATCAAAATTCAAAAGCCACGAACAGCAAGTTCATTCAGACCTCCATCTTCATTGCTTCCATAACCAGGACAGGCTGACCTTCCTCCACCTGTGCCCCATCCTTAAGCAAAACCTTGACAACCAAACCAGCCATTGGTGCCAAAACACTCCCTTTTGGATGTGACCTTCCCTCAGGAGCACGGCTAGGTTGAGAACTATCATCAAGTAACTGTTCAGCTCTCATGGTCTGCCTGTAATGATGATGATGCTTCCCGTGCCAGATGTGTATATGTTTGCTATTATCCTGAAAGCAGCAGAGGAAGCAAATTTAGGGATGATACAGTCAGAAGAAACCAACGAATAAGATCACCACCACCATAGTAAAGTATCAGGCTAACCTTTGAATAAAATGCTAGAGTTACATCTGTTTGCAGACCACCAACATCGACCCGGAAATCATGGTCGCCCCTGTCATCTACTTTGACATCCAAACCAGGAGAAGAACCATCTTCAGTCTGGTCACAACCGAGACACAATTAGTGAAGATACTGATCGACAGGTCAAGGATAGTGCGGGGTTAAATGCCAAATAAAAGGTTGCTTATTGCTATGGTGATTAGAAATCTGATATGGATATAATGTAAATGAAATTCACTTTCTAATCTGCTGGAGTAAGTTTCTGTCTATTGTTGCACTCTTAAAGCCCACTTGCTTTATCTACATACTTGAGGTCAACTGTAGAAAGCTATATCAGGAAACAAAATGGAGCATACAGAATAGAAGCCTCTCGTTGTTACGGTGCAACACTTCTAGTGGATTTTGCTGTAATTATATAATGATTGTCAGAAATAGTTTGTTAAAAAAAGAATAATTTCAAATATGTGAAGATACAACTTCAAAACAAAAAAATCATTTCCACCATTGCCAATTAGTGTTTTACAGACTTGTATTAGAAGCTACCTCAGTAAAGAAGCTTCCATAGGCTCTTACAATTCAAATAGCATAAAGCATTCGAAAAATATTCTGTCTGTGTGTGTAGTAATCACCTCGATGAAGTAGCTTCCATCAGATCTATATGTAATCAACAGTTTAAGAAGTTCATCACTCGATCCATCGAGTTCTTTCTCTAACTCAAATTCCATCAGACGCTTGGCGAAGTGATGCATCCTGAAAGGTGGACGAGTGTACCATACAGAAAGTGTCTTGTCACCTACCAACAAGCATATGTCAATATCAGGCCATATTAACAATGTTGTTGAGTGAAAAAAAGGACAGGCACATAACATACAGAGGGATTCTTCAGAGGTAATGTGATCCTTTTTGCAAATGCAAGCAGCAGCCAAAATTGCACCAAGCTTAACTGCATCGTGTGATTCACCCGAGGCCTTAGCAGAAGTACTCAGAAGATCATTTCTATAGTGCTCAATGAAGTGTGTCTCAACTAGGGCTTTTTCAAAGGCACTATGGCCTGCGAGTTCTTGGAGGAAACCAACATTGGTCGGTAAACCTGCAATCTGTCTAGTCATTTACTATCAAAATGATCACATCAAAATCCTATACTTCTGAAGTTTAAACCGTTTCTTCACAAGTGAATACTAGTAGTAAATTTCCAAGGGACTATCACTGAGGACTCATGGCAAAGTTTAACAAGTAGCCAGGGACCCAGGGTATAGCAATTTAACATATGCTGCTGAGTTTTGCATGGTATAAGTAAAAAATAATAAAGACAACAACTAAACATGTTGAAGTAAATTAGCATAGCCAATCCTACAAAATCACACCGTCCCTGAAACATCTCCATTATCATATACGCATATGTAAAGTCAGCCCTGCTCTTTGTGACAGCTAAAATTGCATCAATGTGCATGAAGTCAGTGGAGAGTGGATACATTAGGACATAAAAAATGAGAGATAAAATATCTAAACAAAGGTGTAAATTCAGGTGATGGGTATATATACCTGAAAGTTTGACAAGCAGTTCTTTAGCTTGACTAGTGCAGCATTGCGACTTTCACCCCAGACTACAAGTTTGGCTATCATGGGATCATAATGCATGCTCACAGTATCTCCTTCTTCAACTCCAGTTTCAACTCTTACTGATCAAGAATATGTTACCGACACCATACTGAAAAATAATTGGTAGTAGATTCAGTCGCAGGATATCTCCAAAATTTACCTGTGGTGGTAGACAGGACTGGTCGGTAGTGATGTAAGGTTCCTGTTGCAGGAAGAAATCCTCTTGGGACATTTTCAGCGTATATTCGGGCTTCAAATGCATGTCCTGGATGAAGGTACGCCGATAGTTAACAAATATTTGTGACTTCAAGTGGCACTATAAATATTTCTGACTTTGAACTGCCCATATACTAAAATATCTATAAAACCTGAGATTACCCATATAATTGTGTAAGTACATTAGAAGAACTATTGTTATTCACTTTACATTAATTTAGGGTGACCAATCTACTAGCTCAAGTATCAAGAGAAGACCTTTAGATTGCCCATATTTTTGTTTAAAAGGCAGACAAAAGGATTCCAATCTGCTTCTAGAGAATGGTCTGACTTTTCTCTCTTTTGGGTGATAAATATATTCGATTAGCTAGAGAAGTCAATAGCAATACACAAGTGGATTTTGCATACTCACTAGTAGACATGCTTAATGGGTATAACCAGTAATGATGCATGAAACAATGCTCGCAACCACACCATGATATGCAGTGAATAAGTTCATTTATTAAAGGTTTGATCTTCAAAAGCATAACCCGAATACAACTAGAAGAGATGGTTATGTGATGAAGTTTAAGATGAGAAGGAAATAAAATTAGCCAGGAGATAGAGCATGACATCAAGGAATCATCTGTAAGAGTTTAGGATGAGATCATGAATGCCATGACAAGGTTTACCATTTAACGGAACCTGCTCCTGAGATAATGGCAGACGTTCTCCATTTGCAACACGTATTTGCCACTCCACAAGATCTTGACCAACAATCATCTCTGTTACTGGGTGTTCAACCTTCAAAGATTGATTCACCAAGTGAGTTTATTTTAGAATATATAAGAGCTACTGCATCCAGTTTGTATAGAAGCTAAATGTGATTAGAAGACTATCCATATACAGATGGAAAAAAGTAAATATCTTCTAATGATATATGTGTGATATATCACACATGCTCATTTGCTAGTTTTGAAATAGATTATTTTACTTTTTTTGTCCTTGCAGCTTTGGGTGTTTTGTTTCACAAGGTAGGGCAATTTGCTTCATGGTGGTAACCCTCTAATTGTTTTGTCCAGGTTGGTATCCATGCGTACAACGAAAAATATCAAACCCAGCATCTCAAGTAGACCTTAAAAACCTAGGTTTAGAGAACATTGTTCAAAGAAGGTTTAAACCATGGACCAAATATGTGATAGCATATCATACAATAAAAATATGCAAGGTACTCGAGCATCCTAGATAAATATGCAAGGTACTCGAGCATCCTAGATAATCATCATAAATATAGTACCTGAAGTCGAGTATTCATCTCCATGAAATAGAATTCTCCTGAAAGAGTATCCACAATAAATTCAACTGTTCCAGCATTGTAGTAACCGACTGCCTTCAACACAAAGAATCCAATAAGTGACCCTATAAAATACATACATTATACAGAATAACTATTGAAATTCGAAAAACGTATCAAGGGGATGGGGACAAGGAAGACCCACTTGTTTTATAATAAAATGCATGGAAAAGGATAGGTAGCCTGCAAATTTTAAGTTAAATGTTGTTCCACTAAAAGTGAATGAACACAAGTTTCCAAATTGTAAGCTGATTGCATATTTGTCACCATGTAAGTTAATGTCAAAAAAGAGTACGAATGACTTGGTCACTGGACTACTGGTGTATAGGGAACAAACAAATGACTCAACCAACAATAATGAACTGAAAACATAAACCATCAAATTTATCTCTTAAATCACAGCATGCAATATTCTGTAGGAGTATCAAGTATGTCACCTTTGCGGCAGACACAGCAGCTTCACCAATATGAGACCGAAATTCAGTTGTCACATTTGGCTGCAGAGCATATATAAACAGAAAACTGAAATTGTTATTTTGTTCATGTTATGAATATTGTGTGTATATTGAAGAGGCCCAATGGGCAATATATATAGGAGTACAAGAGTTCAAAGCAAATCCAGGGCATTAACAGGTAATATAAAGCCTTACAGCTGGAGCTTCCTCGATAATCTTCTGATGCCTTCTTTGTAGACTGCAGTCTCTCTCATACAGGTGAATTACATTTCCATGTTGGTCTCCGAATACCTTCACATGTTGAAATAACACCACATAAAACAACAGGGACTAGTGCAGACATTATGAATAAAGAAATAGCAGGACTGAATCCAAATATTACCTGGACTTCTACATGTCTGGGTTGAGTAATATACTTCTCAATCAATAGTGTGTTTATGCCAAATGATGCTGCAGCTTCCCGTTGAGCGCTCAGTACAGAATCCACAAAGTCATCAGGCTGTTGAACTATTCTCATCCCCTTAAAAAGGTAAAAGATCAACAAAAAAAGGTGAAGAATGAAATACTGGTTGGTACGAGCGAAGTTATAAATGCACTCATAAAACCAGTCATGCAATTCACACGTACAAAAAAAAAATGCAATCCGCACGCCAAAAAAAGAGCCTACAGTTCCATAAAAATGCATTCCATATGGCCATGATGCATGATGGCTTATAATCAATCAACTACAGTGCAGACTTCTCTCGCTAAAATGGAAAACTGAAACAAACAATGAAGAACACAAATGTTATATGCAATTGCTAATTGCAACAAGCATTTCCCTCGTGTGTGAGACATTTCAGCATACCTTGCCCCCTCCACCATGGGTGGGCTTGATCAAGACTGGATACCCAATCTTATCAGCTTCAAGTTTTAACAGCTCAATGTCTTGTTCAGCTCCATGGTAACCTGGAACCAGTGGTACGCCAGCAGCACCCATGATCCTCTTAGATGCACTATTTTTTACATGATGTACTTAGAATGCGTTGTTCCATACAAAAGGAAACGTAATCTTCACGCAAACCAGACGTCAACAAGATATTTAGCATTTACCTCTTATCACCCATATCACGAATTGCAGATGGCGGTGGCCCAATGAATGCTAGCCCCTCAGCTTCACAGAGCTGCGCGAAATCTGCACTCTCTGAAAGAAAACCATATCCTGGGTGGATAGCCTACAAGAAATATATGCAAACATATATTTGTTAGAATTCAGAAATATTTATATCCCCATCATGACACACCTCAACCTTGCACACAAATTGGCAACTGTACACCAAAACCAAGAATGCAGTCGTCCATTAGTAGGTAGCAACTATTTTCAGTTGTGATGACAATTCTGATAGTACTGCTGTAGGACCAGTATCGAAATGTGATCTGGGCGACCCAACGAGAAAATAAAGTGGCGGAATTACACAGCTTCGCGTACTAGCTTCTAGTGTCAGTGTGTGGAACAGAGGATGCCTCATTCAGGTAACGGACTAACTAAAGTTTACAGAGCAACAAGCGCTGCTAATTAATCCAAGCGGCACCTTAGAAATACTCCACACGCAACTGTAGCTATCAGGGCTGCCGCTACAGAGTTTAGTTAGCTACGAGCGGCGGGGTGGGTGGGTGGGTGGGCGACCTTGGCGCCGGTGCGGAGGGCGGCGTCGACGATGGCGGCGGCGTTGAGGTAGCTCTCCCGCGCGGGCGGCGGGCCGAGCCTGACGGCCTCGTCGGCGGCGCGCACATGCAGCGCGCCGCGGTCGGCGTCGCTGTACACGGCCACCGTGGCGATCCCGAGCCGCCGCGCGGTCCGCATCACCCGGCACGCGATCTCCCCGCGGTTCGCCACCAGCACCTTCTCCATCGTGCCCCCGCCGCTCGGGGGCGGCGGCTCCGCCCCCGGCGGACGCGAGGAGAGGAGCCGCGCGAGGAGGAGGCTGGGGCTCGTGCTAGGGCCGTGGGTCCGGCGGCGGAGGAGGCGGGAGGCCATCGATGGCGCGCGCGCGCGCGCGTCGCAGCGAGCAGGGCGGAGTGGCGCGGCGATGGGTTGGTTGGGTCGGGGAAATCACCGATTTTGAGGAGTGGGTGGGGCTGTGTGTTCGGTGCCGCCGGATAAGGGTTGTGACGAGCGAGTCCCCGACGGCTCTGCCCTCCAGCGATGCCGGAGCTGGATGAGTGATCGGTGGCTGACTCAGACTGACCCCATTTGTCAGCGACTCTGCGTGTACATAATCTACACGTTACTTGTGTCGCTCCCTTTATCTTCGCAGATACATGCAAATATGCGAGCACCCGTCAACTCCCAACGCGAGTCTAATCCATGTGACACACGTGTTACATTTCCAGTGATGCTAATCAAAATTTCCCTTTGTCGTTGTGACACAGCGTGAGTTGTGTTCTCTTGTAGCACATTTAATGGTAAGTGTAATTCGATTATCAGGTTTTAGTCACATCTAATTAGATACATTGAGCTAATTCTTCCCGGTTCGTACCAAAACTTTGCGAAACCTGTTTGCTCTACCCAACTTTGAGATGCTTAATATTCAAATCAAACCAAATCTCTACCACTAGTCTTCTGTGCCCAACTTTTAATTGTCAAATCCAATATCCTCATATTATGTTACCGTGAATACAATATGAAATTGTAAATTCCACACCGTCTCAAGAAAAAATGTGAACCATACACTCTTATGACCACCTTCAAAGCGTTAATTGCCAAATTCAATATATCATGTTGTGTTACGCGTGAATACAATGTGAAATTGTGAATCCCACACTCACCTCAAAAAGATGTGAACCCTACACTTGTGGCCACCTTCAAAGTGTGAATCCCACACTCTTGCTAAAAAGATGATAACCAATAGCATCCACTTACCATTTTCATTTTAGCTTTCAAACCCTGGAGGCTGAATGCCCAAACACAATTGCTGATCGGACATGCAACTTTTCTGTTTTTGTGACGCATATATTTCCTTCTATCGCACATTTAATAACCAACATAAATTTCTTATGACTAGTCTTATTAGTCTGAAGTCTGAACATCGTTTTAGTTCTACTAGTTGAACACTAACAACACACAATCGAGAACACACCTTAATTTCACTGGTATGGTAGATTTTAGTTTTGCTAGGTGGCCATTAATCACACACACTAGAAAAGGTAACTCCAAACTCAAAAGTTAATCGAGTCCATTGTGACTGAAACACAAGCCCAAGGGTGTAGTGTAGCCCACTGACAAGTAGTAGGATAACACTAATACCCACCTGCCAGCGAGAAAGACCACAACCCTACCCCACTGATCGTGGGCCCACCTAAGAAAAATGGGCTTCCCACATACGTCTCCCTGAAAAGCGTCTAATTAATCACGCGCATGAATCAGTGGCGGAAAATGTAGTAGTATACCTAGGTCGAAGAAAGCAAAAGCCCAATATTAGTGGAGTGGTGGTAGTAGGAGATGATAGAATAGAAGAGCAGTCGAGAGTAAAAATTAGTGGAGTGTGGTAGTACTCATTAATAGTAGTAGGTGATAGAACAGGAGAGTGGTCGAGTGGGAGAGGGCTAGGTGGATGCGACCATGTGAGAGATCCACCGTAGAGTCGTCGAAGTAGTTAAACATGCCGGATAGGCCTTGTGTCGTGTCGGGTTTGAGGTCGACGGTTGGTAAATCTTAGCCAAATAAAAATGGCCATGAATAAATTTGCTAGTTTTGATATATCATAGCCAAAATTTTACTTTACCAGGTGGCAATTAACCACACTGTCATAGCTAAAAGACTATACAGTAAAAAGGGACCCTCGATGCTTGAGAATGACAAGGGGATCCTCGAAGAGGGGACCAGTTGCCAGGAGAAGTATGTGTATTAATTGCCCTGGAAAATCGGGTCTAAGTTATTATATGGGGAAGATGTCTATTTACAACCTTACAACATAGTACATAAGATTACGTATCTACCCACAAAAGGCCCGCCCTACGCGTAGCTTTGGTCATGTGGACTCCCAGTGTGGGGTTTTCCCTTCACACTACAAGGTGGCTCTGCGAGAGAGCTCGAGTAGCTTTGGTCACGTGGTGGACTCCCATTTCGAGCCCTTCGAGTCTTGCTACACCGGTTGGTGCGCTGGTCCCAAATTATATTCTAATATCCTCTTGCCCTTCACACTCTACGAGGTGGCTCATCACTTTAGAGAGAGCTCAGAGCCCATCATGCGCCTCGAGGTGACTCGCATTGAGTGCCCTGCAGAGGCCTCTTTTCTTTATCTATTCTGGGGCCCGACATAGTCTTGGGCCTCCTCCAAGGTTACACAACACGAACTCCACCGCTTTTGTTGGCTGTGGTGCCTACTTTGTGAAAATAGCTAGAGTATTTTCCATGTTTTATCTAGCGATTTCGGATCGTCAAAAATGAGGCGGTGAGGCTGCCCCTATGACACACACATACATGCATATATTTCCTCCCGCTACTTTTAGCAATCGATAAAACTGCTCGAAAATAATTTTACTTGTCTGATAGATACTCCCTCCTCACAAATGAATGCCATTTTGGACATCAACACGATCTTCAAAATACAACTTTATCCACTAGTTTGTAATGCAATATATTTGTACAACCTAACAAAATTATATTTTTATGAAAGTTTTTTTCGAGACAAATCTATACATTCTATTTTCATGTGCTCAATGTAAAATATTTAAAAAGATATCAATATCCAAAAGTTTAGTAAGTTTACCTACACGTAACCAAAACAATATTCTCCTGTGACCGAGGGAGTAGATCTTAAGTAAATTTTAACTTTACCAGCTGGCCATTGCACGCGCATAAGAGTAGGGCGACAATCGCGGCAGAAAAGAGAAAAGACACGGACGGCCCTTCCAGTTCCACTCCCCACCTGTCAGACAGAAGAACCGCGTGTCCGTCCCACTGACCCGCTGGCCCCCACCTGCGAAAAATGGGCTTCCCGCCCATGGCCGCCTCCCTGAAACGCATCATACGCATCCGACCAGTGGCGGAAACTGTAGCATGGCTAGGTCGAAGGAAAGGAAGCCCTCGGCCTCGGGGCAGGCCCAGTAAAAATTATCAATGGAGTGGTGGCGCCGCGGTAGCACTAGTAGTACTCAATTACTCATCACTCCTCAGCGGTAGAGCAGCAGGAGTCGGAGGCGATAGAATAGGAGAGCGGCGGCCGAGAGGGAGATCCCCCGCGGGGTCGCCGGAGGAGATGGACACGCCGGATAGGCCTCGTGCCGGCGCCGCCGCCGCCGCCGGGTTCGAGGTCGTGCTCTCGCCCACGGGCCGCTTGGCTTGCTTTTCCCCTGGGTTTTCCGGGGTTTAGGGCCCCTCGGGTTAGAGGTGGCGGCGGTGCGGGTTTGGTATCCCGCTTTTCTTTTTTTTCTCCTGATTTTTTTGGGAGGTTTCGAGGGTTGGATTCGTTCGATTGGCTGGGGGTTTAAGGGGGTGCGTTTGGTGGGCGATTAGGGTTTTGACGCGCCTATTTCTCCGAGCTTTCTGCGATGCTGGATTCGAGGGTTTCGAGGGGCTTTCTTGGAGGAGAGGTTGGGGTTTCCATGTTGTTTCCCGCTTCTTCGTTGGGGATTTGGGCCGTTCTTATTGTTAGATGAATCGATTCGGTTGTTGGGTTGGCGACTTCTGGGTGGTCGGCTGTTTGTTTCGATTGCCCACTTCGTTTTCTCCCATCAGAGTATTAGACGCTTTGATCCACGCGATGTTAAGAATTTAGTTGGTAAACTAGTGTTCCGATCCGTGGCTCAGAGCAATGCGCTCCGATCTGGTCAGTTTTGTTCAGTTGTTGCTGTGCGTATCCATGGAAAATGTAAGGTATTTGGATGCTGATGTTGTTTGGACCGAGATTAGTGCTGACTTTAGCTTGGACGTAAGAGTTTGATTAGGCATATTACTTGGTCATGGTGAAATCCGTGTGCTAATTAGGATCTGGTTGTGTCAAGTCCCGTACTTCCCGTACTTCCCTCTCTTTCTTTCTTGCAATGCTTCATGCTTGTATGCTTTGACCTGCTAAATTGATTAGCTATTCGGTCTAGGCTTTTCAAAGTCCTCCAGGGATTACCTGCAAGGTTGGTGTCTTCGTTAATAGAACTGTAGAAGACATAACTGAGTTATGGTTTTCAGAAAGAAAGTTACACATGGAGTTGCTTGCGTTGAGTATGCAGCCATTTTATTACTTGTGACGGAAAGTATCGGCAAATGGAGTATATAAGTGCTGAGGCATTCCCTCCGTGAAGAAATGTTTTCATTTGAACTTTGGGATTTTGCATGTGCGGTTGTGTGTTTTCTGGGTGGGGTGGGTTGGGGCAAAGTTGGTGTCAGTTACTGGGTCTATGTGATTTAGAAACAAGATGTTTTTATGCCTATAATCCCTATTTAGATGGGAGTTTTTCTTCATAGGGAAGATTGTGCATTTGCTGGTGGAAGTTAGGGTTTGGTTTTGGTTGAACTATAATGCATTGACATTTAGGCATTCCCATACCGTTCTTGCATTTGTTGATTTTGTAACCTTCTTATGTTTGGACGGGATTGCATTATACTTGTTTAGTTGTGATGAAATGAAGATATGTGGTTTCCTTTCTAATTGGATTTTCCTACCTGCAGGACTCTCCTGTTTTTAATTTCATCAATAGTCTATCTCCTATACTGCCACCTCAACCTCTAGACTCAGCACACAATGTGCAGCTATTCAAGTCATCAGACTTGGCTCCTGTTTCTTCAATCTTTGCCTCACCACATGTCAACCCAGCAAAGGAATCTAAACTTCTGATCAGGTATTTTTTCGTTACTTTCTAGCCTATGTGCGACCTGAACTTCTGATTAGGTAAATTTAGCCTTTAGCCTTACTATATGTCTTGTCATATTAACCAGGGATGATTCTGTTCAACTTTCTCAAGAATCAAACTCTCCTAACAGTGTCAGAACTCGAATAGGGACTACAAGTTCTATTAGAATGATCAAATGCAAAAACATTGTTTCAGAAAACTGCAGTGTTACTTGTTACCTAAATGAGGCTTCTATTGATTGTTGTGACAATACATCAAATTCTACAAGTAACTTGCCCCAATCCATCAAGCTTGGTGGTGGCAGTGTGGAAAGTGATAGGAATCAAAACGCTAATGGTAAAACAGATCTTACTACAGACCAGGAGTGTACAGAACAAGAAGGTGTCCTCCTTGATCAGAGCAGCCCAGACAAAATGGACTCGTCACATTCTGGAAGAAATGCTCATGAAAACCAACTACATGAACAACATAAGGATGAACTTGTGGCATACGATGGGGATTACTTGATTACAAACCAAGTATGTAGTGATATGCTGACATTAGCTCCACCATTTGAGGCAGAAACGCAGTTAGTGAACGAGACATTAAAAACTGATAATGCTTACTCCTGTAAATCCTTGCTGACTGCTGGGTCAAGTGGCTCTTACATCCACAATTCTGCACATGATCCTCATCTTTACTGGTCTGGGGCAGTTGAAGGGTCTGCAACAGATTATACCCCACAAATGCTCCCTGGTGCTTGTCAAAGTCAGTTGGTGTCAAATGATCAAATCTGTAACAAGTTCAATGAGCCCAGTGATTACATGCCAATAGACCAAAATGTATGTATACTTCTTGCTACTATCTATTTTAAAAAAAAATATTCACATATTGGCTTCGAAGATATCTTAAACTTTGCCGTAACCTATAATCTCATGATAGCTAACACCTTTTTTAGAAAGAGAGATTCCCATCTAGTTACCTTTAGTAGTGGTCAGTATTCTAGCCAAATCGATTTTGTTCTTGTTAGCATAGACTGTAAGGTTGTACCTGGAGAGTGTGTTGTCCAGCAACATAAGTTGGTAGTCTCTGACTTTTGTTTTAGGACACGAGTTCGACAGGCTAAGGTCGTCAGAGCCACGAGGACAAAGTGGTGGAAACTCAAAGTGGACGCCTTGCAGGAGTTTAAGGAGAGGATGATCGCGGAAGGGAAATGGAACGTGGGAGAAGCGAATAGTATGTAGACAGAGATAGCATCTCGCATTAAGAAGGTTGCTACGGAGGTGCTTGGAGTGACCCGAGTGACAAGATGCGAACCTAAAGACACGTGGTGGTGGAACGAGGAAGTGCAAAAGGCTATTGAGGAGAAGAAAACATGTTACAAGCATATGCATCATGATAGGAGTGACGACAATGTACAAAAATACAAAGCAGCAAAAAAAGGCAAAGAAAGCGGTGAGTGAGGCATGAGGTAAGGCCTATGAGGAAATTTACTAGAAGTTAAGTACAAAGGAGGGCGAGAAGGATGTCTACAAGATGGCTAAACTTCGGGAAAGGAAGACGAGAGATTTCAACCAAGTTAAATGCATCAAAGACAGCACTAATAGACTTCTGGTGAAAGACGATGTGATCAAGGATAGGTGGAGAAATTACTTTGATGAGTTGTTCAATCGTGACAATGACGATAGTATGGTCGAACTGGATGATGCTTTTGATGACGCCGATAGGCGGTTTGTTCGAAGAATCCAGAAGTCAAAAGTAAGAGAGGCTTTAAAAAGGATGAAAGTGGGTAAGGCGTTAGGGCCTGATAACATTCCAATCGAGGTGTGGAAATGCCTGGGAGAAGTGGCGATCGTTTGGCTAACTAATTTGTTCAATAGCATTTTTAGGTTGAACAAGATGCCTAACGAGTGGCGGAGGAGCACATTAGTACCAATTTTCAAAAATAAAGGAGACATTCAAAGTTGTACTAATTATAGAGGAATTAAGCTCATGAGCCACACAATGAAGCTTTGAGAGCGAGTGATCGAGCACCGTTTAAGAAGAGTGACTAGCGTGACGACAAACCAATTTGGTTTTATGCCTGGGAGGTCGACCACGGAAGCGATTTTCTTGACACGACAGTTGATGGAGAGGTATAGAGAGCAAAATAAGGATTTTCACATGGTGTTTATCGACTTGGAGAAAGCCTATGACAAAGTGCCAAGAAGGGTCATATGGTGGGCGCTTCAAAGAAAAAAAGTCTCAACAAAGTATGTTACACTAATTAAGGATATGTACCAAGATATTGTGACTAATGTCAGAACATGTGGTGGTGATACTAGTGATTTCCCTATTAAGATAGGACTACACCAAGGGTCAGCGTTGAGTCCATACATTTTTGCTCTAGTGATGGACGAGGTCACGCAGGACGTACAAGGAGATATCCCTTGGTGTATGCTTTTCGCTGATGATGTATTGTTAGTTGATGAGAGTAGGATAGGTGTCGATAGGAATCTGGAGATGTGGAGGAAGACCTTAGAATCAAAGGGCTTTTAGACTTAGTAGGACTAAAACTGGGTATATGAAGTGTGATTTCAGCGGTGCCGGGGCAGATGATGGAGATGTTAGGCTGGATGGACAAGTAGTACTTAGGAAGGACACGTTTTGATATTTGTGATCGATGCTACAGCGAGACGCAGAGATTGATGAAAACGTGAGCCACAGGATTAGAGCGGGGTGGGTGAAATGGTGCCAAGCATCGGGTGTCCTGTGTGATAAAAAAGTTCCTCAAAAGTTAAAGGGTAAATTCTATAGGACGGCGATTAGATCTGCGATGCTATATAGAGCAGAATGTTGGGCGGCTAAAAGACAACATATACAGAAGATGAGTGTAGCGGAGATGAGGATACTGCGATGGATATGTGGTCACACAAGGCGAGATTGAATCCGCAATGAGGATATACGTGATAGGGTGGGGGTAGCACCAATTGAAGAGAAGTTTGTCCAACATCGCTTGAGATGGTTTGGGCATCTCCAATGGAGGCTTTCTGAGGCACCGGTACGTAGTGGAATTTTAAGACGTACTGCAAACGTAAGAAGAGGCAGAGGTCGACCAAGACTAACGTGGGAGGAAGCAGTTAAAAGAGATTTGAGAGATTGGAATGTAGCTAAAGAATTAGCTTTGGATAGGAGCGTATGGAAGTTAGCGATCCACGTACCGGAACCATAAGAAAGTTTAGGGGCTATGTTTTATGCTCTCGGCTCGGTTGGCAGTATGTACAGTTTAGGGTTTTAGCCTTGTAGGTTTTATTATTATTATTTATTTATTTTATTTTTATTTTTTGTAAGACTGTCGTCTCTTTGACTTTGAAGAGGTTTCATTCCTAGTCTACCCCAACTTGTTTGGGATCAAAGGCTTTGTTGTTGTTATTGTTGTATTCACATATTGGCTTTACAAATGAATAATAGCCAAGCGCCTATTTGCTAAATAAATGTAACAATGTTTGTATATATAAAATGTTACGAGCTCGAAAATTAAATGTAACAGAACCGATTTAGCAAACCAATGTTGATTTGAGGTCTTACTTTCATGCCCTTTTCATTGTGATGTACTCACTTTGACAATATGGTTTCACATTCTAACAACCTTATCATTAAGGTTCAACTCTTTTTTTTTTTTAATATAAAAAAATGAATCCAGCCTTGCATCTATAATCTATTGCATAATGGTGCCTGCTTTTGCTATGCATTGCTAATCTGACTGAAGTATCAATGTTTGTTCTTACGGATACAAAAGAACTTGTTTTCTTGTTCTGGCAGGCCTTATCACAGCATTTACGTGGCATGCGTAGGCGTTGCCTTTTCAATGAAAAGACTGGGGCTATTAATAAAGGTGTTAAGAACACATCAGATCGTCATTCTGCAAATTCAACTACCCCCAGACGCAAAACTATTTCTTGTGATAACAACTCAAAGCCTCCGAGGACCCCTCCATGTGCATTGCCTGGTATTGGCTTGCATTTGAATGCCCTTGCCACAATACGAAAAGATAAAATAGTCCCTCATGATGCTCAAACTTCTATAAATCAAGCCAGCAACCCCCCGTGTGCTATTGGTTCTTGCCCACCAACATATGAACCAAATATTATAAAGGACGATTCCTCTCAGATAACCATGGTTGCAAATGCTGACGACGAGTCTGGTCAGGGTAGTCCCAAGAAGAAAAGGTACTATGTGTATGCCCATTATTTTATGTCATCAGCAACATTTCATTGGACAAATAATAAAATGCAATAGTACTACGCAGACTCAAGTTTGACAACGGTGATGGCACTTCATGCAAGCGTTGTAGCTGCAAGAAGTCAAAATGCTTGAAACTGTAAGTCTCTTACACCTTTTTTTTCTTCTTTTTTAAATCTACTGCTATGCAACAAGATTAATGCAAAAACGAAAGCAAGTTCAAATATCGGTTGTTCTAAGGTATCGGTGCTGTTTATTAGTACTTGAGGTTTAGTCTAGGTTCACGTATCCATGTTTCCCCCCTTCTTAAGATGTAGGTCTAGTGAATAATCATGCTCTATTAGGTGCTCCAATTTTTGCAGTAGAATATTAAAATAGAATCGTTGTCCTAACTGTTTATGAATTATGATTCATGACAAGTTGATGCATGGTGTTCAAGCTTCCTTTTGCAGTCATCTCTCTAGTTAGTATGATTGCCTCTTTCATCCCTGCATTCCTGAGCTGGTTGATTATCAACCTTTTGGTTTAGGTCCAAGTTATGGTTAGAGGTTACTGTGTTGTGCCATGGAATATTGTTAGATATGGTAATCTTTACAGTTTCTAGTAAGATCTGCCTCAACAGAATATGCTTTCAAGTAGTTTTTATATCCAAAAATAGAAAAAATGTAAGTGCTTTTGAAAAGCCATTGTAATACTCCCTCCGTTCAGAAATGTATAACGTTTTAGAAAACGTACAATCAAACTTCTCTAACTTTGACTAACGATATATTAAAAACTATATCCTTACTGTGGGCGATTAGTTTTTAATTTATTAATTTTAAACAATTTCTAACCTATCACTAATCTCTCTCTCATCCATCTTATTGGCCTCTTTCTAGATCTTTTTTCGAAGTGTGGGCAGGAGCTCTGCCCATTCCTATAGAATGGTAGAAAAGTTTTTGCTACAAGACCAAGCTGGTAAAAGTCCCAGCTGGGAACACCCACGATTAGTACTGCACTACTGTGGCATTTACAGCACAAGAAAACGACAACTCTCTAGACTCTTTGCCTCCCTCTCCTCTCTCAATGTGGTTTAGCCACAGCATTATCTTACTGCCCCTCATACCTGCGCAACACAGCAACTGACGGTGATATTACGATGAGTGATGATGCCATAGAGGCATATGGCATTCTTCCCATCCCTATCAATGACATAGAACAGAAAGCGGTGGTGTATGCGCCATATAAAACTTTTTAAGGGCAAAATGCAACTGGCATAGGAATATAGGATTTAGAGGAATGCAAATCTAAAGATATAATATGGAGGTGTGAACTTCTTTTCAATTTTGTGACTGGTATTTCTGTTTTTTCCGCTTTACCCAATGTTTATCTCCTGTGAAAGAACAGGGTTTGATAAGCATGTCTTATAGCTAATGTGACATCTGTTCAGAGTTTTTTTCCCCAAGAGATTTTCTATGTTTGAACCAAATGATTGACAAGGTACAGAAATGAAAGAAATAAACCTGAAAGGCACTAAATTTGGGAAATGCTATCTTAAAAGGCAGTATTCTTGAAGACTAGATTGAAATATTGAATGATCGATTAATGATTATGCTGGAAATACGAAATTAGCTTGCCAGGTCTTATTATAACATTTTACCTGCACTTGGGTTTCAATGATAATAAACAACATCCGTAATTTGCCAGTAATAACTCACACACCATTTCGCTTGTTTTCCAAGACATGGCTAAACAATATCTTTCCATGAGTTGCATTGGACAATTCTGTTGACACCAGGCTTGATATCAATCAGTGAATGCTCCTTTTGTAGAGTTTGTATTCCTTCAGCTCCCAATCCTTACAATTGTCCCTTTTGAAGAGTCTCTTGTTCTTTACTAGATAGTTTTGCAAATCCTGTCTTCGTGCTGTGCTATGTTTTATCATCTCTAATATAATGGCATTTTTGGTTAATTCTCATGCAGTTACTGCGAGTGTTTTCATGCTGGAGTCTTCTGTTCAGAACCTTGTTCATGTCAAGGCTGTCTGAATAAGCCTAGCAACATGGAAACAGTTCTATCTACTCGCGAGCAGATCGAATCTCGTAATCCATTAGCATTTGCCCCTAAAGTAATTCGGACATCCGAGCCTGGTCAGGAATTAGGGGTAAGAGCCAATCTTTTTATTTTACTTTCTTTCTCCTTTACTTATATCATTCTTTCTGTATTATAGGATGACTCTAACAAAACTCCTGCTTCGGCTCGTCACAAAAGAGGCTGCAATTGCAAGAGGTCATCGTGTCTAAAAAAATACTGTGAATGTTACCAGGTTCTAACTCTTACATGATTTAATGTTCTTTGCTTAGCCCTCATGCATTTGTCTTACTGTTACTCTTCATCAAGGGTGGTGTGGGATGCTCCATGAGTTGCAGATGTGAGGGCTGCAAGAATGCTTTTGGGAGAAGGGAGGGTGAGTCCATTTCATCTTGATAAGCTTCTGTCTTATAAATTTGCAAACTGCCTGCATGCACCATAGACCATAGTTGCATCTGTGCTGTTCAGGGATAGAAAACCCGGCGGTTACCGGCCGGTAACCGCCTATCGGAGGGTGGCCGGGAAATGAGATCCTGGCGGTTTTTTCAAATCCAAAACCAAATTTTCAGATTTCGAATGAATTTTAATCAAATTTGAACGAATTTCGGCTGAACAAAATCCGGTTTGACCGGTAACCGGTCCGGTTACCGGTACCGGAGGGGGGCCGGGATCCAACCCGGGAACGGTTAGCTGATCCCTGGCGCTGTTTCATTCAATGTACTGATAACAATAAACGGTTAAGGGAGCTTTTGGTCAAGAGTAATTGCGTCAGATCAAAAAATTGTACTCAATAAGTTGTTGGGGAGCTCAAATTCGATCTTTCAACTTGAAAATGTAACACCGGACGATTACTAAAATTTCTCAGAATAATTTGTGCGCTATTCTCTATGAAAGGCATTTTCTTGGAATTTCTATCATTGTGGAATGCAATGAAGTTAGTAGGGCTGGCTACACTGCTTCAATTTGGAGTCTGGACCATTGCGTCTTTGTTTTTGCTGGAAATTATCCCAGCCACCTTCTGCACTTTTAGATTTAAGCAAAAATCATACCCATGCGGTCATGCCAGTGCATCTTTATTTGTGTGCTTTTGTATTTTTAAAACAGAATCCACTAGACATCCTAAGATTATCTTGTGTTTTGATGATGTTATATTTGTATCAAGTAAGATGTTACGGTAGCTCAAAAACTACATCTACGTATATTATTCCAAAAAGTTGCAACAGCACCAAATAAAACAATAAGTAAACAAAATGATCATCTTAGTGGAACTAAAGGTTTGGTTATTATATGACCATGACATAACTTTCTTGTATAGCTATTTCAAATTTTGTTTAATTTAACAATGTCCTACTCCTACATTCTGCTATTTATAAGTAGCTACCAGTTTTTGATGTACTTATTTTCCATTGAAGGAGTTGCGCTGTTAAGCATAGAGGAAGCTAAGCGGGGATATGAAGAAAAGGATGCTTGTGTGAAACAAGAAAAAAGTCAAGGTGATAAACAGCTTGTTATTTACCAAGCTACTGATCTTGCTCCCGCTGAGAATGTGCTGACAACACCTTCAATTGTGGATTGCAGGTTTGTGTATCATACATATGCACATATGTTACTTTGAATTCCGGCTCTTATGTAAAATACTAAAATTTGAGGCACTTTTCTCTTCTTTCCAGACCCTTGGCTGCTCTTCAACCTTCAAGCTCCAAGAAGCCACGATCTTCAACAAAGCTCATTGGGTGTTCTTCTCGACTATACAAGTCTCGAGCTCCACTGAAGTCTGACATTGTGCTCTCCCCATTTGCAAGCTATGCAGAAATGATTCTTGGGGAAGGAGCATCAGACACCCTAAAAGGGAATTCACCCCCTCAAACTTCTGTCAAGGTTGTGTCACCCAATAAAAAGAGGATCTCTCCTCCGCGCATTGGTACTGGGTTGTCCCCAATCTGCAAGAGCGGCAGGAAGTTGATTCTGAAGTCCATCCCTTCTTTCCCTTCTCTCGGTGGTGATGTAAATAACGAGGATCCAAAGACCAGCTCGCCAGCTCCTTGAATTCATCAGCATTTGGCACTTGAGGTACACCTTTTTTTTGCTTGTTCAGATGTTAATTCTAGGCAAAAGTGGCTACATGACACCTAATTTTTGTGTTATTGGCCGGTAGACACTTAAATTTCGTGTATTTGCTAAAATTTCGTATTTTTGCTAAATTTTTGTGGCTCTTTGCTGTTGGACCTTTCTCTTCCCTTCTTCCTCTGCATGTTGGCGGAGCAGCGGCGGCAACAACTCTTCCTCCTCTGTTGTCCCTTTCTCTCTCTCCTTCACTCTTCCCACACCATCGCATCAAGTCCTCTTTCCCGGCCATGAATCAAGAAATCGCTGAATTGAGTCCTCTTCCTCTTCCCATGGACGGCGATGCTGGCCTCCTCTCCAAGCACGTCGAGCTCTCCCTCGCAGCCATCCTCGACGCCGCCATCCCCAAATGCAGACAGGACCGCTACCGCCGCCGGGCGCACCAGCGTCCTCTCCCGCCACTGGCGCAACATCTGGGCCCAGCTCCCCACCTTGACCATCGAATGCGACTCCCTGACGAATTGGTTCGTGTCACATCGTGTTCCTACTTCCGATCTATCTTTTCCTCGGGTTAATTTCAAGTTTCTTCCAACATGGGCAGAGATAGAAGCCGTCTTCTCCGCTTTTGTTCGTGCACCATCGCGTTCGATCCCGTCGTCTACAACGCGTCTCCGCCTAATTGGACCACAATGTCACCTTCCTCTCCTCGTCTTCAATCCGGTGCGTATCTCCACGATGTCCACTGATGTTGACCACTTCTTCGACGTCAGCCAAACTGCCGCCGCTCGTGTTCGTTGTCCTCGGTAAGACTTGGGTCAATTCCCCCCGGCCACACCCTCTCCTTCTCTTTGTTGCATCCCCTCAGTCAATTGATCTTCCCCGCCACAAGATCACTGCCGCCACCTTTGCCCGTCTCCGCTGCTGGGAAGTATAGGGTTCCTCAGCCCAAGCCATCGACACCTATAGCCTCAGGACGGTGCCCCCATTCTGTTCCTGCCGTCGACGGAGCTCCGCCAGTTGCCGCTCGCCGTTGATGGCGTTGACCCCACCGCCTCCTCCGGCTAAGAGGATAAGGGCATGAAGGTCATTTTGAGCTGTTTCTCCCTCCAAAACAACGAATAATATTATTATATTGGCCTCTTTGTCCTACAACAAAGAGTTACAAAATTGCAAATACACGAAATTTGGGTGTTCACCGGCCAATAACACCAAAGTTGGGTGTCCTGTAGCCAATTTTGCCTTGATTCTATTTCCAATCTCTACTCTTCTAACTAATATCTGTTCCTGTACAGGTTATTTCCATATATAATTGCCGGTTCCCCAGATCGCCAACGTCCCAAAGACTGCATCGGAGTTGGTTCTACCAAGCTTCAGGGTTTGATGAACAACCAAGGGAGTTTTGTTTCGGCAGTTCTGTTTAGAGGCTGATAATTATCCCGTGCTTTCTCTAGAGTGGAATGTTCAATAATCCAGCACATGTACTTACCAAGCTGTCCAAATTACCCCCTCGAGAGCCTCCTGTGCCTAGTGATCCGCAAGTAAATTATCTCCAGACCTGTAGAGGCTCTGCCCTTGTTGAGTTGCCCGTTACTGTTCATCTGTATCATTTCATGCCTTATATGAACCTTAGATCAAACTAGCAAGACATCTATCTATGCATACTTCGGATCAGGCTGTTAAGACTTATATATACTATCAAACTATTATTAAGACTTATGTACGAACTTAACCTTATGGTTTGGAATCTTGTTTGTGCAATTTGTTGATTCTGTAAAAATTAAATGAAACAGGGACTTGGAGATAATATTTTTTACACTAGCTGCCTTGAAGTTCTCCATCTTATGACAAGATCTTGCAAGTGGTTATGGGAGATTTACAATTTTTTAATGGAAATATTTGCAAATTTCAGCCTCTATGCTCGCAATTTTCCCTGCAGTGAGCTGGTCTTAGCAAATTTGTTATACTAATATCAGAAGTACTACTAATACTTGATTACCAAAGTCGCATAGTCTAGCCGTGTCACCTTGTCTCTCCGACTGTTGACTAGATTTCGACTCTCCCCAACCCCAGGTTAGGTGAGTTATTTGTGTGGATTTTTTTCACTTTAGTTGTCTGGGATTTGAATATGTGATCTTTAGGTCTCAAGTTTTTTTAAGATGGAGGTCTTAAGCTTTAAGATAACTACACTAACCAATTGCTCCACCTCTAAAAAAAATCACAAGTATGAATTATGAAATGAATGGTTGGGTAATAGAGCATTGTGATTGTGATCTCAGTATGATCCAGTTTAGAATTTAGATTTGGTGCCTATCGTCCGTCAATTGAAAGACTAGGTTCAGTAAAAATATGTTTTTTTGGAAAGACTTTTCCTGGAGTCGTGTCGGTGAACGGGCCATCTGGACATGCCTCGGATCGGCCCAACCTGGCCCACCTTACCCTTGCCTTCTCCTCCTCCCGGCTCGGCTCCCCCTTGGGCTCCTCGCACACCACACCATCTTCGCCTGTGCCCGCGCCGCCGAGCTCGCACGCACGCACGCCTCCAGGCCTCCTCCTCCCACCGCAGCACGCGCGCCGCCTCGGATCCTTCTCTTGTAGCCGTCGGCGTCCTCCTCCTCCCCTCGTCCGCTGGAATGGCGTCGAGTGGAGATCCATCCGGAGTTGTCGGTAAGCCCTAGCTTGCTCGGATTGGATTGTTTGGTCTAGTCTGTCCTGTTTTGTCTTCTTTGCTGCGATGTGAGCTACCCGGCCCAATTCTTTCTCTCCAATCCATCAGTTAACCGCATATTGGTTTGCTGCTGCTGTGGATCCGTCCATCCATCCATGTCCGATTCGGTTCTCCAGCGCGCGCAAGATCCACCCATGTTCTAGTACTTGTGTTAGGTCCTGGACTAGTGCTGCTAATAGCAGTTTATTTTACAAAAAAATAATGGGGGTTCAGTTCAGCCCCCATGACCGGCGTTTAAGTCCGGCACTGCATACTAATTCGTATTTAGGAAGAATTAACAAGTTGCCACCTTCCGGGGGAATGTTGTCCTGGGTGCAGGGCTCTCCGGATCATATCAAGGCAACTAATGTACAGATGCCGGAGAAACTCTAAAAAGAAAATTTTCATTGGTCGCCGTGTGATATGGTGTGATATGGTGCAGGAAGCTCAGCACCTGAGGCATACTGTTGTCCCCGTGCGATTAGGATGATGCTGAGGTGTGCCCCATTTGGATGAACATACACATGAAGCTAAAGTTTATAGTTGTAGGCACTCTTTACCATGGAGTAGGAAGTGTCGGATCTAACCAGAAGATCGGAATAATTTGCCAGTGCTGATGTTTCAGTAGAATACATTACATGGGTTTAGTGGCTTCTCTGTACACGAGGTTTTGATTTGATGGGCTAACTTTTCGCAAAATGGTGGTAGATAGGACTTACAAGTTACAACTCTTCCTTTTAGAAGGATTAGTGCTAGAATTGATTTCCCTTATAAGCCTTCATTCAGGTTTAGCACTTATGTCGTCGTGTCATAAAATAGTTTGTTGGCAGTTGGTTGTTTTCTGTTCCTGGATGTCCACTGCATAGTCCAATCAGTGGAGCATTTTTTTAGCACAATATCCTGGTAAGCCATTTTTTTTGAATAACCCCTACTCCCCAACCCCCACCCACCCACCCTAACACACGCATGCGCGTGCGCTAGAGAGAATTATCCTTTTAGGTGGAGATTGGACCAAAAAATTGATATAGGAATAAAATGCACTTGTAATGCTTGGGGGTGGGGGGAGCCCATTTCATTTCATAAATTTCCATGAATTGGCTCCATATTAGTGGGGTCGGCTGGTTTAATGGAGATTAGGCAAAATCCTTGTAATTGTAATGCAATAGTTCACTTATATGCTTAGAATTATCAAGCTTTCATAGTTGGCTATTATTACATGCCATACACTGCAGTACTGCACATAGGTTTTTCCATATATTTACTGCTTCCACACTACATCTCCACTATTGGTTGGTTGGAACTTGTGAAGCAAGGCATAATTTTTGGAAGGACAGCAGAAGAGAATGTAATCACATTTGCTGGTTCTTAGATGTACTGGTATGAGTAATCTTGTGATGTGCTAAGCAGCCAAGGGTGATAGCACACCAGAAGATTAAGCGTTCAATTAGCCAGAATCCAAGACCACAGAAGAAGATATTCACACTGAAATATCTGATATTTGTTGTCATTTTAATAGTTTGCTCGATGCAGCAGGGTGCAGATATTCCTGAGTTATCTACTGGCTCCTAATTTGTTATTGGAATAGCTTATGTAGAAAAGTAGAAAGCTTGCAAGTAGAGTTCTAATTATGAAAAAATTGCCCATGCTGGGAACAGGTTCTGTGTATTTGGGTGGGATTTGGTTTTGACCTTTTCTGCAGATCTCTGAACATCATATTTAATTAGACGTATCAATACTGAAGTTATTAATGTTGTTGGAAATAAAATATTATTACTTACTGGTATAAAAATGTTGTTGCAGTGCCAAGGAACTTCAGACTGCTAGAAGAGCTTGAGAGAGGAGAGAAGGGCATCGGGGATGGAACAGTTAGCTATGGAATGGATGACGCAGATGATATCTACATGCGCTCTTGGACAGGCACAATAATAGGTCCCCACAACGTAAGTTGTTTCCCCTAGCTTACTCTAGTATTATTCAACTATGATTGTTGTGTTCTGGGTTTTGTGCTTTCTTGTTGATCTATATTTGGTTTTGCTAGACCGTCCACGAGGGCCGAATTTATCAGTTAAAGCTTTTCTGTGACAAGGACTATCCAGACAGGTCACCAACTGTTAGATTTCACTCAAGAATCAATATGACTTGTGTAAATCCTGAGACTGGAGTGGTATGAAACTATGACTATGATTCTGAATAATTTGTATCCCTTTGTGTTTTTCCTTGTATTGCAAACTTATCTTGGAGCAAATGCAGGTCGATCAAAGGAAGTTTGGCCTGTTGTCAAATTGGCGCCGTGAGTACACAATGGAGGTTATCTTGACACAGCTTAAGAAAGAAATGGCAGCATCACAGAACCGGAAATTAGTGCAGCCTCCAGAGGGGACATTCTTCTAAAACACGCGCTCTCATCTCCGCAAATCATCCAAGAGTCCCCGCGATCTTCATCTTAGATGTTGCGTAAGATTGAACCGTTCGGACATTTATTCGAAATGATTGTAGTTGAACTTCGCTGGTACTACCTTGTACGCGGTCCTTGTGCGTGTCTTTTGTCTCGCCTGTGTGCAATAGCAGTAGCCCATATGGCATTATTATCTCCGAGACAAACTAACGACTTGGGGTAAATGTGTAATGATGCACTGGAGCTTCAGCTATGTTTGTCAAGTGCTACTACTCCGTTGCGAAGTTCTGGGAATTGCAAGTGATATATCGTTGTTTGCTTTGTCTGTAGATTGCCTTGTTGCGTGTGAAACCTGATCTTGCATCTAGTGTTCCAAAACAGGTACATTGCAAATGATTTGTGGCAGTTTGCCAATAGCCTCTCTACCATCTACTCAACATGTTAAGTCGATAGCTATACTACGTGCGTACGTAACCCAACCAGGTCAGGTAATTACCGCACAGAGGGCACCATTTTGTTAGGGTATCTCTAAGTATTTAGAGATAATTTTGTCTCTAACATATGCTAT
Organism: Ampelocalamus luodianensis; assembly: GCA_036346255.1. Classification (NCBI taxonomy): domain Eukaryota; kingdom Viridiplantae; phylum Streptophyta; class Magnoliopsida; order Poales; family Poaceae; genus Ampelocalamus; species Ampelocalamus luodianensis. Next base: position 43,186,371 of record CM070640.1, on the reverse strand, counting down.
ATCATCTTTAGAGATAATATTTTTAATAGATAGTCTTTAGCGTATTTTTCAATATTTATATTTTATAATTTTTCTTTAAAACGAGTTTACATGTCAACTAGAGTAGATTAATGTATTATGTTTTATTTCGCATGTACGACAGTTTTTTTAGGAAGAGACGACATGTGCTTTCTCTCTTCTACGTAAGATTTTGTTGACATGATATAACTAATAGACGATAATAAATATACTATTAGAGATGCCCTTAACGATTTGAGTTTGTTTGAGACCTGGGGATTTCCTTAGTGAAAAAACATCGAGTACAGGCGAACACAGATAACAAAGCCAGCGGTAATCGGGTGGCAATCCAGGAGAAAATATCAGACCAAATAGCTTTGAATGTAATTTTTGAAATTTTAATTTAAACAGGGTGTTTGCTTGCTGAGCTACTGAATTTTGCTGGTTTATGTTGCACATTTCTTATTTAGGCTTTATTTTCTATCAAATAATATTTGCACTTCCCCTCGCAAAAAAAAAAGTTTGCACTAGTAGTAAGTGTTACTTATCTTTGACAACAGCGAGGGGGTAGTTAGGATCACTAATCCGGATCTAACAAGGACCTGCCGATCTCAACCCTCCAGCCGTCATGCCCGAATCTTAAAGCCCTCCCCGCGCCGTCCGATCCATTCCCTCCCTCTTCGTTCCAATCCCACGACTCGTGCCATCCCCCCCTCGCTCTCGCCCCGGCTCGCCACCACGGCGAATCCACCGCCGCCGCCGCCGATCGGGCGGCCGCCGTCGCCGTATCCGATGGCCACCGCGGATCCGGAGGATCCCCCGAAGGCTCCGCCGCTCGAGCCCTCCGGATCGGACCCCGACGCCCCCTCCGCGGCCCTCCCCCGCCTCCCGCCGCTCCAACCCCCGCCCCCGCCCCGGCGGCTGAAGCTGCGGCGCCCGCATCCGCATCCGCAACCGCCGCCTCCGTACCCGCGGCCTTGTCGCCTCCGGCGGAGGCGAACGGCAACTCCGACAAGAAGAAGAAGTCGGTGCCTCCTTTCCCCTTTCTGCAAAGTTTTGGTTTCGCCTCCGATTTCCTCTTTTGGTTCGTTGAGTGCTGCTTATTTTTTGGTCTGTTTTTTTTTTTGGGTGGTTAGGAGGAAGGCGGAGGAAGGGGAAGGGTGCAGGACGTGCAGCTGCAAGAAGTCCAAGTGCCTGAAGCTGTAAGTTTCCTCTGGGCTCGCTAGATTTTCCATTGTATCATCAATACCAAATTTTGCGTATGTTTCATCATCATAGCACCCGAGGCAGTAGATGGGGAAGAGAGAGAGAGAGAGAGAGAGAGAGAGAGAGAGAGAGAGAGAGAGAGAGAGAGAGAGAGAGAGGAGAGGGAGAGGGAGGGAGAGGAGAGAGGGAGAGGGAGAGAGAGAGAGAGAGAGAGAGAGCCATGTGGGGTTTTTCAGCCCAGCTCCTCATTATTTGTGCTGTGGCTACGATGCGATTATCATTTTGATTCGGTGCTGATGTGATTATCATTTTGATTTGGCGCTAATTTAGTTTGCCGTCCCTAATGAACCTGGTGTTGTTGTGAAGTAACCCTAGTTTCAGTGGTCGCATATCTCAAAGGAAATTGCCGAGGAATACCCGAGTATTTCAAGCCTTGGGAGTACTCAAATTTTGATCCATCTGATTTTCCCTCGTGATTTGTGCTCGATGTGCCTCTGACGACCGGTGGCGAGACTCCGCCGACGCTCCAACGAGGTTAGGGATAGGGTTCACTGGGTTAGGGTTGGGTTCACAGGAGCCCCGGGTATATAGGGAGGTCGGGGGAAGTGGCGGACCAGCAGTGGGCGGCGGCGGGGCAACAGTGGCGCCACGGGTTGGAGGAGGGCAGTTAGGAGGACGAGCAGTTAGGAGGCGTCGGGAAGTGGCAGCGGTAGTCGCCGGAGACGAGGAAGGAGGGCGGGGCGGGGGGTCTCGCCGGAGAGGAGGAAGAAGGGTGGCGTGGGGGCAGCTGGCCAGAGAGGAGGAAGAAGGGCAGCTCAGGGACGGCGGGAGAAGGAGGCGGCTAGGGTTGCGTGGCGGCGGTGGCTGGGTGGGCGGCAGCTAGGGTTTGGGGAGGGGATGGGAGGGGAAGGGAAGGGAAGGAGGAGGAATATATATGGTTTGAGGGGAAGGATAACATCCTTTGGATCTTGATCCAATGGCTCAAAATTCGAGTACTCCCTAACAAAAAAATACTCACATACCCCCGAGACACCTCCTTTTTTAAATGTATGATAGAAGCACTAAATATTGTCAATTTGAGACCGCCAAAGTATCAAAATTTGGCAACTCTATTTGAGCATGTGTAGCAACTTTATTTGAGCATGTCAAGTTGTTGTTGAGTTGAGTGTTCCATAGAGATTTGTGAGAGGAAACTGGTCCCTTTTTCATTTTTAAATTTACCCATACTTATCTTTCTATTATATTCTAATGCAAAATTGCACACTTGATGCGCCATTCACAGGAGCAGGCTGATTGTGATTTCTGGTTTAGCTGTACTGCCTGTACATGACCTACATATTTGTGCCATGTAATGCTTCACAGCACTCTTCCCATGGAGGGAACTGAGTTTGGGGGAGAGGGGATTTACATGGATGGTGATGCATGGAAAGAGAGTAGTCACTGAACATTCTAGGCTGGTTTGTGCATGCACCTGCCCACTACATCCCACCTCGTGCACACAAAAACACACACCCTACCCACCTAACTATGCATGTGCGTGCACACACCCTGCTTTATGTTTTTTAGTGCTAAATTCAAATTTATTTTTACTTGTAATCATCATTTGCTTTATGTTGTGGCAGTTACTGTGTGTGTTTTGCTTCTGGATCACATTGTTCTGAATCATGTGGATGCGAACCATGTTACAATAAGCCTATTCATAGTGTTCCACGGAATTCAGCAGTCTTGCCTTTGAAAGTTGTTCAAACATCAGAGGCTGGTCAAGATTCAGCGGTATTAATGTTGTTCAAACACGACCTTATTAATGTCTAATTATTTCCTCTTTCTGTTTTTGGTGATCCTACTATTTTTGTTGTCTCAGGAACAACTTATAAGATCCCCTATGGACCTTGTTAGAAGAAAATGCACTTGCAAAAAGTCAGGCTGCCTTAAGAAATACTGTGACTGCTACCAGGTTCCATATCCAACTCTATTCTGTTAATTTTTCGCCTTGTCTCAGCTCATGACTATGGATTTTTTTTTCTTCTGTGTTTGAAGGGAGGGGCAGGATGCTCCATCAACTGTAAATGTGATGATTGCAAAAATCCGTATGGGAAAAAAGGTAACGCAATTGAGGTGCCAACCCTTAGAATTAGTAAGTTGCAAATTGTTTAAGTAGAATATTGCACAAATTTCTTCCTTAACTGTCAATTGGCTAGGTGATTTGCACTAGCTATTGGGTTTTTCCCCTTGTTTTACTATCTTTCAAACAATAGACCTTTCAACCATTTGCTTGTTCTAGTGCTCCCAGACACAAATGGATTTTTTTGTAATATGTGATTGAATGGCATAACTCTGATTTGTATTTTATGTTTTATTGGTGTTGTTGGGAAATTTGTACATATTAGGATTGATTACCCGATATTATGGTCCATGTTAGCGTGTGCTATACTAGGCAGGGCCCTTGCTATGTTAGGCAGGACCCTTGGGTTTAGGGTGGTGCGGCTGCACAGGCATGTTGCCTTGTGCGCCTCCCCCTGGTTTGGTTAGTTGGTTATAATAGGCAAGGATCTTCTCAGATAGGATTACTTCCTATTCCCGTGAACATCCCTGCCTATATGTACTCGAGCCTTTGCTCCCATTAACTCATTCATAATTTTCCCCAAAACCATTATCTTTCATGGTATCACGAGTCCGGGATTCTCCTCGGATTTCCTCGCTTCCGCTAACCTAGCGCGCCGGCCCCTCGCCGTGCAGCGCCTACGCGCCGGCTTCCCTGCCGAGCGGCGTCTCTCCCTCCCCAGGCGACATGGCTCCCGAGTCGCCCAAGGCGGGTGACCTCCAGAAGAACGGCGACGGCGCTCTCACCGATCCGTTCGCCCCCTCTGCCTCCTCCGTCCAACAGGACGAGCTTGCCCGGCGGGCGGCCCTGGAGAAGGCCAACGCCCTCGCCACGCAGCACCAGGAGATGCACGATTCGGCCCTTGCTCGTGCGACCGAGGCTGACGAGGAAGCGACGGCTGCCGCTGCAGCCCGCGACGCCGCCATCGCCCGCTTCAACGCCGCCCAGGGACGCGCGGCCAGGAAGCGCGCGGCCGCGCCGCCATCGCCGCCTCCTCCGCCCTTCGGTCGGCGGCCGCACCGCAGCAGCGGCCGGTCGATCGCACCGCGATGCTCCTCCAGAGGCGCGCCCTCCCGAACCTTCACGCTCGGCGGTCGCCGTCTCCAACATCCGCCACCTCATCTCCATCGTTCGGCGTCGACTCGGGTAACTTCATCGTTGGCGTGACCAATTCCTGCGACTCTCGGAAGTTCTCCTCCGAGATCACGTGCGCCTCGACAACCGGTCCTCGCCGGGCCGGGAGGCGGATGGATGCGTGGTCCAATCACGGATCCTCGGCACCTCTCCGACGATCTCACGAGATCATCTCCCCGAGGCTCCACCGCCGGGGCGGCAGCTCGCGGTTGAGTCTCGGTTCCTCGGCAACCGGGAGATACGCGCCATCCAGCTCGAGACACGGTTCCGCAACTTCGTCCAGGGCGACCTCTCCGTCGCCGAGTACTGCCGCCGCCTCAAGAAGATGGCCGACGATCTCACCTCCCTCGGGGAAGTCGTCACCGACCGCACCCTCGTCCTCAACGTGATCCGAGGCCTCAACGAGCGCTTCACCCACGTCGGCGCCCTGCTTCGTCGCGCCCGGCCCTTCCCCTCCTTCCTCGACGCGCGTGGCGACCTCGCCTGGAGGAGCTCGCTGGAGTATCGGCGGCCTTCCGGCTGCGCCGCCGCCACCGCCCAAGTCCTCGCGGCCGTCCCGCGATCGGTTCCAACTCGGGGCGGCCACGAACGCAACTACAGAACAACGGCCGCGCGGCAAGCGTGGCGGCGGCGGCGGCAGAGGGCCGCCAACGCCGCGCCACCGACGGGTGGCCAGCGGCTCGCCGGCGCCCGGCCGCAGCGATCAGCGCCAAGACTGCAGCGCCACCGGCTGCCCCCTGGCCGTCCGTCTACAACCCGTGGACGGGCACCATCCACATGTGGCCCGGCGCTCGTCCCCCACTGGCGCCGATTCCTCAGCCTCGTCCCCAGCAGCAAGCCTTCGTCGCGCGGCGGCGACCACTGCGGTCCTGCGCCGGCGAGGGCCGACCTCTGGCGCCGCGCGGTACTACAACCCCATGGTCGGCGCCTCCCGGGACACTCGATCCATCGGCCTCGCTTTCGACGCGCAACGTTGAATCGACCCGTCCGCCGAGTGGACTTTTGACTCAGGTGCTACTTCTCACATGACATCCTCTTCCAGCAATCTTTCACATATTTTTTCTCAGCGGTATCCTACTCATTCATCCATTGTTGTCGGTAATGGTTCCATGCTTCCCGTAGTTGGCACTGGCTCTACTGAATTACCTCATTCTTTATTTCTTAATAATGTCCTTGTGTCTCCACAAATTATTAAGAATCTCATCTCAGTTCGCCAGTTTACTATCGATAACAATTGCTCTGTTGAGTTTGACCCTGCTGGTTGTTCTGTGAAGGATCTGCAAACTCGGAACGTGATCGTCAGGTGCAATAGCTCCGGGGCCCTGTACCCTTTGCGCCTCCCTCCAGCACAGTCTCTTGTCGCCAAGGCTGCCTCCCCCTTGTGGCATCGTCGTCTCGGTCACCCTGGCCATGAAGCTCTGTCGAAGCTTGCGTCTAGTGTTTCCTTTCATATAGAGGATTGCTCCGATTTATGTCATGCTTGTCAGTTAGGGCGCCACGTTCGCTTGCCCTTCCATGCGTCCGCATCTCATGCGTCTAATAAGTTTGATCTTATACATTGTGATCTCTGGACATCCCCGGTCGTCAGTGTGTCCGGTTATAAATATTATTTGGTCATTCTTGATGATTGCACGCACTACCTGTGGACTTTTCCTCTACGTGTTAAATCTGACACTTTCAGCACGCTCGCCAACTTCATTGCCTACGCCTCCACCCAGTTCGGCACCACCGTGAAGGCTGTTCAGTGCGACAACGGGCGCGAGTTTGACAACTCCAGCGCCCGTACTTTCTTCCTCACCCGGGGCATCCATCTTCGCATGTCCTGCCCTTACACCTCGGCGCAGAACGGTAAAGCTGAACGCATCATTCGATCGATCAATAATGTTGTTCGCTCCCTGCTGTTCCAAGCCTCCATGCCCCCCTCTTACTGGATTGAGGCGCTCTCCACCGCGATGGCTCGCAACATCTTGCCCACCAAGACCATCGCTTTCTCTACGCCGCATCTTGCTCTATATGGCACACCACCGGCGTATGATCATCTACGGGTTTTTGGCTGCAAGTGTTATCCGAACGATGCCGCTACGACTCCTCACAAACTCGCCCAGGTCCATCCTGTGTCTTCCTTGGCTATTCGACCATCATAAAGGATCTGTTGTCTTGACCTCTCCTCCAATCGCATCATCATCTCAAGGCATGTCATCTTCGATGAAACTGCCTTTCCGTTTGATGATCGCGATGGACCCCCTCCTCCTGCCGCCTTCGAGTTTCTTGATGCTCCTGACGCTGTGCCTGTTCCTATTGGTCCATCGCACAAGTTTTTGCCTGCAGGAACACATCCCGCCGACCCCGGTGTCTTGGCACCCGCCGCAGTGCCTCACCCCATCGTGGCGGCGCGAGGACCTGTCGTCCTCACGTCGCTGCGCTCGTTCCCGGGGCGTCGCCCGCAGGACCCGGCACCATCCTCGCGCCACGCGCGCCCCGACTCGCCGCGCGCGCGCGCGCGCTTCAAACGTCGTCGTCGCCGCGCCACGCGCGCCTCCTCTCCACACACCGGCGTCACCGCGCCACGCGCGCACCGCCGACGATCCTTTTCCCGTGCCACGCGCGCCACGCCGTCATCGCTCGCTGCGTCCCGTTCGTGGGTCGCCACTGCTTCCGCCTCTTCCGGCGTGTCATCACCGCGCCTACGCCGCGCCGAACGCCCGTCGCGCTGTGCTCGCGCCGCCGTCATCGGCCACGCTGCTCGCCAAGGGTGCTTCCCAGTCTTTGTTGCCGTTCCACCCACCGATGACCAACCAGCACTCCATGGCGACGCGCGCTAAGAGCGGGTTCCGCATTCCGGCGCTCTTCCATGCTGCGCCCGTCTCGATCTGAAGACCTATCGCGGCGCGCTCGCCGACCCGGCCGGCGTCTTTGCAATGGAAGACGAGCACGCCGCCCTTCTGCAGAACCACACTTGGGATCTTGTGCCCCGTCCGCCACATGCCAATGTCGTGACGGGCAAATGGATCTTCAAGCATAAGTTCCATGCTGACGGGACCTTGGAGCGGTACAAGGCGCGCTGGGTTCTTCGGGGTTTCACCCAGCGCCCTGGCGTGGATTTTTCAGAGACGTTCAGCCCAGTGGTGAAGCCGACTCACGATCCGCGCGATACTCTCTCGCTCTCTCGCTCTCGCGGTGCACCAACTTGATGTGAAGAATGCGTTCCTACATGGCACCCTCTCAGAGACAGTGTACTGCGCACAGCCGTCCGGCTTCGAGGATCCTGCTCACCCAGACTTTATTTGTCGTCTGAACAAGTCTCTCTACGGGTTGAAGCAGGCCCCTCGCGCGTGGTTCACCAGGATCGCCACGCATCTGACCTCCCTTGGTTTCGTTGAGGCCAAGTCAGACACGTCGCTCTTCGTCTACCGTCGCGGATCCGATCTCGCATATCTGCTGCTTTATGTCGATGACATCGTCCTTACGGCCTCTTCATCAACACTCCTCCGCTGGATCATTTCGGCCCTGCAACAGGAGTTCTCCATGAAGGACCTCGGTGAGCTGCACCACTTCCTCGGTATGCATGTTCAGCGCTCTGGCAATGGTCTTCTTCTCTCTCAGAAGCAGTACATGATGGAGCTCCTTGATCGCGCCGGCATGTCCGAGTGCAAACCGTGCCTGACGCCAGTGGACACCAGCCCCAAGGTTGCGGCTGCAGATGGTGCCCCAGTCTCCGATGTCTCTGACTTCCGCAGCCTCGCCGGTGCCTTGCAGTGGCTGACCTTCACTCGGCCAGACATCGCCTACGCTGTGCAGCAAGTATGCCTTCACATGCATGATCCCGGGCGCGCCTTCTCGCGCGGCGGATTCTTGGTACATTCGTGGCACTCTTGACATGGGTCTTATCTGCGACCATCCTCGCCGACGGATCTTGTGGTCTGCACCGATCTTGATTGGTGGTTGTCCCGTCTGCGCAAGTCCACCTCGGGCTATGCTGTGTTCCTCGGCGACAGTCTCGTCTCCTGGTCATCCAAGCGTCAGAACACTGTCTCTCGGTCCAGTGCTGAAGCTGAGTATCGCGCAGTGGCTAATGGAGTTGCCGAGGCTACCTGGCTGCGCCAGCTCCTCCTGGAGCTTCACGCCCCCCTACGGCGAGCTACGCTGGTGTATTGCGACAACATCAGCGCCGTCTACATGTCTTCCAACCCCATCCAGCATCAACGCACCAAGCACATCGAGATTGACCTCCATTTTGTTAGAGAACGAGTTGCCGCTGGTGCTGTTCGCGTCCTACATGTGCCTACTACATCACAGTATGCGGACGTCTTCACCAAGGGCCTACCTTCCACCATTTTTACAGAATTCAGGACCAGTCTCAACGTGTGCAGTGGCTGACGATTCGACTGCGGGGGGGTGTTAGCGTGTGCTATACTAGGCAGGGCCCTTGCTATGTTAGGCAGGACCCTTGGGTTTAGGGTGGTGCGGCTGCACAGGCATGTTGCCTTGTGCGCCTCCCCCTGGTTTGGTTAGTTGGTTATAATAGGCAAGGATCTTCTCAGATAGGATTACTTCCTATTCCCGTGAACATCCCTGCCTATATGTACTCGAGCCTTTGCTCCCATTAACTCATTCATAATTTTCCCCAAAACCATTATCTTTCAGTCCAAACCCACTAGGGCCCACTAGAGATTTGTTCATGAGGTGGTGGTATTAGGGGTGATTATTTGGCTAGTTCGGTTGGTTTTTACAAATTTGTAGCCCAAATTGTTAATTTTGGTTTTAGAATTTTGGGAGCAAAATTAACCGAATTGAAAATGCAAATCAAATCTAATTGACTGAATAAAGTTTCGGTCGGTTTATTCGGCAACTAGTTCATTCTTCCGTGATCAATATTCTAATAGGGAATAGCAAATCAATGACAAAACATACATAGTCATTTAAGAAGCGAATTCCAAATTATAAAAAACCACAAAAACGAATTCTCACCCTGGCTGTGACGTGGGATTGCTGCACAGCAGACAGCACCATGATGGACTTTTCAGTGAGATCGTGACGTGACGCCAAGAGCTCACGATGGTCGACATGAGGAGCAGCCGAGCAGGAACAAGATTATGTGGTCGCAATTCCAGGCCACCATTGTGAAAGAGAAAATAAAAAAGGGTATGGAGGAGGCATAAAGTTAGAAGACGATAGGATATGCAATACCATAGGGATCTTTACGACATGCCTGCGAGGTGGAAGTGGGATCTCGAAGGGTGTTTTTACTGCATTCATTTCGGTTTATTTGGTCGGTTCGGGCTAAGGATGTTACACGCCAACCGAACTCCAAACTTCCAAACTACGGCAGTGAAAAGACCGAAACCGGTTTGTTGGCTGAATTGACCATCCGAACTGGCACAAATCGTGTCTGTACGGTTTGGAAATTCGGCTTTCATTTTTTTTGCTCACCCCTAGCTGGCATCGGCAGCAATAGTTAAGATAGGAAAGTGTGGTATTTTAAGTTTACTTAGGGATTAGCATGATCAGTTTCTTTCTCTTGTCTGGCAAGTTATAGTTTCCATCTATGTTAGGACTAGGAGTTGGCTATTAGCCTATTACACAATGATTGTATCAGGGGACTTAGGGCAAGCACAAAAGGAACGTCTCCCAAATCCCAACCTTATCCCCCTCCCGCGCACCCAAAACAAATCCTCGGGAGGTTAAGAACAACTAACTAGTTGTTCCATAAAATTACAATCTACATCCTAGAACCAAAGCCCATGACAACTTGGTATAAGAGCTGAGCACCATGTATTCTTCCTTTAGGCAGTGCGACTTTGAAGGGATTCTCATGAAGGTGATTATCAACCTCGCTGAGTTGGTTGTGACCATGCGAAAGTTGCTTGATGTGCATCTTTCCATGGCGTCTAAGCAGGATGCTATGTCTTAGATGCAAGACATGATTGTGGCTCTAGTTTCGGTTGTCATAGGCTAAGAGCTTCCCCTGGGCTTTCATCAGATGGAAGAGGCGGCCATGCCTTGCTACCACGAATTGAAGTTTCCTTTGTACGATGTGGACACCTTGCCTTAGTTGAATCATACGATGGGAAGGTGTAGCTGGCATTGTAACACATGCTAGAGGTCATCCACAGTGGCATGCCCACTTTGGGCATGATTAGGGCATCCTGACTTGGCTTTGGCAAGGATTTTTGCCATGGTCGCTTCGGACCACCAATCCCGAGCAACCCATTGGGAGAGCTAATGAGGCTTCTAACCTGACTAGCATGGCTGAGTATCATGAGTAGTTTGGTGCGCTACTGTGCCACGCTGACTCATGAACACCGTGATGACTAGCCCCTTCGTGTGGATGTCAAGTTGCAGAACTTACAAGCTTGAAGATGGTCATGATCTTGGCTATGGCGTACAATAAGAGATGCCAGGTGCTGCCTTCCATCCCGGTCAAGCCTTCTAGTGTCCTAACCAATAATACTACTTAGGCCACCCTCCCTATGAATAGTTTTGCGCTATCGATCAGTATCAAGACAATGTCTAATGCTCCTCTATCGATTGAGGCAACAAATTCCTTGCTTTTTGGCCATTTAATTCCCACAAAGAGTCGGAGATAGTAAACTATTGCTAGAAAGGTCTTTGCTTCAATTGTGATGAGCCCTTCAACCATGGCCATAATTGCTAGTGCCTGTTTTTACTTGGAAGTCAAGAATGATGATGACAACGACGGACATGATCAGTGTACGAATAACTCACTCGACAATTTGTCTTCGCATACCTACCAATGAAGACTAACACATTTGTATATATTGCGGTAGAGGGACCCGACCCACCCACCCAACCCTTGGCCTAGTTCGACACTTTCGCTCCTGGGAGTAAGGATCTGTTATAACTGAAAGTGCACATGAAATAAAAAAAATCATGCAAGTCAGGCTTCAAACTCACAAGCTCATGGTCCTCACCTCAACAAACAAACCACTCGACCACTTGTCTTCACATATCTAACGATGAAAACTTACACATCTCAATTGTGGCCAAGGGACCAGGCCCACCCAACCTCGGGTGTAGTTCCACACTTTTGCTTCACCGATAAGGATATGTTATAAATGAAATGCACATGAATTTTTTTAAAAACAACATGCAAGTCGGGTTTCTCAAAATCTTCAGGTTCTTACCTCCATAAAAAACCACTTGATCACTTGTGTTCACATATCTAATGATGAAACCTACTCCCTCGTTTCTTTTTGAACATGACTTTTCATAGTCTTTGACAGTGGTGGAACCAAAAAATTGAGGATGACCAGAGTTGAACTCACATTTGCCGGCAACGGTGAGAGCCTGCGAAAGTGCGGGCGCACAATGACGGCAATGGGAAGTATCTTGCCTCAGCTGGTCACTGACGTCTTGTGGCGTGACCTTGTGGGTAGGGTGGTTCGTGGTGGCAATATGGCATGCACGGACAACCAATGAAGGCGACGGCTTAGCATCCTTAATGCATGGATGGAGGTGGGATGGGGGGTGAAGGTGGCGCAACCGCACGAGGGACATGAGGTGGTGACATACAGGGTGAGGGTGAAGCATCGCGTCTCGCAATGTATTGATGGAGGCGGTTTGTGGGTTGTGCTACGCGGGAGGGACAAGGGATTGGGGATTCAGCCGCACGGGGAACTTGGGGAGAGCAATCTTTGTGATGCGTGTTGTAGGATTGACCTAGTTTCGTCCCTAGTTTCTGATATGATTTTTATTGGTATTAAATTAATAAAACTGTAATATTATGGAAGCAGTTTTAACGACAAATCTAGTGATATAGTTTTCATCTGGACAATCTGGATAGTTTTAAACATATTAATGGTCAAATTTTAGAAAGTTTGATTGCATGGATTCTGAAAGTCATTTTAGAAAGAATGGAGGGAGTGACACATCTATAGCTATTGCGGTGAAGGGACCAGGTGTCCAGGTCCACTGAGCTATGGACTAATTCTGCACTTTCGCATCTTTCAGTAATGATTTGTTATAAATGAATGCTCATGGAATATGAATATTCTTTTAAAGAAATTCATGTATGTAATGATAAAAACTAACATATCTACCTATTGCCGTGGAGGGACCTAAGCCCACACAGCCCTGGGCATAGTTCAGGACTTTTGGTCTTGCCACTTGTCAGTATATGTCATAAATTAAATGCACATGAAACTGTGAATCAATAACTATGTGTATTTACGCACCACCGCTGTTGTGAAATCTTGAACAAGGAAATATTCAACAACTAGAGACTGAAATAATGCAGTGTGGTAAATAAGTAACAGTGCAGATTTTAGTCTACCATGGTAAATAGTATATTATTGAGGGCATACTAAAAATGATCTGTTGGTGAAATATCGAGATCCTTCGATATTTTTGTACAAAATTGTTAGGAGGCGATCTGCTACCATAAATACAAATTGAAGCTACTGTATGCACATTCAACAATTGAACATAAGGTCTAGCCATTGAATTTATCCATGTTTTGCTATCGTAGAGGCCTTTTTCAGGCACTCACTCTGGAATGATGGTTGTAATAAGTAGGGGCCTCCAGAAAAAAAAAAGCTTGTTTTATGCTGCATATTATTTTTGGATATATTGAAACTCACCTGATGTGTTATGTTTTAGTACTTTTCCTTTTGAGGAAGGTTTTTAGCATAATATTTTGAATATTGTTTATTGTTTTTGAAGTTGTCTTGATTTCTGTTATGGGTTTCAATCTGTTCCTAAAATTAAAATATTTTTGTTCATATTCTGCAGTTGGTGTTATTTTGGACAGCAAAAGTATTCTTGCTGCACCTACACCAAATGAAAGGAATGGAACGGAAGCTGACTCAAGTGATGATGAAGAAGATGATTATTACATAAATCGGCCGCTCTCTCCTATCCCCCCATCTCCAGTATCCAGAGAGTCTTCGTTCCGACAGGAGACCCTAGTCGGCGTTGAAGTCCAGACTATGAATGGGCACCTGTACCCAAAACCGATCACCCAAGTGCGTCCGGAGTCATGGCAGCTCTCCAGGAGGCCTACTGAGGAAGTGCGGGGAGAGCCATGGCGCTACTTGAGGAGGCCCAGCGAGGATGGAACATCTGATGTTATGGAAGGACATGCCGACCCCAAGTTTCAGAGGGACAATAAGCATCCAGAGAGCCTTGTTGACAGGTACAGCATCCCGCGGTGCATCGAGGTGATGAATGCCATGGCAGACCTCTCGCCGATCGAGAAGTCGCTGGCACCGGACGTCTTCTTGGATCCGAGCAACCGGGAGATTTTCCTTTCACTGAGTGTAGATATTCGGACCATGTGGCTGAGGCGTAAGATGAAGAGCCTTGTGTAGGGAGAGAAATTTTCGTGGGAGTACATTTAATAAGTATGTGGTGTCCTGTAGATATGTCTAGTTTCATGATGAGTTATGAACTGATGTCTTGTTTCATGATGAGTTATGAACTGATGTATCTAGTACTAACTTATGGTAAAGTTATATTGGAGTCCAGCCTATTAGCAACAATAAGCTCACCATGATCTTCAGCTAGAAATGAAGCTTCTCATGTTACCGCCGCTGCCTGATTTCCTTCCAAGGTTTATTCCTCCTCTCTTTCTTTTGAAGGGACTAAGGGGCTGTTTGGTTTCGATCCTGAAGTCAAGTTGCCTGGCTGGGCTAATCCCTGGGCGCTGCCGGTTCATTGCTTGGTATCGTTCCTGTTCCTGCATCAAGATTCCAGGCCAACGGGCTGCCGGCGGAGAAAAGCAACGCCGAGGAGCAGCTGCCTGGGAGGCAACTCTTTATCTACTGTTTGTTACTTTGATCCAACGGTCTATTTTTTATTTACCAATTTCAGTCATAGGTTTTTAACCAAATAATTCATCTTTAGATTTGCCTGGTCAGACAAAAATCATTTACTTTCCAAACTACCTCTAGACACTACTTTTTTTCAGACATAGAATCCAGATTACCAATCAAATAAGCCCTAACTTTTTCTGGAATGCAAGAAGTTTCACAAGCATCTTCTGTTATCCATCACACCATATCATCGTGCATGCATCTGTGGCTGGAATCCTGTGAAGTACGAATTGTACAGCGGTAGCCTCGTGGCATTCTTCGTGAGTAGTCCTTGTCAAAGCCATGGAACCCTAAACTGCAATCTTGGCTGCAAGCACCTCCATGGATGGATATCATGCATCCATGAGGTTAACCGGAAGAGAGATGATGTGCCCTGGACAACAGCAGCAGTGCCACAGAGTGAGTGACGTGCAACAGCTCAGGTGACAAGAACAACACAGGACAAGTCCAAAGCCAACCAGGCTTGCAACCAAAGTCCTTGCTCCCTTGCCCAAAGAGACAAACTTGGGAACATGTGAGCCATGGCCGCCACTGATGGGGTGCCGGAGCTGGACCAGACCGACCTCGCCCACCCTGCCTGATTGCTCATTGCCAATGTACCATGTCCATCTGAATGCCATGAATGAGCCAATAAATAAAATAAATGAATGTTCTTCCTTCGATTACACAAGCCATGACATCTGCATTGCCGGTAACCGAACAGAAACCGGTATCGCCATTCGCGAAAATTTTCGGTATTAGTTTTCGAAGCATTGTTACGACTAATCGAATCTACGATCGAATTATGTTCTTTTACGTGCTTCTGTTGTATTCATAATCATAGCGTACACTTGTACACGGTATGAAGAATGTGTTGACAAAATAGGGGGGTTTTCCCCTCAATCTTTTCAGCAGAATCATATGATCTGACAGTCCAACAATTTCATTTTTTTTTCGGAGCACACTTGAATGCCTGATGTGTGCTGCTGGTAGAACCCGGCGGTGTGAAAGCCTGCACTCCTTCGTGTTTTGTGCCGACATTCCGATTTGGAGGGCCAGAGAGAAGGATCATTCATGTCCTTTTCTCTTCCTCTTTTGTTATTTTTAATCGTAAATATGTTCTACGGGACGATATTTTTAAGAAAAGAAACAATTATGCATCAAACATCGGAGGAAAAATAAAAGGCTACATGGGTGCCATCAGAGGTTGCAAGTGGCAACTTACAAGGTGGCAGATGCTTGCGAAAGTGCCAGTAGAGGCATGGTTTTCAGGGTGTAAGCATGACATTGAAGCAGGCTTGCATAGTCAGAATTCAGAAACTGTATTTGTTATATGTTGCATGTAGTATGTCATTGTCATTATATAAACATGATTAGTAGACTGGGGAAATACTGTCAATTTGGTTACGGTGTGAATCCGTCTGCCTTTTAATTTTTTTAAAAAAAATAGGAAAAGTAGCTCGTTTTCGAAAATTCTTACTTCAGTGGAACAACTTTTCATCTAAAACATAAACACTTGGCCTCTCGTAAGTAATCAATTGGTTTTAGTCGCTGAGCAATCACACAATCTACTTGACCTCTCGTAAGTAATAAATTGATTTTAGCCGCTGAGCAATCACACCACACAATCTTCTTCCATGCCAATGCCAAGCATCCACATTGTCATGTGTTACCAAGACAGGTTAGAAAATATGTCACTGAAGTAAACGGCATCAGGTGGGTCCATGGGCCCACAGATGCTCCATCTGAAGTTCTGAACCGAGGAGAGGGCCTTGGGCCCACTACACGACTGGACCAGCAGTAGGCTGCTTGTCAGTAGGTGGGCCATCTTGTCATGGAAAGCAGAGAAAAACTTGGGTTGTCCGGCCGGCTTCTGCGCCACACTTGCCGCCATCATCACGGCTTGCTCCCTCCACACTTTTCCACCGGTCATTTCCATTACGTATCTTCATGTAACGACTTTCCCCAATTTGTTCTCCTCCCCGAGAAAAAGATAGATGTTTGTCACCAATAATAAATTAAGGGAAAGTTGGTTCCATAGAATTAAAATGTACATATTTTAGAAAAATACTATCGAAAGATTTTCGTTCAGTTTTTTACCACTAAAAGTTTGCTTCATTCGGTTTTTTATCATTCCATCCATTCTGGTGTTAGTAGCGCAGGTGAAATGGCGAAAATACCCTGCTCTCACCCTCAGAGGGGATGCAATGCACTGAAGGTGAGGGCATTTTCGTCATTTCACCTGCGTACTAACACCAGAATGGACGGAATGGTACAAAACCGAACGGAACAAACTTTCAGTGGTAAAAAACTGAACAAAAATCTTTTGGTGGTATTTTTCTAAAACGTATACCTTTTGATACTACGGAACCAATTATTTCATAAATTAATGACATGTCTGGAGCGCAGAGATTTCATGAGACCTTCACATAGAACAGCTTAATTTCTACTTTAATCTCAAGAAATTTGTGCGTTCCAAACGGAGCCAAAGAACGATGGGAAAAGACACAATTCGCCGTGTATCGTCCAACCGAAAGGTACACGCCGATGAGGAGGCATACAAATATACAGTTTGTACACGCGTATGTACACGCATGGCAGGCCAGTGATGTGCGCTTTTCATGTGCGTGCACATCCGAAAAGGCGACGGCGATCATCAAGGAGATCACGAGGTGCTGCCTACGGCTATAATATACATGTCAAGGTCACTGGCCGGGGAAGAAAGAGAGATCCCTTTCTTTTGCTTGCTCACATCACATGGAGATGGAGGTTCACTAATAATTAAGAGAGGTAGCAGCATGCATGCTTGCCACTACTGCAAATTAAGTGGCTAATATATATGTGACACTACTTATATATAATCATGCCCTACGGCATGCCTAATTTCGGTTGAACACATGAGTAGCATAGGTTCTTCCTCACCCTTTCTTCAAAAGAAAGGCCTAACGTATAGAGTAGTGGGCAGGGAAAACTATATTGTTTCAAAAAAATTATCGGACCCACCGATAGAATCGGTAACCGTCGGTGACCGGATATTTCGCAAAATTTGGACGAAAATTTAGAATTGAAGTTTGAATTTTTCATATGTAAAGACGATTTTTTTGCTTGGCACGAAATTTTATCGAACCTCACCGGTAACACACTGCCTACCGGCGAAATCCGTAACAAACTCACCTAGTTTTGTGTCAATCCACTTTGATGGAAATCGAACTCTACTCATCCTCTGTCTAGCTAATAACTATAATCCATTGGCAACCTAAGCTAAAAATCTGATTTGCCCAGCAAACGCTGCTTTCCGTTGCGTTGCTAGGACTAGATCCCAAGAGGAACAAACAATCCACCTAACCACATGCATGCATCCAATCAAACATGGCTAAGCTAGCTTTATATTTGTTTGACTCAGCTAGCTTAGCTCAGAGTAACACAGATTAATTAGCCGCACATCTCGCCGTCTAGGTCAAATCTACCAATTCCATCCATCGGCATACGTACAGAGTTGCAATCTCCCAACAGAAAAGAAATGGCTTCTTCTAGCCACCACGTAGCCTCCTAGTGCCGTTCGATCAGGATCAGATGGGTGCAAGCACGCATGTGGCTCGAGTAAGCTACAAGCTGGTGATGAGGATCGATGGAGGGAGTCCTCGTTCCTCAAGGATCGGTGGGGTCGATGTGATCACTGACTAATTGATTGACTAGTTTTGATTTGATGCGTGTCGTCAGACAGATTCAGAGGCGGAGATGGGCCTCGGGCCGGTTGCGCAACGGCCCGAGGCCCAGAGAGAATAATAGTAGGATTTTTTTTCTATGTATACATTCAGTTTTTAGTCCATAGTGCCCAGACCCTAGTCTTCCAACAGGCCAGCGTCCCAGCCCAGCTCCCACTCGACCACTCCCACCTCCCAGCAGCCAGTAGCAGCAAGCAGCCAAGACCCAAGAGGGCAAGCGCCCAAGCACGACCAGGCGAGGCGACCAGCCCTAGCTCTAGCCGAGTAGCTGCCTTCGGCCTTCCGCCCTTTCCCTAGCGCTCTCTCTCGCGCGCGCGCGGCGCGCCTCCGCCTCCTCTCATTGCGGCGCCGCCGGCCGTCTGGCTTGATCTGCTCCGCCGCAATGCCGCCTCCTCTCCACGACTCCACGGCAGCACGGCTGACGGCTCCACCGACCACCGCCCAGCGTTGCCTCCACCGGCCACCGCCTTCTCTCCTCACCCGGAGCCGTAAGGATAAGGTGATCTCCCATCTCCTCCCGATTCTAACTTTGTTTTGACATTGGTTTGTGGCTTTGTGCCCTGAGACCGTGAGAGGTTATATTTGGTTTGAGGCTTTGAGCTTCGATTTGGGCGAGTTCTTGCTTGGTTTCTTGGTCTCTGCTCACGGCCTCGCACCATTTGGTGCGGCACAGTTAACTGAAATGAACTCCATATGCAGAGCTGCAGAGGGAAGAGTGAAGAGAGCAGCGCAACGCAGTGTTCATTGGACTCCAAAGAGAAGGCACTCTCGGAGTCTCGGTGCTCGGAGTCGGAGACACAGACGATGACAAGTACCCAATGTCCCAAATCCCAATCTATATGACAGGTGATTAATCAGTCATCCGTGAATCTGTTATCTGTCTTAACATTTTCAATTTTCATGTATCTTTGTGTCATCATGTCATGCTATTGCTGAGTATTGAGTAGTGAGTACTGAAGATTGTAAGTTTGCACTTTGCAGCAAGAACATGACTTGGTATGATGTGAAACTAAGTGGATTAGCTTTCTTCTTGGGTTGAGGCTGGGAGAGCATCATGGCCAGTATTCCCAATTCCGATTTGTATTTGTAGCTGAAAGATCGGTTTAGAACTTCAGATTTAATTGAGCATAACCATTTTGAATATTTGATGTACTAGAATTATAAATACATGATGTACTAGGTATTAGTCGTGGACTCGTGGTTGATAAATTGATTTTAATCTTATGTGCTTACTCTGCCGCAGGAAGATTAAGTGGATATTGAGCAACCTGTGAGTTATACAGAACAGAAACATTATGTGAATCTTCTTTTGAAAAGGTAAGGAGGCTTTTGAGTTTTGATGATTAAGTGCACTATATTAGAAACTAGTGCTTGGAACTATTTGTCAACATCTTCCCTGCAAAAGATGTCATTTGATCAATTATTTGATTTGATTCTATTTGATGTAATAGATATACATGATGAAGAGAACCACGACATTGCCATCTTATTTTACACCGCAATCCAATCAAAACCCTCCGGAAATAATTAGGTATTAACTTTTGTACCGCTCCACTATATTTTGTTGCCATATTTTAGTTATTTTGTCATATCGTTAAACATGGAATTCAAATTTTATTTCAGTTGTGCATTTGTGTTGTACTTTTGTTATGCCTCGGTGTGAATCGTATTTGACGTTAGTTATAGCTACTTAGTTTTGTGTCCGAGGCTTTGTGGAATCCTGGCTCCGCCACTAGACAGATTGTAGTTGACCTGCAAATATGCAGGGGCTTGGACAACACATAGCGGTTGCAGGTAATGAAAGCGTGTATTGCTTGCGAGAATCACACGACACGTTTTGCATTGATCACTTGGAAATATATAGTACAATACAGGAGATAATCTCGCAACACGTTTTGCATTGATCACTTGGAAATATATAGTACAATACAGGAGATAATGCATAACGGGAAGGTAAGATTACATGCTAAAGATAAAACAATCTATTTGGGAGACCGGTGCCACCGTGATCTTATCTCCCTGCGGCGTGACCGCCTTGATCTATTTGATCCGGACGCAGTGGAGGAATTAGGAATTTTGAAGACCCGGGGCGAGGGCTGACCTACTGTGCTAGCTCGGTGGCTCGCCGCGTCGCACCGAGTCTCAACCCATGCACGCGCTTCGCCTTAGCCTCCTCCTACGCTGTGCCTCAGCACTCTCCCGTGCCGCAGCCCCTGCGCTGAGCCTCAACAGTCGACTAGTCGGCGCCTCACCGTCCCCGCGTCGCTCCTCAGTCTTCGCCCTCGCCCGCGCCGCAAGCTGCAGCCCGCAGTAGCGCCATGCCGCAGCACCCGCCCTCGCCCGCGCCGCAACACCCGCCCTCTCCCGCACCGTAGATCTCGCGTCACAGCCCCTGCCGCTGGAACTGGAGCTTGGATCTGCATTTTCATTCGGGATTTGGCTTGGGTTGCAACTGGGTCGGCTGCAGCTTGCATTCGGAGCGTCTCGGCCCACGGCCACGGCCAACACCCAATGTGGCGCGGCCGTGCGGGGACTACGGCGCAGCGGCTATGTGCCTGTGTCCTCATTTGGTAGTCACACTAACCTTGCAGTTTTTGAGTGCCCAGACAGGGAATCCGTCAAACACAAGCAGCCTCTCTCCAACTTTGGTCATCAGATCATACATCAACAGTATTGCTATGTGAGAGGAACTTTTTTGTGTTTTGATAAGGACAAGTCTTCTTAACTATCTTCCACATGAAGCATGTTGACTAGTGTGTTATATATGGCAAGTCAGTTACTATGAGCAGTAGATAATATGAGGCGAAATTAATGGGTGAAATGGGTTATGACTCACCCATGAGGGCAACTGTGAACTTGGGCAGGCTTGCTTGCTCGGACGTTTAAGATCGGGTTAGAGGGGGGGTGTTTTCCGCCGGTCGAGGAGACCTGGGGCAGTCGCCCCAGCTTGCCCCTAGGGTAGGTCCGCCACTGTCCGAACGGGATACGTCCATGAGATATGCACGTATACGTCTAACACTCCTCCGCAATCTGATCAGCAAATAAACGAAAGTTCAGACTGGACCAAAAGTTGAGGAACACCGCCGTAGGTAGCCCTTTGGTGAAGATGTCGGCATGCTGAGAGGCTATCGGAACCTGAAGTACACGTACATCTCCTAAGGCCACATGCTCACGAACAAAGTGTAGATCAATGTCAACATGTTTCGTGCGCTGATACTGCACTAGGTTAGTTGAGAGATAAACAACACTGAAGTTGTCACGGTAGACGACGGTAGCCTTTTGAAGTGGTCGATGAAGCTCATGTAAGAGTTGGCGTAACCAACCGGCATGACTCGGTAATTGCATTAGGGACAACACGATATTCTGCTTTGGCATTGGAACAAGACACCGTGTGTTGTTGCTTAGATGACCACAAGATGGGGTTATCACCAATGAAAACATAGTAGCTTGAAGTAGATTTGCGAGTGTCGGGGCAACCAAATACCATACAAGAGATAATGCATTGATCACTTGGGAATATATACTACAATACAAGAGATTATGCATAACATGAAGGTAAGATTACATGCCAAAGATAAAACAATCTATTTGGAATTAGTTGTAATCTATTGAAGATCAATCTCGAGACCGGTGCCACCGTGATCTCATCTCCCTGCCGCGTGACCACCGCCTTGGTCTCTTTGATCCGGACAGGATACGTGCATCTCATGCACACATACGTCTAACAGGTACGTACATCAACACACAAGTGATCAGCGACTACCTCGTCTAAATGAAATTATCCAACTTGGCTGGAAATCGAAGAACATTCTCCCTAGAATTCAGACTTTTGTCTGGAGCGGCTACTCGAGGCGACAGTGATCGGCATTATGGTCACTGTAGTACAACGGAGACGAATTATGACTCGTTGATCACCGCACTCGATGCGACAGTGATCGGCATTACGGTCACTGTAGCCCACTGTAGCAGAATTATGACTCGCTGATCACCGTATTTTGCTGCCACGCACGGAGAGAGAGGGGGCAGGTGCAAATGAGCCAAAAGATTCGGATAACTGTATCAAAACTCATTCCTTTACAGAGAGACAGAGCCCGGTCAAACAGTACCTAGCTATCCTCCTAAGCCATTTATAAATATATACGCCCGGCCTTTTATAAATCTAATCAGAAGAAAAGAAAGAAACTCTTCGTACGAACGGAGCCACCGCGATTCGGCTCCCGAGGACGTAGGCTTTGTCGAGCATCGTAAACAAATTCTCGTGTTTTTTGTATGCTTCTTGTGATTGTTCTCTTGTGTAAAGAGCTATCACCGGTTCCAACACACCTCTAGTACTATATAGCACACTCATATTACAGCTGCTACAGTGTTCCTCTGCGTTGCTACAGAGGTGTGCAGGTGTAGAAGAAGAACACTGAAGCACTTAAAAAGAGTTGCTACAGAGGTGTGCAGGTGTAGAAGAAGAACACTGAAGCACTTAAAAAGAAATATGAATCATGTCATGCTTATGAGTGTTCCACTGAAACTTAACATAGCAGAACTAATGCATGCCACAGCTATGCATCAATGATACCGAGTGAACTAGATGAGGGTGTTCTTCCCCCTCAAAAGAGAAAAGAAAAGGCGAGGGAGTTATTTTCAGTGTATTAATATCAATGTGGGGACACGTCTGACTCATCTTCTCTCTTGTACTTGCACATTGCACTGTCGGCACTACTCCACAGTCATGCTTGCACTTTGGACTTGGAGAGTTCATTTTAATTGCTACTTGAAATTGCTATTAATTAGGTTTTTTTTCTTCATATATTTGGAATTTTGGACGGGCAATTACAATGCTGTTCTGAGCAAATTAGCAAAATCGCATACATCTCACGAGCATGCTGAGCTATATCGTCAGCGAGGATGTGTTCTTGCTGGCGGGGTTTTGGGTTCACAGATGCTTGGCCTCGTTGATCAAGCGGGGTATTTTTTTTTCCAGAAACATATATGAAAGTTTTCCAGGTGTAAAATATACTGACTTCATGAAAAAAAAAATATATATAAGGTTGCTTTCCAGAGAGGTAAATGTCATGACTGACAGTGCACCGAAGAAACGCTAAGCTATAGCCAGCCCTCGGTAAAGTCAAGCCGACAGTCCCCAATGCAAGCAATCTTGACCTTGCTTTTGTTCCTATGATAAAAAAAAAATGCATGACGAAAAACCTTCTAATTGTGTGTTTATCATAATTTTGAGTCAGGTGCAATAAAAATTACTGTTCCATGCATAATAAAACTAAAGATCACCTTTTCTATTAGAAGTAAGGATTAATTTCTTATTTGCCACTAGAAGTTGGCTAGATATCTAAAATACTATCGCGAAACTGTCCCTCGCTTCATTACCATTAGATCTCAACTTTTATCTCGTTTTTGCCAATCCCGTTAGCTTCATTAGATCCAGCTGCCGTTAACAACTGAAAACTTGTTAAAATAACCATCTTACCATTGTTTTTCCTTTTCTTCCTCCTCCTTCCTCTTCCTCTTCATGCCTTCACCATCTCCCCTCTACCTCTACCTAGGCCGCGCAGCTTCTCCCGACCCTCGCCGCCACCGGCCCCAACCTCCTCCTCTGCGCACTGCCTCCCCCTACTCGCACCATCTCCCCTTGCCCACGTCGTCTTCGACTGCCTCGCCCGACCTGCGTTGTCTCCCCCTACTCACCGCCGATGGCCACCACTGGCCCCGATCTCCTCCTTCCCGACCGCATTTGTCATCGGTTCCAGCCTCCATAGACCTCTCCGTCTATGCGCGTCGCCACAAACGGGTTTCCTATCCTTGAGAACATGTTGTGCTCTTGTACTCTTCGCCGTTACTCCACCGGAGCACCATCACCACCCGCCACAAATGGGTTCCCTGTCTTCCTCGCCTCCGTCGGCCTCAGTGCGCCACTGTTGCCTTTGTTGCTCGTCGGTGGGGAGAGAAGAGAGAGACGGGGAGAGAGAGAGGAGGGAAGAAGAAGGAGATGAAGAACAAGAAGGGTAAATAAGTCTTTTCGCACAAAATTTGACAGTCAACTCATAGTTGATCGACGAGCGTGACAAAAATAGGATGAAAGTTGAGATACAATGGCAGTAAAGAGAGAAATAGTTTCACAGTGATATTTTAGAGACCCGACCAACTTCCAGTAGCACATAAGAAATTAATCTTATAAGTAACTTATGATGTCCTTTCGTACACAATGATATGCTTGTTGACTCAATTGTGCAATTTACACTAAATTACTCTCTTTTTTCATGCTTTGAGGATTTGCATGAACATTTTTTTTTTGCGAGGATTGCACACGATTCATTCCCAGCAAGGAATACACCTTTTTCTTTAAGATTAAACAACCCTGCCAAAATTAATTGAATACAACTTCTTGCTCTTAAATGATTCAACAACCCTCAATGTGTACCATTCCAGCAATTAATCACACACAAAAAGAATACGATAATAGTGTCTCCATCATGTCATGTGTGGTACACGCTCATCATCTGTCGGTGACACATACGCAAGCGGCTAGGTTAATTAAGAGTGTTAAACCACACAAGTATATGTACTCTCCTTTATTTTTTTAAGTACATGCACTCTCCGTGTGATTGCAAATGTAATCAAGTCTTCCTAGAAATCCTTTTAGATGGGACATATGAAACTAGTTAAAACTATTGATTGATTGTCAAAATACTTTCTTAATACATAATTTTTGTGATTTGTAACAACATAATAAACATAAAAAATATAGATTAAATAATACATATTTTTTGTGATTAGTAACATGACTACCCCTCATGGTTTTATACGGTGCTCCTTAGTTTTTCTTTAAAAGTAAGTATGAATTCTAATCATAATCCTAATAGGATTATGATAGGAATCCTTATAGAACACATCTCCAAGTTCTATTAGGTTAAGATATGAGTCAAACATGCTCAACAATCTTCACTTTGACTCATATCCTTTAAAATCACCGTGTTCCTCCAAGAATTCGCTCCAAATCGACTTTGCTATTTTTGTTTTTCCATTTTCCCTTTTTCTCCCACCTTTGAGAGTGCTCCCACCACAGTGGCCTATACATATCACCGTGGCTAGTGGACCCTCCACCTAAGAGCTCATTTGTTGTGTAGTTTGGTCAACTACATCTCCTATTCCTACAACCCTTTGTGCCATAGGTTTGTACCGCTTTCGAGCTCCACCTACTCATCAGTACCACGTGGTTGGTCCCACCACATCTTCCTTCTTCCAACAGCTCGCACCTTCACCTTTGTGCATGCTAGATTTTGCAAACATCTTTGTAGTTTCGCACTTAACTGTAGATGAGATCTGAGTACCTACCACTAACGACAGTTTCCTTCTCCTGATCAGGATTTTTATCAGATATCCCATTGGTTACTCTTCCCAGGTGATTACCCATCAACTGGTATCCTCCATTACTCCATATACTTTTTATGATTACCTTCCCTTTGCAAGTAACTCGTATGGCTCTACCTCGAAGTGATACTTCACAACCTTTGAGTTCAAGCGACCTCACAGATATTATATTCTTCTTTAAGACAGGAACATACCGAACTCCCATCAATGTGTGATGTGCTCCATTATACATCTCCAATATAACCATTCCCACCTCAGTAATTGCATACTCACTGCAATGCGCTAAGTGAACAGTCCATGCATCGGACGTAGAGATCCTTCGTTCGACATCTCCCTCACCGAACATATATGGAAGCAACAATCTTAATCTAATATCTATCCATGAGAAATAACTGATTGACTAACGACTAGTATGTCTGAATCATCTTTAGCCACCATCACTGAGCATGCACCCCTCATTTGCTTCAAACTTGGACAATCTTTTATCATATGACCTTACTCGTCACATAGATAGCATACACGTGTGCCCTTACTCTTGCCCTTATTTTTCTATGATTTTTGTTTTTACCTACAACACATATGACAGTCAATGCTTGATCACCTGAGGATGAAGAATTCAATGGCTTCTTCAAGGACTCCACCTCCAATAGATATGCCATTGCCTCATTAAAGTGAATTTTTTATTTAATCCTTTTATTATTATTATTTTAGATTTAATCCCTCGCGAACTTTATTTCCAAATCTGACCCTTTTGGTCACGCCATCACCCCTGGCGTGACCAAAGCGTACTGTCACGCCACCAGACGCGGCGTGACACAACATGCCACGCGTGCCCTCGGCGCGCGCCGTGCCAGCGTGGAGGGCTTGCGTGGCATCCGTCACGCCATAGGCCATGGTGTGACAAGGTGGATTGTCACACCATTAGGTTTGGCATGACAGTGGCGACTTATACTCGTGCAGGACAGCCCGTTCTTCATTTTTTCTTATCTCTAGCGCAGCACAACCCTAGCCGCCGCGACGCCGCCCCCTGTCCTCGCGCCGTTGGCCGTCGTTCCCTCGTGGTCACTGCTGGGCTGCATCCTCCCCCGTGCCGGCCTTTCCCCCGCGCCGTCCCCTCCCGCGCCAGCCTCATCCCCACGCCGGTCCCATCCCGCGCCGGCTCTCCCCCGAGCCGTCCCCTCCCGTGCCGGCCTTGTCCTCGCGTTGGTCCCCTCCCGCGCCGGCCTCGTCCCCGCGTCGGCCTCGTCCCCACGCCGGTCCCCTCCCCCGCGCCGGTCTCATCCCCGCGCCGTCCTCCTCCCCGCGGCGCCATACGGCCCCGTGGTTCGCACTGAGGTATAACCTCCCTTCCTCTCTACTCCCTGATTCCCCCCCTTGCTCTGTGATTTGAAATGTTGAGAGTATGATATTCTTTGGTGGGTTCGAACATGCCCTATGATGGAGGATGAGGGTTGTGGGCATGGATATGGAAGGAATGTTAGTATTGCTAGGGTTTCATGTTGGGTTAATGTTGGAGACCCTCTGTGCATATATAGTTTTTGTTGAGCTATTTGGCTTTAGCAACATGTATAGGTGGTAATGGGTGGTGGTGATGCTGGCTTGTGCTTGCTTGTGCTAGTTTTGTGGAGAGGCAGTGGGGAGAAATGGTGGTGTTGGCTTGTGATAGCTTTGCTTGGGCTCTTGCTCTTGCTCTTGCTCTTGCTTGTGGGTGCTTGGTTGTGAACCAAATGAATGAGGCTTGTGTAAGAAGTGGGGGAAAAATGGCTTAAGTAGGGAAGGCTTTAGCTGGGCATTCTCTCTTGGTTATGCACATGACCACTATGCCCTTGGCTTATCCATATGATTCTCACATCTTACTTTTTGTTTAAGGGTTTTTTGGTCCATTGGTTAATAAATCACTATAGGAGGGATTCTATAGAAAGGACCTCTATAGAAATCAAATATAGGCTGAAGGCGAAAAAAATATGACTTATCTCCTTTCCGTATATCAGATTTTCCAAACAAGTGGTTCGTGTCACTCCGAGCGTGTAGCTCTGGAGTACCCAGGGGTGAAGTCCTAGGCGTACTCAGGAATGAGCCCTGAGTGGTCCCAAACACGTGGTTTGGGCGGTCTCGAGAACGGGATCTCGAGCGTACCTGGGCACGTGGATCCAGGGTAGTGTAGGTCGCACTCGGAGGCAAGCTCTGAGTGGTCCCAAACACGTGGTTTGGGTAGTCTTGAGAACGGGATCTCGAGCGTGACTGAGCACGAGAGACTCGGATAGTGTAGGATTTTGATCTTTTTGCATCTCATTGTTTCATGGTGTTATTTGTCCACTGTGTATGGCCTAACACATCTCAATAAAGCGTTAGTCTCTTCTAGAGAAATATGAGAGTTATAGATCACAAAACTACAATTAAGCTGTTATGAACCATTAGTTTGTACCTTCGAACTACACAACTTTTGTTTTATCCAATGTTGATTGCGATATTTCATACATATGGAATGCGGTACTGACTTTGCAATATTTTGTTGGATGTAGATGGATAAAGATGTACGTGTATTTACCGGTGGACCGATTAGCCAAACGGGTAGTGATGTCGACTTTAGTGGCATGGAAGTTACCGTTCTTTTGTTTCGCGAATCACCGGACTTTCGAACTCTTCTGAGTAGGATAAAGTCGACATTTCGATGGGATGAGCCTGGGGTCGTTGTCGGACTGCAGGGACGATATGATGCTGGTGTGGGTTGTAAGGTGCATGCCTGTTTGGTGCCAATCTTGTCCGACGATGATTGGGACACATACAAGGATCTTGTGCTCGCCCCCCAGGTCCGTTCGTTGGAAGTGGCGGTGGAGAGAACAATCAACGTTGTTGAGGATTTGCCAGACAATTTGGATGTGGTGAATGGCAACACGGAGGAACTAGACCTTGATGTCCATAATTTGGGAGGCCCCCCAATGGAGGAGCAACCTTCGACTGAATTCGTTAGCGTCAGTCCTACCAACCTTGCCCACGCATTATCGGTGGATCTGCCTGTTTCTTCCCCGCAACATGTTATTGACCCTATGACTGATTTTAATGGCACTGTAATGAACAACGATCTTGAGGAGGAGTTGTTTCGCGAGGGAACAACCCGTGAGTGGATTCCGACGAAGGATGGAGCTTGACCGAAAATGAGGCTACCGCACCGCTTTTCTCCTCTAAGGAAGGGCGGGTTCTTCGCAGTGTTATGGGTGAGGTCCCGTTGGTGCATGCATTCGATGATGTCAGTATGGCTGATAAGGCGATTTATGCTAATGGGTTGAAGAGCAGGAATGACATTGCAGACCCGGAGACTGACATAATACGAAAGAACATGTTGTTTCCAACTTTGAAGGACATGAAGATTTGGCTGCAAGAATACTCAGTACGGCACCATCGTCCGTTCATAGTGACACACTCCGATGTAAACAAGAGGTACACCGTGAGGTACGAAAGGGGGTGTGGATGGAAGGTATGGGGCCGCAAAACTAGGGACAAGCAATGGAAAATTGCGAACGTGAAGCAGCCTCAATCTTGTGGGACTGCTCGAGTGTCGGGGGAGCACCTTCAGGTGACCACTAATTTCATTGCAAGACGCATTATCGGGGTTGTGGGTGTCGATCCTGATGTGACCATCGCCACCCTCATTGAGGTTATATTTAGGTTCATTAAGTACCGCGTGAAGTATGAGAAAGCATGGAGGGCCAAGCAGAGAGCGATGCAGTTACTGTGGGGTGATTGGAAGGAGGCTTACGGGTTCCTTCCTCGAATCCTAACGGCTATGCAGGCCAAGAATCCGGGAATGGAGTTTTATCCTTGGCACGACAACCGAATGGATCGCGATGGAGCGGTTATGGAACATGTCCTTGTGAGGGTGTACTGGTCCTTTGGGCAATGCACAGAGGCCTTTAAGCATTGCAGGCCTGTCATATCAGTTGATGCCACATTTCTTACCGGGAAGTACCATGGTACGTTGATGCTCGCCGTTGGTATTGATGCGGAGGACCATTAGCATTCGCACTGACAGAGGGTGAGAACAATAAGAGCTGGGGATGGTTCATGGATTTAATTTGTCTATGCCTCGTTGGGCCTGGACGGGTTGTTTGCATCGTCTCGGACAGGCACCGTGGGATTCTGAACGCCGTTAAGAGCAGACTAGATGGACATCCGGATGTGCTGCTTAGGTGGTGCATGCATCACTTAGTTGCAAATTTCTATAAGCAATGCAGTAGGGAAGATCTCACAAAAAGTTCAAGCTGTTGTGCGGATGTTTAGAGAAGAGGACTTGAGGTCAAGTTGGCTGAGCTTAGGGGTGACCAACGAGCGGGGTAATAAGTGGTTGGACGAGATCTTGCAGCACAAGACGAAGTGGGCACAGGCATACGATGAAGGTGGCTGTCGGTATGGCATGATGACAACGAACATCTCGGAAGTGTTCAACAATGTTATTAAAGGCATCCGTGCTATGCCAGTTTCAGCTATCTTGGAGTACTCATTTCGGAAGACTAACTCATACTTTGTGGATCCGTGGACTCGTGCGAGGGATGCGTACAACGTCGGCCACCGTTGGGGTGCGGCAGCTGCCAAGCACCTTGCTATCGCCGAGGCAGAGTCATGCAATCAAGAAGCGGAAGAATACGATCCCACTTTGCACATATACGCCGTCAGGGCTGTCGGGGGCACATCGATAGGGGGCGAGCATTATGGTGGCCGAAACCATAGAGTGAACCTGACAGCAGGGAACTGCACTTGCATGGTCCCGACGTTGTTACATGTCCCATGCTCTCACGTCGTCACCGCCTGTCGTGTGCGTGGCGTAAGTTACATTTCTGACACATTCATTGTGGAAGAATTCTCAAAGGCAGCCACGTTGAGGACTTGGGAGAAAAGATTCGAGCCTTACCTTGATCCGTCGCATTGGCCACCTTACGTGGGGGAGGAATACATTCCCGACAAAAAACTGATGAGTACACGACGCGGTCGAAGGAAGAGGAAGAGGCTTCGTAATGACGTGGACCTCTCACAACAAGGCGGTAAGGACATGTACTATCTTGGGGACTTCGACGACGCCACTATAAGCAATAGGTGCTCGGAGTGTCACCAGCACGGACACACCAGGGCAAAGCACGTGACCACGGATTCCCAGCCGCGTAGGGTAAGGCGGTGCCCCACGCGTGTGCCACCCCCTTGAGGTAATCATTATTGTTGTTATGCGAAAATTATTGTTTTTTATTGGTACATGTCGCTCATTTGCATTTTCTATAATGTTTTGCACCTCATGTTACCTTACAAAAATCCTATCTTGTAATGCAGGATGCCGCAGCATGCACAGTACGCCTTGCTCCTCACGGAATACGATAACGACCACCGTGCGCACCTCACAGCCGACGAGGGTGTGGTGAGACGAGTCTCGACTATTCGGTCATGCTTCCAATTTGTTTACCATGTTCTTGTTTTACTCATTCATTTGCATATCTCTCATGCAGGTACTCCAGCCGCTTCGCCCTCGCGTCCACACCCCTCTACGTTGGGATGAGCGGTACGAGCCACATGTCCGCCTGGCCGGTCTACTAGTTTTGGCGTGGACAGTGATCAACGGGCTCCCCCGTATGGACGGTGCTGCACTTACCGCACTGGTTGACAGGTGGCGCCCGGAGACCCACACCTTCCACCTACCGTCGGGCGAGATGACCATCACACTCCAGGACGTCGTCATGATTCTCGGCCTCCCCATAGACGGGGTGGCAGTGTTTGGGGACATCAACAGTGTGGGTTGGCGAGACCGGGTGGGAGAGTGGCTTGGAGTTCGACCGGAGGACCCGCCTACCAACACGAGGGACAACCGACCATCCGTGGTGCTTGCATCCTGGCTGTGCACGCACTTCAACGTGTGCCCGCCAGACGTAGATGACGACACGGTGCGCCGCTTCGCACGGGCATGGATTTGGCATCTGCTCGGCTCCTTCCTTTTCCCAGACGGTACAGGGAACACCGTCTCCTGGATTTACTTGCCGATTTTGGCAGATTTTGCGACGGCAGGGACCTACAGTTGGGGTTCCTCAACACTGGCATGTATGTACCGGCATTTGTGCGACGCGTGCCGATCTAGAAGGGCGGACGACAACTTGGGCGGATGCACATACCTTCTGCAGGTATGGATGTGGGAGCGTTTCCCCGTAGGTCGGCCCACTCATGCTCCCTCACAGGTAAGTATTCATTCCATTCATCATAGCTGTCGCCTTCCACCATAAATGCAACTGAAATGTATCTCCTTGCAGGCATGGCCCCTTCAGGACCCTACATCTGGACCGACGGTAGCATACCTTTGGAGCTCCATCGTTGCACCTACTGGGCGTCTGAGGTCGTGGTACATCGCGTATACAAACGAGTTCGACGTCATCACACAAGACCAGGTACATACCTCGTAGCTATTCGAACTATGATTTTATCGCTACAGTTTTATACATCTGGTGTAGGTTACGTGGTTGCCATACACACGCGGCAAGGTCGTCGAAATGGATCTAAACCCGATGTGCGAGCGGGACAACACCTTGTGGATGACGCTCTCACCGCTGGTCTTCTTCCATGCGGTGGAGTACCACTTGCCCCATCGGGTCATGAGGCAGTTTGGGAAGCTGCAGGCCACCCCACCAATGGTGTTCTCGATCGATCTGAATCTTCACGGGGAAGGGTACCTACCACGATTCCTTTGTCGCTTCCGTAGTGCTTTAAATGCTAACTATTACATTATGGATGTGGCAGGATGAACCGAAGGCGGAGGTATCGCCACACCGACTGGGCCGCCTATCACCATGCCTACTTGTCGCAGTGGGCAGACCGGGCGAATCAGAGCCAGGATGAGTCGCCGATCCATCAGAAGGCTCAGTTCGTTCGATACCTCCAGTGGCTCCACGGCGTCGCGCGCCTCCGGCTGCGACCATCCATGATCGATGTGGACATAGCTGAGGGGGACTCGTCCGAGGAGTGGCTCGTGGACGACTATGACGAGTTCACACGGACGGGCACGCAGTCGGAGAAGGCCCCCATCAACGCCTATTACGTGGTACATTTCATCCCGCTACTATTTTGCAAAGTCACTCACAACAAACTAATTTAGTTTGTATGACCATTTTGTAGGGAACGCAGCTCACACGCATATGCAACGAGGCTGGCGAGGCCCTCAAGCTACCCGAGGTTGGAGGAGCTTCGGTAACTGAGGGATTTTGCGGAGGTAACATTTTCATACCTTATAGTTTCCATCACATCATAAATATCTTAGATTTTACTTGATGATGTAACTTCATGATAATAATTGGTCATAAGCTTTCTTCGAGACCTCCTGTATATTTTTACATTTATGATCTCATGGATAGGATTTTTCATGCTAACCTTTTCAACTTCAATATATTTTGCTGGTTAACCTTGTAGATGGTTCGCCGTTGATGCCGGCGATTGGCCGCAAAAATGAATTGCGCGACGGCGGTGGGAGAAGTCGTGCAGCCTGCCCCGGCTCGGAGTGGCTCCTCGCGCGCTACAACATCGCGAGCGACCACATCCACTTCGGCCGACCGGAGGGCGGCGAGGCGGCGAGGACGAGGAGGGTGGTGCAGACGAGGATGACGTCGATGCTACGTTGCACGACGAGATGGACCTCGCGGATCTGGATGGTGCACCGTCCCCTACGCAGCCGACTCAGGCCACGCCACGACGCCGTAAACGGCGTGATCGCGCGGACATTAGTTCCGCAAACGTTGTCGAGGGCACTCGAGGCCAACACCCACCAGCGAGGTTCACACCGGAGTCGGATGCGCGCCGAAAGTGCAAGTAATGAAATGAATGTGTGTATGCATGTCTATAGAGTTCATTTTGAATGAATCCAAATGACTTCTGGAAAGAAACATTGTATGGCTATGTTCGAATGAAATTTCTGAGTTGACGGATGTCAAATATTTTATTAAATTACATGCTTGATGGATGATTCTTGCTTTACATGTTTGAATGATTGCTGGAATGTCGATTGAATGAACTCAAATAATTCTTTCAGCATTAGTTCCTACTAGGGGTGCAAACGGAGCGGATACGGTCGGATATCGCTCATCCTGTATCCTTTTCCATATTTTTTCTCGGATTCGGAATCGGACACGGGCGGTGCGGATCTGAATCACGAATCTGAATAGTCTCGGTCACGGACACGGAGCGAATACATGCCGAACCGAATACGGATTGTCTCGGTCACGAATACTTGTTCGGATATTACGCGAAGACATAAACCATATATATCGCACAAATAAAGATCAATCAACCATACTATATATCCAAAATGCAACTAGATTAGTAGTTTAACAAACAAATTTAAATATATCACACAATAACATAGGCTTTTTAAGCAAGTAGTACTAACTACTGATTAGCAAGTAGTAAGTACATGACAAGGGCTAGGTAATCAAGTAGTGAGTACTAACTAGGAAGTCACAAGTTTGCATTTGATTTTAGAAGGTTAGTCTTTTCCAAGGACATCAAGCTCTTCCTTTTGAGCTTTAATCTTAACAAATGCATTCAATATAGACAGTGGTATCCAGTTTCATTGCATTTTATTGTTTCTGGAAGTACACTCATCCCAATTAGGATGTTACATCAATGAAGAACATTAAGCATAAATCCTATTGGATTCAATGATTTGCATGGACATAAGAGTAGTGAATCTGAATAAAACCTGGTGATTGCACTGAAAAACAGCATACCATGCATGTGTTCTTCTCCCAGATTTTGGCTCATCACTTACATACTTTTCTGAGTTAAATTCGTATTTATATGTTGGGGGAAAGCTGATAACTCCTTCGATCCAACCATCAAACGCACGCCCTTTCCTCAATTCTCTTTTAGTCATCACAAAGAAAAGCATGACCAGAAATTCTATAAAAATAATGAATGTTTACCAGATCATCAAATTACCTGATCATTCTCAAACAATTCATCCCAGTCCTGTTTGGAGATAAGTTCATGTGTTCTTTCATATGACAAGTTGATTCGATAGTTGAGATCCCCTAACCACATGATCCTTTTGAAATTAAGGACATGGCTGAATATAAGAAATTAAGCAAATGGCTGAATAGAGTATGCTTTTGTATCCAACTATCTAGTAATTGTCATATCATACAACAATATATACACATGGATGAAATTCTGGTTGAGTGCAAGCTTTTGGAGGATAGCAAAGATTTTCAGAAGACACCAACTGCTGTGGTAGCAGCAGCAGGGGATGCTCCTGTGCTAGCACAAATGCTCGCACTTCCACTTGCAGC
This sequence comes from Ampelocalamus luodianensis, assembly GCA_036346255.1. Classification (NCBI taxonomy): domain Eukaryota; kingdom Viridiplantae; phylum Streptophyta; class Magnoliopsida; order Poales; family Poaceae; genus Ampelocalamus; species Ampelocalamus luodianensis. The sequence continues at coordinate 43,151,714 of CM070640.1, read as the reverse complement.
AGTCATCTTAAATTCTCAATAATCAATACCCTACAAATAGGAACAAAGCCAACAAATGTGATGTAATATAGTAAGTCTACAAGTGATGAAGTGAACAACGATCACAAATCCTTTTTTTTATGACTAGACATGAAACATGCATTTTTTTTGACAGATTGATCAATCTGCAGACCACTACTAATTTTTATAAAGGGGTCACTCATCAACTTCATACCCTTCAGCTCCACTTTTGTTAGAAAAATCCTTTAGTTTATTCTTCCAGAAGTCCTTGGGCTGATTTATAATGCAAGAACACACATTACTGGATGTTAATTTTGGACAAACACAACCAATATACATTAAATATAAATGGTTACCACTTACCAGATTACACTCTGGCAAATAAACTTTCAACGTGTGACTTAGCTAGGCACACTCCATGACTCCAAGTCTCCAAGTATTCGCATACAACTATACAAGTTGAAAAAAGCTCTACGATTTATAAACTGATTAGATCTATCTTGAAGCAACATCACTCCACATCTGCTGAAGTTGAAAAAAGCTCTACAATTAATACCAGCTGTACCCCAGCATACCAGCTGTAGGGTTGTGTCCATGTTAATTATCAGCATACACAAGCCAGTGCTCCGAACAGTCACAGGGAACATGTCTCACCCTAGAGACAAAAGTCTTGTTTTAGTAAGCATTTGAAATCTGGTCGAGGGGATGGGCTTGCCTATTCCCTGAGGCTGAGGGTGACTCGCCCAGGGCATTACTAGAGAAGGTACTTCAACAATACTTCATCATTCTTTTATTCTAGTAACAGGTGCATACAGACCTTCTGGGCAACTAAATGTTGTGCTTTTAGTCGACTACTCTGCTATCTCCGGTTTACGCTAAAAACTTCTAGCTATAATAGAGAGCACCTTTCAAGATTTGTCGGATGACATTTGGTTTAGTTCACCGCACATGCTATCTGAACAATCATTTCCATCCGCATTAATACTCCTAAGTATTGATTTCTTAATGCAATCAAGTCAAGAAAATATACTCACGAAACTAATGTGGACGAATTATATATTCTAAATACATTTCGAAATGATTCATTGCTCTTCACTTTCGAGTTCGAAGAGTCGCTACTTGGTTAGCCTTGTGGACAACGACTACATCCACCTCCGTTCAAGTGATAATGACTTGCACCCCTTACCACCTCATACTAGAGTATCTCATGAATCTTAACTATAGAATACATGATGTTATATTAATACATGACTTGTTACCAAGATGGAGAAATCAAGGTACATTTTCCTCAATATTTGAATGTTTGAACTGCAAGAATTATAATGAAGCTCTTGAGCTTCTCGGTAACAAATTTTTGGTGCATGAAGCAATGGATATAATAGAACTAATGTGAATTGTGAGTCACATGAATATTGACTAATTAATTAATAGCAGCGGTTCAATTTTACCAAATATTGTGTATCATCAACTTCTAGGCATAAACTAGTTCTTGTTTCTTTTTTATACTTATTTGAGAATAGAGAAATATCGACGGTGCAAATGCAAATTTTGCAGGAGCATTTGGAGGATGGACTCTTGTCCTTCGCCCAGCCGGTGTCTCCGCACGCCCAACCGAAACGCCCTCGCCTCCTCCCGCAAACACGAGACCATTCAATGCCACGAAGGCTGGCGAATCACGCAAATGATCTATCCTACGAAGCAAGCTACACGAACCCGAATCGGCGGCCGAGCAGAGCGATGGCGGCGGTGCGGCCGGAGTCAAGAGCGTGCGCGGTAGACGGCGTTAGGCGCCTTCGCGCGTGCTCGAGACGATGCGGTCGGAGCGGCCGTCGGTCGCCGCACGGAGCTCGTCAAGGCTGTACTCCACGAACGCCGGCAAGCCGCTGCCGTCGTCCCCGGCGGCGCCATTCTCTGCACAAAACAAATCGATAGCTCGTGGGTGGGATCAGCACTAGGAGCAAGAACAAAACCAGCGAGGGCAGGAGTGGGCAAAGGGGAGCGGGGACGGCGGCGCGGCGAAGGGGAGGAGGCGGCGGCAGGCTGCAAGGCAGCGAAGGGAAGTCGAGGGGGCGGCGGAGGAGGAAGAGGTAGCGGAGAGTGGCGACGGAGGAAGGAGATGGGAGGCGGAGGGGGAAAGAAGCCAGCGGCGGAGCCGATCTGACGAAGGGCGCCGGCGGGTTTGACCCTCCAACGCCGGCGGCGAGGGCGACGAAGGGTGGAAGGGGAGGCGCGGGCGAAGGGGAGGGGCGGCGAAGGGGAGGGGGCGGGCAAGGGGAGGAGGGCGTTGCGGCTGCGCTGCGCGTGCTTTGGTGGCGCCGGGAGGCGGCGGGGGGAGGAGGAGGCGCGCCGCGGGAGGAGGGGGCGGCTAGGGAGGAGGGCAACGGGGGGAGTGGCGCTGGGAGGGGGGCGGCCGGGGAGGAGGGGAGGCGCGGATGCGCGGGGAGGAGGGGGCGGCTAGGGAGGAGGGCAACGGGAGGTGGCGCTGGGAGGAAGGCGCCGTCGGGAGGGGAAGGGAGAAGGCGGCGGCGGCGAGGGAGGGGAAGGGAGGCAGCGGCGGCGTTACGTGGGCGCGGGAGGGAGTTGTGCGGGAGCGTCGAGCGGGATGCGGGTTGCGGGAACGGGATGAAGGGGAGCGGGGAGCGATTTGGGGGCTGGGTGGGCGCGGGACGGCGGGAGATCGCGAAAAAAATCGGATAGTGCGCGGATATTTTGCCGGATATATCCGATTTTAATTCCGGATAGTCCCGAATTAACCAGATAATTGCTTGTTCGAATCCGAATCAGTATCCGGTGCAAACAAACCGAATCCGATTCTGAATCCGAGAACAGTACCCGGATATCCGAAAAGATAACCGAATTTTGACCACATTTATTCGGTCGGTCGGTCGGTCGGGAACTATCCGCTCCGTTTGCACCCCTAGTTCCTACTGCCACGCCACTCATACTGGCGTGGCAGTATGGTCCTGTCACGCCATTAATCCCGGCGTGACAGGACTTAGCACCAGATCAAAAGCCCTTCCCCACATCGCCTCTGGAATGTTCGGAAGTTTGGCGTGACAACAATAGTGCCACGCCGTCAATACTGGCATGGCAGTATGGTCCTATCACGCCAGGATGAATGGCGTGACAGGACTTAGCACCAGAGCGAACGCCCTTCCCCGCATCGCCTCTGGAATGTTCGGAAATTTGGCGTGACAACAATAGTGCCATGCCGTCAATACTGGCGTGGCAGTATGGTCCTGTCACGCCAGGATGAATGGCGTGACAGGACTTAGCACCAGAGCGAAAGCCCTTTCCCGCATCGCCTCTGGAATGTTAAAAAATTTGGCGTGACAACAATAGTGCCACGCCGTCAATACTGGCGTGGCAGCATGGTCCTGTCATGCCGGGATGAATGGCGTGACAGGACTAAACACTTCAGGGTAGTAGGTTTGTAAGTTTCAGGTCGTAGGTTTTTAGGTTTAGGTTTAGGTTTAGGTTTATCTAAAAACATCCTTGTTCTACGTGTCGTTGTTTAGGTTTAGGTTTTAGGGTTTTAGGTTTCAGGGTTTAGGCTTTTTAGATCGACTTGATAACTCTGACTCGTTCGTACAATATATGTTTGATCAATGCATATCGATGCCAACAGCTTATTGCACACGACACATCGATGAAACAGTTCAGTAGATGACGCGTCGACCATTCAGTTACATGCTTTAGGAGATTGAAAATAATTGCGTACAGAAGGGGAAAGTACCGAGATACAAGTTTCTCCGGCCGTACCTAATGGTAGAAGGTGCCCCGCGCTACCCATATAGAGTGTTGTACAGGGGGGCGCCTCGGACGTGGCTGGCTGTCGTTGTAGTGGCACGCACATATACAGTTAGGGTTCACGCAGCAACATGTGGGATCATATGAACTTCCTATGTTCAGGACCTCCTCGTTGCCCCTCTCGCGCTGCATCTGTTGGCGAAGGTCATCGTTTTGCTCGTTGAGATCGTCAATCTGCGCCTCCAATTCAAAGATTTGGTTCCACAATCTATGCAGGTACATCGCAACATGTTGTTCATGGGGAGGATCGATCCAGCGGACAAAGTCGCATTTCACCATCTGCTGGAAAGGAGAGTTAACATGGGAGCTCTATTAGCAGTAACATAAAGCAAACAACTTACTAATTGTACCCCAGAGTGTGGGCATCGGAAGAAACGTCATCCGCCATCGAAAGGGCCGTCCAAGACCTGCACAACAACGTCCTCCCTATGTCCGCATTTCGGCCATACCGGTTGAGTACGCTTGTTCGGCATCAACCGATAGTTAGGTCCGAAGTCCTCCCTCCTTTCGAGGGGAAGGTCTTGCTTCGGCGACCCCGGTTGGAATGGTCCCATTGCTTCATCTGCTATGGTATGTAACTGTACGACGGAGAAGGTTTTTCTTCCTACGGTTTGGAGGGTCCAGTAGTCCTACTTTCGGAGCATGGGGTGTGCATTTTATAGCCCGCGGGCCAGCTTTGCGCAGTGACAACACCGAAAGAGACAACCTTGCGCATTGACAAGATCAGACAGTGCAGCTTTGAACAGTGACAGGACCAAACAGGGCAGCTTTGTGCAGTGACAAGACCAAAGGAGACAGTCTTGCGTAGTGACATGACCACACAGGCCAGTTTTACGTAGTGACAAGACCACATGGGGCAGCTTTGCGCAGTGATAAGACCAAAGGAGACAGCTTTGCGCAGTGACAAGACCACACGGGGCAACTTTGCGCAGTGATAAGACCAAAGGAGACATCCTTGCGCAGTGACAAGACCACACGAGGCAGCTTTGCGCAGTGATAAGACCAAAGGAGACAGCCTTGCGCAGTGATAAGACCAAAGGAGACAGCTTTGCGCAGTTTAGGGTTTAGGTAGGTTATGCTTTTCAGATCGACTAGACAACACTGACCGCCTCGCCACCTTTTCAGAACTAAAAGACACAACTCTGCATGAAATTAACCACACCATGCCAACCATGGGGCTTATAAAACGGGGTTCAACCAAACCCAACACTACACAACACTACACAACAGATACCCTGCTATGGACTCTTCGGCAAACTTCTACGCGAATATATTGCAGAAGCGCAAGTGGCTTGCGCAGAAGAGGAAACATCTACAATACCCAGATCGAACAATGAAAGATGCTCAAGTATCACCATGTTTTCTAATCCTGCTGTGTGTGTGTGGCGAACAGGCAGAGATCATTCAATCCACACACCCAGACACCGCCGCCGGGCATACTACACGTGCGGGTACCACCTCGTAAGCGTTTCTTTCGCGCACATCGATTTTCCTCAACGTTCAATTCCTTAAATTTTTGACATCATCCCCACGTAATGGCAGCCCGAGATGCGCTGCCACTTCTTCCAGTGGATCGACGGCCCGGAGATGTACGACAGGGAATTCATCCAGCAGAAGTACATGCTGAACTACTCGGTGCGGGCCGAGAACTTCGTGCGGTGGAAACCTTACGTACCAGACCCTGTTGAGGAGGCTCCGAAGGAGACCAGTACTCGCTCGGGCGTAATCCATATCGACGACGTGAGTTATGAAGAATTTACATCCTTATTACGTTTTTCACTGTACGGTGTAGTTACATCATACAATCGCAGGACATGGACGACTTCGACATACCAGCCCGAGGTGGACAGTCCCGCGACAAGGGCAAAGGAAAGGCTCATGAAGCTTAGCCCGGCCGTCACAGCTTATCCGGTCACCCGGGCGTAATCCGTATCCACGACGTGAGTTATGAAGAATTTGCATCATTCTTACGTTTTTCACTATACGGTGCACTTATATCATGGAATCGCAGGACATGGACGACTTCGACATACCAGCCCGAGGTGGACTGTCCCGCGACAAGGGCAAGGGAAAGGCTCGTCCGGTTGAGCCTGCCCACCACAGCATCTCAGGTCGCCCGGGCCTAATCCGTATCGACGACGTGAGATATGAAGAATTAACATCCTTCTTACGATTTTCATTATACAGCGCACTTACATCATGGAATCGCAAGACATGGACGACTTCGACATACCAGCCCAACATGGACAGTCCCGTGACAAGGGGAAGGGGAAGGCCGGTCTGGAGTTCAACGCCGTGCTAGCAAGGAAGGGAAAATGGCATTGGTCCATACAGTAGGTCAGGTCATTACGTAGTAGTCCCCCGTCCTACCTTGCATGTTTTTACTATCCCCTAAAGGCATGTATAGTTATATGATCCGGATGCTTGTGTCGTAATGTACCGTAGTAGTAGCGAGGATGACTTAAGCAATTAGCCGAACCATCATGCTATGTCACTACGTGTAACATGCTTCGGTCCGCGGACTCTAATATAGTTCTGATTCCGTGTCTCCGCTAAGCCATCAAAGCAAGCCTATATTGCAAGTATGCCTCTTCTAGTGGAATCCTGGAAAGAACCATTCGCACCGACATCGAATTCTCCATGTTTTAGGGCATCTTCATAATCACAACGAGCGTTCTCAACCCCTTCAATCATATTCTCTATAAGCTTCATAAAGTACTTCATCGACTGCCTGCCTATATACGTTCAGACGCCTTTATCGAGGAGAGACTCCAATAGTTTGGACAACAAGTGTTTCAGCAGACAGTTTGCTTAGACGACATCCTCAAGGTTATACCTCGTCTGATATTCTTATCAACCATCCTTTCTCTAAACGAATAAAATTATACAAAAATTACAGAAGCAACAACACTATGACGGGAGGCTCCATAAAAAGTTTCGTAATTTTCCTAAACTCATTTGCTATATTTTCATATTACTACAAACAACATTGAAAGCTGATTGAAACCACGATTTCGAGAAAAGGAAACCCTAATTTACAAACCTCCGTACCCTTATTTCTTAATGAGCACCACCTATCATTCCAGTACGATTTCTATGCATGTTTTCTCAGCGGTACTGTCTACCATATGTCCATACTTCCACAAAAAAATTATCGGTTCATATAGGTATTTACTTTCAGTTAAAATGATGGTGTTATCTTTGGTTTACAGATACATTCTCTATTTTTAAGTTATGGATTGTTAAATGTTACATGTACATGGTGTTATGTATCACCGTAACTTCAATAGTTTTTTATGTTTCAAAAGGTTTCAAATCCATAAATCAAGTCTCTTTGTTTCTATCTTACCACCAAATTTTAATGTTCCAAACCCATAAATCAAGTCCGAGCTAAATTCAACCATGAGCACGAATTTATAATTTACAAACCAACTTCAATTATCACGCCATACATTATTGTCTCGCGATATGACATTACTGTCACGCCATGGGATATGGTGTGACAATTCGACATTGTCACACCACCAAAAGCGGCGTGACGGATGCCACACAAGCCCTCCACGCTGGCACGGCGCGCGACCGAGGGCTTGCGTGGTATGTTTTGTCACGCCGCTTATGGTGGCGTGACAGTACGCTTTGGCCACGCCAGGGGTGGTGGCGTGACCAAAGGGGTCAGATTTGGAAATAAAGTTCGCGAGGGATTAACTTTAAAATATTAATAAAAAAAGGATTAAATAAAAAAAATCCATTAAAGTTAAGAGTGATTTTTCTGACAAGAATATTCATCATCAATTGCTCCCATGATGGTGGTAGAGATGACGCCAATATGACAACCTTGTCGTTCTCCTCAATTTTCTCATCCACACTAGTCAGTTGTGTGATAAGCTTGTTGAAGGCATTGAGATGGCCAACGAACCGTGTGTCTTCCTTTATGCGTAACCTAAACTATTGCCGCTTTAGCATCCATTGGTTTGTCAGCGTATTTGGCATATACAATTCTTCTAAGCCACTTGATGAGGACGCACCTAGCACATGTATATCTTCTCTATCTTAGGTTGCTGCATTAAAGTTGTGTGGACTTTCTGGTGCATGTAGCCTCAACAACAACATCAAGATAAGATGAACAACTCCACATCAACATGACACCGACGAATGACATCGCTTATGTTAGCAAATATATAATATCATCACACATGTCAACATCATGACGATGTCATCGCATGTGTCAACATATTTAGCAAAAAAAAGTATATGATGTCATCGCACGTATAGCATACTTAGCCAAGAAGTATATGATATCATCACTTATGTCAGCAAATATATGATGTCAGCGCTTAGATCATCGCCTTTATTGGACATCATGTAATGAGTTGTAAAATTGAATTTTACAACTTGAATTGAGTTATAATTCTAGTTGCAAACAACCTACCATGTATACATCCCTACAACACATAGCAAATTAGTTAAGAGGTGAATCTTTTCCTCAATGAGCTATGCATTGATTTCCATAAGAATGGATTGCTACCTAATGTCTTTACTTTACTTGTTATAAGGTTTTATGAAGAAGAAGCTTTAGAGGCAAAGGAAAATATGCAACTAAAACTTCAAGAACAAAGGAACCATGAAGAAGATAGCTGAAAATCAACACAGAAAGAAACAAACACTAGCTTAACCGAGAGAAAATCAATCTCAATTTAATTGTCATCGAAAGACGTGCTAGCAGCTAGCTTGCTTGCTACACAAAGAGTGCATCGTATGTAGTCTGAACACTGTAGCAAACGCCACACTGTAGCAGATGACTTATTGTAGTAACACCGTACTGTAGCACCGACTCAAAAAGCTATATAAGGAGGGGTACCTTCTCCTATGTAAGTCATGTTGAAAATTTCAGAAATCAAATTCTTCTTCTAGGGTTTGTGTGAGATAAAATTCCGCCACATAGAATTGGGAATTATCTGAGTGTTCTTCTCTGTTGTTCTTATGGTTGCTTCGATAATTGCTAGAACACATTTACTCCACGTGAGTTAGTACATAAAGGACCAAAGCGTGTGGTTGGGTGAATCGAGTGCCACGGGTTATCATAGTAGAGACGGTGGTTGGTGGTGTAAGTCATCAGATTGCACGGGTCTAGTTATCTCCAATCCTACGTCGTGAAGATCGGGCCAACCCTACCCCGCATCACCACTCCATAATTTCTTCGGCAAATTTTCCTTAATCACCGAGTACTTTAACTTTTCGGAGAGACATAAACGAATTGTACTGATAATCTTCTGCTCCACATCTTCCATTCTTCAACGAACATCTTTTTCTGTTTGTCCTTTTCAAGAGCATTGATTAACCCTTGTTTGATAAGAACATCCTTCACCGCATATTATCACACGCTGAAATTTTCTCCGTCGTCAAATTTCTCCACTTGGTTCCACATCGATCTTGATTTTGTGCCACCTGGCGCTTTGCCGACCTTCTCGCAAATCAGATTAATCTATTCTTGACTCTAATACCACTTGTTATACTCTAATACCCCTTCTTATGCGTAGCAGTCCCCAGATGGGATCAGAGTTATGAGATACGACACGAGCATGTACGATATTAAGAACGAAGTAGATGAATATTGTAGAGAGAACCTAATAACAATGACAAAATAATCACAATGAGAGAGAAAGATCTAGCGAAACCGGCCGCAAATTCCTTAAGCACAATATCAAAAGAGTAAAAGTGATTGTCGCTTTCTCACAAGCCTCTTGAATCTTTTAGTACACTCGGATCCTTGCCCTATACAAGAATCTACTGCTAAGTAATATCCTAGCCTCTAATCCTCTCGTGCTTCTCTTACTTTGAATGAGTTGATTTGTGACTTATGTTCTCTATGACTACCCCTTATGGCTTTATATAGTGCTCTATAGTTTTCCTCCAAAAGTAAGTAGAAAAATAGGAATTATTGTATGACATATCTCTAAATTCCAGTAGATTAGGATATAAGTTATCATACCTAACATAGACAAAAGTGGTAACTTGGAGCCCGCGTGAGTGGCGTTGTATGAGTGCTGATAAAAAATTATATAGCTATCTACATTTACAATCTGAGGAAGTATGTCTTGACAAAATGGCTAATTTCATTGACGTTTAAAGCCACAATAGGCAAATCATTCATATCGGACTTTTGATCTTTAATTTCGGTAAGGAGCGATCATTCGCTGCACAAACAGCGCTCTGATGTAGCAAAAACACTATAGCAATAGTTGACGAAGTTCTGCAGCTATTTTACTGTAGCAAATAATGTAGCGATTGATCTCGGTTTTGCTTTCTGATCATACAGTAAAGATCGCTCCTAATTTTACACGGTAGCATCTCTTGTCGAGAGCAGATGCATACCAATGTTAGTCGTAGAGGTGGGAGTCGTGTCGTGCCTAGGGATGGCAATTGGGTGCGGCGGGTACGGGTATTGCTTTCCCATACCCGTGCCCGCGACCCCAATTTTCCCCCACGGGCATGCCCGCGATGGACAACGGGCAGAGAACCTCGCCCATGCCGGTCGCCCGCGGGTACCCGTCGCCCGCGGGCATGCCCGTTTACCCGCGAATAATGCATCACCGCCCGTGGGTAACCATCGCCCGCGGGCATAATCATCACAATTCACACATAAGGACATAAATAATTCATACATCAAGTTCATTACAATTCACATATGAATAGTGCACCACATATTCAACATCTAATAAAATTCGTCACAATTCACACATCAAGTTCAACAAGACAACTAATCAAGTTCAACAAATAAAATGAAAATACAAACTAACATAGTTTCTCACACATAAACAAATTAAGTTTACAACAAGAGATCCACATCAATCAAGTTCAACAAGATGAAAAACATTTCCATAAACCGTTTTGCTAATCAGAGTGGACGGTCGAGATTGAACAACAATCTTTAAGCTCTTCTTCAATGTCTTCAAGGCATATCCATAAACCCTCAACTCCTCCTTCACCTGAAAAGTAAATATTGTATTACATCACTAGCTTGCAATCACATAGAAAATTTGAAATATTTACATCACTAGTTGCATACCTTTAAGGTCATTCCGAAGCCAGCTTTGTGAGCACATCAACGCCTCCAATATAGCTGGAGTGAAACGACTACGATGTTCACTTAGCACTCTACCACTAGTGCTAAAAGCTGATTCAGAAGCTACTGTTGTTATTGGAATAGCCAAGATATCACAGGCAATCATCCGCAATGTAGGATAACGTGTCCCAGCCACCTTCCACCAACCCAGTATATCAAATTCCTCATTTGTGCAAGGAAGAGTTTCTTCTTCCAAATAGCGATCCAACTCACTTTTGGTCTTTACTACACCGGTACTTTTCTTACTAGTAGCTAGTGTTTTAAATATTGATAGCACCTCATTTGCACCAACTGCAACACTAGTACTAAATGATGTAGCTATACCCTCTTCTTTACTATGCACTTGGTACTCATTCATCAACTCACATAAGCAATTATAACTGTTTGTAACATTCTCTTCAGAGTTTTCTTCACCAAAGAGGGCAATATAGCATGCATGTAACATTGTCATTTTTCCACGTGGATCAAGAATAATAGCAATAGCCATCAAACCATGAATATCAGACCAATACTTGTCAAACTTTTTTATCATCTCAACGGACATAGCCTCAATTATTGGATCTCCACATCCTAATCATTTATTCATATGCATTTTGACCACACATATCTTTGGGAAGAAGATGTTAGCTGTTACGTATTTAGTTCCAGAAAACATTTCAGTGAGTTCATAGAAGATGTTTAATTTTTCACAAACAGTTGAGGCAAAATTTCAATCAACATCAGTTGGTGCACAGTTAAACTGCATATCAAGTTGCTTCAACCTTTCAAAGACTTTCTTATAGGGAATAGCAGTACTAAGCATAACATAGGTTGAATTCCATCTAGTTTTGCAATCAAGGCCAATCTTTTTAGTTAGTTCAACCTTTACAAACCGAGCTGCTTTCACAAATTTTTCGTACCTCTTTGGTGTAGCTGTCCAATAGGAAACACTATCACAGACTCTCTTAATGCAATGCTCCATGACACTCAAACCATCTTTCACAATTAAGTTGAGAATATGTGCACAACAACGCATATATAGCATCTTTCCACCCAATAAAAGATTACATGGACCAACCTTTGTCTCTATTGCTTCAACCAATTTATCATTTGTTGAGCAGTTGTCCAAGGTCAAAGTAGATAGCTTGCAATCAAGATTCCAATTCTGCAGGCTTTTATATAGTGCTTCACACCTCTGATGTATGTGGGCATGGCACATATATAAACCTACATGGTTTAGTATAGCAAGAAGATTAGTATTTCAACATAGCAAGAAGATTACTATTTCAATATAGCATGAAGATTAGTATTCCAACATAGCAATAACCTCAAAATGCAGCTTCTAAGCTTCCAAGAGTCATCAATAAAATGTCATGTCACTGCCATGTAGCCTCTCTTTTGATTATCAGTCGTCCAAAGATCAGTTGTAACAGTAACACGACAACTGCTTTTATCCAAGTAACTGAGAGCTCTCTTTCTCTCTGAATCATAATGATCCAAGATATCCTTTCTAATAGTGTTTCGAGTGACCATTTTAAATAAAGGTTGCAACGCACTAACAAATTTACGAAAGCCATGGTGATCAACAATGGACAGTGGGTACTCATGCAGAATAATCATAGAATAGAGAGCTTTTCTAGCAACTTCTTGATCAAACACATAGTTCTCTACAGTTACTTGCCCATGTTCAGAAGATCCATACCTCAAACTGGTTTGTACCTTCTCTTGCCTCTTCCGATAGATGCAAACCTTCAGATGCTCATGCAGATGTTTAGTACCATTCTTTGTTTCTGCCGAAAGATACTTGCTGCACCAAATGCATTTTGCCTTCCAAGCATCCTTCACTTTCAGTCTTGTAAATTCATTCCAAACGGGTGAAGTGAGTTTCCTCTTTGTGCCACGAGAGTCTTCCTCTTCTGCTTCTGCATCTTCGGTATGTTGTTCTTCAACTTGAGGTTCGGCTTCAGATCCTACTTGCTGATCACGGAGTATTGAGCCTTGAGAAGATTGTCCATGTTGGCTACTACTTCCTAGAGTCGCCATCTAAGAGTTGAACACAAATATGAGACTAAAGGATGAACTCTCATTGTGTATTTCTTACACACCTACACTGCCATGTTAAGACTAACAGTATAAAGAAAATTCATAGAGGAAACAGGGCAATTGCATTTACAACACAAGATTGCAAATAAAAGAGAATAGATGTTGATTATTATCCAATCCATGTTGATTATTCCGAATCTTCATGTTGATTTTATAGAGGAATGTACATATACTAAAAGAGAAACCGATCAATCCATATTGATTATTCTGAATCTTCATTGCTACTTACATCCTGGTAACACCAACAAGCAAAGGCATCCACAGATCCACTGCTACTTACATCATCTTGACAACATCTAATTTCTAAAAGTATGATTAAAGCATGCACAGAAAAGGGTTAAACAAAAAATGCATCCAGTTCCAAGTAATTACAGATAGAGTTAAACAAATTCGAAGATAGAGTTAATTCCAGCTCCAAGTAATTACAGATAGAGTTAAACAAATTCGAAGATAGAGTTAATTCCAGCTCCAAGCTCTAATTACAGATCATGAATTCGAAGATAGAGTTAATCAAATTCGAAGATAGAGTTAATTACAGATCATGACTCATAAGACAGACTTGCTTGTCTCCAACAGGGCCTCAAAGGGATTCATCACAGATTCACAGGCAGAGATCCAAGAACTTGAAGTTCAGCTCCAGTTATGTCACGGCAGTGGAAACATCACAGGCAGTGAACAACAAATAGAACAATTTTCTGGAAGGATCAGCTCGCTGGAAGAAACTGCTAAGTTCATACAATCTATCGCGTCATTCATACTATCTGTCAAGGTCCTGATGAACAATCTATCGCGTCATTCATACAATCTATCAAGGTCCTGAGGAAAAATGCATCCAGCTCCAAGTAAGAACACAAGACGGCGATGCTCTCCTCCACCAGCTCCATTGCGTTCTCGAGGGGGGCGGCGGCGGCGGTGGCGGAGAGGCGCTCGGCGTCGATGAAGCCATCCACACCAGGGAGACCCAGATGGTCCAGCAGGAGGCAGGCAGCCCACAAAAATAAATTGCAGTATACAAGAAACAGAAATAAATTGCAGTATACAAAAAATATTATGACCCTACTAAATTACCTCCAAGTGGATGGGACAAATCACAAATATGAGGAGTTCTTTGACGGCTAGCCGGATCTGGAGCTCTTGGGTAGTTGGCCGGATCTGGAGCTCTTAGGGACCCTGGCTTCGGCTTCGGTTATATGAATGGGGACTGCAAACCTGCATCACTGCCAGGTCTCAAAAATGGAAAACATTGGATAACAGGGAAGTGAGAAGTGAGAACTAAGAAGAAACGGACAAACCGGCTTGCCTCGGGTGGGAAGTGACCGGCGTTCGGGAGGAGCACGGGCGGATCTGGAGGAGGATGGACCGGAGGAGGCAACCGGCGTTGAGGAGGCGGCTGGGCGGGAGGACCGGAGGAGGCGACCGGCGTTCGGGAGGAGCACAGGCGGATCTAGAGGAGGATGGGCTGGAGGAGGCGACTAGCGTTGAGGAAATGAGGAGGAGACCGGGCGGGAGGACCGGAGGAGGCGACCGTCGTTCGGGAGGAGGATGGATGGATCTGACGTTGAGGAGGAGGTGACCGACGTTCGGTGGTTGGCAGGTAGGAGACGGGGGCAGCGCCGCAGCGGGCCGGGGACGATGAGGGAGTGAGGGACTGGGGGAGATCTGGATCGGCGCGGCGGGGGGGGGGAGTGGTCGAGTGGGGGACGGGGGGCGTGAGGAAGAGCAAGTAGCGAGTGGTGGGCTGGTGGCGGCGGCTGGGAGTCTCGGACTACCGACTTACCGAGTGAATTAGGGTTTTAAACAGTAAGGTGTCCCACTTGTAAGTGTTTGCGGGTAATCGGGCGAAGCGGGCACGGGTGGAGCTAACCCATGCCCGCGCCCGTTTACCCGATGGGTAAGTAATTATGCCCGTTTTTATGCTCGTGGGTAAAGAAAAACGCTCATACCCACCTCTATTAGAGTATTTGCCCGCGGGTAATCGGGCACAATTGCCATCCCTAGCCGTGTCGTGCCAGCACGGCATGGGCACGATGGGCTGCGGGCCATGGTGGTCGGCACGACGAGCTCCCCTGGGCCTTGCCGTGCTGGCACAGACACCCGCCAGCGAGGCCCAGCATGGCATGTTGGCCCACCGTGCCCCCGTCAGGCCATGCTGGCACGGGCATGGCACACGGCCACTGCAGCTCGGGCATGGAGGAAGCAGCGCGATGCGGAGGTAGCACGCGGGCCGACTGAGGGGGGGCGCCTCGGGCGAGGGGGGTGTCGAGGTGGCGGCGCGACGCGGAGGAGGTAGCTACCGAAGTGCGGATCCATCTTCTCGCCGCTGCCATCCTTCATCTTGTCTCCCCTGTCACTGGTGCGTCAGTGGGAGGCGGATTTGGGGAGGAGCTTGCCGGTAAAGAGTCTGGACTGGGGAAAAAAGAACCGAAGAGGTGAACTAGCGATTTGGCGAAGAAGAAGACAAAGAGAGAGAGAGCTAGGGTAGGCAGATAGAAGAAATTAGAAAGGTGAGCTATGCAGCTGGTAGAGTAGCATGCGGGATGTGGTAGCAATCTGGAGTTTTGGACTGGAGTAAAGGCAAAGGTAGTGCCTTAGTGTACAAAGTTCAGCAAGGTTGGAACTTGGAACTTGGAAAGACAGGGATAAGAGTCCTGGTGTGCATGTGACTTGGAACTGTAGGACCGGTGTGCGTGTGACTTGGTGATTAGATAGGAAAAAATATGTATTCATGCATCTTTGTGTAACTGTGTCATTGGAAAGGGATTGATTTGAGGAGGAGGGTGATTAGTTTAGTTGGTGGTCAGGCTGTCATATAGGGTGCCTCTTGTTGAATGTGCATAAGCATGGTTTCACACTCCTGTTGAATGTGCATAAGCATGGTTTTGCACTGCCGCCCATGATGCCCTTCAATTGATGTATCTAGAGTAGTAAATTAAGGTCCTTTACACAGTTTTGATATATTAATTGTCCTTGAATATTACCAAGATCATAATTGAATTCTTGTCACAGGAAAGAATCTCGCGTAGAAGAGCCATTGCCCGTTACCTTCTCTCTACTTCGTCTTGTCATCGGAAAGAATCTCGCATAGAGGAGCCGTTGTCTCTCTCCCTCCTGTCCGTTGCTTCTCTAATCTCCATGTCTTGTCAGATGTCACCAATCCCTCCACCCTATTCCCCGATTACCGTTGCCTCCACTTTCCAATTCCACCCTAGTACTCCACTAGTCCACTAATGAGAGGAGAGCTTGCGCACAGTTTCTAAAGTCTTTGCTTTAACCAACGAAGAAAACCGCTAGCTAGCCATGGTCCATGGACCAAAAGAGGGATAAAAAGGATGCAATGCTACTGCTTGCTCTAGTGATCATGTTACTGGTGTCATGTCACCACTCACCACTTTTTGCTAGTATTAGCATCATTGTTGTGTTATACTATACTATTAGTTTTTCTATTGAGTGTGAATAACTAAACTATTATTAAAGGATGGGAAAAAAAGGAGAAATGTTGAATGATGTGAAATTATGGGCACTTAAAAATTAGGTGGAAAAGTAAAATTTTGTTGATATTTTACACATACAATGTTACTGCCTCGTTAAAAACCTTACGATCTAGTGTGGGGTTTCTCCGGTAAGAAAAAGAGTACAGTAACTACATTCATGCATACATATCGGCTACTCGACATGAGATCGGCTAATGCCTCTATGATCTAAGGATCCTCCAGTTGACGCTGATGTTACTATTTTGCCAATTCCCAATCCTTGAGGCAGGCGAGTGCAACTACTGAACCAAGGAAAATACAGAAACCAACCCAGGACTGGAGCTGTGTACTATGCCAAGTGAGTGCAACTAGCAAAGCTGGTCAGTACAGAAACCAACCCAGGACTGGAGCTGTGTACTATGCCAAGTGAGTGCAACTAGCGAAGCTGGTACACAACTCAGGTCATGAGCTAGTTTTTGTACTTTCCTTGGTTTAGTAGTTGCAGCAATTGCATCTACCTTCCTCTTCATCCCTGAAACGTTTGTTTCTGATGGAAGAACCTGAAATGAAAATTTCAGGGTAGTAGTAAACTTGCATAGGCACACGCATATGTAACAACTTAAATGTAACAACGTCCCGCAGCTCTAAAAGAAGAGCATGTTATGGTTTGTGGCACACGCATATGTAACAAACTTACCGAAGTCTAGCATCTCCATCGGGTCTGAACCACGTTGGTACTCCTTGTATCCCTTCGTACTGTCCATATGACGGTCATCCATGCCGTAGTCCCCCATGCCTGGAAAGAATCTCGCACTAGAGCAAAGAGAGAACAGAGCACAAGAGCAAATGAGCTGCGAGAATCAAATAATGGAAAGAATATTGCACTAGATCAAGGAGAGAACTGAGCACAAGAGCAAATGAGCTGTGGACATGTGTTTTTATAAGCAAGGAGCGTTGGGGAGAATCTCGCGTAGTAACATTCACATTTCACAGTAATAATGTTATTTTTTTCAAAGAGAAATGCGTTAGATTTTGACGGGTCACACACTCACCGGCTCACATGTGTTAGATTTCCCTTGGATCATGTCACTAGCTGGGTGCCCACACATTAAAACATTCCTTTATTACTACCTCTCAACAAGAAGCGTTGGAAACTGTGATAGTAAAGAAAGTTCATTTGTGTGGGCGTAGCAGTAAACAAAAGGTTCCTACATGGTAGTATTGTCTTAA
Organism: Ampelocalamus luodianensis; assembly: GCA_036346255.1. Lineage (NCBI taxonomy): Eukaryota > Viridiplantae > Streptophyta > Magnoliopsida > Poales > Poaceae > Ampelocalamus > Ampelocalamus luodianensis. Next base: position 43,133,999 of record CM070640.1, on the reverse strand, counting down.
AAAAATGCTTACAGGTGCAACATGATGTTAGTGGACTCCACTGTCCTTCTCCCTCTCTCGGTCTCTCCCCCAGGCCCCATTCCCAATTCCCCAGTGCCTGCGCCTCCCCGGCTCCCCCACCGCCCACACCACGCCTCCATGGCTCTCCTCCTTGGCGCCCTCGGCTCCTCTGCCCACGCTCCCTTCTCCCTTGCCACCAAGGTCAACCTCCTCTCTACTCTGGCAACACCAACACCCCTGCCTTCTTCCTCCTACTCAAGCCCTGGTTCGGCAACTTCTCTCTCTCCCACACCGTCCGATCATCCTCTTCCCCACCAGCCACAGCCCCGTAAGGTCGGGGAGGCCTCTAACGGCGACGGACACGAGCACGAGCTCAAGTGCTCAACTACAAGGTGTTCTCGTTTAGCGAGAATGGGCTCACGTCGAACGTCATCGCGACGGGCTCAGCAAGTTGTTGTCCGAAATGCAGCTCATGACGAGGCGCATGCTCCCGTTGTGGGCAGGGCAAGTCTACAGTTCAACTGGGGGCTACGCGCATCACCAGAGCTGGGCTGGCCCGCCACGTGTCGTGCCGTGCTTGGGCTATGCCGTGCCGATCGGGCCTCGGGCCAGCTGGTTGGTCTCTAGCATTAAAGTTTGTGCGTACTGTCACTTCAGTAAAAACTGATAATGTTTTTTTGGGACAAAAATACTGATAAAGTTGGAGTACATAGTTCATGAATTTTTGGCTGTATTGGCGCAAATTCGCCCGTAATTGCAAAAATGATTGTCTTTGCTCGGAATTTGCAAAAATGATGCGGCAGGTGCGGCAGGGCGTCCGGAACCGACACCTGCCCCTTGCCGCACGACCGCCGTGCGGTGGATGCCTCTCGCAAGGAAACCGTGCGGTAGGGCTAGTATACTTTTGTATGGATTTTTAAACATAGCAAATGAGCTCCAAAAATTATGAAATTTTTTGTGGAGCCTCTCGACACAATGTAATTGTTTTAAAAGTTTATCTGTTCTGAATTTTTCTCGAAAATTCCTACAAAAAGTATACTTAAATGAATTTTATAGAAAAATTTAGGTGGATAAAATTTTGATTTTTTTACACAAGCCAGCACACTGTGTCGGGAGGTTCCACAAAAAAATTCATAATTTTGGGAGCTCATTTGCTATATTCAAAAATTCATACAAAAGTATACTTAAATGAATTTAAAAAAAGAAAAAAATGTTGCAGTACCCTGCTATACTGTGGCCATGCGGCAGGTGGTGCTACAGTATCCCTACCGCACGGTGCCGTGCGGGAGGCCTCCACTAACCACTGCACGGCGGTCGTGCGGCAAGGGCAGGTGTCGGCTCCGGACGCTCTGCCGTACGACCATCGTGCAGCATGGCGTCATTTTTGCAAATTCGGCACGAAGATGGCTATTTTTGCAAATACAGGGCGAATTTGCGCCATTTCGGCCAAATAATTGCACTGAAATAATCATGGCCAGGTAAATTATCCTCTGGACGAAACTGTCATCTCTTGGGGATCTGTAAGAGCCAAATCAGGCAATCTTATGTTTTTTTAGTGGTAACTGATTCATTGGTTAGCAACACACATTATCCTGTACAATGCACACCCATACGCATACATGCCAGCAAAAGACTTCCGCTTGACACACTGTAAATAAAAAACGCGACCTCTCTTTGCGTAGACACACACTTTAGCCGTCCGAATGCACATATACATACAGGTAATCTTGATGCTAGCAGTAATGATAGTATTGTTTATAGAGATGTTGATAGATGAGAAGAAGGAATAAGTCCAAAGAAACCAAAATTAATACAGCAATAGGCTAATATGGTAGTAATTATGTTAGCTTATCACTTGAGAATATTTACTGATCACTGGGTGGGCATTAGATAATCGATGCTTTGCTCAGCTAGAATATTAGCAATGTGGTAGGAGTCTGAGGGAGTATAGAATAGAAGGTGCCTCTCGCCAGAAGAGAAAAATAATCTAAAGGTGGACAGGACAACAACCATCAACTGTGTTGGCAAGTGAGCAGAAAAGAAGACAAAAGACAGCAAGACCAATGTTCTGGGAATCTTGTTTACTTCATTATTCAGTATGTTGATAGCTTTTCTACCACCTTCCTGGCTAGCTCTCATTCCAGCCTCCACTGTTCATGCTTAAACAAATGCTGCTCTACAGATGATTAGGATTGGTGGTTAGGTACACAATCTCTCTCCCTAACACAGTAACTACAGGCTATAGATACTCTCCTCCCGTTAAAAAAAACAAGTCATTTTGGAATGCATATAGTCATACTTTGAAAACTTTGATTATCGATTTTTTAAAATATTTAAACTAGATACATGAAAAATCATATATGTAGATTCATCTCGAAAAGTATTTGTATATTATTATAATTTTATTGGGTTTTACAAACCTATTATAATAGCAATTAGTGATCAAAGTTGTATTTTAAAGACCGTATCGATGTCTAAAATGATTTATTTTTCTGAACTGAAGGGAGTAACTCTTTATTACCGGATGACATCTAGTCATAATGCAATCCATGTGAATGTCTATCTGTATAAACTACAATGACCACAGATTCATATTTTTGTTCACAGAATAGGTAGGAGAACCGCATGTCTAATTTGGATTAAGAAAAAGAAAAAATGCGATTAGAAAGAGAAATAAATCTATATTTTTCTAGGATTATTTTTAAGAAACCAAACTTACAAATTGCAAGACCTGTCCTCTAAAGTACATCTATATTTTTTAGACTGAGAAACAAAGTTACAAGGCTTCGTAATTTGAGAAATTAAGCTATCTCCCAAAGTACATCTATAACCTTGAAACATTGAATCATATTCTCACAGAAATGATCTATTAAGCTGTTCTAGGAACCGAGCAGGTTCATACTAATTAGTTGAGACATCTCATAAAATAATTATTTTTTTATAAAAAATAACTAGTTAAGAGATTAGAACATGGTACACATGAATAAATGAATTAGGTGCCCCGAAAACACCTGACAATCTAGTTGTACATAGCTTCTTACCTGACCTCGCTCTGGTCGTATTCTCACGTCACATGGGAGCCTTCGTTAACAATGAGGTTATAAAACTAGTATGTGTTCCACTCGGATGGAACCGCCTGCTAGTCCACAACATCCTCGTCATTGGATCCTTCATCTTTTGACAATACCATGTAGTCCTAGTCTTCAAGATCCATCCTTTACAGTAGGGTTTCCAGCTTCTCACACTCGTCAGCAAACCCACTAGCTTGCCTAACTGAAGGAGCTCCTTCCACATGATCTTCATTGATAGGATCAGTAACTCCCGAACCATCGGCCATTGTGTGTGTCGTACTATGGCTGGAGTCCCTAGCTTCTTCTTCGATATCACCACCTTCTTCTTGTTCAACCGCCAATGCAAGAGTGAGCTGGGCATATGTCTGGGCTAGAAGGACCAAATCCCACCGTTACTCCTTCGCCCTGTGATGACATTGTTTCTTTGAGCTGCACTAACTCCCAATATGTGCCATATGGTGCTCAGTTGGTAAGATAACTTAATCTCATATTATACACAGTATGGTCCAAACCAAATGTGTGAAACAACCACCACATCACAGCGCCCCATGTAGGGATGGCGATCAGGCGCGCGGGTACAAATAGTGCTCGCCCATACCCATGCCTGCGACCCCGATTTCCTCCACGGGCATGCCCGTGAAGGATAATGGGCGAAGAATCTCGCCCATGCCCGTTGCCCGCAGGCATGCCCATTTACCCGCGAACAATGCACCACCTCCCGCGAGCATGCTCGTCACAGTTTACTGGTAGGTCTATTCCAACCTATTAAGTTTTTCATACTCATTTGTTTCAGGTGTTTCGATCATTGAGAATAACAAATCAGGTATTGTGATGGAGCTAGAGATGAATTGGGATGCCAATCCAAGCATCATGCTAGATATAAAAACTAGACTTGGTGTGGCATTGCCAATACAGGTGGTCTATTTCGCTGCTATGTCTTTGGTTTGTGATGTAAATGCTCGAATATGATGAAGGAATTATACCTAGTTCACACAATTTACAAGTATGTTTAGATTTTCTATATATGTTCAATGAAATGCTCTTACACACCTAAAAGTAATAGTACTTAAATCAGTACAAGGCTACCAGCGTGTGAGTATGTTGGATATGATCTATGCATTCTTGCTGAAGGAACATTTTTTTAGATAATTGCCGAAGGAACATAGTAGCTTTCTTTCTGAGAAAGTTCACGCATATTTGATCAAGAAAACTCACCGCGGAACTTCACCGAGAGGAGGGCGGCGGTTGGGAGGAGGACGGCCGAGCATGAGGAGGCGATCGGGCGGGAGGAAGGCAGAGTCAGCCCGACGTTGAGGAGGATACTAGGCGGGACTGCGGGAGGAGGCGACCATGCGTGAGGAGGGGCGGCGACCGGGCGGGAGGAGGGGTGGCGGCCGGGAGGATGTGATCTAGAGGTGGCTTCCGGGTGTGAGGAGGCGCTCCTTCGTGTGTTGGGGCAAGGATCGGGAGTGAGTGACTGAGTTAGCCCTAGAACCGACTTGACTACTCGACTAGTGTTGACCGTTGTCCCACCTGTTAGTGTCAATGTATGTCACGGGTAAACGGGCGAAACGGGCACAGGTAGAGTTTATCCATGCCCGTACTCGTTTACCCGATGGGCAGAGAGTTTCCCCATTTTTATACCCGTGGGCAAAGAAAATAGCCCATGTCCGACTCCATTAGGGTATTTACCCACGGGTACACAGGTAATCGGGCATAATTGCCATCCCTAGCCCCATGTGCGCTGCTATGGTCTTGTTAAGGTCACGGTCGCCGATTGAAAATAACGCAAATCAATCCCCACAGAACCCTAAAGAATAGTCCCCTGACCGTTGTAAATTTTGAAGTTGGTGGCGTTCGACATATTTGACGTATTGTACCGTAAACAAAATTTTCACGATTAACCACGTATCTAAAACTAAACTATCCACTGAAAAGGATTATGTACAACATACAACATACTACACTATGTAACCGTACATCTAAAATTATGTAATTCATTCGGTTAAAAAAATTACCTGAAAGGTGGCGCGATCTGATGGGCAACGCTTTGCTAGGTTCTCTCCCCCTGTACTCCTCTCTGCTCCTCTTCCCTCTACTCCGCTCTGCTCCTCTCCCCTCTTTCTCTTTTTTCTAAATAAAAGTGAGTTATTCCAAACTTTTGGGGTCTTTTATAGGGTAGATTGTGTTACCATTTGGAATGACGACAGAGACTTCCCTATCACCATTTCAAATGACGGTTTTCCAAATGAAGATAATAGCCTAGTTTTGTAAAAAAAAATTGACTATTTACTTTCATAATTTTTTTAATAATAATATTTTTTTAAAAAAAATCCACACTATTCTTGCAAATTAACCACAACGGTAAACAAATTACAGTAACAAAGTAATTTCTCTGGCTAAGCCCCACAGATACTTCAAACTACTTCAGCAAAAGAAAATATTCCTCCATTTTTTTTTACTGATGCACCATTACTGATCTTTGTCCTTGACTTTTCCATAGAGATAAGTAAAGAGGTAAAAGTCATAAAGCAAAATATTCCTCACTGGCTCCCTCGCATTACAACACACACTGTTTCTGCTATTGCAAAACAAAATATTCCTCCCACAAAATAAAACTCATCTGCCTTAATCTTTGTCCTTACTTTTTTATATATAAAAAATAGAAATAAACAAACAATTAATATCCCCATCACTGCTCCCTTTCCTTCTCCCCCACACTGCTGTTCCCTCTGGTCCTCCATGATTGCATTTGCTCTGCCCTGGAGAGCGCTCTAAGTTTACACACACACACACACACACACACACACTCAGTCTTGCTGTGCTGCAAAAAATTCTCTTGGATGGTGTCAATGTGCTGATGAGAATGATGGCCTAGGGGGGTGGTGGGATGGGGAGCAGCTGGATCTCTTTCTTGGGTTTGCAGCTGCACTCAGGGAGGAAAGATCCACCCCGAGATCCTCCCTTTTTCATCTTCTCTTGAAGGTATGAACACTTCTTTGATTCGGGCATTGCGTAATTTGGGCAATGGTGTTTGTGAAATGTGCTTGCGCCCATCTTGGGTAAAAAAGACGGTATTTTTTTTTTCAATTGTTTGCGTGCGTGTTTTGCTATTGTTAGCCGGGCTCTGCTGCTGTGCTGTTTCTTGGTCATTTGCTTCTTATGTTTCTCGTGGTCATTTGATTTGCATTCTAAATGATCTCTTTCCAAAATAATCTCTTTGGTAGTATTTATATGGCAATGGCCCTTCTTTTCCTCCAAAAAAAAAACTGCGGTTTTGGTTTGGGTCACTGCTTGCTTCAGGCAAAATGCTTCTCTGTGCCCTCCTTGTGATCCCAAGATTTTGCTTTCTGCGCCTTTAGGAAATGCGACGATATCTCCCTTTTCTTGGTAATTTCTGGACCCCATTTCACCCATTTTTGCTGCATGGATGGGCCCTAATAAATCCACTTTAGGAAATATCATGTGTGATTTCTTCTTTCCTTTGATGGTTCTTACCATCACGCTCTCCTCCTTAATGGCAGCAAATGACGCTGCTGCTTGGTATGATTCCGGGTTCATTCGTCCTAAAGATTGCCTTTTTACGCCTCCTGTGTGATGCCTGCCTCTATCTGTTTTGATCAGTATCCAGTTCATGAAATGCTGTGATTTCCCTCTTGCTGCAGGTTTGGATTTCTTGCTACATTTCTCTTTTCTTTTGGTGATTTGGGGCCTGGCCGCCTGGGTTTGTTGGCTATATCTTTATTGTGGTGATTGTTTTTTTTTCACTGCTCTCCTTTTCTTTTTCTCTACCATTCTTGCATTGTTTGATGCTCCATACCGAGTTATGGAAGTAGTCTCCATTTTTTAAGGATTTTTGTTTGTTTTTTCCTCCACCATTCTTGAGGTTAGGCTTCAGATTCCTCTTCTTTCTTCAAGTATTTGTTCATTTCTGTTTCACTTTTTCACCTTTTTTTTGCAGTGTTATGATAAATTTTATATCCCTTGCTTTCTTAATCTTTTTCTTTGGGCACTGCTTTGGTGAACAAGCCAGTACATGCGAGATGCTTGCTTTGGAGTCCAGTCTCCACTGAAATTGGGGCTGCATAATCTTGGCACATTTGCTGATCTTGGAGGAATCTTCTGCAGATTGGGGTGGTCCGGTTGTTGCTGCTGCTTCTGATTCGTCATGGCTTCCTCTCAAACCTTAACGCCATAATCTTTAAAAAAGAGAGACTATTTTCTTTTAATTACAGAAAGACAACAAGTAGACCGTTTCAGGTTGGGGCACCGAGTTTTGGAAATAATTTATTGCATTAACGTCTAGATAATCTTTATCTTTGACCGTTGTGTACTGCTATAAGTGTCTCCTATTGCGGCCTTGATCTATAAAACTTGCTTGGTTTTGAAGGATGGTCTGAAAAAAGAGAGTGGGAAATAGAACTTGTCATGATCATCTGATTTGCTGTTTTGTATCATTTTCATTTCTAGCACTTAGTGCCCGGCAACAAAGAATATTTTTGCATAAGGTGCTAATTTTCGAAGTTTCTAATGTTATGCAGGTAGTTTGCCGGTATTAGATTTTCATGTAGGCTGATTTCTAATGCTTTGATCGACTGCATTGGCTTTGAAGTTAAAAAAGTTCTCCCAAGAAGCCAAGGAGTGCCGTTCTGTGTCCTGTTTGGCTTTGATGGCGATGATGTCGCCAAACAATCCGATGCGCAAGTACTCGTGGTGGTGGGATAGTCATATAAGTCCGAAGAACTCAAAATGGCTCCAAGAAAATCTCACAGGTAAGGGCCTGTTTGGATATATAGTATTTTTGGAGTTTTCGAAGAATTGGTTTTTGAATAAACTACGGTATAAAAAACTTTGATGTGTTTGGATACAACAAAAGCTATAGTTTTGTAAACCGTAGTATGTCTGTCTAATACCATGGTATTTTTGGAGTTTAAAAAAACTACTCTCCACCTCTTTTTTTCTAAACCGAGCCATGCATGTCTCGAGTTACTCTCGTGCAGCGCTTCATGTCAATCTCTTGTATACCTCTGGAGTGCTACGCAAATTCTTCTTGAGCATGTCGATCTACATCTAATTAATACTTTTTCTTGGCCCGTAAGAATAGAAATATCTCGTTGTTGAAGAACATGGCCTCTAAGCTTTTGAGACATGATGTTGCAGTTATAGCTTTCATGTGACCATGTATATACATTCAATAAAAATGTACACCCAAAGATCAACTACATACAACTTATGTATATAACTTTGATAAATTTCCATAATAACAATTAGTTAGCTAAGAGAGCTAGTTTTAAAAAACAAAATACTGTATTTAGACTGCAATTACCAAACACGTCATGGTTTTTCTCAAAACTGTAAAAAAACTGTGGTATTTCATGCCTGGTATTTCGAAAACTGTGGTTTTCATATATTGTGGTTTTCAAATACTGCCACATCCAAGCAGGCCCTAAACTTCATTTCATCAGTATGGTTATTTGTTAACGTTTCCATAGCTATTCTTTGGCAAAAATAGCAACATGCAACCATAATTAATATTAACATTAATTTTGTTGTGAAATCACGAAAGTATCCACACTGTCTATTGCATTGGTTGGCATCTATGTGTTGAATCCAAGATGTTTCTTGCCTTACCATTGTACAATTACCTAGGCAGTGTGTAATGTGTTTTCAGATGTAAATGTGAAGGTGAGGCTTTATGATAAAGTACAGATGTTGTTGTAAGCCCTGCCTGTCATAATGTTATTTGAAAACGACCCATCCCCTCATGTCTCTTGTGGAAAGTCACCATATTTATTGAGGAAAAGCACACGAGCCGTGTTGGAATAGATTGTGGAATTATATTTACCTTGGAAAAAAGTTAAATTAAAGTAATCATCAACCTGAATTAGTTTAGCAGTTATGGACCTATGGTTAAAACGAATTTCAGGTAGGGAGCATTACAAATTTTACCACATAGCAATTTTATCACATGACATTCATTTTGTTCTATCACTGATGTGTCTGATGACTGCCCACTGTGATGCTTCTCTCACATGTAACATATCTATACCAGGTTGCATTATCAATGTCATCTAGGCACAGCATTAATACGATTTCTGAGGCACTAACAATTTGGTATAATATTGGTCACATCAGTACCATAAAGTTTCTAGACCTTAAGTAAAAATACAATAGATAAAAACTCATGTAAAAGCAAACATTATAAACTGTTTGTTATTGTAGATATACATTGAAAATAATATAATTCTCATTTTTTTCATATATATAGTTGTTAAGTTTTTTAACATTTTCAGAAATTATTAGATTACATTTTATTCAAGTTTCATACCAGTGTTGCATGCCATGTTGATGCAACCTAGATCTTGAGATATTTGTGCCCATTATGATCAATTTATGTGCTGTTTTGGGGGCAGTCATGAACTTTCTGTCATGGAGCCCTGAAAAATACCAAAATTCCTGATATGAAATATATTTTGATGGATAGTTTTCATTGCTTATTAGGCATGGTGGTTTTGGCATGAACATGATAAGTAATGAATGTCTGTTGAACATAAATCACTGTAGGAATGCCAGTAATTAGGATCTTATTCTTGAAAATACTTGGGCACCACACATTAGCTATTGCTTTTCAGATGATGGTGAACATGAGAAATATTTGGAACAGATCAAACTCTTGTAACCTGAAGTGGCCCAATTTTTTGAGATCATCATCACTTGATATAATGTCATGTTTTTTTTAGAATATAGTGTCAAGTTAGACATAGAGGCATCTTGGACGTAAATGTAGCCAAGGTAAATGCACATCTAACTTGATACTCTATATGTTAGCAATGCAAAGAAATAGCAAATTTCATGTCAGTAGCTGGAAATGTTTGGACCGTTTGGTGTTATCATGTACTGAAGTTATTTGGTGTTCTATATCTCCTTTTGTAACATTTACTGAAGTCTGAGCTGAATTAGTATTGGTTAATGCTTGATTACACAGATATGGACAGCAAAATCAAACTGATGATCAAGATCATCGATGAGGATGCTGACTCATTTGCAAGAAGAGCAGAAATGTACTACAGAAGGCGTCCCGAGCTGATGTCTTTGCTTGAGGAGTTATACCGTGCTTACCGAGCTTTAGCTGAAAGATATGATCACTCTGCCGGAGAACTCCGACAGGCCCATAGGAAAATTGCAGAAGCATTTCCTGATGAGTTCCAGTTAGACTTGGATGATGACCTGCCAGCTGAAACTGCATCTACAGAAACTGACACTGACAATCTTGATATGACACCATTTTTCCTCTCATTCATCAATGTTGGTGATTCGAAAAAACGTGTTAAAGGTACATTGTACATATTCACTTCCTCAATAAATACATGATCGTAAATCCTAATAGAAGTCAGATTAAACTAATGTACTAGTATTGCAGATGACCAGGACCATGAGAAGGTGCAGAAAGAAATATCAAGCTTGTCACAGGAAAATCAACACCTCAAGAAGAAGATTTCGTCAGTGTTAGAAAAGAGTGACAGGGCTGAATCTAAAGTTCTTTGCCTCATGGAGGCCCTTGCACAACAAGAAGCGGAGAAGGAAGCTGCGTTTTCACAATGCCAACAATCCAGTGATCAATTACAGAGCCTCAAGTTCGAAATATTGCATACTCAGCAGGAGTTCAAGAGGCTGAAAGAGGAGATGCAAAATGGACTGCAGAATTTGAGCACCGCAGAGGAACGATGCCTTCTGCTTGAGAGAGCTAACCAGAATTTGCATTTGGAGCTAGATAAGCTGAAGCATGCCTCAAAAGAGAAGCATGAAGAGTTAAATGAGAAGCACATTGAGTTGGAAAAGCTTAGCATATCTATACATGAAGAGCAACTCAAGAGCATGCAAGCGGAAATGGCACGACTATCATTAGAGAAGCATTTGGCACACGCAAAGGAGAAGCTAAGACTTTTGGCTCTTGAAAAGCATGGTGAGGCAAGTAAGGACATTGAAACCAGCGAGGTTGGACTTCAAAAAGAATTGGAGAAGATTCGAGAAGAGAACCAGAAATTGGATTATCAAAACCACTCCTCCATCTCGGCGATAATTCGTCTGCAGGATGAGATAATTTCCTTGAAGAATACACAGCGGCGACTCGAGGAAGAGGTGTCTCGGCATGTGGAGGACAAGAAGGTGCTTCAACATGAGCTTTCACACCTCAAAGATGACAGAGGTGACTCTGAGAGGAAACATTTTTCGATCAAGGACCAAATACAAGTGGTGAATTTCAATGTGGAATCACTCCAAGCACTTGCACAAGAGGTGAGGGATGGGAATGTTGAGCTAAAAGAGATCATCAAGCACCACGAGGGTGTGAAAGCCCTGTATGTTGAGAATCTGATGCAGCTGGAGAGGACGTTGGAGAGAAATGCTCATTTGGAGAGATCTTTGTCAGCTGCAACCACTGAGGTTGAAGGATTGCGGGCGAAGAAGGCTGCATTGGAAGAATCATGCAAGCACCTTAATTCCAAGATTAGTGGCGACCAGTCTGAGCGAGCCATGTTCATTGCACGGATCGAGGGCATTTCTCATACAATGGAGAAGCTATCGGAGAAGAATGTGCTCATGGAAAATTTGTTATCCGACAATAATACTGAGCTTGAGATCCTCAGAAGGAAGCTGAAGTACTTGGAAGAGTCCTCACAGGCACTCCGCAATCAGAATTCTGTACTTCGATCTGAAAAGAGAACTCTTGTGCATGAGGTATGGTGCCTGAGATCTTAAATACTTCCTGTCAATTTTCATCAGTAACTTGATCCCTATATGCTTTAATGTCGTCTCAGGTGGATAGCATCAATGGTGCTCTACTCAATTTGGAAACCCAGTTTGCAGAGTTAGAAGGACGACATTTGGATCTTCAGCAGGACAAAAACAAGGCGTTCGATGAAGTGATCAAGCTACAGGAGCTGTTAAGGCTTGAGAGAGAGGAGCACAAAGAACTCACCCACTCAGGCAAGACTCAGTTCAGTGCTATCCAGATGCAGATAGGCCTACTGCTAGAAGAAGGACGGTGTAGGGAGAACCAACTTCAAGAGGAGAAGAACAAGATTGTTGAAGCTCAGATTGATTTTTTTGTCTTGCAGAGGTGCTTAGGTGACATGGCAGAAGCAAATTCTGATGTCTCCGGACAACTGCAGAAGCAACAAGAGGTATGCAAGGTTCAGGAGGAGAAATTGACCTTCTTGTCACAAAACAACCGGAAGCTAACTGAAGGGATTGGTTCTGTGATGGAAGTACTACATTTGGATGAGAAGTATGGATCGTTGGATCTAATGAAGCTTGACATAGTTGTGCAGCTCATCTTGCATGAGATCAAGTGCCTGCTGAATACTATTTCTGATGCTCAGGACGTGAAGCAGAACCAGATTCTTGAGAAGTCGCTTGTTGTTACGCTTCTGGAGCACTTTGGACGAGAGGTGGCTGATCTAAGGTCGGAAAGGAGTGTTCTGAGGCAAGAATGGCAAGCGAAGAGTGAGGAGCTGCTGCTGCTGCAGACTGAAAGGCATGACCTCCTAAAGATCAGCTGCGATTTACGGAAGGAGATGGAGGCTCGTAACCGCAAAGTGGATGAGTTGAAAGCTGAGGCAAAGTTCTTGGTTCGACAACTCTCAGAGCTGCAAGAGTCACGACATTCACTGCAAGCTGAGATTATCAAGCTGATAGAAGAGAACTCCTCACTATCAGGCAAACTTTTTGACTCCAGGGAGAAAGAGAAGTCGTTTGAAGATGATTTCAGTACTCTCCTTGGTGAAGCAGTCAGGACAGATATCCTTGGTGTCATTTTCAGAAGCCTTCATGATGAGAGGACATCACAGTTGCAATCTTTGCATGGCGATTTTGGGTCTCTCCATGCTTCAGGCAACAAGCTTTATCAGGAAATCAGGCTGATGAACAAGAAGCTTGGAGACCTACAACTCGAGAACAACTATCTCGAGAAGGAGCTCAGTAGAACTACGGGCATCTGTGATGGCTCTAGTGCAGAAATTGCAACTGGAAGAAGGCGTACTACGCGAAGAGATACCAAGCTATTGAAATCTGGCAGGAAAAGCCAACAAGAGAGTGGGGTGAACACGGAACAGCGCAAAGAAGTCGACAATGCTAGTCTTGAGAAATCGAATGAAATGTTAAGGGAGGAGCTCCACAAGCTGCAGAGTGAAGTGCAAGTGCTTAGGAGCAAAGAACAACCAGTGATTGATGTCAAGTCTTGTGACGCAGAGATCATGAAATTGCTGGCCAACATGCAAATGGCCACTGCCAACGCAGCTCTCTTCAAGGAGAAGGTCCTTGAGCTCATCGTAACATGTGAGAGTTTTGAGATAAGTGAAATGGTACAGAAGGAGGTTTTGACGGAGGAGATCACTCGGAGGAACTCTTATTTGGATGAGCTGAAGGACAAGCTAAATGCTGTGGAGATTGAGAACAGAAGGCTAAAGGTTGACCTGAACGGTGACTTCACACTGTTAGGAGCATTGCAAACTGAAGTCAATGCTCTAGAGAAACAGACCTTATCGCTTGCCAAGGATTGCTTACCATCAAACAAGCTCTGGAAGGAGGTATGCATTACGTGTTCTCTGTTATTTCCCATCTCCGTTCATGTTGAAGTATGATAGCAGTTTATTCTTTTTGTTGAACATAATTATGTTTTTCCTATCTTCAGTTGAAGAAAGAAAGCCAATGTTTTTGTTAAGATCCTTCTTGAAGGATCTAGAATATATACTAGAGAAATCTAATATTTGTATCTAGTATGCATTTGCATTGTTCACCATACTGTGAAATTGCTTTTTACTCAAGGGACTCAATTTGCTTGCTGCTTTTGCTAGGAAATTCTATTGTCACCTCAGCTCTCAAAGATTGCTGTAAAACCAAGTGATGACCAAAATGCAACAAAGATGGTGAAAGACATGGAGCTGCAGAAATTGCATGGAACCATCAAAGCACTCCAGAAGGTGGTTACAGATACCGGAGTTGTTCTCGAGCAAGAAAGGCTTGATTTCAACAGCAATCTCCAAGACGCAAGGAAGCAGATTGAAATGCTTAAGCTCAAGGACGTCTTAGATAGTGACGCTAGCGAAGTGAATTATGAGCGAATGCTGAAGGACATACAGCTCGACCTCGTCCAAACTCCCAGCCGTAGAGTCGGTTCACACCGTCACAAGAAGAAAACCGCGGCAGCACAACCTGACGATAAGATGCTTGCATTGTGGAGCGTGGTCAGAGCAAACAGTGACAGCCGTAGGCATGATGATCTGCGACCGCCACAAAGCGACGCATGTGAGAAAGATAAGGGTAAACGGTCTTCCTCTGAGCTAATGGTTGTGAAGGATCTCAGTATCGACAAGCAAGAGTTACCAAGGTCTGTCACCACGGAACCACACCGAGAGTGGAAGAAGAAGGTCATCGAGAGGCTCTCCTCCGACGCGCAGAGGCTCGGAGACCTTCAGTCCATCATCCAAGAACTGAGAGCAAGCGTGGAGGCATCAGCGGAGATCGAGCTCGAGGACGTCAAGGTGCAGATGATCGAGGCCGAGGGCGCCATTTCGCAGCTGATCGACACCAACAGCAAGCTCCTGAAGAAGGCCGATGACTTCACATCCGCAGATGGGCTCGACGGCGAGAACGTCGACCTCCGGAGCAGGAGCCAGCGCAAGATCCTGGAGCGGGTGAGGAAGATGTCGGAGAAGATCGGCCGGCTGGAGCTGGAGATGCAGAAGTTCCAGCAGGTCCTGCTGAAGCACGAGGAGGAGCGGGCCAGCCGGCGTGCCATGAAGACCGTGCAGCGTCGGTCGAGGGTGCAGCTGGTGGAGTACCTCTACGGGAAGCGGCGGGAGAGCCGGCGGCAGAAGCGCGGGCCGTCCTGCTGCATGAGGGCCAAAGCCATCGACGACTAACTCCTCTCCCCAGCTCGTTCAGAGCAAGAAAAGGGGAGGTTGATCAGAAGTTTTTACCCCTTTCCAATCTTCAGAAAACGCAGTAGCTTTGCTCTTGTTTTATGTCGCTCTAGGTAAATGATTAAGTGGTTTGATCCTAGTTTATTTACGTCAACTAAGATGTAAATGGTAGTCGTCGTGATAGCAGTAAATGTTTTGTAAAATTCTGACAATGGTCACCATGTTCGTAGCTCCGGTTCATGTTCTTCGCTTACTCCAAAGTGAATCATGTTGTCGAATTTTTTTGGGACACACTCGAGCAGCCATGCAAATGGAATCGTTCTGTCTATTTGTGTAGTAAACGTGTGGATATCATGGAGATATGTTTATGATCTTAGAATGATGAGACAATTGGTAATAGCGTTGAAGGTTTGCGGAAACACGTATTTTCTGCAAGTTGTTGTTGCTGTCAGGTTTTAGGCGGTCAGATCGGTCACCTCTGACGGTTTGACCGGTTTTGTTTCGGGAGTAAGGACTAGCGGTCAGACCGGTCAGGGAGGTCCGACCGGTCATGGTGGCGGTCTGATCGGTTTTGACTTAAGTCGCTAGCCTTCCTGGCAGCGATGTGTTGATTGTTAGGTTAATCTCATGGGTGTCAGTGCATATGTGTTGTATGATGCATGTTTTGACTAACGTTGGTCAAATTGTGAAGAACTTGTTTCCGGTTTTGATTTGCTTGTCTATTGTTGTGCAGGTTGCGTGGAGGTCAACGACGATCAACGGTGAGGATGATCGGAACTAGGCTTGGAGAGCTGAGGTTCAGAACGATCGACGATGTCGGGAGAAGTCATTAGACTCAAGCATGATGCAAGATGGACAAAGATGACCGAACGGGCAGTTCGGTGCGACTGGTTAGATCAAGCGGCGCGGGGGTCGGTGCAAATGCTATGGTGGTTTCGGTGGGAGCCGGATGGGAGAGACTTGCCGACATGATGAGAGTCGTTTGGATCAACCTACACGTGGTGGAGCATGCGATTGCTTCGCGAAGATTGGATTCGGTCTTTGAAGAAGGTCCGAGAAGGGGTATTTTAGTAATTTTACCAAATACCACCTTGGTGACCTTTTGCTAACCCGCGGCGCAAGACGGTGCGTGGAGAACCAGGATTAGGTCAAGAGGAGATGAAGACGACGCTTTAAAATACATGCGTGTGTGACCCGTTTGTGTTGGGCCTTAACGAGAGTCTATTAGGGAAACTCTTCTAGAAGGTCTAAGCCTCTACTATAAATAGAGGAGGGAGGTGGCTGCACCCCTCAACCCTTTCATTTGTTTTGAAAAACCTTGTGTGCTTAGGGAGAAGATAGTTGAAGGTTAGGGTTCTAAAGAGTTTTGATTTGATTTCGTGCTCATGTCTTGAGCTTTGTCCTCTATTGATGGAGTGGCTGTAAACCAGCACCATATCAAATCAATCCAAGAAAGTTTGCTCAAAGATGTGTTCCTTTGCTTTCTTTCTCTCTATTTGATGATTTTGAGTCTTTCTTTGATCCGTGAGTTTTTAGTTGATTTCTTGTTGTGATCTAACTTGCTGCAACATGTGGGAACCCATCTAGGGTCATCTTGATCATCAATCACCCACGAGCAAGTCTCTAGATCATATTTCGATTTTTGCTAGGTTTTAGAGCACCATTCGTTCAAACTGAAAAATATAGGAACTTTGGCAATGATCTTCACGATCGTCGCACGGATCAAAAGTTACATCAATTTTTGTTTTCGTTTTTCAGTCTGTTTACTATTTATCCGTGCGATTTTCTCGTTCATTCATCCGACCGTGCATTGATCGCTTTATTAGGCTGATTCTTGAGTTTTTGTTGCTTTTACTTCGGGGTTTTGATTGGATTCAATACAAGTCTTCCGTTGTGCTTGATTGATTGATCTTCATAGCTTTCATAGCTATTGGAGTGAGATTCATATTGAATCTGATTTGGGAGAAAAGTTGATTGAGCTCCTATTCACCCCCCTCTAGTCGCCTTTTCGGTCCAACAAAATGGTATTAGGTAAACAAGTTCTTTCTAACGAGCTTGTTGGTTACATTTCTGGTGTCGATCCGTGCACCTATGCTTGTGAGTAGTTCATAATCACAGGCATGCAAGTTTGGTTATTCCTCCCTCACCAAAAAAACATTTTTATACCTTATAGGATTTGGAATTCCAAGTTTTTTGTTTTCCAAATTTATGTGTTTCAAACATATCCTCGATTGTTATGTATATACACTTTAGACAGGAATGTCACCTAATTTAGCTTAGTGTGTACTGTTATTTCAGCAACATGTCTCTTCTAAATAAATATATAAAAAAAATCCGAGTGTACTACTATCACGTACACCACCCTGCCAAAGAGAGAAAAATTCCATAGATGAACAAAGAAAAAAAGATAATTCGTTGTAGTACACAGTACAAAACATGCTCCTCGAGGATTCGATCATCTGCACTACTTTTTAGATAATGGAAGAGAAATTCTCTCCTGACCTCTGCATCCACGATGCACACAGACTAATTTATTAAAGAGTTTAAAGTACCAAAGCTGTTAAAAGTGGCTTGAAGCCTTACAAACAAACAATGACTGAAAACTGAATTCAATCATTACAAATTCGGTGACTAAACCGTCACCCATGAATGCTTAAAATTTGCTTCGCCACTACTTCTAGCCTGGACGCTTCCAACCAACATAGACTCCTTCTGAACCGATTTCTGCAAATTTGCCAAGTCCTCAACCAGTAACCACTCAAAAAATAACCTGCAAGGGATTAGTGACAATCTTTTTATCAAAAACAACATTATTTCGACATAACCAGATAGACCAACATAAGGCACTAACTCCCACTAGGAGTTATGACTTTAAAATTTTTGGAATACCAGCTAGTCAATTCCCAAACATGCTTGCTATACTCACAAGAGAAGATAAATTAAAAACACATTGAACAACCCACCATGCCAGACGTGCAAAGGGACATTCAATGAATAGATGTTGAATTGTTTCCTCGTTGATACAAAAACAACATTTTTTACTTCCCCTCCAATTTCTTTTAAGCAGATTATCTTTAGTTAAAACTACTCCTCTTTTGAGATACCATAGGAAAATTTTCACTTTTAATGGATTTTTAAGTTGCCAGAAAAAGTTCCTAATGGGGACTTGGGGACTTCCAATTAGTACCGCATAGAAAGACTGAACTGAAAAAAGTTGAGACTTATTCAAATTCCACCTGAAAATATCTTTTTGAGAGACCAAATGTAAATTAGCAATTCTCAAAATTAACTCATTCCATGCATGTAACTTAGGCCCAATAATAGGTCTTCGAAAAGAAACATTTAAAGGATCCGTTCTCAGAATATTTGCTATTGTATCATCTTTTCTCCTTACCACATTATAAAGGAGTGGATATTGATTTTTCAGTGGAGAGTCTCCTAACCAAATGTCTTCCTAAAACCTAGTTTGCATTCCATTTTTAATTTAGAATGAACCAAAACGAAAAAATTGATCTTTGATTTTCATTAAATCTGACAAAAAATGGGAAGTTCCAGGCTTACTAACCATCCGCGAAAGACATTTTCCACCCAAATATTTTCTTTTTAACATTGATTGCCATACTCCATCTTTATTAAGTAACTTAAACAACCATTTTCTTAGTAAACTTTTGTTTTTTTGTGTCTAAGTTCTGAATGTCTAGACCCCCGAGCTCTTTGGATGGACACACTAAACTCCATTTAGCAAACTTATACATATTTTTATCATTGTCGCTCTGCCAGTAAAATCAAGAGCGATAAAAATCTAATCTTTTGAAAACCTCCTTAGGAACCTAAAAAAAAGATAACATATGCATTGGTAGACTACTAAGCACCAAGTTAATAAGAACTAATCGTCCACCAACAGAAATATTCTTGCCTTTCCAACTACTTAGCTTCTTTTCAACTTCATCATCCATCCCTTTCCAATCACTATTCCTTAGTTTTCTAAAGTGAATCGGAATACCTAAGTATTTGAAAGGAAAGGTACCTACTTCACAACAAAATAGCTGAGTATACTGAGATTCAATCTCTTTGGCATTACCAAAACAAAAAGTCTCACTCTTGTGAAAATTAATCTTTAAACTTGATAATTATTCAAAGACACATAGAATAAGCTTGAGATTTTTTGCTTGTTCTAAATCATTATTCAAGAAGAGGATAATATCATCAGCATACTGTAAAATTGACAACCCGTCATCAATCAAGTGGGGAACTACTCTTGTTAAAAGTCCTTCTTCCTTAGCTCTAAAAATAAAAATGGCAAGCATGTTCACAACAAGATTAAACAAAATTGGGGACATAGGATCACCTTGCCTGAGACCCTTGTGAGTTTGAAAAAAAGATCCAATATCATCATTGACTTTTATTCCAACACTCCCTCTCTTAACAAAACTTTCCATCCAAGAACACCACTTAGTTGAAAAGTCTTTCATTATCAAAGTTTGAAGTAAAAAAACCATTTTACTTTGTCGTAAGCTTTTTCAAAATCAATCTTGAAAATTATTCTATCCAAATTTTGTTTATGTAGCTCATGGATTGTTTCATGAAGGATAACAACTCCATCAAGAATAAATCTCTCCTACATGAACGCCGATTGGGATGGTCTAATAACCCTCTGAGTTACACCAATAATCCTATTAGTAATCACTTTAATAAAAAAAAAATTAAAACTAACATTAAAAAGACAAATAACCCTCTGAGCTACATCATCTGCACTACTACATAGGTCAACCATAAACCGTGCTTTTGGATAGTAAATGTTTCGCAGAATTGCAGTGTACCGTAATAAAATATATTGTAGTACTGTAGTGATTGACATGAACTCTACGTTTAATAATTCGGTGTACCCCAATGGCCTAATCCCTTCTCGCCCGAGCGAGACTGAGGAGAAATAAAAAAATAGCTTGGAAAAAAAGGAGAGAAGTGTGTGAAGGGGAGAGGAGCCCGGGACACCAAAACCCTAACCACCGGACCCCTCGGCGGCGATGGCGGACGGCGGCGGCGGAGGAGGAGGAGGAGCGGCGGCGGCGCTGAAGGAGCAGGGGAACGAGCAGTTCAAGTCGGGGAACTACCTCAAGGCCGCCGCGCTCTACACCCAGGCCATCAAGCTCGACCCCGTCAACCCCACCCTCTACAGGTATTGCACCTCCTCTCCGCTCGTTTGGTGCCCGAAACCCTAGTGCTCTGGTCGATCTCTGCGGGTGGAGTTGAGTTGAGATCGTTGTGTGCGTTTGGTTGGGTTGGTGGGTGCTGTGAAATGGTGTCCCTGATTCGTGTGGGAAGCTAAAGGCGCGACGCTAGCATCGTACTCGATTAGCGGTTTCTGGTGTACGCTCAAAGTTTGCATTTTTCGTACGCGGTGTTTTAGGTGTAAAACGGTGGTGTGGCTGAAATGCCCTCAGATTTCGGAATTTTTTTGCCGATTTAGCACTGTTGCATTGGTAATTACAGAAGTAGTGCCCGGCGCGAAGAAATTGCAGTTTTGACAACACGTCCGCACGGTGGCCGGCCGGATTCGACCTGGACGCGACATGTGGTGAAAAACGGCCCGTGACCAGCCGGATTTGGCACATCCGTCCGGTGACCGGCCGGCATTGCGCCACGTCGGCAAATCCGGCCCGAGGCCGGCTGGCATTGCGCCATCTCGCCAAGTTCGGCCTGTGGCCGGCCGGACTTACCTTTTGTCCGGCCCATCACCGGCCGGACGCGCCGCTCCACCCGACCGCCAGCACGCCCCATCCCCTCAGACGTCACCTCCATCTCATCCCATCTCCTCAAACGTCAACTCCATCACATCCTTGTCCATATATGCATGCATGCATGCATGGGGAGATTAGCGCGGGAGGAAATCGGATTCCCTCCGCAGCACCCTCTCATGCTGTGTATTTAATCGCAGCGAGTGTGCGATTTCAGTTCGCACTCTCGCATACCCCGAGTTGCAAGATCCGATAGACGGGCACACCATGGGCTACCGGTGGACTGCCCCTGCCCCTTGTCTCAAAGAAGGAGAGTGCGAACTGAAATCGCACTCTCGCTGCGATTAAATACATGGTGCGAGAGGGTGCTGTGGAGGGAATCCAATTCCCTCCCGTGCTAATCTCCCCATGCACGCATGCATATATGGACAAGGATATGATGGAGTTGACGTTTGAGGAGATGGAGGTGACGTCTGAGGGGATGGGGCGGTCGGGTGGAGCGGCGCGTCCGGCCGGTGATGGGCCGGACGAGAGGTAAGTCTGGCCGGCCACAGGCTGGACTTGGCGAGGTGGCGCAATGCCGGCCGGCCACGGGCCGGATTTGCCGATGTGGCGCAATGACGGCCGGTCATGGACCGTTTTTCGCCACGTGTCGCGTCCAGGTCAAATCCGGCCGACCACCGTGCTGACGTGGTGTGAAAACTGCAATTTCTTTGCGCTGGGCGCTACTTTTGTAATTACTGATCGCAACAGTGCTAAATCGGCAAAAAATTCCAGATTTCGTATGTGGTGCGGTGTGGAGAGCATTGCAGGTTTGCGGTGATGATTTGTCGGTTTGTTTAGGCTTCGAGGGGTGCAATATAAGTTGCTGAACTTTAGAGTTTGAATAGTTGCATTGGCGAAACTATGTAAGTAGCTGGCTTTTCACTGTGGTGTTTTAGATGTTATTTGAAATTAGGGTTATGGTTGCAAAGCTCTAAGATTACGAATGTGCCCACTGCCCACATTCATGTGACATAGCACAGTGATGATACAATGTTATCTGTTATTGACGTGGCTGAAACGATTGAGTTGGCGCAATAAAATATCTGGCTCCGTAACTGCATGCAGCGGGTGTAGCGCATGTGTGACAAAATGAGCAACTTTCCAGTATGTCCTTTATCCATGCCACAACAGATAAAAAATCCACTCACTGTGGATGATTTATGCATCATTGGCTCAAGAGGATTTACTTCTGGATGCAATTAATATTCCCAAACGTAGAGAAAACCTTTGTGTTCCATACTGTCTTCTCCAACCAAAATTAAAAGCAAAAATATGACCAAGACTGTGCAGCTTTTACCTTTTTTCCTTATCTATTGGGAGATCATACGTGTAGCGCCAACGGCCTCAAACGTTCCTGAATAAGCATCAACAGAGTCCTTACTTCAGTCGCTTCCAATTAGGGTAAATCTTACCTGATGTTGATGGTCGTGGAGTTGATGTTGTTCATTCTATCATAAACCCATACTCTGATATCGTATTGCGAAATGAGGCACATTAGGAAAATAAATACGCGTAGGACAATTAAACAAACCAACTAACAGATGTGTGCAGTTAGCACCTCAGGTGATACTGCCGACTGAGGAGGTTGGTGGGAACTTTACCATAGACACATTTTAGTATGATACTATTATGTAATAACCAAATGGTTCGGGAGGACTTGTTCGCAAGTCAAAAATAAAGTAAAGAAGGTTTGCAATGTCTTCTTAAAGCTGACAAAAAAAGGCAACGCCAACTTAGCGTATCTATGTCATAATTTATTTGTTATGTTGTGCTGTGCAAACTGTTGAAAAAAACTGATTATGTTTTTATTTATTTATATCCCTGTCAGCAACCGAGCTGCTGCATTTCTGCATTTAGTTAAGCTTAATAAGGCACTTGCTGATGCTGAGACAACAATAAAACTCAAGCCACAATGGGAGAAGGTATATAAATGCCAAATTGCACTCTGATTTAACTGTTGTAATTTATCCTTCTAACAAATTTCACAGCCTGTCCTCTTTTGTAATATAGGGTTATTTTAGGAAAGGATGTGTTTTGGAGGCGATGGAGCAGTATGAGGAGGTGAGACTATAAGGCAAATGCCTTGTTACTTGCTCAACAGGGGAGAGGGATGCTATCATCTTTTTTTTTTTCTTTTCTGTTTTGTAAACTTTGACCAAGCCTTCTATGTACTAGCAAGTCGAGAAACAATCTTGAGTCAGAAAATTTCTAGTTTAGACAGTGTTCATATTGATTGTAATTATCAAAGGTAAAGGTCCAAAGATGTAGCTCAGATGACTCCTCAGTTGATATCCATTGATTCCATTGTAGTGAAACTAATAATTGGATGAACCGAAGTCTTAAAGTCATAAAAAAAAATTGTTCATTTTACTATGTTACATCATACATACTGTTGTTTCGAATAAAACAAGATCTGGCTTGTTCTTGAACCTGATTACCCTGTGTTGATGTTTAATTGGGGGTTTTATTTGTGCTTGAACCATGCCTTCCTTCTTTGCTGCTATCTTCATCTGCCCACATATATTGCTTGTATTTTCTGGCTAAATTGTTTATACTACATCTCAAGTTCTATTTAATCAGACCATGCTCTCCAAACATTGACACAGATTTTATATCATTTACAATATTGAGATGGACCATTTCTTTATGTTGTGTCCATAAAACCAAGATTTTATGTATGATGTACTCATGTTGTTTTCTGGTGTAGGCAATATCTGTCTTTCAAATAGCTTTGCAGCACAATCCACAAAATACAGAAGTCTCGCGAAAAATCAAGAGGCTTACTCAGTTAGCAAGGGAAAAGAAGCGAGCTCTTGATGTGGAGAACATACGTTCCAATATTGACATTGGGAAGAACTTGGAATCACTGAAAACCGAGCTGGTGAGTTTTATGGTTATGGCCTAAGGAAGTGTAATGATCTTTGGGGGGAAAGGCTCATAACCCAAAAGTCTTCAAGTGCACACCTTTTGTTCCCATTTTTAAGCTGCGTAACATTTTCGCCAAAATGCAAATGCCACCCCATATACAATTGTCTTACGAGGAAGCCAAGAAGTTGTGTCCAGTAAGGCATTCTGTGACGAATCTTTTCTTTTTGCAAATTCAGATGTTGCATTTTTTAGCATGGCAATTTTGATACACATGTTGGGAATAGTCTTCTTAAAATGTAAATGTGCACACAGTAGCACCTTGTAAACTATTATCAGGTGCATAAAGTCCATTTTTCATGCTATGAGTTTGAGAGTTGCAGAAATGACAGAAGACAAATGGCTTTTTTTAAGGCAAAAGGACCTTCTATTGTAGATGTACATGTTTCATCATTTATGTGGTAAGCTGTATGTATTTCCATTTCAGGCTGCAAAGTATGGAGATGCAGAAATGGGACAAAATATCTTCTCATTTGTTGTTAATGTGGTCGAATCAGCAATAAAGGTTTGGCATGACACAGGAAAAGTGGATGCAAGGGTCAATTTTCTTCTTGATGATCAGAAGACTGATACTGAAAAATATGCCCCAGTGGTTAACATTGACAAGGTATTAACTATGCTGCTACAGGCTGCCTCATTCTGCTGCTTGGCATAAACTTGAACAATGTACAAGCAAATGCAAAATCTTGAAATTTAGAGTACTTAGGATTTGGTTTTTGTATTTGTAATTGTTGAATTTTTGTTATAACTTCTATTCCAAATTTATGAGAGAACCTCCTTGTCAACACTTTTACCCCCCTAGGCCTTTGAGTCACCCCACACTCACAGCAGCTGCTTCACATTTTTGCGGCAATATTCTGAGGATTCTTTTTCGAAGGCTGCCTGTATGGTGGCACCTAAGAGCATCATCTCCTACCCACAGGTCCAATTCTTGGTGTGATCTATGTTTTCCATAGTTTGTTGTTGCATGCTTTGAACTGATAGTTGTTTTTCACTTTTTCTTATGGGTGCCAGACTGCCAGAATGAAAATGATGACACTGACATTATCTGTTATATACAGGTATGGAAAGGTCAAGGATCAAGAAAATGGAAGATTGACCAGAGTGATGGGTTCTTTGTACAATTTGAATCTCCAATTCTACGGAAGATATGGTTTGTTCCTAGCTCAGTAGAAAAGGGGCGAACATTGTGCAGGTAATTCTCCCTTTCGTCGCGAGATAAAATTAATGTATCTAGTATCTACATTTCCCTGTAACTTAACAATTTGAAAGTTCTCAAGTTGAAATTTAACTGTAAGTTCCAAATAGGTTTGTATTGTAGCTTGTTGTCAGCATTGCCCACTTTAGGCTTTCATGAATGCTACTTATGTTAAAATTTTGCGGAGTGTTTAAAATTCCTCAAGTTTAGGCTAATCAGTTCTAGCCATTTCTTTATAGAACATTGGTAAGTCTAACATGCCAATCAAATGATCAACTAATCATGGTTGTGTGCACCACTGCATTATTATTTTCACTCTGAAGGTTCAAACAACCATGTTTGCCAGAATGTGAACAATAGTTCACTTAAGTGGATATTGTTTTAGAAAATTCTACCTGTACTTGTAATTACTAAACAGAAATACTAGCCTTGCATGTAGCTGCCATGTGTCCCCTTATGCTGAATTTTACAATGTCAGTATTCTGTATACCAGTTGTTTTCACCATCTTGTGATGCTCAGGACTTTATGTGACCTTTGATGCATCTGTTGTACCGCTATGTACTTTACACCCTTCATTGATGCCTTTGGGTTTGCTTTCGCAACCTGCTAGATAACCATCAATTTCTCTTCCCTGCTCTTTATGGTAATCACCACCTTTTAGATAGTAATCTCTCTCCTCTACTTTTGTAGGAGCCCTGAGCCCTTGGACATTAGTATCCATGAAGTTCTTCCTCGTATATTCAAATAAACTGCTTGAGCGACAAACGGACAGTTGATGGCCCGTTGATTCTACCCCTGTTACATGATCCGTATTGCTCTCGGTTTACGCTTGAAAAGGGGGGTATTATGTCGTGCAGGAAGAATCACATGCCAGATTTTGTAACCTGTCGATCTGTATTGGTTTTCTGTACACCGAGACACACTCAAATTTTGCTGCTTTGTGGGTTTTACTGTATGCAGTTAAGTGATGTATTTTTCCGTGTATACAAGCTTTGGTGGGGTTGTGCAAGTTCATTTCTTTCATTCATAGAATTCGGCCAGTATATTTTAGAAACTTCTGCTCCGATTTATTGTGGTATGTGGTTGGCCCCACATTGTTCTGATGAAGCATACCCAAAATTCACTCCTGAACGATTTAGCTGTACTTATTATTAAAAAAAAATCAGGCGGAGGATGATGATGATGATGGTGCCCTAGAAATATGGCGAGTGATATATCACCTTCAGTTGCTTTTCAGGCGGAGGATGATGTGATATAAGTATGCACAACAGTTTTTCTCTTAGAGTTGTTTCTAAAAGTTCTAACATATCTACGGTTAACCTTATAGACAATATCTCTAACAATCTATCTATAAAGTCATTTATTTTCAATGCAACTTTTCATTAATCACTCATCATTTGCGATGGTTTGTGTGTTTAACTTGTCTTTTATATAAAAGATGATATATACTTCATCTTCACATCCTCTCTCCTCTAACTAGACTTTTGAGTGACATGGTATGTAAGATTCTCTCTCCTCTAACTAGACTTTTGAGTGACATGATAGGTAAAAGACGATTGAAATGGCTACTATTAAAGATGCCTAAAGAGTGCACAGCTACGCCTACATCGACTGAAAACCATGAACTATTCGTGATTTATAATGTTTTTCATCTTTTTTTCCGTTGCTGAAATCACTTTTTTCCCCCTTCTGTACGTGTTCCAGAAGTCAGGCATTGGTAGTAGCAACACGCGTCCATCAGCTGCTTTCCATACGGCCAAATACGATACAAGAAGAATGCTCACGTACCGTGCACACAGTATACCAAAAGTGCAGTACACAAATAAAAACGCAAGCCATGCATGAACAATGCATTATGTCGATACTGCTTTCGGTCGCCGTCCCGTTCGTTTCGGCGAGACCAACGCTGCCGGCGAAGGGAGCAAGGAGCATGTGACGAACCCCATCCGATCACCTGATCTTATTAATGGCCCCGCCCGGCCGGTATTTACACCGTCATATGCATCCGGAGCTTTCGCTGCAGTAACGGATGAGATGGCTCAGTTCAGTCACGCGCTGCCTCTCGAGCCTGCACTGCACTGCAGATTTGCAGCGGCGGTATTCCTTCGACATATGCAGAGCCATATACAGGGATGGATTCAGATCTGACGTTTAAAGGAAATGGCAGAGAGTCACGGAATCGTCTGGAGCTAAAGTACCATTACAGTGTTAACTGTAGTACTTTAACACAGTGTTTTTTGCTACAGCACAGTATCGCGCACCATCTTGTCATTCGCTTTTTTATCTAACGCCTACGAACCAATGTTATGCTATGCTGATGATGCGCGTCCCATATACAGATGCTGCCATGCTAAAATCCCTCGCGTTTTACTGCTATGCGTACGAGCAATCTTACGGTAGGAGTCTGACAGTTGAGCTGAGCCACCTCTCAAGGTGCAATCCAAAAGGGACACATGTCAGCTAACATGCGGAGTGTGTTTTTGGGTAAGAAATGATCCTTTGTGTTCGCCAGAAAGCATCTTCTCTTGAAGATGTTTGGGTGAAATCAGTATAACCGGTAAAGATTTCTCTGACTAACGAGATTCCGCGGCGCAGCACAGCACATCACAGCAACAAGCCGACCCGTGATATAGGGGAGGGGATCTGCCCAGCAGGCTGGTTGGGCGGCCACCAGACGTCCAGACCTCGTCGGCGACGAAAAGTGGAGTCGAAAAGAAGCGGTTAGTTTAGGTATTCCCCGTTGTTTCGCCCTACCTCCCGCTAGCATCTGGCCGAGCCGTGAAGGCCGCGACATGTGATGTGAGCCGAGCAAAACAAGAGAGAAATCTCTCCAAACATCAGAAGGGTCGCATGAGCATGAGCATCAGAAATTTCTAGCCTTCTAGGGATGTCTGTTCTCAGTGCACCGACCATGGCTTTTCCCGGTGCTTACTGTATATAAGCATGATGCTTCTTGGAGGATAAAGTAACAGTACAAGTTTTGGGTGGGAGGGACCCACGTGTCAGTGGGCCGGTAGTGCCTGGGGATCGTGGGTTATCCCATTTGTCGAACAAAGCGAAGGCACAAGGTAAAGCGAGAGATGCAGTCAGAGCTTGAGAAACTACGGAATCAGGAATTATTCAGGACGAGCCCGGCCTACTGATGAACCCTACTGATGAACGAATGTTTTACTGCTCAACTTTGTGAACCTGGTCAAGGGAAATTTCCCTCGTATATTCGCAGTTTTTCAATGGATGTGTTCTCGTCAACAAAGCTAGCCAGACATCTCGACGGGCCATTTGGAATGCCGAGATTTTCCTATAGTCCTATGAAATGGTATTCATGCGCTCTAAACGGGTCCTAAACGTACCGCATTATCCGACTCCACTTGATGGTAGAGTCATGGACATGTAGAGCACATCAACCCATAACAGAGAGAGATGAACCGAACTGGATAATCACCGAGAAGAACTGCAATCACAGAGCCCTCCAAATTAACAAGGGTGTGTTGATGGCAGCCACCAAGGTTTTGAAAACTGGTATCAAATAATTTTTTTTTTGGGGGGGTGGTGTGGGGTTTGGCTGGCTGAAATTTCGGCCGGATTTTTCAAATCAAATTTTGAATAAAAAACGGCCAAAAATCACTGAAAATATTTGCCGGATTTTGTGGCAATAAATTTCAGTATATTTCTTCTATATTTGATAAAATTCATGCAAATCAGAACTAGTTTTAAAATTTACCAGGGGCGGATAGAAACGATTATCACCGATTTTCAGTTATAATCAGTCGAAATTTTGAACCATGGCAGCCGCCCATCAGGCCACCACTGTAACAGCCCTAACTTAGGGTTTGTATTTCATATGTAAAATTTTGAGGAGAAATAAAAACTTTTGTTGTCTCATCAAATCATTTGGAAGTTTTTCAAATTTTCCCTAGCAATTTCCATTTTCTAGAATTAGATTCTTGTGAATGGAAATTGTTGTTATCAGATTCTTAGCTTTCAAACCTATGATCATCCTCTGAAATTATTTTTTCTATCATCTTGATCATCCTACCTACCTCCCTGAATTATTTCACAATTTTTAGATTTTATTTGCTATTTCAAATGGCCAAGTCAAACTAGTTTGAATTTCTGGTCAAACCCTAGGTCAGCAGCTTGTGAATTTTTTGTAGAACAATGCAGTGCATAAAAAGTTCTGGAAAATTTATGCAATGTTGTTCTATGTCCCTTGTAGCTACCATAAAACTTTCGGAAATTTTGGAGCCCTGGAGCTATCTCTAAAAATTTCCCAAACCTTCTCTGTCTTTTAAATCGATTTAGAAGACACGCTTCCTCGGGCCCGAACCCAACTCGGGCTCGAGTCCGACCGCACCACTTGACTCGGTCGCACCACCTAGTTGCACCGTGCGAGCCCGATGGTATCGATCGTCCGATGAAGATCGCACGGTCCATATTGCGTGTCTCGTCGACTGTCAGAATGCATACACCAATCTCGGTAGTCCATTTCGGATCCGGTGATCGACATTATCTTGATCGAGTCGGACCAACTGTTCACGCCGCGCCTTGACTCGGGCTCGCGCGCTTTCTTCTTGCCGCCGACGGGGCCCCACATGTCGGTCGTCACCTACCTCGCGCTGGAAGGTGAGTCGCGCGATGGCGCGCATGAACGCCACCTCGGCCCATTGTCTCGTCACCGCTTCCGATTTTCTCGCGCATTTCCTCGGCGCATCGTTCATTGTTCGCCATGCCCCGAGCGGCATTAATCACCCACCATTCCTTTCACCAGCTTGTCAGCACCGTTCTTGAGCTCCTCGGTGCCGAAAGCGTCGCCGCTCGTTTTCCTCCGCCCTATTCCCTACTTAAGCCCTCGCGAAGCTCTCTTATCCTCCTTTGGACACCATAGGACCATTTCCAACCAACCATTACTTTCCCTGAGCTCAAACCATGGGAGTGCGCAAACTACGGTTCACGGCCGTGCGCGCGCGCGTGTCATCCTCGCAACCGGTGAAGCTCACCTTCTCCTTTTCGCGTCATATCGTGTTCCGATCCCTACCATGTTTTCCCCTCGGCTAACTTTGAGTTTCACTCGCGGGGCCGTTGAATTTTGGTGTCCTCTTCTTAGGCCGAAAGTTGGATTTTTCGTCCTCGTCTCGGTGAGTTAGTTCCTAGAGCAATTGCTCGCGCTAGCACCATCTAGTGCACTCACTCGAGCTATCTTTGTCTCTCTTTCCCTTATTTTTGCTCGGGTTGCTCCCTCCTCGGTGACCCCTTGATCGCCGCCGCTGGCTCTCGTCGCCGAGCCACTCCGGTGCCTCTCCGTCGTCGCCAAGCACACCGGTGAGTTCCTGGAGCCTCACTGATGCTCATGCGCGCACTAGTATTCATCGTCTCCCTCTTTGGTGCGATCGCACCTTGTCACCCCAACTGCCGCCGCGTGTTCGTCGCCGCGCCATGCCGTCTTCTCCGGCCAACCCGCGACCACCCTTAGTTTCGGTAACCTGGCGACCCATTTTGGCGTCGCGGCCCGCGCCGCCACTTCTTCGCCGGCGGCAAGTTCAGTCGAGCGGCCGAGCCTCTCGTTCTTGGTGTGCTCTTCTACTTTCACATCGCGATGGGCCCCACCTTCCTTTAGCCAGTCCTAAATGCTAATCAACTTTAGTAATGGTCATTAGTAACTCACATGCTTAAGCTTAATTGGAAAATTGAGGCTTGGAAAGAAGTAGTCACTGGTTCTCTGTAATTGTTCTTCTCTGTTGTCGCTTTTTACATTGTCGATGTCGATTTTGGGTATCATGCTTGTGCTCTTGAAGTTGTTAGTTCTTGATGACTCCTGAGTAGTAGTGTTTAGCAAAAAGTTAATTAGTTAGTCTCTATAGGTTTCAAATCACTTGTTGGCCTTAATCTATGAAGCTGTTAATGGGACTAGATGTGTTGACTCTGTACTTGTGGTATGTATTTTCAGTCAGGTAAGGTTTTATAGTAGCCGCATGCTGGAACTTGTTAGCCTTGCAATATCTTGGTGTGATGCTTAGGGGTATGAATAGCTGAGCATCTTTAAAATCCTATCTTAGATAGAAAATTTTGTTTAGCATCTCATAGTTGGATACTTGACTAGTTAGTGTTGTCAATAGTTTCTTGTAGGTTCTGTGATCTTAACTAATAATGGTTGTTTTAGAGTAGCTAGTTGTTTTTGATGTGTTAACTTGATGCTTAGTTAATAGATGTGCACACAATCACCATCAAAGTATGTCGAAAGGTTAAAACATATAAGAGGATTGATATTGTGGTTAACTTGGTAAATAAGTAAGTTTGAGTAGATCAACCATGAAACCATGTCTAATTTAAATTATCTTTGTAGCAGCTATTTTGTTATCCCTTTTGTTTTGGTCTAGTTTCTGTGTATGGATTTGTGTGTGTAGTTGAATATTTAAGTTTTGTCGGTGTTATTCGTTCTTATTCGCTGTTTTTGTTCTATCGTTAGGCCGACATTTGCGGTAACCACGAGAGCGATCCTCTGCAACAGTTGAGCATCACGAGCAACAACAAGACCGAACAAGCGATTTGATCATGATAATCCCGTATTTTAAAATCTAATATTTTGTTTCACTATATGTATGCATTGCTTAATTTGTGTTAAATTGATTAGTTAAATCCGTAGTTGCATATCCTGTAGACAAAATATTGATCTCTACTACTGAGCCTAGGTTATTTCTTTGTGATTAGAGGTCATTGGATGATCTCTTGTCACTTAGTAGATCCGGTCAACTTGCTTAGACATGCTTAGCTATCGGTAGAATCAAGCGGTTATCGACTTTAGTCGGTAACCTTGATCACACAACATCTTCTATAACTTTATGTTTCAGCATTTTTGCTATGTTTAATTGCAAAACTAAAACTGAAAACAAAAATGATTTAGACTTGGGCACAACGGTATGATTGGTGTGATCTGTTGGGTGTGACTGGAATGGTGCCCGAGTCAACAAGGACCGAACATCTTGTTACACCAACCAAGCATTTTGCGTGCTAACCACACTAGAGTATATGGGACCTCTCTTGACCTAGTACTTTGGCGTGTATTGGCTCGGGTCGCGGGAGGTCGCAGGAGGGATGGAGGTGGGAGCATGGTAGTTGTCCAAAAGCTTTATCTGAGTGGGTAGTTGTCTTTTCGGCTTTACCATGTAAGCGTATGGATTTCTATCCATACGAGCGGCTCGTAGTTAATACACAATATTGGAAAAAGTCTCGTAGGACTTAGTGTGCCAGCATACCTTGGAAGTGTGCTTTGGCTTAAAGGCGATGCAGAGTGTGGGTACATTGGTACACCTGCGGGGTTTAAAACTATTCGAATAGCCTCGTCCTAGGTTATGGACACGCTTGGCAAGGTCTTCCAAGAGTTAGACTACAACATTTAAATTAAAACTTGATGGGTGGTACGAATCTGGGATTCGTGCTATTATTGTGGTGACTATTGGGGTATTCACCTCTAGGTTGTTTATCTTTCTCTTTTGTTAGTATTACCTTTACTGTATTTCAACATTAAAAACGAATTGCAAACTTGCCTTCAAACTGTATTATATTATTGCAAATGAAAATTGGCTTTATGCAAATGAAACATATGGCATCCACCAAATAAGCTGCATGTAGCTTATGAGCAGTGCGCTAGTTCACACGTCGGTCTTGCGGTACAAAGACAATCTTTGTACTCGGTGCTTTGCTTAATGTTTTGTTGCGAGAGGAAGAAGGTGAGCCCAAGGGCCTCACTACGTGAGTCGTGTTGCCGTTTCGTGGACGACTAGACTTGACGGTCCGGTCAGATGCCTTGTGGGTTGAAGGCACACTGATTGGCTTTGTTTATAGCCATCTTATGACACTTTTGCTTCCGATGTCTTCTTTCTGTTATTTATGTATCTTGTGGCCCGTCGGCCTTTGTCTGTAATAACTCTACTATTTGTTTATCTTCCGTTTGGTAGTGTGGTGTTTGGACTCTATGTTTGGAGTGGAGTTGATGTCTAATTTTGTAACGAGGTGTGTATACTGCTTTCTGGGAAGTATACATATCTCGAGGATCAGTTTATTTGATTTGTGATGCTAGAACCAGGTGGTTGGTTAAGCATTACAAGCCAAATAAATTGGGGTCCTCACAACCACCACCATCATTCACACACACCGACGTCACCACCACGCATGCTTCCCCAAATGTTTTTCCTTGTGGTGATTTGTTCTTATTCTGGTCAGTCCACTCATCTAGCACTAGCAACACATCCGCAATTTGTTCTTGATTTCCGATAGTGATATTTTATTCCCCTTAAATTGATCTGGTCGTTTCTTTATACTTGATAAGAACTAGGACGAACAAATTCATTGTGATGGCATCCGGAAGCGGAAGTGCAAGTCAGAGTGTGTAGAAGAAATTTGTATTATTTACTAATGTAGTTTTTTTAATATATATATATATATATATATATATATATAAGTTTGCATCTATCATTGGTGATCTGGAGGTTGTTGACCCTTGTTCCTAGTATAATGATTCAGGTATTGTATTCTTCTTTTTGTTAAGGCTGTTGATCTTTTTGTTACAAATTTGTTTCTAATTTAGTTTGAGACATTAATTCACTACTACAAAAAGGCTAATACTGGACGTCTCATCACAGACGGTTGACCAAAACCATCTGTATTACATGCAATCACAGACGGTTTTGGTTTAGAGACTGTCTGTGCGCTAAAAACCGTCTGTGAAGAGAAAATATCACAGACGATTCGTGTTTAAAACCGCCTGCGAAGTATCACAGATGGTTCATAAAAATAACCGTCTGTGAAGTATACCATTATCACAGACGGTTTGTAACAAACAACCATCTGTGGAACTTTCAAGACAGTTCTTTTAACTAACCGTTTGTGATAATGGTATACTTCACATACGGTTTTTTTATCAGAACCGTCTGTGATAATTAAATGTTTCGGCTCCCGCGCGTTATGCATGCGTCTCTTCGTCTCCCGTGCCGACGGGCGCCGATGTGTCTCTTCGTCTCCCGCGCCAACAGGCGCCGATGCGTCTCTTCATCTCACACGCCGATGTTACGATGTGTCTCTTTGACGTTTTATAAGAGTGGTATTATCGCGCGTCATGGTGAACACGCATGGTATTGAATAGAACACAATGGTGAGCACGCGGAGCATGATGGCGAGGACCAAGCGGGCGAGGAGATCGGTGATCGCCGTCCTTGATCTTCCTGACGAGGTCATCGTCCACATCGTCGGTCTCGTGGCCGCGAGCTCTCCTAAGCCCATGGTTGACCTTTGCAGCCTACGAGCCACGTACGTATTCTGTTCTTTTGTTTTTTGTAGGTCTAGTTATAGTCAGTTTGTGAAGATGACTGTAGCGTACAAAACCGAAAATTCGTATCAGTTGATACGACGTAAAAAATAAAATCTCGTGATGATTTTGTTTTGTGTCCAATATCCAGTAATTAATTCTTGTATTAAGATTCTATCGTCTTGAATTTTAATTGCAAGACCATGTACAAGGCGCGCGCCGTGGGGACGCACGTGGCGCTGAAGCAGGAGGAGGCGATGAAGTGGCAGGACAACGAGCGCTACCTCACCGTCGTCAACCACCTGGCCGGCGCCGGCAACCCGGAGGCCTGCTTCATTGTCGGCCTCGCGCTTGTCTTCGCGCCCCAAGACATGCAGCGCGGCCTCGTATTCCTTGAACGGGCGGCCGACGCCGTCGCCGGCCACAAGGCCACGGCCTACGTGCTCGGCCTCCTCCTCTACACGGCCAGCGAGACACGCGATGTTGGGAAGTACTACATCAGGCAGGTCTAGGGCGAGCCGGCCGGCGGCGGGTGCGAGACGGCCAAGAGGACCAACTGAGAGTGCAAGCGGTGCCAGAGGCTCGCCACGGACATGATCCAGGCGGCGGCGTGGGGGAAGATGGCCGGGCCGCTGGGCTGGGTGTGGGCGCTGTCAGAGGACGACCACTGGTGCACGAGCACCGGCTGCGACGTGTCAGGGTGGGACGACTACGCCGTCTTCTGCAGCGATGACTGCAGGATTAGGCATGAGTATGCTAATTTTTTTACAGAGGTGTTGTATACTACTTGCCATAAAATTAGTGGTTTTAGCATAGTTTTATATCACATTTTCTCACCGTTAGATCAACATTCTATGGTCCAGATTGTCTCTTTCTAAAATAGACAAAAGTATTAATAGAAAAATACAAAAAACAATTCACAGACGTATCACAGACGGTTATATTATGGGACCATCTGTGATACGTATCACAGACGGTTCTATTATGGACCCGTCTGTGATACGTATCACTAACGATTCCATAATAGAAATCTCTGTGATATACCTTTATTAATAGGATTATAGGAGCCCGCGCACTAGGGTTTGCGCCCTAACTTGTCACTCCCCAGCGCGCGCTAGGGTTCAGGACTTTGGGCTCCCACATCGCGACTCCCCCGCCGCCATCTCCCTCGCTGAATCGAGCTCGCCCCGCCATCTACGCCGCTGAATCGAGCTCGCCGCCATCTCCCTCGCCGAATCGAGCTCGCCCCGCCATCTCCCAAGCCGAATCGAGCTCGCCCCGCCATCTACGCCGCCGAATCAAGGTACGCCGCTCCCCTCTGCTCCCTCGGCTACCTCACCTCGGCCAGATCTGCCTCTCTCCCCTGGATGTGGGTTGTGCTAGTGGTGGCTGGTGTTTGCCACCGTTGCCACGTCGTGTCTGCACTGGATCATGATTTCTTTAATTACTATGGACGTCTAATAAATCTACCAAGCAACATGAGGAGGATGAGATAGCAACCACGGACATCCTGCTTGCGCGAACTGCTTCATCAGCATGAATTGATGTCACAAATGCAATTGGATGTGATATTGTGTATAGATTAATTGTGCCTTGAGCTGTTAGATTACCTGCTGTTATGTATTGTGTATAGATTGTATCATTGGATGATACTTCTACGATGAATTGATGTCACAAATGCAATTGGATGTGATATTGTATATAGATTAATTATGCCTTGAGCTGTTAGATTGCATGTTGTTATGTATTGTGTATAGATTGTGCTTGTTGTAAGATCGAGGAGGCCGACTAGAGGGGGGTGAATAGTCGTTTCTAAAAATTTCTAAGGCTAAAACCGATTTCTAAAGCGAACGCTAATATAAATACGGTTTTGCACAAATAAGGTCAAAATCCACTAGGCTCAACTAAGTGTACCAACAATACAAATATATTGATAATAATTAATCAAGCATGGACTTGTAAGCAATTCAATTTAAGCAATGTAAATAGCACATAGCATGACAAGCATTCATACACAATGAATGAGCAACTTAATTATATAAATGTAAATTGCAATATGGTAGAGCTCAAGAATGCAAACCACAAGATGACACGGCGATGTTTTACCGTGGTGTTCGGAGACTTGCCGGTCTCCCCTAGTCCACGTTGAGGGAAACCCAAACCAATTGGGCCGGCTCCACGAATTAAGCCTTCCTCCGAGGTATCAACACCTCGCTCCACTAGGGTTGCTCTTACTCCACTCCGGAGATGGCGAGCATCAAGCCACTCACAAACACCGGGCCTTCTCACAAGCTTCATTTGAGAAGATCACCGGACCACCACGCCTCCACGCCGTCTAGGTGTCGGCAAACACCAAGAGTAATAAGCCAAGCCCTTTGCTTGACTCTCACCACGTGCAACGAATGCACAATCTCAAGTGGATACGAAATCCACCTCTAGATGCAACACATGCAACTAGAAACCTCTCTCCTTGCTCACAAGGTGCAACACATGCATAAATGAGAGAAGAAGCTCACACTAGCTCAAGAGAGTGAAATGGGATGCCAAAGGTTGCCTCTCAACCGGCCAAGAGGGTATTTATAGCCCCTACACCAAAAACTAGCCGTTTGGAGACGAAACAGCCAAAAACTAGCCGTTACAGACTTTTGCGGTCGTACAGCCCTCACAAGGGCGATCGACCGTTACGGGCGATCGTCTGCTCTTTACATGGCGGTCGTACCGCAGCTCAAAATCAGCACAGACGACACTCGGTAAAAATATCATAACTTTTGACTCCGATGCCGGAATTGAGTGATCTTGGACTCTATTGAAAGATTATTCAGAGGGCTACACAACCCACCTATTTGATTGATCTCAAACACATTTGATCAAATCAAAAAGCACAACTAAAAAGAGCCACTACCATGGTCTAAGTCCAAAGTATTAGCAACAAGCAATCTTAGACCATGCCAAGGGAAGATACATGAATCCCAACAATTTGCAAAACACATTTGCAAACTTAGATCATGCCACAAGGAGTAGGTACATGAACTTCAACCATTTGCAAAACACATTTGCAAAGTATAGTCACATGCTACAAGGATTAAATGCATAAACCTCGACATTTGCAAAACACATTTGCAAATAATAGTATCATGCCACGGAGAGCTAGAGCAAGTGAGATTGAGGTATCAACACACGATGAGACTCAAGCTACTAGACAAGACCCCTCTTAATAGTACGGCAACCTATACTAGCAATCCGATCTTCCAACCAAACACCAAAACCGGTAAAAGACTAGGAACACATCCTTAGCCCTAACTAGTCATACCTTTGCCTTGAGCATCTTCTTGAAGCTTGATAACGCACATCTTCACTTCAAGTCCGGGTTCTTGACTTGAAAGCTCATCAACACATGATGACTTGAATATCATCAACACATGATGATCTTCTTCACTTCGGTATCTTGACTTGATGCTCATCAACACATGATGACATTCTTCATCCCGAGTCTTGATATGCATCAACACATGATGCATCCTTTACCTGACCTCAATCAACACAAGATGAATCTTCTCTTGACTTGATGATCAACTCATGATCATCTCTTCTTCGAGATCTTGATATGCATCAACACATGATGCATCCTCTTCTTTTTACTTGATGACGATCAACTCATAATGCCATCTGAAGTCTTCATTACCCTGAAACATAACCTATTCATCCAACTCATGGAAAATGTTAGTCCCATAATGATTAACATTAATTACCAAGATATACCTGCAAAATACTTCTAAACAAGCTGTTGAAAAACATGGACCGGTACAACCGCCAACCAAGTTGCGGTACTACGCTTAGTCGATCGTGCATCGCACGAAGGAGCGGTACTACCGATGCGAGGTTTCCAACTAAGCCGAAAATACATGCTCTCTGGAAAATTCATACCGCCATACAAAATTCGGTACAACCGCATCGCGGTACAACCGTTTCTCAAATGCGGTACGACCGATTAACAAAGAGAGCTCCGAGCCAAAATGCATCGGTTCTGGTTTTATGCAACCGCCAACTAGAAATCAGAACGACCGATGTGCGATCATACCGCACCAAGATCCGGTCGAACCGCAGCGCGGTCGAACCGCCCATAACACGTCGGTTCATCCGATTTATGACAAAAGCACTTAGAGTTTCCAAAACTCAAATTCAAATGCATTTTCATTACCATGTCGCCATCTATAAGCTGGGACTAAGCCTTTAAACATCTTAGCACACATGTTAGTCCCACAACACTATTTTAAATAATTAAATATAGATAAACATGAGTATATATAAACTACACAAGTATATATGCCAAGAGTATATACGAACTACAAGTTGTATATACTAAATATGAATGTATATGAACTACACAAGTTGTATATACTCATATGAATATATTAACTACACAAGTTAAATATATTCAAGGATATATGAGCATCTAAGAACTACATAAGTCTCATATGCTCTCATATACTCATATGAATATATTAACTACACAAGTTAAATATATTCAAGAATATATGAGCATCTATGAACTACACAAGTCTCATATGCTCTCATATACTCATATGAATATATTAACTACACAAGTTAAATATATTCAAGGATATATGAGCATCTATGAACTACACAAGTCTCATATGCTCTCATATACTCATATGAATATATTAACTACACAAGTTAAATATATTCAAGGATATGTTTCAAAGTAAAGATCCTTAATATATGTGGAAAGAGAATATAGATCAATACTAATGAAATCACAAAATATAGAATGAACTCCCCCTAAATATGTGCATACACAAATGTGTAATGAAAATATATGCACATATCCAAGTTAACCTTTTGGTGAAGTTCAACCTATATTTTGGATCCGAGAAAAAAAATATATATATATATATATATATATATATATATATATATATATATATATATATATATATATATATATATATATATAGTAAAATGCATACCTCTTGTATTTTCATCTTTATATCCAAACGAGACTAAGTAATAGATAATCAATAGAATTGTTAGTCTCACAAATAGATTTGTCATTAATGAATACATACCTGTTTGGATTTTTTGCTTTTATATCCAAGATGAGACTAATCATGATATAACAAATAGAAGTGTTAGTCTCACAAGTGCATTTGTCATTAATCACCAAAATACTCCATTGATACATAATGGCGGGTCTAGATCCTTCACTTGTATAGATTGTGCCCTTGGATGATACTTCTATGATGAATTGATGTCACAAATGCAATTGGATGTGATATTGTGTATAAATTAATTGTGCCTTGAGCTGTTAGATTACCTGCTGTTATATATTGTGTATAGATTGTGCCCTTGGATGATACTTCTATGATGAATTGATGTCACAAATACAGTTGGATGTGATATTGTGTACAGATTAATTGTGTCTTGAGCTGTTAGTTTACCTACTGTTATGTATTGTGTATAGATTGTGTCCTTAGATGATACTTCTATGATGAATTGATGTCACAAATGCAATTAGATGTGATATTGTGTATAGATTAATTGTGCCTTAGCTGTTAGATTACCTGCTATTATGTATTGTGTATAGCTTGTGCCCTTGGATGATACTTCTATGATGAATTGATGTCACAAATGCAATTGGATGTGATATTGTGTATAGATTAATTGTGCCTTGAGCTGTTATGTATTGTGTATAGATTGTGCCCTTGGATGATACTTCTATGATGAATTGATGTCACAAATGCAATTAGATGTAATATTGTGTATAGATTAATTGTGTCTTGAGCTGTTAGATTACCTTATGTTATGTATTTTGTATAGATTGTGCCCTTGGATCCTGATATCTTCTCTATAAAGTCTCTAAGCAGTGTCTGCTTATGCCTTTAAAACCGGCATCATATATATATTATGTATATATTGTTCGTAGTCCCTTAGCCACTTTCGGGGGTCGTCCACGCAGCATGAGGAGGATGAGATAGTAGCCATGGATAACTTCATCGAGCCCCTGCAAGTTCAAGAAGCATGGCTGCCGAGAGAGCGCCAGGACATCCAATTACCTGGATGTCGTCGACAGGTAATTGGACGTCGCTGTGTTCAAAAAGTGACGTAGATGCACAACTACTCCGACTAGTATCGCCATGTTACTTTACGAACACGGCGTCCAATTACACGCCGACGACATCCGGTAATTGGATGTCTGACGTTGTCTCGGCAACCATGCTTCTTGAACTTGCGAGGCTCGATGAAGTTGTCTGTGGTCTGTGTCTTATCCTCCTTATCTTCGCGTGACGACTCTCAAAGTGGTTGAGGACTACAAACAATATATATATATATATATATATATATATATATATATATATATATATATATATGTCGGTTTTAAAGGCACAAGCAGCCACTGCTTGGAGATTTTATAGAGAAAAATCATCACAAACGGTTTCAGCTACAAACCGTTTATAGAGAAAAGTCATCATAGACGGTTTCAGTTACAAACCGTCTGTGAGTTAATAACCGTCTGTGACAGTATGCATACTATCTGTGATGACTCATGTCATCACTGACCCATAGACTCGGACGACTCACGAAACCGTCTGTGATGACGTTTTTGAACCGTCTGTGAAAACCTTTTCTGTAGCAGTGATTGGCAAATTGTAGGAAGAAGAAATGGCTAGTGATGACGAGTTATAGCAAATTGTAATTAGCCAACCAGTGAAGTTGCGAAGTGAAGGTCCTTTGAGGCTGTACTTATGTCATTTCATTTCCTATTATGACATGGCGAACTTATGTATGGTTGTATGAATTTATGATTTATCGCTTATGTTGAACTTGTGTTGCGCCGATTGTCAAACTTCTATAATATGTATTAATTTATCGGTTGTCGAACTTATGTATGAATATACCACATATGTAGAACTTGTGTCGTGTTGGTTGTTGAACTTATGTAATATGTATGAATTTATCGCTACTTGAAGCCTTAAAGTGATGGTGGTATGGTTTAGTGTAAGTTCTTTTCTGTATGTGCATACTATTCGCCTATATTATCTGTTTTTGATGCGAAACTGTCATGTATCCGTCCTGACGGTACCGTGTCCAACACTCTGAATACTCCGAATTCGTATTCATATCCGGCCTTACCGTATCCGACTCTGACTCTGATGGGAAAATGTGAGTTAGGTAACGGTATGGACAATATCCATCCGAATCCGACCCAATTGCACCCCTGCCTATAGTAGAGATTAAGTATGGGTCACTTTCTCAGGTTGCCTCTATCATATCATGAGACGCGCCTAATTTTGTTTTTATTTAATTCGCATTTGTGCATCGGATTCCACTGTTCCCTCCATGTGAGACCTAGTTCGGTCCCCGTCGGATTTCATTTCATGTACTCACGTACAGTACAGTACAGCCGATGATCCATCCATACGGTTTTCCTTAGGTTTCTTCTTTGCTTATATAAATCATTTTATCAAATGATGACGATAATCCTTTAATTTGCTCCCCCAAATCTAGAGCTGGCCATGGACCAGCTCGAGGACAAGCCGCACCTGACAGAACCGAAATAGCAGAATAAATAGCTTATATCCTATATGCGTATCAATCGAAGCCGAAAAATTGTATTAGGTTCTTGCCATTCCTGGCTTCAAATAAGCTTCGACCATGATGATTTACTGGTTATACCCAATACAATTCGGTGAGCACGAAAGTATGTTTCTATCATCATCTACATGGATGGGACCGGTTGAATTGGAGGTTAGCATGTGTTTTTTGGTGGTGCATTTGGTGCCTTTTCAGGATGATTGCGACTTAACCATCTATGTAGACAGTGCTTGTAAATTGTAATGCAGGCACTTAACACTGAGAACAACCGGTCGAGAAGCTGAAATAATTTTGCTGCAACAAACATGCATGCGATCGAGCTGCTTTACCAAGCACCAAAAGATGATTTGTCAAAAGAAGATAATAGATGGAACAATGCTTGTATAATGCTAGTGTCAGGCAGAGAAAGAAGCCATGGCATGCAACCAAAAGCAGAGATTGGCACGGTACAAAGGAAGAAAGAAAACGTAGAAGCAGCAAAAAAAGGAAGGAAGGAAGGCACTGGCAATTTGTTTTGCTCCTGATTTGACTCTCTTAAGCATCTTTCTCTCTCCGACTCATAAGATGCCAAACAAAGGTTACACCCAATGGCATTTCTGTACTTGTATTTTTATTTTGAGATGCATCATGCATGTAACTCTCTATAGATTATAAAATACTTCACTTTTTTATTTAGCATAGTAACTATGGACTAATTATATAATACTGCAAGTTGTGTTAGTATTGGTTGCAGGAGAAATGGCTTTCCTATAGTGTGAGCCCCAGCCCTATGCACCCTATTATCATTACAAAAGGTCATGTATTTTGGCATATCTTAGAAAAAGAATATGTAAGAAATGCAGAGTCAGTGCAGACTAGCTACATGGAATGCTCCTTTCTGTTGCTATGTTCAAATTACACTGATTCCGGTTGATTGTTTGATGCTCTGTAGAGAGAAATTTGCAGGAAAACTTTAGATAAACTAAAACAGTTTTGAACTTCTCATCTAATTACATGGCTGCTCTACGGACTACAGTTCATCCATATAATTAGCGTACAATACAAGCAGGTTCTTTGTATAATGCATTAGTATAGCCACACTCACACTATTGACTCCTTTTTGTTCTCATCATGAAATGGACGCAATCCAAAAAAATTATAAAAAAGAGAGCACCAATTTGACCACACCACAATGGCCCACACCCCTCCCTCCCTCTTTCCCCCCTTCTCTCTCATCAGTGATCAAACTCTTCTTCAGTGTCATCACGGCATCAGCTCCCCCTCTCCCTCTCTCTCTAGGCTTGTTCTTTTTCTCTCTCCTCGGGGACCTTGCCTTCTCTCCTCCACCCTTCTTCTCCCTTTGCCTTTGAGCTATATAAGCTTTGCGGGATTGGAAAGGAGGCTCTCGGCAAGTTTGAACCCATCCAAAACCCCATCCTTTATCCTCTCTGTTTCCCTCGCTGCCTCGCAGCTCTCCCTTTGTCTCACCTCTCCCCGTCTCCGTCTCCGTCTCCGATCAAATGCGGCGAGATCTGCGTGCGTGACACCGTAAGTCCACCAAAGCCTGCTGCTTTCTGATGGGAGAGTGCTTGTTCTTGGATCTTTTCGATGGTTTTGGTGAGTTGTTGGAGAGTTGGAGCTGGCATTTCAGGTCCCAGAGCTTGGATTGGGTTGCTCTTCTTTCTTATTCTTCTTCTTCTTCTTTTCCTTTTTGTTAAGCTTTTTGGCTTGCTTCCCTCGATCAGGTGGAGTCGAGGAATCGCTTCTTCTTTTCTGGTGATATTTTTCGAGTGGTTTTGGCGTGTTCTTGGTGTTGGTCTTGCTTTCTCTTGGGGAAAAAAATTGGATTTTTGGTTGCTTGGATTGGATGAAGAGTCCTGTGCGCCGTCATTTGGGGATCATTTTGCTCTCGTTGAATATTTGGTGTGCTTATGGAGTTGACATTTGGGATTCAGTTTGATTAGGAGTTGGGGCTAATTTTTCTCCCCTTCTCTTGAATTTTGAAGCGCTCCTGAAGCTGACATTTCGGTTCAAAGCTCCATTCTTTTTCAATTCAGAACAGTTTAGAGTTGTCGGCAAGTTCTGTCACTAAGTGCTTTTGCATCCGTAATTTCGGATCACTTGTCTTTTCTTAAGTTTTCTTTCATGGGAGCTCACGTTTTCCTCCCCCAACCCCCCAAATATATATATATTTCTTGGAGTGGTGGCAACTTTGTCAGCCGTTCATTTTATTTTCCCTGAAAAATACTTGTTTTTTTCCTCTCTAGCTAATGTTATGTTCGACTTAAGGTCTTGAAGATACCTCCTTAGGTTAAACTTTAGAGTGTATGTTGAGCCAGCCATGTGCAACATTGGAGTTATTGAATACTTCAATGCACTTGTTGTTCCACCTTCTTCACCATTTCTTCACCAAAGTATTGATTTTTCTCCAGGACAGTAAAAAAACACCTTGCTGTGTGTGAGCTACAGACTCCAGAAGGATGGATCAGTATGAGGTATTGGAGCAGATTGGGAAAGGAGCATTTGGTTCTGCACTGTTAGTGAGGCACAAGGTGGAGAAGAAGAAGTGAGGCTGACTACCACTGTCCTTCACTTACCTTCTGGACATAGTTTTATTTCAGTCATTTTGATCAAATGGAGTTCTATATGCTGTGCAGATATGTGCTGAAGAAGATACGGCTTGCGCGGCAAACCGACCGGACTCGCCGGTCTGCTCACCAGGAGGTAAAGCATCTTCTGCTTCATCTTCATAAGCTACATTTTCACCATTCGGTACCTAGCTATGATTTCAAGGAATATGCC
Organism: Ampelocalamus luodianensis; assembly: GCA_036346255.1. Classification (NCBI taxonomy): domain Eukaryota; kingdom Viridiplantae; phylum Streptophyta; class Magnoliopsida; order Poales; family Poaceae; genus Ampelocalamus; species Ampelocalamus luodianensis. The sequence goes on along the minus strand of CM070640.1, from coordinate 43,089,410 downwards.
TTTTGTTCACCAAGACCGGTTTACTGATGTCATTCTTGGTACGTAATAATTAGATGTGGACAAGATTTGGTTGTTTGATAAATTACTGTGTACATGGTGATGCTATTGTGTTTAGTTTGGCTAGTGGTGAACTGATCTGAAGCTCTGAACTTAGAAGATATATTGCCTTATGTTATACTGCTTTTACTGAGTTACGCGGAAATGTTCGTCATGCAGATGCAGCTTATTGCGACAGTGAGAAATCCATTCATCGTCGAGTACAAAGATTCATGGGTGGAGAAGGTAGGTAAAAAGACAGGAAAAGAGCAAATTAACAAGTAGGGAGGGTGAAATAGCTTCATTTTTACTTCTTATGTTTTTTTTCTCATTTTTTTCCTTTAAACTTTCAGGGTTGCTATGTCTGCATTGTTATAGGTTATTGTGAGGGAGGAGACATGTATGTATTTCTGTGATGTCAACTATCCTTTTAAATAGTTTGTCCATGAACCTTAAGTCCCTGTAGCTAACACAGTCTGTATTGGTCCAGGGCTGAAGCTATTAAAAGAGCCAACGGCACCCATTTCTCTGAGGAGGTGCAGTTTGTAATTTTAACAGATTTAGCTTGTTCTGCTGCATCCAAAAACTGCACATTCAACTGTATTTTCATTTTGCAGAAGCTTTGCAAGTGGCTTGTGCAACTTCTCATGGCTCTTGATTATTTGCATGCAAATCACATTCTTCACCGAGATGTGAAGGTCAGTAACAGTGCTTCATTTGGAGCACATATTGATACTTATCTTTCGAAGGCATCGTGATAATGTATACTGAAGAGCTGCTAATTTGTTCCAGTGCTCCAATATTTTTATTGCCAGAGACCAAAGCATAAGACTTGGTACGGTAGCTTAGTCCCAGAAAAAGCACAATACTTTATGTATGAGTTTAGCAATCCTGATAATGATGTAACTCCAAATCTAAACAAATGCAGGTGACTTTGGGCTTGCAAAAATATTGACTTCTGATGATCTGGCATCTTCCGTAAGTACTTAAAATATTTCTCAGTTTTCTTGTACATATTCGATGGTGTTCTTAGTAGTATATTGTCCTCAACACAGGTGGTAGGAACACCAAGTTATATGTGCCCAGAACTTCTCGCTGATATACCATATGGCACCAAGTCTGATATTTGGTCTCTAGGTATGTATCACTTCTATGTGAGAAATCACTTTCCTGGACCAAGATAACAAACTTGCTATTCAATACCTAAATTTCTCTGTTTCAGGATGTTGTATATACGAAATGACTGCTCTCAAGCCTGCATTTAAAGCTTTTGTAAGTCCCTACCTTGCCTTTTCTTTAGATGCCCATGCATGCAATTAGTTTATACGTTGTTTCAGCTTGATGGTCAAAAACTTAAAAACTACAACATAACGTCGTGTGTACCTTTCTGCTTTATAGTTACATATTTATTTGACATGCCTTGGGTGTTTATTTCCTATTATTACATTAGTAAACTTGGGATTGTTACTACCTGTTACTAGATGCTCATTGTGTAACATATATAATGTAGCCAAGTCTATCTGAGTACAATACTTAGACTACTATCTCTGTCCTAATAATCATGTAATCTCCATGAAAATTATGAGGGTCCGGTTTCATCATTTCTTGGCAGGACATGCAAGCTCTGATTAACAAGATCACAAAGTCAATAGTATCACCATTGCCCACAAAATATTCTGGCGCCTTGTAAGTTTGTTAACGTGTTATGTTATGTTTTTCACTCCATTTTGCCTGTCACCTTACCTGAATGGAGCATGCTTCTCTAAGTGTTACTTCCTTCATGCAGTAGGGGACTTATTAAGAGCATGCTGCGGAAAAGTCCAGAGCACAGACCAAGCGTATTTCCTCAATACTCTCTTTAGTCTTTACTAATCTATTATTATTTATGTCAATGTGAATTTGTTTTCTCTTATGTAAATATTCACTAAATGCCCTGTACAGGCTGCAGAACTGCTCAAACATCCTCAACTTCACTCTTATGTCCTTCAAGTCCAATTGAAATCTAGTCCTACTCGCAATATACTTCCTATCCATCAATCTCTGACTGACAAAGTTAAGAAGATGACATTTCCTGATGATATAGCTGATTCCGTGCGCAGAAGAATGGCCAGGAGAAACTCTTTGGGAAATGAGAGGATGGTAACATTTAGCAAACCATCTCCTGAGCGGAATTCTATTAGCTCTACTCGGAGCATCAGAGAATATACAACTACTCAGAGTGTCAAAGAGTTATCTATTGACAGCAGCCATGTTGAGGACGAGGTTACCAGTAAAGCCATCATAACAAAGACATCAAGCATCCTAAGGACTCCCAAAAGTACTCCAGCCAAAACATTCACAACTAGAAATCGGCTTGAACCTCCAAAAACATCTTATACCAGAACAAGCCGTGCTGAGGTATTTTTTCAAATTGAGCTTGTTCTATGTTTTTTATGCTATTGATAATACGGATAAACTTGTCCTCCATTTGCTTGCAAAGTGCCGTAGTTCTCAAGTATAGCATGCACATGCTCACTGCATACTACTTTGATGTTAATCTAAATAAGCTTATCGTTCAGTCAACCTTTAGTCTTCTAGTTATTAGTAAGTTGTTGCCATGATGCATTTGTTTGTCTCTATGTTTTTTTTTTTTTGGCTTTATCATGATTTTGCATTTGCATGACTTGCTACCTCTTTTGCTGTTCTCGTGTTGACACAAATGGTCCGATATCCATTGAGCTTCTGCCTTCTCCTTTACAGCCCCCCTCAAGAACACCTCTAAACAAAAGTGCTCGACCAGCTCGAAGAGTATCCCTCCCGCTGCCAACATATGAAACGCCCAACAAGCGCAACATCAGCATTCTGAACCGGCTGGAGTCCCCCGATGTCTCCGTGAATGCGCCTCGGATCGACAGAATTGCGGAATTCCCACTAGCTTCGTCCGAGGACCCCTTGCTCCCCATCCACAAGCTCTCTTCGGCTCATGGCGCGTGCTCCACACCTCCCTTCATCAACCGGTCGATCACCAAGGACAAATGCACAATCCAGGTACTGCGCACGGATGGGGACAACGGCAGCGACTCCTCAGGCCGCAACGCCACCGCCGCCTCAAGCCGAGGGTCCAACGACTCCAGGCAGCAGCGGTTCGACACCTCGTCGTTCCAGCAGCGTGCTGAGGCGCTGGAAGGGCTGCTGGAGTTCAGTGCGCAGCTGTTGCAGCAGGAGAGGTACGAAGAGCTGGGGATCTTGCTGAAGCCGTTCGGCCCCGAGAAAGCCTCTCCCAGGGAAACAGCCATCTGGCTGACAAAGAGCTTCAAGGAGACGGCATCCTAGCATCCTCTTGTCTAGGCATCCATCCCTGCAGCCTCCATTTTTGCAATGCGCGATATAGCTCAGCTAGTTGAAACGGTGTTAGGACTCAAGTTTAGCTGCTGCTGGGAGACAACACCATCAGATCTCAGTGTTGCCCGGCCCCTAACTTAAGGCCACTTATCCTAGTCCTAGCTAGTGTAGTGCCCCAGTTCAGTAGTAGTACAGATGTAAGTTGAACTCAGGATCTGGCAAGATCTTAAACCTTGTAATCATGTTGCACTCGCAATCATCTAGTACTAAAATGTAGGGTTGGAGATCCAGTTGGCAGTAGGCCAGGTGGGTGGGTGGGTCTCCAGGCCTATTTTTCTCGAACAAAAGGCTGAAGAATCCTATGCCAGGATCTCCTGATTCCAGCCTCCTCTAACCAGCCTACGCTTTCAAAAGACACTCTCACTCCAATCATAAGAAGAGAGAAATTTATTTATTTTATGTCACTCTGGCCGACCCAGTGCATGCATTGACAGTGGATCCATGCAAGGATCAAAATCCCGGCGGTTACCGGAAATCCCGGTGGGAATCGGGATCTAAAAAGCTGGCCAAAAATTTTCAAATTTAAATTTAAATTCAAAATCCCAGTGGTTACATCTCCAATTCAAATTTCAGTATTCGAATTTCAACCGGGCTTTTTTCCGGTTACCGGAAAACAGCCGCCGGAGGTATTTTCTCCGGTACCAGGATTTTGATCCTTGGATACATGTCACGGACCATGCACCTAGCCTTATGTATGCTTGATGTGTAGCTAAATGAAGCCATGTCTTGTGACCATCTCACAGCTAGCCTAGCAGCTACCAAACAGCGGTATCGTGGCCATGTGGTGATGCAGGGGGCCAGGAAAACCTTAGGCTTTGTACAGACCGAATCTAACCCCATGTGCCCTGCCTGTCGGCACCCTCCCCCGTATTGTCCCCTGTGTTGTGTGATGCATCTCCGGTGCCAGCAGGGAGGAGAAAGACAACGGATGCGTGGATCCTGGGAGACTGCAGGCATGGGGGCATGTCTTGGCTCCATGCAGGCGTTGCAGAGGCAGCGCCATGTAGTGAACAGTGCTCATGTCCTTAGCATCCCTGGGAGATTATTGTGGATTATGGGTGGTGGCTACTCTCCGGTGTTTTGAGTCCTGGGGTGGTGTTATCTTCACCGAGCAACCCTGGCATGCGCAAATAATGCATGTAAATAGGGTTGCTAGGATCTCGATCTGTATGGATCTTACAGCTTTGCGAGGCCATTCCGATCCTGATCCTAGATAGGATCTAATTTAATTTGGTAGAACAATGGTCATACGATGAGACCCTAGGGTCATGGTTCTGTCAAGTGTCAACACAGATTAAAACGATCCTGTCTAGGATCCTGGTTCTGACAACCACGACCAATAGATCCAAGTATGTATCATCAAGGATGGACTGCAAAACTATGAAAAGGATTGAAAAGTCTGGTTCAGATTGCTTTTCCATTGAACCATCCTAGGTTTTCAAACCCGAGTGGTTCCTCTATGCTTGTATACATGCTGAAAAATGGCATTTAGTAGCAATTGTTTGTCCATTCATTCTACAGTTCAGCCCTCCTTACAAAATTTGCGAGAGAAGGGTGCTACATTATTCTCTCTTGATAACTACTGGCGAAAGACCATTACTGTGATCAGTGCTATATGCATTCAAATGAGGACAACAAAAAATCCCATACCTTCCAATTGGACAGTATATACCAGCTGACCCCCAGATGGATCACACTATCGAGTAAGCACTGTTGGACTCGTTGTCAGGCTCTACTATTTGTCTTGGTTTCTGGTCATCAACAGCGTTCCTGGGTGATGACACGGTGGATGATGCCGAGGACGATGATGACGAGGACGATGCTGCCCTGCGCACCGGGCTCGACGGCATGTGTAGCCTCCGCAATTCGCTCATCGGGCTTTTCGGGCTCAGGAGCAGTGGGGGTGGATGTGGTTGTGGCTCTGGCTGTGGAGCTTCTGCAGCCTGAGCGTGGTGCTGTCCTTGTTGCTCGGTTGCGATTTTGTTTAGGAGGTTCTGCAATGTGGGCACTAGTTTTGCTGAAACAGAGAGAATCCCAGGAACCTGCAGAATAAGATCAACTCATTTTATCATCACTTTATCTCAGAACGGACAGAATTAACGCTAGGTAAGAACTGATCATTCTGTCTTCAGCTACTAATGCAGGGCACTAACTTAAAAGACATTGTCTTATTGTAATTTGCAAGCTACATGCACATGTGCAGTACTTATCCTGAAGTTTTGTTCTGAAGTTTCATCAGCATTTAGGACCAAGTGTTGTTCTGTTCTTCAAGAGAATGAAACATTTGGAAGAAAGAACCAATGATAGTATAAGTTTTTTGCTCTGATGGGATAAGCACATCACTCGTATCAGTATCACTGATCTAAATAAAACAGTTTGATGAAAATGTACATATTACGCAACTACATGTTTATGATACTGTCAAATGACAACTCATGCTACACTTCCATTCCATGCCATTCGTGCAGATTAGCCCTCCCTTTCTTTCAGTTATAATAGACCCATGTAAACGAGAAGTTCCTTCATACTGAGAACATTCATCTACTACGCAATGTGCTTTTGGTGCAAGTCGGATAGCTGGAGTGCTGGACCGATTGGCATTTGGGTGAATCTACATGGCAATATGGCATTTCAAATTTTTAATGATGGCAAGGAAGTTGAAGTTGTACTACACAGTAACAGTTAATGAACACAGAAAATAGCTTTCTACAGTTAGCAATCAAAATTTTGGCAAGGCGGTTCAATAGGTAATGCAGGTTTCTGGTCTCTGAAGTCTGCCCGTTCTGACACAACATCACCAGTTGTCAAGAGATGTACAGTGGTAGAATAATAGTTGAGATTTTGTAGTAATTATTTTCACAATTTAACATATTGCAATGAGAATAAAACTACAATTCTTAAGCTCAGCTTCGTATCAAGTGTTCAAAATCTTACCATGCCATTTTGGAATTCTCTGCTGATATCTAGCTGCACTGCTAAAGCTTTGGCCAGTAAATAACCCACAAATAGCAAGAGCAGAATAAGAATGGCACTATCATGTAATTATTTTCAGTGTGTATAAAGAACTGCTGCACATAGTGCAGCTAATGAGCCAAGTACCTCAGAAGCACCATGATCTCATTAAAACCGAGAACAGCAATAGCAACAATCGCCCAAGGAGGAGGCAGCCTACCATTACCACGCCTGTGAGCTTGCTGGGGATAGATGAAAAGTCAAGTCAAAGATACGAATATAAGACTATTTCACCCACTAGGAAAATATTACAGCATCATACGTGATCCAATTTACAGAAGGGAGCATTAAAATCTTCAAACTACACATTTCCCTAAATACGACTTTCTAGCGGCGTTCTAAAGGAATAAACAATGTGCTAGCAGAAAATCTCTGTTTGGTAAATATACAATCAGAGACCAAAGCTCTGGGGTATGAAATGCACACCTGTGTGGATACTGCTTGAGTAATGGTGAACTCAGTTTCTGCTTTGAACTGCTTCCACAGTGACTTGCACTGAGCTGGAGTAACGAGTGTATGCTTTGGAGGAACCTGTTTCAAGAGTTCCACAAAGTGATGGTTCATTGGCATATGCACTTTCATTAGTTGCTGCAGGAAGAACCAAAAAAAAAAACACAAACCTACCTCTTCCCAAGTAGTTGAAGCAAGTGGATCAGCAGAAGAAGCACTTGCACTCTTTGATGCAACAGAACCATCCAGAAGTGTTGAAGTGAGAATGTTTTCAATCCTATCTGGCTTCTCATCCCAGCGAATGACAGCCATTACAGACAGAAGTTTGAGAGCCTGCAACATAAAGTGTAAGCGCAACAACAACAAAAAAAGAGTGAGAATTTATTTGTCATGTGAGAAGGGCATAAGTCCTATACAGCAGATCGAGCATCCTTTGCTATTGCACGAACATCTTCCTTTCCTGTCCAGACTCTTGGAATTGAATCCTTGTCGTGACTAAACACCGCTGTGAACCTGGCAATAGCAGGAAACTTTGTCAGAAAGTTGTGAAATTGATTGATACAAGGAACAAGCAACAGAGAATTTTGACAACCTCTCCTTCATATGTATCAAAACTTTGCCAGCTTCTTCTTTAGCTTTATTTTCCACGATACTTTGGGCATAATCCCTTAGATTTGACACCATTACATCTGATAATGTGCTTTCCATTTCAAACCCAGAGAGGGTTTTCAGAAACATTGGCAGGACGACCTCCGTCTCACGTTTATAGAGGTTTCTTATTGATGCCCAGGTTGTTTGGCCTGCAGCATCAAAAAGAGACTCCACAGGCTCAACGAGTGCTTTTCTTAGTTTCTCCTGCATGTACACAAAACTTAAATTATCACCATATGGTAACCAATGCCGTAGTATATGCCAAAAGAAATCCAGAAGAGAAATTATGTCTTCAGAAACTAATGAAAATGCTTTCTTTAAGCTTGCCATACTTAACCTTAGCATGGTTTGTCAGTTCTGATAGCTTGCCTTCACGAATTGAAAGTGCATGGTCTTCAATATCGCGCCGAACTTTCTCTAGTACTTTAGAGTAGTCCCAGTCCGCCTGCTTGATTACAGCATCTAGAATAGAAAGACTTATCAGACTGCAGTATCACTTTAAATTATTGGTACACCAAAAGAAACGGTTGGACCTAATGCTCTTTAGACAACGTAGGAAGTTCAAGTTGCTATTCTTTGTAGGACATTATACAACTTCAATTAAAGTATTCAAGACTATTACATCCTTCAATGATCATATAGACACAATATCCCTGGAATAAATTTTATCATCCCCGTCTCCTGGGCATTTACAATAATTAAACAAGCTATCAATAATGAGCAATGGAAGAATTTTACCTGCACACCCTTGATCAAATTCGTTGAGAGAGGATTCAGTAGTCTCTTGAACAGATGCTGCGAAACCTTTTCCACTCTCCAAAGAAACATTAAGGTCAGTTTTAAATTTTTCAAGAGCCTTTGTGCGCAGATGATTCAACATTTTCTGGAAAGCAGGTTGGACAAGCTGGGAAAAAATTGGGACAAAATTAGCAACAGAACAGAAAAATATGTAGAAAGAAATGGTGCATGCCAACAATATCAATATTATTTATGTGTAATAAAGAATTTTGGCATCTTCTCTTTAACACCTGATGAACTCTTCAGAGTAGCACAATGGTTACAGCAATTTTATTCACAAGGAGATACTATTCTTTGGTGAGAAAAAGAATATTGATGTACAAGAGAGTCTTACATTAAGTATTCTAGATTCCAGCTGTTGTCGTTTTGCTGTCCTAACAGCTTCATCAAAATAGACAGCTTCTTTGTCATACCTAGAAAAATAATGATTCACATCTCAGTTTTATTCATGAATGGAAGTTTACAGTCATCACTAAATATTGGATTCACTAGAACCAAAACAAAGAAGTAAGGTTAGCAACTTCTAGCTTCAATGCATGTACTTCGGTCACAGAAAAAAGAAGCACATCAGTCTTTGTGAATGCCAAATTAAGAAAGCATAGCAACAAATTATTATTAAGTCTTTGGTAAATATCACAGTGCAGGTCTGTTCTCTGTTAAATATTTGAGCAGGTGTTGGAAATTTTAGAAATTTACTATATGAAGTACATGTCTATTAGTCTATTAGTAGATGTACAGAACATAAAAGGCATATATATGACAATGTTTATATTACAGTACTAATAGCTTGCAAAGTTGCAAGCACTAGGAATCACGTTGAACAAACCACCAGTGTGTCAATGTCTCAAGGACTCAAACCACTCAAGGGCTTACTCTTGCATGTGAACGTTCACAATATAGTCAAGTTTTTTCCCAAAGCCGGGTACTGGACCTGACTGGATAGCATTATCCAAATCCACCCATTCCTAAAGAAGATTGCAACCATATTAGTGCACTCCAAACCTCTACAAAGGTTAAAGGATCTTTAAGTGGTAAGTTCTTACTGCATCCGACATTAGGCAACCAAACTTCTCGTTTGCAATTTCATCACACCGAACTGTAGCAACCATTACCTTGCATGATGAAACAAATGAAAATAAATCATCAACCAACAAGTTCGAGTTGTTGCTTCAACTAAATTGTTAATGCTACTTTACCTAAGCATAACATCTAGGTTTGTGCACGCAACTAACTATTTTAACTGATAGTATTTGAGATGCTTCGTGTCAATTGTTGATTTCGTGTTGCATTTAGGATAATTAGCAAGATAATCACTTTTTGAAAGGAATATTAAAAAAGTTTGAGAAAACATTGTATCGACAGGATTAGCATTATGTAGGTCTAGGCACAAGGCACTGCCATTCCATCTCTTTGCCAGAAAATTCTATGACTGTAAACAACAATTTTTCAGAGGATGCCTTTTAAAAAAATAAGTTTTAGAGGATTGGTGTGGCATTACTCTTTCCATGCAGAATGTGGATTTTAATGTGCACAACAACATTATGTACCATAAATCCTTAATGATTCAAAAATCCAGCATAGGTCTTAGTGCATAGCAGGAAAAAGAAGTGTACCTTGTGAGCAGGAAGATCAAGGTCCCTGTTCTCTCGGATAACTTTCCAAATCTGTCGTGAACTAAACAAAAAACCTGAAGCAGGAACTACTCCTCTCCTATCACCTGCAAGACCTCCTGGTGCAATTGAATTTGCAAATCTCTGCCTAAGTTGTTGAACCTGGTCGAGGTAAAAGTAAGGTGCTTGAAAAATAATGTATTTAGTTTTCCCTTTTTTATTTGGAAATTTTCAGTTGTAGTTCTATACAGAAATTTTCTTTACAGAACAAGTTTCAAGTGGTTTTTGAAGTACCTGTTCTCTGAATTGCTCTTCTTTTTCTTCAAAACTAGGCAATGCAGTGACTTCCACCTTCATATGGACAAATAATTTTATAATAAAAAATCTTAAATATTTTTCAAGATTGTGTAACAAAATAGAAAGCTCACATTAAAAAATTCACTGAGAGGGGTGTCCTTGTGTGCCTCTGGCTTAGCAACCGAATTCCATATCTGATCAAATCTGTGACAAAATTAGAACTAGAGAAAGGTAACAAACTAGTAAACAAAGATGAAACCAAAAGAGGATGCCAGCACCTTTTGAATATCCTCCCTTAGAACTGGTTCTAGATGTTCAAGCGGAGTCTACATGAAAACAATAATGTGTCTGAGATTTGTCCAAGTAAATGGTGCAAAGATTATATTTCCAATAGCTTGCATAAAAACATAATAGTAAATATATTCAAGAAAGGAAGAAAACAAAGAGAGGCAAACCCTGGTTTTATCACGTATAACAAATAATAGTGTTGTCTTCCGAGGACTGAACAAACGCATCATGACCTACATAAACAGTTGTCCAAATGTTACAAATACATCAGGGCTATATATCCCATCTGCATGTAAGGGTATACCTGAAAGAACAGAAAGGTTACACCTCGGTACCTGAAATACTGTCTTTAGGAGTGGTTTATTAGCAGCTTGCTCCCGACCGATATCATGGCACCACCTATAGGCATACACGATGAGGTGACAAGAAAAAGGCAGTAAGTAAGTGCACGAACTAAGGCTTAAACCAATAAGGCCATCAGAGGAAGTTATCATAATTCATAATATCAAAATATTAGCTCAGTAACATATAGTTGGATCGTAGAGAATGACTCACATGTTAATCAGAACTATATCTGAAATTGCAAGAGCAAATAACGCACTTTGCTTCTCAAATGCAGTGTCATCCTAAAATGAGGCAAAAATACAGATGTGTCAGATAAGGATGTGTACCCACTAACCTCCTTACAGCAATATGTCTAATAACCCAGACTCATCCACATGCCATGCTCAAGTTGCTTCAACTCATGTAAGGGCACCTTTTAAAACATAAGTACTAAGAAAGCAGGTTAAGTTCATTTTTTATCATTGGAGGATCAACAGCGTTTACATTTCTTACTTGAAGACAGGGAAGTCAAAAGAAATAACAATGCAATGTTCAAGCAATATTTGTAAACTAAAATTTGCAAGCTTGAGCTGTTCAGAGATAATGCATCACCGCAGGAGGAAAGGAAGTACTAAGTAATGCTAACTGAGCCTGACTGTATGTATTTCAGGTAACATAGCACACACAAGACAAACAAAAACAGTCTTATGTTATTATCAAGTATCATTTCTTAAACTTGTCCTGTTCCATGATCCAAGTTCAAAACTTTCTGGGCAGGGCACTAAAACTCTAAGAAAGAACAAAAAAAAATTATATAGTTATATATTTCTTATCTGAGCTAGGTCTAACTGCCAGCGTTTGGTGATTGTTATGTGAAACCATATCAGATAACCAGCAATTGTAGTTACCAAGTCTACAAAGTACAAACTTCCAACAACTCTCTACCATTGCACATTGCTACTCCAAAAGTTTTGCTAACAGATATTGAACAGGCAAATTGAATTGTGTAAGGAAGCATACCTCTCCTCTTTCTCTTCCATCAGTACCCTCCAAATCCAATACAACAGTACAAGGCTCAACACCAACACAGCGTGCTATCCAGATGCCTTTGGTAGTTTGGCTCCTAACAACAGAAATAAAACATAATGTATATTACATTTGAGAGCTGCAATTTCATGGTAAGAGAAGGGGAAAGCAACCAAGTGGACATGCAAAGTGGCAAGCAAAGAAAGAGATAGTTGCTCAATTATTTAGTCACAAGTAAATAAAATAAACAACATGATGCACAAATTTATAATCATGTGGGGGAAAGAAATATGGTATATACCTTCCCCTAAATGCATCCATCTCCCTAAAATTAGTTCAAGAGTTGGTTCAACAAGGTACTCTTTCCTGCTCAAAATAAAAGTATGATGAAAATAAATCCCAACTAAATTATAAAGTATATACAGTCTATTTGTAGAAAAGGGCAGAAAGCTATCCCACATATCAGCCAAGACATGTTTTAAGTTCAGTGTCAGGCTATCAGCCAAATGCTGAAAATAACATTGTATAGTTTAATATTAGAAAAGACAAACAGGTAACCTCCAAGAAAAGAGGGCATGCATATTTGTCATTATTCATTAATCACAAAATACATCTGTGCATTTGGGAAAATCAGATGCTATGGGAAAACATTGTCCTACATTTGCTTGAGATCTATCATTCATGCCAACAAGTTCAGGACTTCAAAAAAGATATGCACAAGCGCTCTACTTTAAAATACACTCATGTTAGCCAATTAAGGTCGCAAACTACCCACATTTATCAAAATAACGCTGGACAACGCTAATTGGAAAACCATGGTGGATCACAAATCGAAGGCGCTAGCAATGCCACCATAACTTCATAGAAACAGCAATGTCACACGCTAGCAATGCAGAATTCTACCGATGCACTATGAAAGCAAACAAGCGATCATCCAGCATATAAGAGGATAACCCATCTATGCAACCCTTTCATAAAAGCTTATTAGCAGTGTTGACAACGTACGTTCTCACTCGCCACTCAGAATATATGTACGCAGCATTTGGCACCCTCTCATTATGTGCCTAGTGCTGACCACAAGCAATCTTGTGCAAGCATGCATGTACAAACCAAAAGGTGACAACAAACTCAATGATTCGGTTGCACGATACTACTGCAAATCAACAGAATGGCATGTTAACTAACGCAATTAAACCCCTCGTCCGAGTAGTAACACAGGCGCGCGCACGTACGCGCTTCATATACTCCTGATCTAACAGAGGCACCAACGATATATGGCCATAATTAACCCGATCAACCAAATGCATGCGCGATCACCAACGCAATTCTAGAGAGGAGTATCAAATTAATGTACTCCATTGTTGATTAGCAATGGAACCGCGCGCGCCGCGCTACTGATGTCAAGCGGAATTTACGGGAGTTGAAATCCAAACATTTGATCAAATAGGTGGCCAGCGCCGCGCATGGGTCGAATCGGGCACGGGATCGAACCAACCGATTCAATCGATGGATCGGCACACGTAATTACGTACCGCTGCTCTGGGGCCCCATGATGGAGACGACGGCGTAGGAGAGGCCGCATCCGGCGACGCCCGCGGCCGCCATGAACCGCTCCGCCGCGTCGCCCGCGAACTCACCGTCGCCGTCGATCAGCTGCACCGCCTCAGCCGCCGCGTCCTCCTCCATCTCCGATCCAACTCGCCGTACGTGCGCGCGCGCGGATAGGGCTCGTGGCTTGGTGGAGAACGGATGGGAGGCGACGATGACAGCGGTGGCTCCTCACTCCGCCCGCGCTTCGCTTCTCCGGCCTCTCGGGTTTCGCGGAGCACGATACGCGAGGCCCCCTCCTCTTTGCATATATACCCCTACCCGCCACGACTCGGGATTTTTCCGCCTTACTACACAGTAACAGTTAATGAACACAGAAAATAGCTTTGTACAGTTAGCAATCAAAATTTTGGCAAGGCGGTTCAATAGGTAATGCAGGTTTCTGGTCTCTGAAGTCTGCCCGTTCTGACGCAACATCACCAGTTGTCAAGAGATGTACAGTAGTAGAATAATAGTTGAGATTTTGTAGTAATTATTTTCACAATTTAACATATTGCAATGAGAATAAAACTACAATTCTTAAGCTCAGCTTCGTATCAAGTGTTCAAAATCTTACCATGCCATTTTGGAATTCTCTGCTGATATCTAGCTGCACTGCTAAAGCTTTGGCCAGTAAATAACCCACAAATAGCAAGAACAGATATATGGGATTCCTGATGAGCAGAACAAGAATGGCACTGTCATGTAATTATTTTCAGTGTGTATAAAGAACTGCTGCACTTAGTGCAGCTAATGAGCCAAGTACCTCAGAAGCACCATGATCTCATTAAAACCGAGAACAGCGATAGCAACAATCGCCCAAGGAGGAGGCAGCCTACCATTACCACGCCTGTGAGCTTGCTGGGGATAGATGAAAAGTCAAGTCAAAGATACGAATATAAGACTATTTCACCCACTAGGAAAATATTACAGCATCATACGTGATCCAATTTACAGAAGGGAGCATTAAAATCTTCAAACTACACATTTCCCTAAATACGACTTTCTAGCGGCGTTCTAAAGGAATAAACAATGTGCTAGCAGAAAATCTCTGTTTGGTAAATATACAATCAGAGACCAAAGCTCTGGGGTATGAAATGCACACCTGTGTGGATACTGCTTGAGTAATGGTGAACTCAGTTTCTGCTTTGAACTGCTTCCACAGTGACTTGCACTGAGCTGGAGTAACGAGTGTATGCTTTGGAGGAACCTGTTTCAAGAGTTCCACAAAGTGATGGTTCATTGGCATATGCACTTTCATTAGTTGCTGCAGGAAGAACCAAAAAAAAAAACACAAACCTACCTCTTCCCAAGTAGTTGAAGCAAGTGGATCAGCAGAAGAAGCACTTGCACTCTTTGATGCAACAGAACCATCCAGAAGTGTTGAAGTGAGAATGTTTTCAATCCTATCTGGCTTCTCATCCCAGCGAATGACAGCCATTACAGACAGAAGTTTGAGAGCCTGCAACATAAAGTGTAAGCGCAACAACAACAAAAAAAGAGTGAGAATTTATTTGTCATGTGAGAAGGGCATAAGTCCTATACAGCAGATCGAGCATCCTTTGCTATTGCACTAACATCTTCCTTTCCTGTCCAGACTCTTGGAATTGAATCCTTGTCGTGACTAAACACCGCTGTGAACCTGGCAATAGCAGGAAACTTTGTCAGAAAGTTGTGAAATTGATTGATACAAGGAACAAGCAACAGAGAATTTTGACAACCTCTCCTTCATATGTATCAAAACTTTGCCAGCTTCTTCTTTAGCTTTATTTTCCACGATACTTTGGGCATAATCCCTTAGATTTGACACCATTACATCTGATAATGTGCTTTCCATTTCAAACCCAGAGAGGGTTTTCAGAAACATTGGCAGGACGACCTCCGTCTCACGTTTATAGAGGTTTCTTATTGATGCCCAGGTTGTTTGGCCTGCAGCATCAAAAAGAGACTCCACAGGCTCAACGAGTGCTTTTCTTAGTTTCTCCTGCATGTACACAAAACTTAAATTATCACCATATGGTAACCAATGCCGTAGTATATGCCAAAAGAAATCCAGAAGAGAAATTATGTCTTCAGAAACTAATGAAAATGCTTTCTTTAAACTTGCCATACTTAACCTTAGCATGGTTTGTCAGTTCTGATAGCTTGCCTTCACGAATTGAAAGTGCATGGTCTTCAATATCGCACCGAACTTTCTCTAGTACTTTAGAGTAGTCCCAGTCCGCCTGCTTGATTACAGCATCTAGAATAGAAAGACTTATCAGACTGCAGTATCACTTTAAATTATTGGTACACCAAAAGAAACGGTTGGACCTAATGCTCTTTAGACAACGTAGGAAGTTCAAGTTGCTATTCTTTGTAGGACATTATACAACTTCAATTAAAGTATTCAAGACTATTACATCCTTCAATGATCATATAGACACAATATCCCTGGAATAAATTTTATCATCCCCGTCTCCCTGGGCATTTACAATAATTAAACAAGCTATCAATAATGAGCAATGGAAGAATTTTACCTGCACACCCTTGATCAAATTCGTTGAGAGAGGATTCAGTAGTCTCTTGAACAGATGCTGCGAAACCTTTTCCACTCTCCAAAGAAACATTAAGGTCAGTTTTAAATTTTTCAAGAGCCTTTGTGCGCAGATGATTCAACATTTTCTGGAAAGCAGGTTGGACAAGCTGGGAAAAAATTGGGACAAAATTAGCAACAGAACAGAAAATATGTAGAAAGAAATGGTGCATGCCAACAATATCAATATTATTTATGTGTAATAAAGAATTTTGGCATCTTCTCTTTAACACCTGATGAACTCTTCAGAGTAGCACAATGGTTACAGCAATTTTATTCACAAGGAGATACTATTCTTTGGTGAGAAAAGAATATTGATGTACAAGAGAGTCTTACATTAAGTATTCTAGATTCCAGCTGTTGTCGTTTTGCTGTCCTAACAGCTTCATCAAAATAGACAGCTTCTTTGTCATACCTAGAAAAATAATGATTCACATCTCAGTTTTATTCATGAATGGAAGTTTACAGTCATCACTAAATATTGGATTCACTAGAACCAAAACAAAGAAGTAAGGTTAGCAACTTCTAGCTTCAATGCATGTACTTCGGTCACAGAAAAAAGAAGCACATCAGTCTTTGTGAATGCCAAATTAAGAAAGCATAGCAACAAATTATTATTAAGTCTTTGGTAAATATCACAGTGCAGGTCTGTTCTCTGTTAAATATTTGAGCAGGTGTTGGAAATTTTAGAAATTTACTATATGAAGTACATGTCTATTAGTCTATTAGTAGATGTACAGAACATAAAAGGCATATATATGACAATGTTTATATTACAGTACTAATAGCTTGCAAAGTTGCAAGCACTAGGAATCACGTTGAACAAACCACCAGTGTGTCAATGTCTCAAGGACTCAAACCACTCAAGGGCTTACTCTTGCATGTGAACGTTCACAATATAGTCAAGTTTTTCCCAAAGCCGGTACTGGACCTGACTGGATAGCATTATCCAAATCCACCCATTCCTAAAGAAGATTGCAACCATATTAGTGCACTCCAAACCTCTACAAAGGTTAAAGGATCTTTAAGTGGTAAGTTCTTACTGCATCCGACATTAGGCAACCAAACTTCTCGTTTGCAATTTCATCACACCGAACTGTAGCAACCATTACCTTGCATGATGAAACAAATGAAAATAAATCATCAACCAACAAGTTCGAGTTGTTGCTTCAACTAAATTGTTAATGCTACTTTACCTAAGCATAACATCTAGGTTTGTGCACGCAACTAACTATTTTAACTGATAGTATTTGAGATGCTTCGTGTCAATTGTTGATTTCGTGTTGCATTTAGGATAATTAGCAAGATAATCACTTTTGAAAGGAATATTAAAAAGTTTGAGAAAACATTGTATCGACAGGATTAGCATTATGTAGGTCTAGGCACAAGGCACTGCCATTCCATCTCTTTGCCAGAAAATTCTATGACTGTAAACAACAATTTTTCAGAGGATGCCTTTTAAAAATAAGTTTTAGAGGATTGGTGTGGCATTACTCTTTCCATGCAGAATGTGGATTTTAATGTGCACAACAACATTATGTACCATAAATCCTTAATGATTCAAAAATCCAGCATAGGTCTTAGTGCATAGCAGGAAAAGAAGTGTACCTTGTGAGCAGGAAGATCAAGGTCCCTGTTCTCTCGGATAACTTTCCAAATCTGTCGTGAACTAAACAAAAAACCTGAAGCAGGAACTACTCCTCTCCTATCACCTGCAAGACCTCCTGGTGCAATTGAATTTGCAAATCTCTGCCTAAGTTGTTGAACCTGGTCGAGGTAAAAGTAAGGTGCTTGAAAAATAATGTATTTAGTTTTCCCTTTTTTATTTGGAAATTTTCAGTTGTAGTTCTATACAGAAATTTTCTTTACAGAACAAGTTTCAAGTGGTTTTTGAAGTACCTGTTCTCTGAATTGCTCTTCTTTTTCTTCAAAACTAGGCAATGCAGTGACTTCCACCTTCATATGGACAAATAATTTTATAATAAAAAATCTTAAATATTTTTCAAGATTGTGTAACAAAATAGAAAGCTCACATTAAAAAATTCACTGAGAGGGGTGTCCTTGTGTGCCTCTGGCTTAGCAACCGAATTCCATATCTGATCAAATCTGTGACAAAATTAGAACTAGAGAAAGGTAACAAACTAGTAAACAAAGATGAAACCAAAAGAGGATGCCAGCACCTTTTGAATATCCTCCTTAGAACTGGTTCTAGATGTTCAGCGAGTCTACATGAAAACAATAATGTGTCTGAGATTTGTCCAAGTAAATGGTGCAAAGATTATATTTCCAATAGCTTGCATAAAAACATAATAGTAAATATATTCAAGAAAGGAAGAAAACAAAGAGAGGCAAACCCTGGTTTTATCACGTATAACAAATAATAGTGTTGTCTTCCGAGGACTGAACAAACGCATCATGACCTACATAAACAGTTGTCCAAATGTTACAAATACATCAGGGCTATATATCCCATCTGCATGTAAGGGTATACCTGAAAGAACAGAAAGGTTACACCTCGGTACCTGAAATACTGTCTTTAGGAGTGGTTTATTAGCAGCTTGCTCCCGACCGATATCATGGCACCACCTATAGGCATACACGATGAGGTGACAAGAAAAAGGCAGTAAGTAAGTGCACGAACTAAGGCTTAAACCAATAAGGCCATCAGAGGAAGTTATCATAATTCATAATATCAAAATATTAGCTCAGTAACATATAGTTGGATCGTAGAGAATGACTCACATGTTAATCAGAACTATATCTGAAATTGCAAGAGCAAATAACGCACTTTGCTTCTCAAATGCAGTGTCATCCTAAAATGAGGCAAAAATACAGATGTGTCAGATAAGGATGTGTACCCACTAACCTCCTTACAGCAATATGTCTAATAACCCAGACTCATCCACATGCCATGCTCAAGTTGCTTCAACTCATGTAAGGGCACCTTTTAAAACATAAGTACTAAGAAAGCAGGTTAAGTTCATTTTTTATCATTGGAGGATCAACAGCGTTTACATTTCTTACTTGAAGACAGGGAAGTCAAAAGAAATAACAATGCAATGTTCAAGCAATATTTGTAAACTAAAATTTGCAAGCTTGAGCTGTTCAGAGATAATGCATCACCGCAGGAGGAAAGGAAGTACTAAGTAATGCTAACTGAGCCTGACTGTATGTATTTCAGGTAACATAGCACACACAAGACAAACAAAAACAGTCTTATGTTATTATCAAGTATCATTTCTTAAACTTGTCCTGTTCCATGATCCAAGTTCAAAACTTTCTGGGCAGGGCACTAAAACTCTAAGAAAGAACAAAAAAAAATTATATAGTTATATATTTCTTATCTGAGCTAGGTCTAACTGCCAGCGTTTGGTGATTGTTATGTGAAACCATATCAGATAACCAGCAATTGTAGTTACCAAGTCTACAAAGTACAAACTTCCAACAACTCTCTACCATTGCACATTGCTACTCCAAAAGTTTTGCTAACAGATATTGAACAGGCAAATTGAATTGTGTAAGGAAGCATACCTCTCCTCTTTCTCTTCCATCAGTACCCTCCAAATCCAATACAACAGTACAAGGCTCAACACCAACACAGCGTGCTATCCAGATGCCTTTGGTAGTTTGGCTCCTAACAACAGAAATAAAACATAATGTATATTACATTTGAGAGCTGCAATTTCATGGTAAGAGAAGGGGAAAGCAACCAAGTGGACATGCAAAGTGGCAAGCAAAGAAAGAGATAGTTGCTCAATTATTTAGTCACAAGTAAATAAAATAAACAACATGATGCACAAATTTATAATCATGTGGGGGAAAGA
This sequence comes from Ampelocalamus luodianensis, assembly GCA_036346255.1. NCBI lineage: Eukaryota > Viridiplantae > Streptophyta > Magnoliopsida > Poales > Poaceae > Ampelocalamus > Ampelocalamus luodianensis. The sequence continues at coordinate 43,069,551 of CM070640.1, read as the reverse complement.
AATATGGTATATACCTTCCCCTAAATGCATCCATCTCCCTAAAATTAGTTCCGAAGAGTTGGTTCAACAAGGTACTCTTTCCTGCTCAAAATAAAAAGTATGATGAAAATAAATCCCAACTAAATTATAAAGTATATACAGTCTATTTGTAGAAAAGGGCAGAAAGCTATCCCACATATCAGCCAAGACATGTTTTAAGTTCAGTGTCAGGCTATCAGCCAAATGCTGAAAATAACATTGTATAGTTTAATATTAGAAAAGACAAACAGGTAACCTCCAAGAAAAGAGGGCATGCATATTTGTCATTATTCATTAATCACAAAATACATCTGTGCATTTGGGAAAATCAGATGCTATGGGAAAACATTGTCCTACATTTGCTTGAGATCTATCATTCATGCCAACAAGTTCAGGACTTCAAAAAAGATATGCACAAGCGCTCTACTTTAAAATACACTCATGTTAGCCAATTAAGGTCGCAAACTACCCACATTTATCAAAATAACGCTGGACAACGCTAATTGGAAAACCATGGTGGATCACAAATGCGAAAGGCGCTAGCAATGCCACCATAACTTCATAGAAACAGCAATGTCACACGCTAGCAATGCAGAATTCTACCGATGCACTATGAAAGCAAACAAGCGATCATCCAGCATATAAGAGGATAACCCATCTATGCAACCCTTTCATAAAAGCTTATTAGCAGTGTTGACAACGTACGTTCTCACTCGCCACTCAGAATATATGTACGCAGCATTTGGCACCCTCTCATTATGTGCCTAGTGCTGACCACAAGCAATCTTGTGCAAGCATGCATGTACAAACCAAAAGGTGACAACAAACTCAATGATTCGGTTGCACGATACTACTGCAAATCAACAGAATGGCATGTTAACTAACGCAATTAAACCCCTCGTCCGAGTAGTAACACAGGCGCGCGCACGTACGCGCTTCATATACTCCTGATCTAACAGAGGCACCAACGATATATGGCCATAATTAACCCGATCAACCAAATGCATGCGCGATCACCAACGCAATTCTAGAGAGGGGGAGTATCAAATTAATGTACTCCATTGTTGATTAGCAATGGAACCGCGCGCGCCGCGCTACTGATGTCAAGCGGAATTTACGGGAGTTGAAATCCAAACATTTGATCAAATAGGTGGCCAGCGCCGCGCATGGGTCGAATCGGGCACGGGATCGAACCAACCGATTCAATCGATGGATCGGCACACGTAATTACGTACCGCTGCTCTGGGGCCCCATGATGGAGACGACGGCGTAGGAGAGGCCGCATCCGGCGACGCCCGCGGCCGCCATGAACCGCTCCGCCGCGTCGCCCGCGAACTCACCGTCGCCGTCGATCAGCTGCACCGCCTCAGCCGCCGCGTCCTCCTCCATCTCCGATCCAACTCGCCGTACGTGCGCGCGCGCGGATAGGGCTCGTGGCTTGGTGGAGAACGGATGGGAGGCGACGATGACAGCGGTGGCTCCTCACTCCGCCCGCGCTTCGCTTCTCCGGCCTCTCGGGTTTCGCGGAGCACGATACGCGAGGCCCCCCTCCTCTTTTGCATATATACCCCCCTACCCGCCACGACTCGGGATTTTTCCGCCTTTACCCCCGGTAAAACCCGGAATTAAATTTGAAGTCCGCCTTTTTTGAATTGTTGCATGGATTACGTACTGTTCAAATCCGCTTTCACTATGGGTTACGTGCACAGGAGCAAAATCACGCCTTCGTTGCTACTTTGACGAAGAAGATTGCGCCACAAACACAGGTCATGTTTGGTTCGAGGCCTGAGAGCTGTGTCTGAGAAGCAAATAATTTTTGACTGGACAGGCAAACCTGAAGATGTAGTGTTTGGTTGGTAATACGTGTCTAGAGATAGAAATGAGAGAAAGAACTAAAGGGTAGCTGCCTGGCTCAGGCGTCCATTTTCAGCGCCTGGCTGCCAGGCCTTTGAAGGATCTAGACCCGCTGTTATGTGTTAATAGAGTATTTGGTGATTAATGACAAATGTACTTGTGAGACTAACACTCTTATTATTGTATCATGTTTAGTCTCAGCTTAGATATAAAAGTAAAAATCCAAACATGTACATATTGATTAATAACAAATGTACTTGTGAGACTAACACTTTTATTATTATGTTTAGTCTCAGCTTGGATATAAAAGCAAAAAATCCAAACAGGTACATATTGATTAATGACAAATCTATGTGTGAAGCTAACAATTCTATTGATTACATATTGTTTAGTCTCAGCTTGCATACAAAAGAAAAAACAGGTATGTTCATAATGATAAATCTATTTGTGGGACTAACTCCTCTATTGTTGTATCATGTTTAGTCTCAGTTGGATCTAAAGATCAAAGAGGTATACAATTCTGCATCATATTCTTATTATATCTTGTTGCATTTCTCAGATCCAAAATATAGGTTGAATTCCACCAAGGATCTAACTTGAATATGTGCATATGTTCCTACTACACAAACGTGTATGCACACATCTAGGGGGAGCTCAAACTATGTTTTGTAGTTTCATTAGTATTGATCCATATTCTCTTTCAACACATATTAAAGATCTTTACTTTGAAACATATCCTTGAATATATTTAACTTGTGTAGTTAATATATTCATGTGAGTATATACAACTTGTGTAGTTCGTATACACTCATATTGAGTATATATAACTTGTGTAGTTCTTATATACTCATACCAATTTACATTCAATTACTTGCAATTGAAGTGGTTATCATTGATTACCAAAAAGGGAGAGATTGTGGTATCTTATCCAAACCATTATGAGCTAATGGTATGTTGTTGTAATTAATGATAATCATATTGTGGAACTAACTATTTTTCTTGAGCTAGATGTGTAGGTTGAGTTCCATGTGGTTGAAGACTTTGGATGATATCATGTGTTGATAGTCATCAAGTCAAGACTCGGGATAAAGAGAAATCATCATTAGTTGATACATGTCAAGTTCAAGAAGAAGATGATCATGAGTTGATCATCAAGTCAAAGAAAAGGACTATCATGCGTTGATGGAAAGTAAGTTGAATATTGCATCATAAGTTGATGCATATCAAGACTTAAGATAAATGATGTCATCATGAGTCGATGAGTATCAAGTCAAGATCTCAAAGCAAAGGAAATCATCATGGGTTGATGATTGTCAAGTCAAGAACCCGGACTTGAACCAAGGCAAAGGTATGACTAGCTCGGGCTAAGGATGTGTTCCTAGTTTTTTACCGGTCTTGGTGCTTAGTTGAAGACCGGATTGCTAGTATAGGTTGTCGTACTATTAAGAGGGGTCTTAACTAGTAGCTTGAGTTAGTCATGTGTTGATAGCTCATTGTGTTTGCTCTAGCTTTCATTAACATGTTGCCTATATTTGTGAATATATTTTGCAAATGATCTAGGCTCATGGTCAATCCTTGTAGCATGTGACTTTAGTTTGCAAATGTGTTTTGCAAATGGCTCAAGTCCATGTACCTTAATCCTTGTAACATGTGACTTTAGTTTGTAAATATGTTTTGCAAATGGCTCAAGTCCATATACCTTAATCCTTGTAGTGTGATTCTTCAAGTGTGCAAATGTGTTTTGCAACTTATTGAGAATCTCACCTTAACCCTAGTTTGCATCGCTTGTCAATTGTGCAAATGTGTTTTGCAAATTGAGTTAAAGTGGAGTGCAATTTGTAGCCATGATTTTAAAAGTATGCAAATGTGTTTTGCAACTTGTTGAGAATTTTGGTTTCATGCCTTGTGTGCATCTGGCATCAATTTGCAAATGTGTTTTTGCAATTGAGTTGTCCTTTGAAAGCCAGCTTGTGCTGTTTTTCAGAAACATCGGTGATATCGATGTTGTTTAGGCCGAACTACCGCTTGTGCGGTCGTACCGCTATTCCGTGGCGGAACTACCGGTGCCTTTGTGGCGGAACTACTGTTTAGCAGTAGCACCGGTGTTCTTTTGAGAGGAACTACCGTACTTTGGTTATACCTGCCTTTGTAGCGGTACATGTTTTCCAGAGAGGCATTTGTTGCTCTCGTGGAAGCGCAGTAGTACCGGCGCTGTGTGCGCGGTAGTACCGCACCTCGGATGTACCGATTTCTGTGCGGTATGGAATTTCCAGTAGCATTGCATTTTGAACTTGGTTTGCTCCAAGGTGGCGCGGTAGTACCGGCGCTTTATGCGTGGTATGACCGGCTCGCGGAACTACCATTCATATGGTGGCGGTACGTAAATTCCAGAACGTATGGTTTTTAGTCCTTAGCCGCGATTTTGAGCATGTGTTGCTCTCTCGATATTGCGGTAGTACCGCAATGTGTTGTGCGGAACCACCGATTATCGGAACTACCGCGTATTAGTTGGCGGTAGTACCGTACCTCTTTTCAACGGCTAGTTTTATATCCGTTACTGTGCTGATTCTTTTCTTCCAACGGCTAGCCTGTGTGTATATACTATATATATACCCACCTTGGCTGTATAGGGAAGATGAGCTGATGCTAATATTCTTTCTCCAGAACTAAGAGTAAGCTTTCTCTAGCATTTGTGCATGTGTTGCACGTAGTGTGGCTAGAGAGCAAATCCTAAGTGCATGTGTTGCCTTAGGTAGTGGATTGTGTATCCACTTGAGCTTAGACACTTGATTGGTTCAAGTGGAAGTTGTAGACTTGTTACTCTTGGTGTTTGTCGACACCTAGATGGCGTGGTGGCGTCGTGGTCTGGTAATCTTCTCAAGTAAAGCTTGTGAGAAAGCCCGGTGTTTGTAAGTGGCTTGGTGCTCGCCATCTCCGGAGTGGAGTAAGAACAACCTTAGTAGAGCGAGGTGTTAATACCTCGGAGGAAGGCTTAATTCGTGGAGCCGGCCCAATTGGTTTGGGTTTCCATTAACGTGGATTAGGGGAGACCGGCAAGTCTCCGAACACCACGGTAAAACATCATCGTGTCTTTTGTGGTTTGCATTCTATTGCTTTACATTGTGCAATTTATATTTCTTGTATTAAATTGCATATTCATTGTGTATGAATGCTTGCCATACTTTGTGCTATTTACATTGCTTATTTTGAACAGATTACAAGTCTTTGCTTAATTGCAATATTCATCTTTTGACTTGTATTGTTAGTGCGCTTAGTTGAACCTAGTTGATTTAGGCTTTAAATGTGCACAATCGTATTTGTATTAGGATCCGCATTAGAAATCGGTTTTAGCCCAAAGAAGTTTTTAGAAACGTCTATTCACCCCCCTCTAGTCGGCCTCCTCGATCTTACAGCCTTCAACCATGCGTAGCCCAGGCAGCCATCCAGAAGCGCTCCTGACCAGGCCGACTCTCTCCAGGTCTCAATCCAAACACACTCAGAATCTGAAGAAACATTTGAGGAAGAAGTAGAAGATTCTAATTTGATTTCACCCTAGGAAGAACTCTCATCTTTCCATTTATTCTCGATGGAGCGGTGATCCTTCACGAAACCATCCATGAGTTACATAAATATAACTTGGATGGAATAGTTTTCAAGATGGATTTCGAGAAAGCTTATGAGCAAAAGCTTATGATAAAGTAAAGTTGACGTTTTTACTTCAAATTTGAGGATGAAAGGATTTTCTCCTAAGTGGTGTTCCTGGGTAGAAAGTTTAGTTAAGGGAGGGAGTGTTGGAATAAAAGTCAATGATGCTCTTGGATCTTTTTTCCGAACTCATAAGGGTCTTAGGCAAGGAGATCCTATGTCCCCTATTCTTTTTAATCTTATTGCGGATATGCTTGCCATCTTTATTTCAAGAGCTAAAGAAGTCGGTTTGTTAACAGGCATTGTTCCTCAGTTAATTGATGTTGGGTAGTTAATATTACAGTATGCTGATGACACGATTCTATTATTGAATAATGATTTAGAACAAGCAAAAAATCTCAAACTTATTCTTTGTGTCTTTGAACAGTTACCTGGTTTAAAAAATAATTTCCATAAGAGTGAGTTTTTTTGTTTTGTGTTGCAAAGAAGATGAAACACAGTACACACAGTTATTTGGTTGTGAGGTGGGTGCTTTTCCTTTCAGGTACTTAGGTATTCTCATCCACTTTAGAAAATTAAGGAATAGTGATTGGAAAAGGGTTGTGGATCGCTTTGAGAAAAAGCTTAGCAGTTGGAAAGGAAAAAATATATCTGTTTGTGGTCGATTAGTACTTATTAACTCCATACTAAGCAGTCTAGCAATGTTTGTGTTTTCTTTTTTTGAGGTTCCTAGAGAAGTTCTTAAAAGACTAGATTTTTATCGATCTAGATTTTACTAGCAGAGTGACAATCATAAGCAAAAATATAGGCTTGCTAAATGGAGTTTAGTCTGTTCGCCCAAAGAGCATGACGGTCTAGGTGTTCAGAACCTAGACACAAAAAATAAAAGCTTATTGGAGAAATGGTTGTTTAAACTGATTAATGAAAGAGTTTGGCAATCTTTACTAACAAAGAAATATTTGGACGAGAAAAGTCTTTCACAAATGGTTAATAAGCCCGGGAATTCCCATTTCTGGACGGGTCTTATAAAAATTAAAGATCATTTTTTTGATTTGGTTCATTTCAGGTTAAAAATGGAATATAAACTAGGTTTTGGAAAGATATTTGATTAGGAGATGCTCCGCTTAAAGATCAATATCCACTTCTTTATAATGTGGTGAGAAGAAAAGATGATTTAGTGGCAAATGTTTTGAGAGTGACTCCCTTAAATATTTCTTTTCGAAAACCTCTTATTGGATCTAAATTACATGCTTGGAATGAGTTAATGTTGAGAATTTCTAACATACAATTAACCACTCAAAAAGATATTTTCAGGTGGCACTTGAATAAGTCTGGTCTTTTTTCAGTACGGTCTTTATATGCGGCATTGATTGACAATTTTCAAGCCCCCATTAGGATTTTTTTTGGCTCATTAAAATTACATTAAAAGTAAAAAAAAATTATTTAGTATCTCAAAAGAGGTGTAGTATTAACTAAAGATAATCTGCTTAAAAGAAATTGGAGAAGCACAAAATATTGTTTCTGTATTAAGGAAGAAACAATTCAACATTTTTTTCTTGATTGCCCTTTTGCACGTCTTGCATGGTGGGTTGTTCAATGTGCATGTAAATTATCTCCCCCTACAAGCATAGCAAACATGTTTGGAACTTGGCTAACTGGTATTCCAAAAAGCTTAAAGTCACAACTCCTGGTAGGAGTTAGTGTTTTATGTTGGTCTATTTGGTTCTATCGGAATGATGTTGTTTTTGACAAAAAGATCATTGCTAATCCACTGTAGGTTATCTCATTGAGTGGGTATTGGTTGAGAGCTTGGGCATATCTACAGAAATTAGTCCAGAAGAAGTCCATGTTGGCTAAAAGCCAAAGACTGGAGTTTGTGACGAAGTAAATTCTCAAATTTCATTGGTGGAGGCGTAGTCGCAGGATTAGCAATGATTGAGTTTTATTTTCAGTTGTCTTTTGATTGTAAGGTTGCATGCCATTATCGACAACTTGATTTTTGTTACGTTAGCCTCTTTAATAAAATGAATTGTGTGTGTCTTTAATGCAGAGGCTGGGAGAGTTTTTTTTTCTTCTATTATGTAAAAAAAAAGTTAGTGGCAACAGGCAATTTTTGTTTGCATGTTCAAGTTTAACACTTAATTTGCAAGGACCAGGAGGCGGGACTGGAAAGATCATCACACTGACTCACTTCAACACCAATCTATCAAAAAGAAAGAAGGTAAAAAAACAGAAGCATGTTCTACATTGATGCACACTCGGTCACTGACACCACACACACACACATTCAGATCCTAAAAAGATGTCTCATTCAGGCAGAGCGGGGAAGAAGCTTCAGCTTCTACTGTTGAAGTCACTGAAACTTCAGAGCCTTCACGCTGTGAGTGAGATCGTCATGCGATGCGAGCCGCAGTGGCCGAGGGAGCCGCGGTGCTCGACGACCCGCACTCGCTGACGGGGAGCGACACGCTCGACCGGCCCAGCCTCACGGCCCACGGGCACGGCGCACTCGCGCCCGCGTGCGCCCGCGACGCGCATCGCTCCATGCGCGGGACGGAGCTCCTGGGCGAGGCGGCGCCGCGCGCGCCGGAAAGGTCCCGCGGATCGAGGGACGCCCTGCGTCGGCCGCCGCTCCCGCTCGGCGGCCGCTCGCCCGACGGCGACGGCGAGGCTGTCGCTGTCGACTCGGACCCGGACGCGGGGCGCTGCCTCGGCGCGCTCTGCGACCGCGCCTTGGCGCGCGACGACTCCGTGTTCGCCATGTAGTTCGGGAACAGCAGCGCCGCGTGGTCGGCCGCGTGGCATGCCTTGCTGCCGCGGTGGCGCCCGCTCGCCTCGGACGCGGCGGAGAAGGAGACCGAGTAGTCCTCGAACCGGCAGCTCAACGTCCGCGCGCTCGCGTCTGTCAGAGCCGACGGCGTCGGCGAGACCTTCTGGTACAGCTCGGCCTTCGCCGGCGTGCGGCTCAGCGGCGTCGAGTAGCAGCTGCTGCTGCTGCCCCGCCCGCAGGCCCTCGGCGTGCCGTGCGCATCACCTCCGCCGTTGTCCACCTCCACGATCTTCACATTCTCCTCCAAGACCCTGTCCACCACCTCCTGCATGGCCAGCTACACATTATCATCTTCTCTCATGTCACCTCTTGCCCACAGGCCACAGCCTCCCATGATCGTTGGTACTTACCAAAGGCTTACGGGAGCGGTGGTGCTGCGGTGACCGGCGGCTCGGCGGCGGCCGCGGCGTGCGTGTGAGTGGCTTGTCGTCCTCGAGGAGCCGCAGCCGCTCGGCGCGCGCGCGCTTCTGGGCGGCGATGAGCGCCTGCATACGGCGGAGCGTCATGTTCGCCTGCTGCCTCACCAACTGGCCCCTGACCATCGCCTGCAGCTTCACCATCCCTCTCAGCGCGCACAGCGCCTTCCTCGCCTGCGCATTTCACTTCAGAGATTTGCACAAACCAAGAAGCGGTGCAACGCAAGAACGTACCAGGTACGATCGGAATGCCGACTGAATCTTGATCGCTGAAGCCTCCTCGGCGTCACCGGCGCTTCTCTTCGATGCCCGCGGGACGACCGTGGCCGCGGCGATCGCGACCTTGGGCGCAGCAACGGCATGTTGGTCCTGAACCACCACGTGCACCTCCGAGAAGCAGTGCGACGACGTGGACGCGAGCTGGCCCTGGCCGAACATGCCCGTCTCCTTGCTGCTCGCCGCCGACGCCGGACGCCGGAAGCTCCATCGCCTCTTCTCCTTTGCAGACGGCGTCGACGCCGGCGTCGGCACTGTCGACGATAACGACTGGCTGTCGGCTTTGTCCTTGTCCTTGGCCTTCTTGTCCTTCTTGCCGGTCAGGAAGCTTCTGAGCCACCTACCCGCCTTGCCCATCTGCAGAAGAGAACACTACAAGGCTGCAGCTGCAGCAGCTGCTGCTACTACTACTAGCAGTAGTACTGCTCCATTAAGCATTTTCGCAGCAGCTGCAGCTGCTTGCAGAGATGACAGAATGAAAGCAGCAGCAGCAGCAGCAAATTTCTGAGAAGTGTGAAGTGATCTACTGATCTTAATATGAAATGGATCATTCATTCACTCAGACTCGCTACTAGATACTTCTACTGCCTCACATATCCCCTCTGCTTCTGCCATGTGCTTTGCTCAGTAGCTATTTACTGTTTCTCTTACACGTTCAGTGGAGTGGTCTAGTGGAGGGACATGGAGTTAAATATCTATTATTTTGTACGCCCCACAAATGACTATTAACAAAGAGAAGTGTCCCAGCAAATTAGGGTCCCCATATGAGATGGATGAGCTTAACTGCTTAATAGTGATTTATGGTGTGAGGATTTAAGGGGGTGGTCAGAGCCTGCATGTGGTGAGTATCTTTTACTGAAACCCAATTACCAATGTGGGCACTACAGATTCATGGATGGTCCAGAGTAACAGCAACAGTAGTACTCCTCATCTTCCAGAATGCACACATGGCACAACTCAGCACAAGATGGTATCTGTATCAGGGCCTGCTCCTTAACCACTACCTCTGAAGCAACTACTTTCTGGGTCATGATCCAATGGAAAGCTTAGCCTGAATCTTTTCAGTGGTTGCTTTCACAGGATTGTGCTGATGATGAGTGATGATGAATAGTAATGTGTGCCTTTGAATCTTTGGTCTGTACATGCAACTTTGGAGCTGCTGCTGCTGCTGCAGGGTTTATGAGGGTGGTGGACACTGGGGTTTTAATGTGCTAGCCTGGACATTGGAACCCTGTGGCAGGGGCTAGGGGGCTGAAGCTGCAGGGACCAGACCAATGGACCATGCATGGTGTCCCTCACTGAAGATGGGCAACTAATCTAGCTAGGGTTTTGATTCAGTTTGAATGAATATCTGAAGACAAGATAATTCTGAAAATCTGTTCTTCTCAGCCCCTTGTTGCTTTCATCAGATGCTGCCTGCCAATTCTTTTCCTTTTGAAATGTGTGTCATTCTCTCACATGTACAAAGTAACATGGTCTGTTTGGAACGCACACAAAATATTGCAGGAGTCTCAGAGCAAACAGTTCGATCCCCGCAGGAAATTGAGAAAATCCCCTCGTTCCAAACGTGGCGCAAGCCTTCTTTACAGCTAGGAAGGAATGAACCAACAGGGTATCTCTCACTGATTTTACAGTTTAGGCTCCGACGAAATTGATCCATGGCTATTCCAAATATTCACCTAAGGGGCATTTGAAAAGTACGTAATACGGCATGTTTCCATAAAAAATAGCCAGTCGAACCTATTTCAGTAATTCATAATATATGTCATTGGATTGACCTGTGGTCCAATTTACAGAGGGAAGGAGGACGGGGGGTGCTCCTCAAGGACGCTAGAGCTATTGAAAAGGTTGCTAGTGAAGTTTTTGGAGTCAGGAGCAAATGAGCGCCATGGACTAGCAGGATATCCCATGGATGATGTTGTTTCTGTTCTGCGCTTAAGGGGATGTCTGTGCTCCTTCATTTTGTTTAGCTACCCTTAGCTCTTAATGCCTGCTTTTCAGTTTTGTATATATTCTGTGTTGACTTGGATCTTTTGTAATTGTGTTTTTTTAAACAGAAATGAGGTGCAAACCTTCTATCCAAAAAAAAAAAATTCGCTGAAGGTGAGGCGTGCAGCCTGATCTTTTTCCATGGCTGAATATTCTTCTCCTTGGCTCATCACCATCATGGCTACGATCGAGGTACGGTCAGAGTACGGAGTGTGTTGGTTGGGAGAAAAGGTGGCGCTGCTTTATCAACGGCGGTAGGTAGCAACCGTACATGGTGCAGACAACAAGCGACAAGAGAGGAGGACCACGAGATCCCCCTCCATTGACTACGGAAAAGGCAGGGCTTGAACGATCAGCCGTGAGCCGCGATCCAGACTGGGAACCATGGCATCCAACCCCTGCGAGGCGATGCTACTTGGTCTCCTCCGGTGGCGTAGCTGGCCCATGTCAGGACTCGGGACAGCCCAGCCGTGGAGCTTAAACAAAAGCGAATCAGGCCCACCTTTCGGCTCAATCACGTAGCATTTTTTACTCTGGATCTCGGAGGTTCGAGGCCTAGCTCCGCCTTTGGTCTCCTCTACTCTACCAACTTCTCTCTTCTTCGTATTCTTTATTCGATAGGATATGGATATGATATAGATTTTTTCATTCGAATATCAATTTCTCTCTTATTCGCATTCCTATTTGAATTCGCATAAAAAAAAATATGGATGGAATATGGTATGGGTTTTTCACATCCGAATTGTTATTTTACCCGATTTATTCATATTCGAATTCGATGAAGCAGTATAATTATTTTATTAAAGTATGCCTAATTATTTGCACGTGTTTTTCTAAATCAATATGAATTAATGTTCCTTTAGGTGAACAAAATATATTGAAATGATTAAGTACGATTGCACGAGGATAAAACATCACCAGTATCTTCACGGTGCATAAGTTATGATAATATCTAGACCCCGACCGAATTGAGTAGTTATTCGGTTTGAATTCGTATTTGTTTGGAAAATTAAGAACAGTAAAAGATCTGGCAGTTAATTCCTCTCTCTCTCTCCAGATTTGCTTGATGCCGTGCGTGCCCACCCCCGGATCAACGGCCCATTAACAGGTTGTGATGCATGTGGACTTAGCCCGTGTGAGGCCGGGATGACGCGCGCAGTTAGTAGGGTTGTCGGCCGTTTTTTTCCTTGCTTACTTTTTATTTTCATTTTAGTTGCAATGTTTTGCCGAATTTTGCAACAGATTTTTTTTACTATAACTATCCATGTGGGGAGTAAACTATTACTGTAACTGCTCATGGGCCTGATTTAGGTAAAGTGTCCACACAATCAGGCCATTCTAGGAAACGGACCGATATACAACATTTCATTTTACATGCTGGAACATCCGAAGTTGAGAGCTAGCTGGATGGATGTTCCACCCTCTTGTTTAGGCTTAGGGTTTTTGGCTTATAGCTTAAAGCCAGCTTTTTAGTTTAATCAGCTTATAAACCTCTAAGCTTTTAAGCCAAACTTTGTTGTTTGGTAGTCAGATTTTTTTTTAGGATGTTGGCTTATTGAGTTGTATGTGAAGGATGAAAGGTCTGAAATACCCTTCCCTCCATCAACCATCGTGTCTCTCAGAAGAGAATGAAATGAAAATCTATGCATGCACATGATCTAAGATACGTATTTAAGTATGGCACTGATCGACGTAACCTCTTAATTTGTTGGTTTGTTCATGCTGCTAGCTAGCTTATCTTCTTGATGGAAACCTGCATGATCGCACAAGCCTTATTTCGTGACGCAAAGTAAGAACAGATTCACCATATACACATACATACACAAATGCATATGAAGTAATGTCAGCTAGCCACACAAGCCAAGGTCGACATCACAAGTGATAGGAGCAGTGAGGCCAAACGCATACAGACGCATGGATCGGGAGACATGCTGATGGATGGATTCGAAACAATGAAAAAAAAAAACAAAACGGTTTGTAATTATATACCAATGGCATTTTGAGGGTAATTTTAATGAAGTTCGGTGACAAAGAGATATTCTATTCCGCAAAAACAAAAAACAAAAACACCTCTCCCATGGCTTATGACTTTTAGGCTTAAATTGGTTTTTAAATTGGCTTAAGCTTTTTATAAGCCTGACAAAAAGGCATCTATTTGTTTAGGTTTGGGTTTTTTTGCTTTTAAGCCAGACAAAAAGCCTAAACAAAGAGGACCTCAGTGGCGGAGGGAGGGAGAGACCAGCAGGAGCCATGGCTCTCCGAACTTACCAAGAAGTTTTTATTTACCCCTTTGATTTTCTACACCAAAATAATTTGTAAGATGTGTATGACCTCCTACAAGGATTAGCATATATAACTTGTGTTTATATATTTATTTACATTAGACCCCAATAACTTTTCGTGGATCTCTATTTTTTCTTCTGAGTGTGTTGCACGAGAAGACCACCTTGTTCATCTGGCTTCCCCTATATTTATTTTCTGGCTTCGTCAGTGATCACATTTATTTTGTCCCACGACGTATGTTATCATTACTGAGGTGATATATATGTAACATAGATCTTATTTTGTAGAATTTATCGTAAGGAACACGATGGCTCAAACAAATCGCGAAAGGATGATCGGTTTGAATCTTTGAAACAAACAAACAAAAAAAAAAAGGCTTGGGGATGTAGACGCTCCCCTCTCTCCGTCTCTCTCTCTCCTACGAGGGTGAGAGAGGCGGAGTACTACATCGAATGTGTGCAAGGCATGCAAGGAAGGAAGGCTCCGCGGTTGAGCCCGTCTCCTTGACGAGAGCTATCAGCCATGGCAGTAGAGCTTGAGCTTGAGCTTGAGCTTTCGGCCGCATGAAAACTCTGTGCCGCCTAAAGCCCAATCAGATTCTTGGCCTTCCCTATCTGGCCCGGTTTGGTTTGAGAATCCAATCAGCCAGTTCCAATTTTGCTCTCTCCCTCGCAATCTGTGCCTCTTCCTCCGAGCAAACAGGAGCACTCCCTCTGTTCTTGCGATTCTTTTCGCGGCATGCTGCCACCGGAAGATGTAAAAGAACACCAAGGATTCATGTTCAATACAGTCTGTAAACTGACATGGCGTAGTTTTGGAGCAGCAGTAATTCTGACTTCTGTGCTAGGATACAACAAGGATCAATCGTAACTCATTTTAGCATACATACTACTGAAGATGTCGTCTTACAGTTTTCTTGCGTACAACAGTTTCAAAACCTGATACTACAGGCATAGGATCAAATATTCACTCGTTACAACTCGACAACTTTCTTGCATACAACAGTTTCGAAACCACGTACAGGCCGGGCCCTCCCTGTACGTACCGTGGCTAGTATTCTCTGCTCACTCCATCTCCAATTCTCCATCCATCAACGTCTCCAATTCTCCATCCATCAATCCAGACACTGACTACCTAGGTACAGTAACAACGCTACTACGTGCCAAGGCAACCAAAACAAAAAATTGTGCTCCAAACTAAAACAAAAACTTCTAGCCGTCCATCCGATCCACAGCCACGTGAACGCTGGGACATTTTTTTTTACCATTTACATGGAAGACACGCGCACGCATCACCACGCATTCGTAAAGGTGTGTAACAGAATTTAAACCTGATAGGTAGAGTCGTACACCGCGTAACGTCGAGGGGCGATTCCCAACGCTGGTAGGGGACACAAACATTCCGCTGCGAGCGTGTACGCGCGACTCCGACGCATGCAACTGCTCTCTGTCAGTCTCCATGTCCACTGCAGAAACACGACACACTCTGACGACGATGCAGCCATGGAAAGCCTCGCGGAATATTCCCCTCCCGATTAAATCAGCTTTGCTTTAAGCAAGCATGCGGCCATGGAAAGCCTCGCAGAATATTCCCCTCCCGGTTAAAATGCATACGCGGTCACATCTCCGGTTGGGCCGGCTAAGGTGGCTCGAGCAGAGCAGCCGGCCGACCGATCATGGCGGCCGCAGAGCATCCGCCTGCATGGTTAAGGAACGGCAGAAGGGATGCTCGGTCGCGCACGACGACGTAGAAATGATACGAATAGATTTGTCCGGGTTACTTGTTCGTGGCCGGAGGGAGTAGTCGTGTGCTTGGGTTGCTAATTGAACCATGCGACGGTCGCGATACGACGACATAGAAATGATACGGTAGATTTGTCCGGGTTACTTGTTCGTGGCCGGAGGGAGTAATCGTGTGCTTGGGTTGCTAATTGAACCACGCGATGGTCGCGCACGACGACGTAGAAATGATACGAGTAGATTTGTCCGAGTTACTTGTTCGTGGACGGAGGGAGTAACCGTGTGCTTGGTTTGCTAATTGAACCACGCGATGGTCGCGCACGACGACGTAGAAATGATACGAGTAGATTTGTCAGTGTTACTTGTTCGTGGCCGGAGGGAGTAATCGTGTGCTTGGGGTTGCTAAGGGTTGCTAATTGAACTCGGTGTCATGCGTGGCTTGGCTGGATTGATTAAGCGTGCGTGTGCGTGTTTCCTCTGCTATCATGTCGCTCTCTTCCTCCCGGTGGACAGAATGAGAGCGACATGGAGCAAGTCACTCTCGTTATCGATGGATCAGCTTCTCATGAGACTGGCTCATGTTCATCCATCCAGCTGCATGGAGGAATTCACTGAAGATCCGTACGACGTTGGCGTCACTGCAACAGTTGGAGTCGGCTGCATGTATATGTCTGGTCAGAACTAACCGATCAACGACCTACCTATGTGAAACATCATATATCTCGAGCAATATGAGTCCACTGATTCAGCCGGTTTGCTGCCTGCACATTTACATACGGAGGCAGCACTAGTACACCTAGGTACGTACATGGCCGAAAAATGGGATTTACATCCTCTCCCCTGGAAAATCTGAACCACCCGATCTGGGAAGAATGAATTAGATCATACAATTTACGTAGTATGTACACTGACTTAGGATCTGTGTCGATGCAAAAATGATTGGGTTTGGAAGCAAATGGCCGATGCCGTTGCTATTTGCATAAATTCAGCGCGTTGCATCGGGCTGCTGCTGTTTGCTCCTTAAGTAACATCTCTGCGTAAGCGGAGTAACAAACCGCCCGCAGGTTCTTGGTTTTTTTTTTCTCGTCTCTACGATCCACGAAAACATATAAGCAGAAGCACTAATACCTCCAGCGCGTCTGAAAAAGGTTTCTGGGTGATCTAGTTGACAGCGCTGTTTGATTTTGCTTGGGGTGTTGTTTCTCCTGCTCAAACGGCTGCCATTTGTGCACTAACTGGCATAGTTATAAAACCTGGACACAGAGCCTTTGCCGGGCCGGAGACACTCACAAGATTGGAGATTAGGTTGATCCGGAAAACCCAGGGCGACTAGACCGGTTTTGTTTGACCCGATCGGGTTTTACTCGTGAGGTTAATAGACAAGAAATCCTTCAAATGAGAAAGCTTTTCAATACAAAAGTAAAGGGCATGTTCGTACACATAAAAAAATCATCTTTCTATCCTCTCATTCGGTGGCAACTCCTATTTGTTCTCTGCTTAGCTTCGCCATCATCAGTAAGACATACATAACTATTAAACCCGGACCGGACTGAATATGTATAGAGGGTTAACATTTTATGTTCACATATGCATTTTTTACATAGTGTACATACTAAAATATACACCTCGAGCCGTCGATGACCGGACCGGGATTAATTACTATGCTAACAGGGAGTGGGCATGAGCTCGGAGCTGCCTGCCTCGTCCCTGGTTTAAGAAAGCCCGGCCTCTTTTTTTTTTTATTTACCAGAACCCATGATGAATATGAATCATATGGGAGGGGCGTGCGTGAGAGAAAGGGGAATGTGAGATCGATGGATTTGAGAGGTTAAAAAGGGTGGAATCGACATGGGTGGATTGATGGATCGATGGCAGGATGGAATTTTGGAGGTGGGATCAATGATGGTGTCCTCCAAAGGATGAGGCGGTGGATGGCACCGTGGTCCTCCCGCGCTGCACGCACGGTGAGTCTGAATGTCTGATCGATCCATTTCACTATATGTAGATTCCCCTTTGTTTCTGTCTTTTTAGCGACTAGACACTAACTACTAGCACAGATCGATTAATTGGCATGAGCACTCAAGCACGCCGATTAAGACATCCATCAGGTTTAAGACTATCAGAGAAGGTGAATTTCTGGAAACTGAAGCCAATCCAACCAGAATTTGCCTACTTTAAGGCTTCCGTGGCCACTGAAGCTACCCTGGTTATCTCCATCCTCCTAGTGCAATTTAGGCTCCAGCTTCTAATTCAGCGCTGCCTCCAGACACACCTGGAGCCAAAAGTCACCTGCAAGGTCGATTAAGCAGGACCCAATGGAAACAAACGGTTGGGTCATTAGCTCAGCTCATCTTCATCTCAGGACATGCAGTCCAGCATTTCAGCTTGTACGTAGGATCAGTATAGAGTATCTTGCCTCTCCATGCTGATCACTTGCGCAATGCAAGGTAGTACTAGTAGCACTGTAGAATTAATAGACCAACCTAACTAAGTACTACATACACTACTACCTACAGACTACAGTAGTTAGTCTGGTTCTGCAGCACTGGCTTGCTGCTGATATATGCATGGGGCCCTGCTCCATGCTGACGATGCTTTGCATGGGCTGGAGCTGGACAGAGCCGAGCTAGCTTTACCAGGACTTGAATGCGACTGCACTTGCTGATTCCTGCTCGCTTCTTTTCCTCCTCTTTTGGTGCTGCTGCACTGCATCATGCATAGTAATCACTGCCTGCGCCTGTCTCATCTCTCATGTAGTACTTGTACTTGTAATGTATACATGTCAATTGTCAACTGCTTGTATCTACCTACCTTTGTAGTATTTCTTCATTTCTTCTTGTGCTTACCATGGCCCATGGAGTACTCAGTAGTTAATAACTGAGAACTACTGAACAGTCTGAACAGATCTGAACTAGTACCATCATATCATTTCAGAGTTATACAGCTAGCCAATTGCAAGATCAGCTATATGTGTACTTTGGCCTCTGGTTAAGCTTAGGATCTGCTTGCTGGGGGAGGGGAACGAGAGGTGCCATTACACTATACAATCGCTGATGGGATAATAGATCATTTGTCACACCTTATGTGTCTTTGCTTATTTGAAACTAAGTACAAGGTAATAGGTCAAATACCATATCTTTCGTGTTCTTTCTTCCCCTTCCTTCTCCCTCCACCCGTCATGGCTGCCTCCCCTGCTGGATTTGGTTGCCATGGCTGGCCGCGCTCGTCGTGACGCAACACGATAGGGGCCAGCTGCGCGCTGCGCCCCTCCTACGCGCTATGCACTCCTCGTGTCGACGCACGCGCGTGGCCAAGGAGTGCTTCACGGCCCACGACACCGCGCTGGCGGGGCAGCCACGGCCGCTCGTCGATGCTGAACTCGAAGACGACAGTGAGGATGGGCCAGACGGAGTGGTTGGCGTAGTCGCGGGGCTCGCAGAGGAAGATGAGTAGAGAGATGAGCACGAGCCCGAAGAGGGGAGGGAAGGAGCAGTTTGGCGTCCATTTCTGCAGCTCAGTCTCACCGCATGGGAGGAGGTTTATTTCCGCAGCGTGATGCGACGTGAAAGGAGACAGAGGCAAAATTGGCATTTTTCTCAAAAAAAAAGCAAATTATCAATTGACTCATAAACTATGTAGCAAATAATTTATTACCACGAAAATAATCCAAAATGATAGGAACCACATGTAATAGGTGGCAAATGATCAATTTTTTCGTCACTGTTTGTCTAATTGTATTGATAAGCTCGACAAAAGTACAAACAGAATTAAACACAGTCCCCCTGAAAACAGAGAGAGAGAGAAAGAAAGAAGAAATGCAGGTATCATCATATATAGGATGGAAATTTCCCTGGAGATTTGCTGGGCTGTCACCCTAGTGATCAGTGGCAGTACTGAACTACACTGAAGCCTCTCAAGAATCACACTGCTCAACCTGACGGAGACCATCAAGCAACCCATCAAGCCATCAAGGCAGCACAGCGAAATTTGTTTCTGGTTGCGGATTTGCTGCTGCTGCCACTGGCCACCGCTCAAAGCAAATCATGGAGGTAGCTGCCACTAGCCATGCACGGTGCCGTGGGCTTCTGGTGGGCCTCACATACAGTGACCCAGGCTTGGCTAAACTTATAGCAGGCAGATACTGGAGGAGAGGCCGTCAAGCACGGGATTAGGATCTACGTTAGCACGAAGCGATCTCTCCGTCTGATCGAAAAAAACAAAGGCTCAGATCAATCGTTACCATACGCTTGCTACAGCAAAAATGCTACAGTACTATTCTTGTTGTTGCTATAGTTTTACCGCAGAAGATTCGGATCCAGCCAAGCATGTAGGGTGCTCGTACCAAATGGTCTTAAGTGAGAATAGCTGTACAGTGTGAGATGGTACCATGGTAGTTGTACCAAGAGTTTGAACCCACGTGGCAATGCATGAATTTCACACAAAACTATTCAATTTTCGTAGGAATAGGGAAAAAACTCACCTTACAAACGAGATCTAAATGGTCCTAGAGTAGTCCCACTTCTGTTGATCTAATCAAAACAGGTGCCCTAATTGTAATGCCTTAACACTCGATCCACGGTTCATATTGTGGATGGTTAGTTTGGTTGGTGTGATCTATCTAACTAACAGTCCTACATTTCTGAACAAGTTGGGGTGATTATAAATCTGTGCCAACTAGAATTGGTGTAGCAATATCGATCGAGCATGCAAATGTGATAATACATGACACTCATCACGTCTTGGTAACTTTAGCTCAGTTCATCAAACCTCCTGATTATTTGATTGTGTAGCCCCCGAAAAAATTCAAATTGGGTTTCTTATGTACTGATTTTTTTTCAATTGCTCTAGCTCAGTGCGTATATGGTTCACTTTTTGTTCTTATTACTAGCTACTTGACTCTTCTACAGGCGCATGGATGCCACCAACTCCATTGCTCAGTTGGCTTGCGAAGCGGTCGTGCGTGCAGTCTGCCAGGGCTCGATCCCAGGGTCTCACCTTTTTCTGGGGGGGGATTTATTATTTGCCCTCTACTTAAATCTATTTTCAAAACTTACCTCTATTCCTGACATAATATATTTTTTGCCCATCACTTAGTCTGTTTCTTCACTTTTTTGCATTTTTTTGTATTATTTTAATAATATTCGGTCGTTTTTCCCATTTTGACCATGCGAAAATACAACTTTGCTCTTGCCCCTCATTCTTTTCCCCATCCTGCTCTGGCCGAATGCGCCGCCCCGGCCTGCCCTTGGCTCGGCCTAGTGCCGCCGCCCCTCGCACGCCCACGCCCGCGCCCGGCTCCTCCCCTGCCCTCACGCCTCCCCTCGGCCCTCCATGGCGCCGCCACCTCCGGCTGCCCCATCGCGCCTCCGACGCGTCCCTGCAAAGAACCATTGAATTTATAGATAGATTGTATCTTTGCAGATTGCCGAGCAAGACCGCATCAATCATCACATTTTATCATCAAGAATCTAGAGAACAAAAGCGTTACAAACATTTTTTATGCTGCAATCAAGAAGTGAAAGTAAATCAGGCGGATCTGTGTTCTCTACCATTGAAGAAGTTCCAGCGGACGGGGCGGTGGGTGATGACGTCCTTGTAGTACTAGACGAAGTCGACCATGGTCCAGAGGTGGCAGTCGAAGCCATCGGTGGTCTCACGGCCGAGGTAGACGTCGTCGTCGATGAGCCAGTCAGGGGGGAGGACGCCGACGGGGAAGCGCACGGTACGACAGGAGGCGGAGTCGATGTTGAAGATATGAGCATTTTTTGAATTACTTTAATCCAGAAATATGGTAGATAAATCATGAAAATTACTCTAGTCATTTTCACAAAGTAAATGAACAAGAACACTATAGCCATACTAAGATCCGTAGGACATAAACTAGTATACCAATCTCGTGTTCAAGTTAACAATGATAAGAAAACTAACCAACAAATATGTGCAAGATAGGCATACGGATCCATGAAGGAGTAGCAAAGTAGGAGCTCGCATCCGATGAGCGCAGCAGAGTCTTGACTGGATTGTCGTTCGTCATGGCGTAGTGGTAGTAGTCGTGCAGTTGATGTAGACGCAGCAGAGAATCGAATGAAGAGGAAGAAGCGAGCAGTCGCGCGAACGCTCCCAAAAAACCTTATTCGTCCTCGCTCGTCCAAGCCTTCGAAGACGAGGGTTCCGGAGGCCTGCTCTCCCGGTGTAGCCGTACACGCGCCTCGCCGGGATGGAGATCATCAGAGACAGCAACAAAAACAAGTGGTATTATGTAGTCTTTCGTGGAGAGTATTTGAATGGAGAAGAACCAGTGCTCTGTTCCAGATAATAGCAAAAACCCAGAGACTAGAAACGGTCGTCATTACCCACTAGTAACCGCAGCCATTACACAGAGACCAGAAACTGTCGCCATTACTCACTAGTAATCGCAGCAATTACTGCCAGCGGTTTTTGAAACGGTGCTTTGTTCTACTTAATGGCAAAAATGAAGAGGCCAGAAATGGCCGCCATTACTCACTGGTAATTGAACCGTTACTGCCAGTCGTTTGTTAATGCCATTAACTCGAGTCTGTGCGTTTTGATTTTTGAATAGATAAAGAAAAACGCGTATGCACCCGACACGCCTATGTACGCGCGCCCACGCACCCGTACCCGCACCCTCACCTGCACCGCACTGCACGGCACGGCACGGCGAGGCGAGCGAGCGAGCGAGCGTGCGCGTGTATTGGCTCTCTCTCCAATTCCACAAGGGGGTTACCACGTTCCACCTTTTAAAGTGGTGTAACTCCCATTCAACTCCCCATATGGGACTAAACAGTTTTAGCACGTGCACATAGGACTTTGGGATTTTCCAGGAATTAATTAGAATTAAAAATGAGCCCAGCCCGTATTAATTCCAAGAATCCCCCACCAGATCCCAAGGGCACATGTCAAATGCCTTGATCAACAGTATTATTTTGATATACCAGTATTTTGATGGAGACCGGTTAAGGTTGAACATCCACCTAGAACAGAAGCTACGCTTATCCACAACTGCACAATGGACTAAGCCTTGAATTGGCAGTATTGTGTGAATAAGTTTCACTTAAGTTCTTAACTAATACTAGGCTGTCAGGCATCCCCGCGGGTTGGAGCATATAAGTCATACTCCTGGCCTATTCATGAGCTTTCTAGAGATTACCCTATCTCATAGACTGTGACTAGCAATGGGCTCATATAGGTGTGTTCTTTCAAGACCGCTCAGAGAACAACATCTTTGCTTAAACAAGCCACAGAACATATTAAGATAAAAATCAACCTGCCATACAGATTTAGGAGAGAATTGCATCTCCAATGGAGTGAGTCTATAAAGGTACTCTCCTCCCAGTTAACCAAAAGTTTGTTTCGCCAATCCTACTTCACAGGATCTCTGATCATATAGGATGGGTTACCACTATGGTATAACTCACGTGGATCTCAAACCCATCTCCCTCGATGCATTGTCTATCACATTCCGTGATAAACCCTTTGTGAAGGGATCTGCCAGATTCTTAGCTGTTTGGATATAATCCAAAGCTATGACTCCGGAGTTTCTCATTTTTGTGACAGATTTCAGTCTTCTCTTCACATGTCTTGATACCTTCATATTATCCTTAGAACTGTTCACTTTGACGATCACAGTCTAATTGTCACGTTCATCGAAATAGTCGTACAGCTTTTTCAACCACCGCAAATCCATCAAGAGCTCACGGCCATTCGGCTTCAACATGGCGATATCTAATGATGTGAGTTCGCTTCCATTGTTGACCTCGTTAAGATGGTCCGCTTGCAAGACTTCCATGAAACAGAGCCACCTCCAAGTGTGAAGACATATCCACTTGTGGCCTTAATCTCATCAAAGATCGATATCCAGTTTGAATCGCTATAACCCTCCAGTACCCTGGGGTATCCGGTATAGTGAATGCCATAACTCATAGTACCCTTTAGATAGCGCATTACCCTCTCAAGAGCATGCCAATGATCATCTCCCGGATTGGAAACAAAACAGCTTAGTTTGCTCACAGCAAACGAGATGTCAGGCCGGGTACCGCTAGCTAAATACATGAGTGAACCAATTATCTGAGAATATCTCAATTGGTCTCTAGCTATTCTCCAATTCTTCCTAAGCAACATGCTAGGATCATAAGGTGTTCAACAGGATTTGCAGTCGCTATAACCAAAACGACTCAGAACCTTTTCCACATAATGGGATTGCAACAATGTAATCCTACCATCATCACCTCTCAACAGCTTGATGTTCAAGATAACATCAACTACGCCCAGATCTTTCATCTCAAAATTCTGAGACAAGAAATCCTTGACCTCCTTAATCACATTAAGGTTGGTCCCAAAGATCAGTATGTCATTAACATACAAAGATATAATGACTCCCTCGCCCCCACCATGGCGATAATACACACATCTGTCAGCTTCATTCACAATAAAGCCTGCAGATGTTAAAGTTCTGTCGAACTTTTCATGCCACTGCTTAGATGCTTGTTTAAGATCATACAAAGATTTCAACAACTTGCACACCTTTCCTTCTTGATCATCTTCTACAAATCCATCTGGCTGTTCCATGTAAATTTTCTCGTCCAACTCTCCATTTAGGAAAGCCGTCTTAACGTCCATCTGATGAACGAGAAGACCGTGTGAGGCAACCAGAGATAGTAGTACTCGAATAGTGGTCAATCTAGCCACAGGTGAATAAGTATCAAAGAAATCTTCGTCTTCCTTTTGGGTATAACCCTTAGCCACAAGCCGTGCCTTATACTTCTTGATAGTACCATCAGGCCTAAGCTTCTTTTTAAACACCCACTTACATCCTACAGGTTTACAACCATAAGGACGCTGAGTGATCTCCCAAGTTCCATTAGAGATAATGGAATCCATTTCACTCCGGACTGCTTCCTTCCAGTATTCCGCATCTGGAGAAGCATATGCTTCATAAATGGTACTTCGAGTATCATCCGCAAGGTACACAATGAAATCATGACCAAAAGACTTTGCAATCCTTTGTATTTTACTCTTCATGAGAGTTTCATTGTCTTCCTCCTCAGGAATTTGCTCAGGGGTTTGCTCAAAATATTCCATTGGAATGGGAGGTTCAGGAGTTGTATCAGGCTCCTGACTCGATAAACTAAGTATATCTTTCATTGGAAAAACATCCTAAAAAAATGTAGCATCTTTGGACTCCATAATTGTACCAACATGCACGTCAGGTACTCTAGATTTCACCACTAGAAGTCTATATCGAACGCTATGATGAGCATAGCCTAGAAAGACGCAATCCACGGTTTTTGGTCCAAGCTTACGCTTTTTGAAAATTGGTACATTGACTTTCGCCAAACAACCCCAAGTGCACAAGTATGAAAGTGATAGTATTTTCTTCTCCCATTGTTCATATGGGGTTATCTCTTTATTCTTTGTGGGAACCCTGTTTAGGACATGACATGAAGTCAATATAGCCTCCCCCCACCACGCTTTGGAAAGACCCGCTGTTTCTAACATGGCATTAACCAAATCAATTAGAGTGTGGTTTATTCTTTCAGCAACCCCGTTTGACTGGGGTGAATAGGGAGGCGTCCTCTCATGGATTATACCATGTTCCTCACAAAATAAATTGAACTCGTTAGAAAAGTACTCGCCGCCACGATCAGACCTAACCCTTTTGATTTTCTTTTCAAGTTGGTTCTCAGCTTCTGCCTTATAGATTTTAAAGTAGTGAAAAGCTTCATCTTTAGTTTTCAAAAGATACACATAGCAAAACCTAGCGGAGTCATCAATCAAAGTCATGAAATATCTATTACCACCTTTTGTCAACACATCATTCATGTCACACAGATCTGAATGCATGAGTTCTAATGGTACCAAGTTTCTTACCTCCGCGGCCTTGTGAGGCTTACGAGGTTGCTTTGATTCAACACAAACTTGACAATTAGAGCCTTTGGCAATGGTGAATTTCGGGATTAACTCTAAACTCGCTAACCGCGTCATGCAACCAAAATTTATGTGACAAAGTCGTGAATACCAAATAGTAGTCTCATTACCATTGAAAACATGGTTCACAACATTATTACACAAATCTGAAAGAGATAGGCGGAACAAGCCTCTGCACACATAGCCTTTACCAACAAATTGTCCACACTTGGACATTACAAATTTATTGGACTCAAATACCAGTCTAAAGCCATCTCTACACAGAAGAGATCCGCTCACGAGATTCTTATTGATAGATGGCACATGATGCACGTTCTTTAGTTGCATAATCTTCCCCGAAGTAAACTTCAGATCGACCGTGCCAACACCATGAACAGTGACATGTGATCTATTCCCCATTAGAACGGCTGAATCCCGAGTGACCTGGTAAGAAAAGAACAATGAAATATCAGCACACACATGTATATTAGCACCAGTGTCTATCCACCAATCGGTATATTGATATATGGAAAGAACAGTAGGTAAATTACCATACCCTAATGTTCGCGTCTCAGTAGTACCAACAACAACATTAGCAGACTTAGAATTCTGCCCTTGCTGATTCTTCCCACCCTTGCGTTGACTGTAATCCTTGGCCCAATGACCAGGTTCATCACACACAAAGCAAAGGCTATACTTTGTGTTCTTCTTCTTCTTGAAGCTAGTTGTTTGTGCGGTCTTGTTCTTGCCTTTGAACTTTTGAGCTTGGCCATTCTTCTTCTGTACCACATTGGCACTAGAATGTCCCTCATTACCTCTGATGTGTGTATCATTTGCCCTTGCCTTCTCTTCAACATCAAGAGACCCGATGAGATTTTCAACAGAAAACTCTTGTCTCTTGTGTTTCAGGGAAGTAGCAAAATTCCTCCAAGAAGGAGGAAGCTTGGCAATAATACCTCCCGCGACAAACTTGTCCAGTAACACACATTTGAAGTGCTTGAGTTCTTTGGCCATGGATTGTATCTCATGAGCTCGCTCAACTCTGTAACAATGTCAACCATTCTATAGTCATGGTATTGCTCCATGAGATACAATTCCATCGCTCGCATCCAAACCCCAAACTTGGCCTCGAGTGCATCCCATTTCTCTTTCCCAGTTTTGATCATCATGTATGCATCAACTAACTTCTTACCAAGAACGCTAATCACGACACCTTTAAAAAGGTTATCAGCAGCCTCGAATGCTTGCTCCTGTTCAGGAGTAAGTGTTCCTTCAGCTTGCCACTTGCCACATGAAAAACGTTCATGGCAATTAGCCAAAGCACCATCTTGGTGCGTCACCTCCTGTAATTCGCACCATCGAATTCAGAGGGTTTTAGCGTAGCAGCAAAACCAGTTGACGAAAAATGCCTATAATAAGGTTTTTGGATTGTTGAAGATATGAGCATTTTTCGAATTACTTTAATCCAGAAATATGGTAGATAAATCATGAAAATTACTCTAGTCATTTTCACAAAGTAAATGAACAAGAACACTATAGCCATACTAAGATCCAGAAGGACATAAACTAGTATACCAATCTCGGTGTTCAAGTTAACAACAGATAAGAAAACTAACCAACAAATATGTGCAAGATAGGCATACCCAGATCCAGTAGAAGGAGTAGCAGCAGTAGGAGCTCCAGATCCGATGAGCGCAGCAGAGTCTTGACTGGATTGTCGTTCGTCATGGCGTAGTGGTAGTAGTCGTGCAGTTGATGTAGACGTAGCAGAGAATCGAATGAAGAGGAAGAAGCGAGCAGTCGCGCGAACGCTCCCAAAAAACCTTATTCGTCCTCGCTCGTCCAAGCCTTCGAAGACGAGGGTTCCGAGGCTCGCTCTCCCGTGTAGTGTACACGCGCCGGCCGGATGGAGATCGCCGAGACGAAGAACAAAAACAAATGGTATTCTGTAGTCTTTCGTGGAGAGTATTTGAATGGAGAAGAACCAGTGCTCTGTTCCAGATAATGGCAAAAACCCAGAGACTAGAAACGGTCGCCATTACTCACTAGTAACCGCAACCATTACCGAGACCAGAAACTGTCGCAATTACTCACTAGTAACCGTAGCCATTACTGCCAGCGGTTTTTGAAACAGTGCTTTGTTATACTTAATGGCAAAAATGAAGAGCCCAGAAACGGTCGCCATTACTCACGGTAATCGAACCGCATTCGCCGATCGTTTGTTAATGCCATTAATCTGAAGTCGATGCGTTTCGATTTTCGAATAGATAAAGAAAAACACGCACGCACCCGACACGCCTGCGCGCACACGCACACGCACACGCACGGCACGACGGGGCGGGGCGAGCGAGCGAGCGCGCGCGCGCGTGTATTGGCTCTCTCTCCAATTCCACAAGGGTGTTACCACGTTCCACCTTTTAAAGTGGTGTAACTCCCATTCAACTTTTCATATGGGACTAAACAGTTTTAGCACGTGCACATGGGCCTTTGGGATTTTTCAGGAATTAATTAGAATTAAAAATGAGCCCAGCCCGTATTAATTCCAACAGTCGAAGAAGTAGGAGGTGCCGTTGGTCCACTCCACGTCGTAGAGTGGGTCGCCGGAGAGCTGGTCGCGGATGAGGTTGAGGTTGCGGCAGCTGGGCCAATCGTAGTAGAGGTCGATCAGCTGCAGCCGCCCGCCGCGTTCGGTCAGGTTGGTGAAGATTACCGCGTGGAACTACTCCGGCCATGGCGTCGGGACCGGGGGAGAGAGCCACAACGGCGGACCAAGGCTAAAGGCGGCGCCGAGTCGGAAGAAGCACCATAGGGAGGTGAGCCGGAGGAGACCCGAGAGGTGGCGCTGGCCACCAGGCGCTAGAGGGAGGTGGGGAGGAGCCGCAGCAGCGGACCAAGAAGCCTTGCGTGTGTGTAACCGTGAGGAGATAAGAAAGAAGGGATAAAAATGTCATTTCGCGTGCCTTTGTAACGGGAAACGGGTAGAAATGATTAAAATAATACAAAGATGGTAAAATCTGAAGAAATAGACAAACAGAAGGGCATAAAATGTATTACATCGGAATAAATGTATTTTATGAAAACCCAACTAATGAGAGGGCAAATAACGAATTCCCTCTTTTGGGGGTTTTAGAATTAGTACATGCATATGTGAGTGCGTTCAGTGATCAAAGCGTGTGCCCGTGCTCCGTAGGATTAAGACTCCATTCTAGATTAGACGTGTGTTAAAGACGTACCCAGGTATGTGTGGGTGTGTGCTAAAAAAATTCATCTTATCTCCTATGCAGATTTATCATTGTACCCACAGCTTAAATCGCATGCTATTTAACCGTATTCTACCAAAAATCCTAGCTTTTTTACAAGAAGATGGCTTTCTGGATAAAGCTAACCGTGACGTGTTTCAGTTTGCGAAGGGTTTCAATTTCCAGTCTGCATGGATAATAAAGCCACCGGAACACTCAAGTTCGTCCATATAGCCAGCTAGCTGCTTAAGTCCAAGTTAAAGCGATCCCAAACAATACAAAACATCCATCAGTATGAGTTGATGAATGCAAAACAAACTTATCAATACCGTTTCGATACCGTTGATATGTATCATATCACCACCTAAACCAGTATAGAATAGCTTTGCGTTCCACACCGGTCTTGATACAGGTCAATATCGGTCATACCGGTTCGATACCGATCATACTAGCTTCGACACTTGGTAGTACCGGCTTATCGGACATACCAGCGAAATTGATAATACCGTCTATTGTACTCATTGAACTATAAGCTATATTTGATTCTACTACTATGTATTTATAATAATATTACAAGTGAAATTTGGTGTGCATATAATTTAACATATATGCAATTATAAATATATATTATTATATTAAACTCGAAACGGTACGACCATATAGGTCGGTACCAAAATGTCTCGTTCTAAGAACCAAACCGGTACGGCGACAAGTATGCTGCAAAACCACATGTCAGGCTAATGCACCTCAACAACCAGTTTGTATTATCCATGGTTTATCTGACCAAAAACGTCATTGTTGCACAAACATCCAACTGCAGATGTATGTCAAAGTGTGGGGCCTAGCTAGTGTTCACAGCTAGGCGCACACACAACCAAGCCATGGGAGGGAACAGAAGAAGAAAAAGGAGCAACTATTCTCTCTCTTTTTTCTAATCACGCAGGAAAAGAGAAGACAAAAACTAAAGCAGACGAGGCCCATCCAAAAAGGGCATGGGATCTAAACAAACAAGACAACAAATTAATGGATCACACATGCTGTGACATCACCACAACTTGTGAGTAAGATAAGAGCAGTACTGTTCTTTTAAGAAATAATTCCACGGGATGTGGAGCTTGGAAATGAAGGGGGAATTAACATGAGCTTTTAATTGCTAGGTTGACATGCGATTCTACTCGCAATAATAACCAACAGACTTTGACTACTAAATTGTCGTGAAAAATAGTCGTGATATGAAGCTCGATGGTTTGAAATGGCCACAAACACAGCAAGATCAGACAAGTTGTATTTTTAGGTCTAGCTATAAGAGTCGCATAAGTGCTTCACATGGAAGGGAAGGTCTGTTGAGTAGCCGTTGACCATCTTCTAACTAAGTGCATATCCTCCTCGATCCATTGCTTTACCCATCTTGAGTTCTTAACGTTTCCACCTACATCTTTGCTACTACCATCGGAAATGTCTCGAGCCCTCCACTGTCGCTCCACCTTCTCTTCCTGTCCACCGTCACCAACCAATACCTCCATCACCTTACCATTGTCATCGTTGTCGTCTTGTCATCAATCCGTCACGTGACAAGCCCAAAGTCAGCGAAACCATAACTGTGCTAACTCAAAATCCTCACCGTGCTAACTCACGCAGCTGAGCGGCTAGCCTTCCGTTGAAGCATGGTTTAGGGCTAGTAAACCCTATATGGTCAGAACTTTTTTTATTATTATTAATTAACCATTTTTTAAATTTATTTTTATTGCTAACTCCGCAAACTTTATTTCTAATTCCGACCTTTTTGATTACGCTACAACCTGTAACGTGACAAAACAACATTATCATGCCATAGGATAAGTCGATACAGGCTGATGTGACAATATTGTTTTATCACGCTACAGGGGTGACGTGACCAAAGAGATCAGAATTAGAAATAAAGTTTGCTGAGAGTTAATAATAAAAATAAATTAATAAAAGAGTTAATTAATAAAAAAAAATTCATATGCCCATCATTCTATGATTCAGCGGCGGTGCTACCATCGCAACCATCTACAAATCTAGAAGATCAACAAAATTCAGAAAATAAATGATCAAAGCATACTAACAAAAAACATATTAAACCGACTAAAACAAAAAAAAAAAGGCAGTGAATTTCTCTTTTCCCCGATGGTTCAAAGCTGCTAAAAAAAGCTAGTAAAAATCACGCAGCAGCTTTATGCATAAACGGTTAATCCCTCTCGACGGTCACACTTCTACAAAACCGCCACCCACTTCCCAAAAGCCAGACACTCAAGCAGCATTACCTGCGCTTCCCTCCACCTTTACGTGCCCACGCACGCACGCACGCAGCAACCGCCGGCCGCCGCTCCGATGAACGACTCCGGCAGGGCGGGCGCGGGCGCCAGAGGGGGCGGCGATCTCCGGCCGCCGGAGCCGCCGCGGTACCCGCTGGAGTTCCTGTCCCGCTCATGGAGCTCGTCCGCCGTCGACGTCTCCCGCGCGCTCGCCGCGGCGCCGACGCCAGCGGCGCCGGCGGGGCCCATCATCGCCGAGGACGTCGCCGGGGAGCTCGACAACGGCGGGGGCGGCGCTGCCTCTGGGAGCTCCTTCTCCTTCGCCTCCGCGGCCACCTCGCAGCTCATCATGGACCGGATCATGTCGCAATCGGTGAGTTTCGTGGCTCTTTTTTTAAAAGAAAAAAATCGGTCTTTTGTAATCGAGCTTGTCTCTGAGTCCATCGTAGTAGCAATTGCAGTAATTTCTTTCTTTCCTTTTTAATTCTTTTTTGGTGGGAGGTTGTTGAGTTTATTGTCTGTTGCTGCTTTAATTGTTCAATTTAGTATGTTTTCTTCTTAATTATAGGAATTTACTATATGAAAGCTTGAGTTTCTCCTTCAGTCCCTCACTGTTTTTGTACTACGTACTGCACACCTGTGTGTTAGCAAGTTCAGTTGAAGAATTCCTTTTTTTTTTATGAAAAATTATTTACTTGTTGTTAGTATCTTGTTAAATTTTGACGCCTGTTTAGTGGCATGCGTTTCTTGCAACCGGAGTTAGCTCTTCTCACGGACAATTTAACATTTCTTATGCCAATTAATTCTTTTTTGCTGCATCTAGTTGGTTTGATTTTCTAGTCGCATGTTAAAATGTTTGGTTTGATTTCACATCCTATCCTATTTTTTTCTTGCCGATTAGTACTTGCTTTCTTTAATGCCATCTGATCCTTGTCTTCCCTGTACCCTTGGAGTAATGCGAGGACAACAAGAAGCAGCCAAAGATGAGGTTTTTTTTTTCTCTCCCACAAGCAAAGAAAAAAGATCACAAAGAAAAACATCATCTTTTTTTAATTGTGCAGCTGAATCCCAAGTCCTAACTAATGATATCGCACCATCCTTTCCTGCTCTACTTCTCTTGCATGCTTGATGCTTATTTTCATCAGTTGGTTAGTTACTGCAATTAGCAGCATTTTGCAGAGAGGTATTGATTTCTTGTTTCACTGAGCAGCAAGAAGTGTCGCCGCTGACTTCCGGCCGCCTCTCCCACAGCAGCGGCCCTCTCAACGGCGCCGGCTCACTCTCCGACAGCCCGCCGGTCTCGCCGGAGGTCGACGACAGCAAGGTATCTCTTTCTCTGCATCCCTGCACCTTAATATTTTCCTTCTTGATTGGCTAATAATCTGATCGATTCTTTTAGAAGGTAATAATCTGGTTATTTCTAGAGGGATTTGTTTGTTCCAATTTAGACTATGCATTCTAACTTCTAAGGGGGTAATTTGTGTAATATTTTTGGGACTTGGGAGAAGACACGAGGTAGTGTGTGCTTGTACTGCTTAATTGTTGCCTCCGTGGATACAGGACTCCACTGCTTGTTCGGGGAAGAAAATCGCTGTTTTTGTCTTGCGATTTTGTTGAGTTTGCACGAAGGGAAAAAATATATCATTTTTTTAACCAATCCTGTGAACTTTGTATGAGCTGGTTATTTGGTTTGCGGTTTTGTTTTATGTAACTTTTGCCTTTGGAAATGGAGCACTTGTTTGTTTCCTTCTTTTTGTGTGGAACACTGAACACACTATGCGAAAGACAGTGTCAACCAAGCTGTGGACACAGCAAGAAGAAATTGCATAGTTTACTGTTGGTTATTATGTTTAGGCTAGCATTTCCAGGCTAGTAAATTTAGTGCCAGAAGTTGTGGGGCTGGCTGGGACAGAAACACCGGCATTGCAGGCTTCTCTTGCACAAAATTTTCTACAGAGAGAGGACAGAAACACAGGAAAAGAACTCGAATGTATTCCTTTCTCTCCATCCCATGAAATACTTTACCCCCATTCCATTTCTCTGTAAATTTACATACTTTTGATTACATATCAAAATCATTGAACAATGTATTGCAGATTTTACAGACATGTATGTAAATGTCTTTTGCCTCTTCTCGTTTCTTGGAATTGCTCACCCCCAAATGGGAGATCTTGTGGGTTGTGACTTGTGGAGTTTTTGGCTCATATGGCGTGGCACCGTTGACGGCACTAATAGCAATTTTGACCATGTGTGAAATCCGATCTACTGGAGCACGGATGAGGCCGTGTTCGGCCCTCAGGACATGCCAGAGTGGCCTCTGCCCTGAAGGCACGGATGATACTATTTGACACTATTTGAAATACTATTTATCGTTTAATTTTTTTCTTTTTTTTTTACCTCGCCCTCGCAACTAGAAATGTATTATCATATGTATCAGAAAAAAATTTCAGTAGTTTTTTCACATGAAATCGCGGCGTAGCGCCCTACGACGGTGTACTACTGCCCGATGTCATCGGTCGCGGTGGCAGACAGTAGTACACCGTCGTAGGCCGCTGCGCCATGATTTCATGTGAAAAAATTGTGGATTTTTTCACATACATGTGATAGTATATTTTGAAGCTGCGAGGGCAAGGGAAAAAAGATTTTTTTTTTTTAAAAAAAGTGTTAAATAGTATCAAAAAAACAATTTTTAATGCATGTTTTGCCTTTGCCGTAGCTACCAATCCATGGCACGGCCTCCTCCATGCCTCTAGGGCACCTTGGGGGCCGGACAGCTTGATCCGTGCTCTAAGGGTGATTTCACATGTGGCGCGTGGTGAGGAGTCGGACTCCCTGGGGCACGGTGAATGATACTATTTTTGACATTGATATTCGGAGAGGTCCAAAACTGCTATTAGCGCGTCAACAGTGAACAGTGTTGTATGAGCAAAAACTCGTGCCTTGTGACCAAATCATTTCCCTTTCCTTCCATGCTTGCTCTTTTCTCCTGGGTACCTGGTTTTCTCTTCTCGTTTTGCTACATTTCTCTCTTTATCACTGCAGTAGTTGTTAGAGTAGTGTGTGCCTTTGTGCTCTCACAGCAATGATTGCTCATTTTCATTTCTTTTTGCAGTTCCATAGGCACGCGTCACCTTTTTTTACCAGTGCTAGTTTTTTTTTTTTTGTGTACAGCTTATCTACTCTAGCAATTGAAATCGAATCATGCCATATATCTAAGCAGACATTAGGGTCGTAAAAAGAATCATCAAGTTTGTGATGGGAGGGGAACTTTGTTGTACAGACAAACAAAGCCTAGTGACTGGGCCATATTACCTGACCAATGCATGATTTAAATTGGGAAAGTATCTATTTAAAGAAAATGTTTTCATGCCTTTCCTTTCTTTTACTGATATCACAAAGCAATGCGAAATGCATTCAGTGTCTGTCTACTGTACTATGGAGTCAAGCTTTGGTCTTTAATGGTACAGAAATCCCATGGGTGCCCTTCTTATCATGAGAGGTCATGGTCAAAGATTTGATCGGCAATTTGGCACTGCACATAGCCACATGACATGAGCCTCTGGGTCACTCTGGCCATCTTCCAAACTGAAGAAATCACCATGTGATCTTAGTGCAGTCATCCACAATACTCCCGTTTCTTTTCCCCCTCTTGCCTCTTGGTGTGACCCTCTGTCCTGTACTCTTGTAGCTGTGACCAGGAAGAGGTGTTGATTTGATGGTCTTTGGTGCTTGCTTGGTGTGTAAGAGGCTTTGATTCCTGCCACCATTGCAGTCCTTGCTCTGTCGTCTGGTCTCCTGCTTCCACAAGCAAACGCTGCAACATGTCCAGTGCCCCACTGCCACTGCCACTCCTCTCTGGGTAAAAAGCAGCAGGCTTGCAGACCTATGCCTCTCTTGCCCCCCTTCCCTTTGACCTGTAGCTGCCTTCTTTTTGCCCCATGAGCACTCTCTCACGCCTATCTTATCCCTAATCAAGTGTTACCCCCCAGCTTTCTGTTCTAATCTAATGATGCATTCTTTTATCTGCTCCATGATTAATCTTGCTCTCCAAAAAGCTACTGCTTGGGCTCTCACTCTTGCTCCCCCCACACTGCCTCCATGATTATGTCCTGTGTGGCTCATGGCACACTTGTCAGTTGTGTGCATGCATTAGTCTATGGCACGCCTCAGATTCCATCAACTAAACCTAGACTCTAGATTAACGCGCATGGAAGCACAATGATTTGTACTGGTCAGTAAAATGTTTGCATTCTGTCAATTCAAAGTTTGTTCTTGGCATAGTTCCTGTTCTGCAGCACCTTTTACTGTAGCTTAACTATAAGCAGCAAATTCATTAATAATTCATTTCAATGATGTGTTTAAGTGTCATTTTTGTTTAGCTGTTTCAATCGGATTAAGTTTTGTTTGAATTATAGGACGAAGACAGCCAATTGTTGGGAAAAATTTTGGTTATGGTATTTGAAACACTGAACAGTACTAAACGCTAATAGGACTATTACCTCGCAAAAAAAAAGCAGTTCTGCAGAGCAGTGAGCACGCCGAAGCCGCAGCCGTACCGAGGTGGTAACAAGACGGTGGGCCGGTGGCTCAAGGACAGGAAGGAGAAGAAGAAAGAGGAGACGAGGGCGCACAATGCGCAGGTCCACGCCGCTGTGTCGGTCGCAGCTGTGGCCGCCGCGGTTGCTGCTGTGGCTGCCGCCACCGCTGCGGCGTCAGGGTACGGCAAGGATGACCGTGCTGCCCCCACCGACATGGCGGTGGCGTCTGCAGCGACGCTTGTGGCCGCGCAGTGTGTTGAGGCTGCTGAGTCCATGGGCGCTGAGCGTGAGCATTTGGCCGCCGTCGTCGGCTCTGCAGTCAATGTCAGGACGCCTGGGGACATTGTTACCATCACAGCTGCTGCTGCTACTGGTTTGCCATTTCAACCAAATTTACATATTTCTTCCCATCAGTGAGACATAAATTTAATTGCATTTTATTTCTTGATTTGCAGCCTTGAGAGGTGTGGCGGCGCTGAAGGCAAGGGTGCTGAAGGAGGTGTGGAATGTCTCTGCAGTGATCCCTGTGGAGAAGGGCACCATGGGAGGAGGAGGAGGAGGTCATCACCACAGTCACACGCACAACACCCAAAAGCAGCATCACAAGGAGCTGGACAGCAACACCAGCAGCAGTTTCAGTGATGACCTCGTGCTCGAGGAGGAGAACAACTTCCTGGGCATCTGCAGCCAAGAACTGCTTGCCCGCGGCACCGAGCTCCTGAAGCGCACCCGCAAAGGTACTGCTGGATGATCGTTGCAGTTCATTTGATGATACTCAATATTGCGCGATGTACTGAATACTGATGCCGCTCATGTGCAGGATCTTTACATTGGAAGGTTGTCTCTGTATACATCAACCGGCTGGGCGTGGTATATTTGCTTACATTCTTCACGAGCTGTCGTAATTTCGTGAACTAGTGTGAAAAATTCTAGTTGTGAGTCATGTATGCCGTTTTTGCAGGTGATGCTCAAGATGAAGAGCCGGCATGTTGCAGGGACCATCACCAAGAAGAAGAAAAGTAAGTGTACAAAGTACAAACGAACCAGGCCACTACATGCAGCCATGGCTACTAGCTGTATGTTTGTCTCTGTCCTGGTTACCGATGACAATGACATTGGACCATGCCATTGTGCAGGCGTGGTGGTAGACGTGTGCAGGGACGTCACGGCGTGGCCTGGCCGGCACCTGCTGGAGGGAGGAGAGCACCGCCGTTACTTTGGCCTTCGCACGGCGGAGCACCGGGTGATCGAGTTCGAATGCACGAGCCAGAGGGAGTATGAGATGTGGACCAAGGGTGTAGCGCGCCTCCTCAGCATCGTCGACGGTCGGAAGCGCTTTGCGTGACGCCATTTGCGAGACCATTCCATCCTGCAGACGCCAGCCAGGCCGGAGGCAACCAACCGGGCAGCATTGGCATTGGGTGCAAGCTGTGATTGAGTGAGTGATCGACCAGCAAGATCATGTAGCTAGGGCTCCTGTCAGTGTTGCTGTTAGTGCAGAAACTGAATTAAAGATGGTGTGTGTGCCTGTGTTTATGTGGGGGAATGAATGCATTGTGTTTTTGTGGGGAATGAATGCATGGGGCTCCATCCCTCATGGTAAGAAGAGAAAGGATCTGTGGTAGCAGAGTTGACCTTTGTACTGTGTTCTTGTTCTTTCTTTTTTGTGTGTTCTGTCTCCTGTAAGTTCTGTTTCTTTTTCTTTTTTCTTTGAACTTCAGGGGTGTGGGCAATGGTAATACAAACAAGCATCTGCATATGTAATTTGTGGTTAGCTGCAGGAAATCATAAGTGCTTTCCTCTGATGTTAATTAGCTCGTGTTGGATCTCATCTCTGATTGTTCAAAGTTCTATCCTAACTGTGCCCAGATTTCACTGCCGAAGAAAATAAGAGCGGTGATATGCTCTTGTGCAGTGCTGCTTTTAGTATGCTTCTGTAGTTCTTGTTGGCCCAAACCAAAAAAAAACAAGAAAACTATTTTCTGCTGCATCTGCAGCTTTTCTTCCTTTCTTCTTTACTATTACTTTTCTCTTAATCTCTAGCTTTCATACATTGCCTTGCTAGTTATGTAGTCAGCCATGTAGACTTTATAACTCGGACTCGGCTGCAGCTTCTACGACTCGGACTCGGCTGCAGGCCTCCAAAAAGGAAACAACAGAGATAGAACAGTTCTGTTATATGGTGTTGGTTATAGAATTGTAAATTTGCAGCTATTTAGTCCTTTTCATGTCTGTTTGCTCTAATAACTCTGGAAAAGAAAGAACATGACAGTGTCACTATACCAGGTACTCGCAAGTCACAACAGCATTGTTGTAGGATCTGACCTTTCACTGTCAAGTTGAAAGCAAAAGCTGGCTTGCCATTGCCATCTTAACATCATCTCGCCCTCCTGCCTACCCACCTACCTAGATTCTAGACTAAAGATCAACAAGAGGTCTCAGGACCTAGACCAACTTATTTGTTGCCTCTTTGAATTGTTGGGACCCTTTTCTGCTCTGGATGCGGATGGTTGCTTCGTTTGCATGGGTTTGCATGCATTGCATCTACATGATGATACGAGGACTGTGTGTAGCTAGAGAATTGTTCTCCTCCCGACTGTAGGAGGATTCAAGTATCCCAGGACCAGCGTAAAGCTGTTGGGCAGTTTGGTCTACAGGACCACACATTCTTGAATCCTTAGCTGCATTAGCAGCTCAGGCCCTGGCCATTGATGTCTGCTGCTGTCTCGGTGAGTGAAAGGACTTCATGTTTCGGATGATAGAATTATAGATTTAGAAACCATAATGCGAGAACAATGGAACACTTCAGGTTCAGGCAGACTCTAAACTAAAATCTTTTTACAGGGAAGATTAGTGACTGTAGTTTAGGTAAGCTCGTGTAAACATGGACTGCAAAGTGTTACAACTTGGAATTATGTGAACTGTCAAGTGCTTTTTCGTGCTCGAGATTGGCGACTAAAGATCCTGTCTTTTTTTCTTTCCTGTTTGCGTGAGCCAAAATGTCGATCCAATGCCATCTCAGGTTTTGACAATGGGGGTTTAGGCAGCTAATGCAAAAGGAAAAAGGGGAGCTCCTCTCTTTATGAAAAGAAAAGCTGCCTCTACCGACGGGAGACATGGCGCTTACTTGATCAGGGGACCAGTGGAAAACACTGAGGGTGAAGTGACTTCTGAGTCAAAGACAAATGCTCGCTGGGTCAGAAGCAGGCATACAAGGATGGCAAAGAATTTAGTGAGAATCGGTTAACCTATTCGAGGTGGTCCGGGTTGTTCTCTGCTTTGGGTTGATGTTGTTGTTCTTTGTGTGTGTGTGTGTGTTTTTTCCCTTGTTTTTCCTTGGGGTTTCTATTAAGACCCTTTGAATTGTAACTTCCTCTTTGTATTTGTTTTTCTCCATCTTTAATAGAGTGTGGTAGTCCTCTTGTCATACCTTAAAAAAGCTGCAAGATCACAAGCAGAACACCTGCTAATTGCTACTTCCTTGATCCTTTGCATAAACATGAAACCAAATTGCAATACACTAGTGTTCTTACACTCTACTCACCCTTGATGGTCTCGTTGTGTTCAGAAACGCAAGATTGGGGCCAAAACGACAAAAAAGAAAAGGAAATAAAGACACATGAGTTTCAGCATTAGGAAATTAATTGGTGTGAGGGACAGGTCAGTTCGGGCAGTCAATTCAGATGATCAGATCAGTAGATGCTACTGCCCCTGCTGCTTCTTTCGGTAAACGTGGTTGGATTGGACGCCGAGTCCTGCAAAGCAAATGGCTTGCGCATCTGCATCGCTACTCTCACTAGCTACGTACTACTACTACTAGCTACACTGTGCAGTCCTAGAGTAGAACAGGGCGACTGAAGTTATTGCTCGTGCTTGTAGTACTAGTATTCCCTCGCGTCATAAAAGGACATCCACACGGTTCGAATAATATAGCTTTAATCAATTATTTATTATTATAATAAATTTATAAAATCTACTAAAATAATAATATTATAAAAGTACTATTTGAGACAAATATATAACTATCACTTTAACTTTTCATTTCAAATATTCAAAAAGATATTGATAGCCAAATATTATAAAAAGCATTCCATCCCCAAACCAAACATACTACTAGGACTATTCTATCTAAAAAATATAGCTATTTTTATTATTTAATTTTTTTAAAAAATATTTTAAAGATAATATCTTCCTAACTTTATTTTCAATTCTGATTCTTTTCGTCACAGCATGGCCCGTGGTGCGATTAAACTATGCTGTCACGTCACCGACCGCAGCGTGATCAAACATACCTTAATAGTCCTCCGAGGTAACACACGTTCGTTTTTGGACTAAGTCCTATCACGCTAAGAGAAGTGGCGTGACAACACTCGTTTGTCACGCCGAAGTCTATGACGTGACAATGTGTTTTTACCACGCCACACGTTGTGGCGTGGCTAAAGAGATCAGAATTGAAAATAAAGTTAAAAAGATATTATCTTTAAAATATATTTTTTTAAAAAAATTAAATAATAAAAAAGGGTTCAAACAATAGGACTAACCGATTCCATCCAGCTCGTCCCTAAACCAAACACTACCATTTTTTTTTTTTTTTTTGAGAAACCAAACAATACCTAAGTTATGGAGAAATGCAATGGCTTTTTTTTTTTGAGTGAGAAATCCAATGGCTAAGCAGAATTTGGTCTATCTACTCAACCAGCTAGGCTGGGTTTAATTCAGTGAACGGCGTAGACTAGTGGTCGGACCAGCCCACAATCGCGAGCAAGTGCCACGGGCTTGGCACACGTTGTGGGCCAAATTCACCAGGTAGCTCCTACATTATACATTACGAACATCTGAGCATACATGGGCGTCCATTGCCACAATTCCCCAAGAAATCTTTGCATCCTGCTGTCAGAAGCATGCATTTTTTAATTTTTCAGTAGTATCTGACTAATCTGATGCAGACACATGTGGTGCTGCTAGGAGATAGAAAATCAAAAGCTGAAAGGAACTTTAAGGAAGTTCTTTGAACAAGCAGATACTGGCTAGCAATTCTTTGTTCCGAGTAGAACGGTCGATCGAGTGTAGTTAACTATATACTATCTAATGTCTTTACTATCTATAGCGGTAAGTAATGGTGGCCTCACGAGCCCTCCGCGTCACCGTTTTTTTTCCCAAAACCGCCCATATTTCTGAAATCGTGTCGGAGTCCGGGTCGAACTAGCGGAAACAATTTTTAAAAATAATATTTATTTCAAAGATAATTTAAAAAAAACAAAAATAGGTGTATGTCGTCATTCCAAATGGCGATAGGCTTTGTCGCCAATTGAACTGACGACGAAAGAATTTCACCAATTCAATTGGTGACATGACCCTATCGCCATTTTAATTGGCAACAAGGTCCTATATTTATTATTTTATTTATGTCTATAGAATTCGGCCTTTAAGTATCCGCTTAGTTCGTTATCTGAAATTGGAGAAGATAACGTAATGTGAAGTACAGATTGCGAGATTGGTGGCGTAAGTTGGAACGCGAGTTCGGCGGTGCAATAACTCAAATAGCCCCCTTTGGAGCGAAACAAAAAAATATTTGGGTATAAGCATATAAGCATGGCGAAAATGATGAAATAATACATTGTGCATGCAAATAAGACATACATACCTCAGAGCAGGAAGGTAGCGGACGGCACTGCGTACTCGTGGCGCATGTACCGGTGGAACTCAAGACCTGTCAGAGAAAATTGCCATCACTAACTAGTGGAGTTCGAACTGTGCCGGGGTACTCCTAGCACGATGCCACAAGGACCCACCCGCCAAGTCCAGGTGAGGAGACGTGGGGCGTGGCGTACTGTGTGTAGGAGCAAGGATAACCGACTAGAGAGGGGTGCATAGGAGGTTTCTAAAAAATATTTCTCTTTAATTATCAATTTTATCTAGTATGTCTAAACAAGTGATCTAGCACAATACAAGAGATGTAAACTATGCGGTTTCAAGGTTGCTCACTCGATTGAACTCATCCGTATTCAAAGCTCCAAAAAGAGCGTAGTCATCCGCGTAATCCATATCTCATGAGCGGTTTCAAAGTTACTCACTCGATTGAACTCATTCGCGTTCAAAGCTCTAAAAAGAGCATTCATCGCTTGAGCATTAAGGTGGGAGTTTCGTTCCCCAAGATCTGTGGGGTGTGTTGGACCAAGTGCCATAGCAAAACACTCACTAACAATTATCCATATGCTTAGGCTCATGACCTTTAAATAAATGGACATTCTAATTTTCTAATAAGCATAATTTGATCCATCCAATAGAGGTGCCTTTCCTATTGATATTCCCTCACTAGCCATCATTTCTCTCCTAGACGATTAAGTATAAACAATAGAGAGACTAAGCTCTAATACCACTTGTAGAATTAAGGATAACGGACTAGAGAGGGGTGAATAGGAGGTTTCTAAAAAATATTTCTCTTTAATTATCAATTTTATCTAGTATGTCTAAACAAGTCATCTAGCACAATACAAGAGATGTAAACTATGCCAATACTAAAAACAATTCTAGCTAAGCAATTCTACACAATTAATTGCTAGAAATGTAAATGCTAAAATACTAAAGACAAGAGATAAACCACAGTGAAGACAAAACGATGTTTTCCCGTGGTATCGAAGACTTGCCAGTCTTCACTGGTCCACATTGAGGTAAGTCCAAAGGATAGTGAGCTCCAAACCAGTCACAATCACAATTGTTGCCAGGCCTCTTCATACTCTTCTTGAAGAGATCATCGCACAAATCTTCTCCAAGCCGTCTAGGTGTCGACAAGCACCAAGAGTGACGAATCGCAGCACTTGTGTGAAGATTATCAAGAGCTAAAGTGATCAACTAATGATGCAACGTACTTGCATGCTCTCAACTGGTCAAAATATGAAATGAAAGCAAAATGAGTAGAAGAGAGTGCACCAAAGCCTCAAGAGTATTCACTATGCCCAAAGGTTTTGAGCTTGGTGGAGGTGTATTTATAGCCTCTAACCACAAAACTAGCCGTTTGGAATAAATCTCTGAAAAAATCAGCACTTGCGGTAGTACCACTGTACAAACCAGGTACTACCGATTTCACCGTTCAACGATCGACTGCTATTCATTAAATGCTCTTTTACTAGCCATTACAAAAGGTGCAGTATTACTGCCAACTAAAAATCGGTACTATCGCAGGGCGGTAGTACTACTCGGGAACAGAGCTACAGGTTTCTAGAGGCAAAAGAACCACGAAAACACCCTCTCTGAAAATAACGTACCGCCAAGTAAATATCGGTACTACTATTCTGCGGTAGTACCATTTTTCAGATGCGGTACTATCGATTTTCAAAGGCAAAAGAAACACGAAAAACACTTTCTTTGAAAATAACGTACCACCAAGTAAATATCGGTACTGCCGTTCTATGGCAGTACCGTTTCTCAGATGCGGTACTATCAGTTTCCAAAAGAGATGAAAACCTCTCAAAACATGCTCTCTGAAAAATACAGAAGGCCAACTAGAATCTGGTACTACTGACATGTGAGTTGACATTAATTACCAATACCATTTTTAGTGGCCTATTTGCTTTCACCATGGCTCACCCTCGACCACGCACAGGTGGGTCCACCACCTCTATCGGCCTACGATAGGACGCCAGCTCGATGCCTCACCTCGTCTTCTCGACGAATTGGTCCATGAGCCCTTTGATCTCCTACGCTGTCATGCTGAAGCACCCCCCGAGCGTCATATGACTCACAGAGGATGTCAACTCGTGCATCTCCCACTATAGATCAACTTGTACATGTAATTGACAAGTTAGGAACTGAGAACTTGCTAAGCAAACAATATTTACAGATCGTTCAATATGTACCACACGATGGAATGCGGAGTCCGGCTGGGTGAGGTACGTGTTAGACGTCGCGGCCTCATGTCGTGGAGGGTCGTCCATGACCCTAACGTAGCGAACCCTCGTTCGACTGGAGTACCACTCGATATACTCCTCGTATGTCCCGGGTCGTAGGGAGCATCCTCCTAGACGACGTCCTCCAAGGCGCGGAGCCACCCCTGAACCCAAGGGAACATCCTGTC
The DNA here is from genome assembly GCA_036346255.1 of Ampelocalamus luodianensis. Lineage (NCBI taxonomy): Eukaryota > Viridiplantae > Streptophyta > Magnoliopsida > Poales > Poaceae > Ampelocalamus > Ampelocalamus luodianensis. The sequence continues at coordinate 43,026,450 of CM070640.1, read as the reverse complement.
GGTCTAGGAAGTCGTAGGAGGGACTCCCTTCCTAGTGTACATGTGGAAGGCAAAACGATTATTTTGTAGGTACATACGACAAATAGTACAACAGAATTAAAACATGAACTTACCCATGGACGTTCGACGCCACCCGCTGCCCCCAGGTGGCTGGGACCTCCTGTCGCAGACCGAACTGGCGCATCACCCATGCATGTGGTACTCCTCCACAAAGACATCGTGCACCAAGCACCTGCAAGTGTACCAGTACACGTGGTCTCGCGTGCAAAGGCTCGACAGGCTTTGGGGTGCGCATGCGTACACTCTGTCGGGAGTGTACGACGTCCAAATGACGTGGTCACTCGTCAGCTGATCGAACATCATAACGTAGTTTGGGTAGGACGCGTGCGTAGTGATTGGAGTGAAGGTGACTCGTCGAATGAAAAAACGATAACTTAGCACCAGAAATTGAATTGCATTAAGAAAAGAACAAATGTTCAGAAAACTTACCTATTGGCAACACCACACCGTACCCATGGTCGGCCAGTCCATGTCGGCGGCAGTGGCAGCATACATGACAACTGTTAAGGTGCCTAGGTCCAACTGTGGTCGTCCGATCTGAAAACACTAGAAGGACCACAACTGAAGAAACAGCGGACATCCAGAGAGGATGGAGCTGTCCCCAACCCAGTGGCATGCGTCGCACTGGGCGTGATACATCGTGCACAACACCGTCGGGCCCCAGGCGTAGAGCTGTATCTCCTCTACCCCCAGTCCGCCAGCTGGCGTGCGTACCGGATGAAGTGCTTGTCGACGCTGTCGCCATGGGACCGTACGAACATCACCCACCCGAACAACCACAGTAGGTAGATCTCAAAATGACTCCTCACCGTGTGCTCAGGTGCATCCTCTACCATACACTCCAGCTGCAAGAAGACATATATACATCAGTAAGTTGCATAAAGCAATTGAAGCAGAAGGACAAGAGTTATAAAAACTTACGTAGAACTGGCAGATCCACTGCAGCGATGGCCCGTGTGTGCTGCTAAACTCCATGTAGCCTCTGTTGGGTGGCAGCACCCTTGGAACCTCGTGAGGAACTCCGTGCGCCACTTGGCCGGGATGTCGTACATCGCTAGGGGGAAGCCCGTGCAGGGCAACTTGATTAGGAAGGTCACATCTTGAAGCGTCGGCGTCATCTCCCTGCACGGGATATGAAACATGTGCGTCTCTAGCCTCCACTAGTCAATTAGTGCCATAAGGAGGCACCGGTTGTACGAAAAGTGCTTCAACGTACGATGACCGCCCTCGTGGTCCTGGTCGTCCTCCCACGTCACCTCCACCATCCTCACAAGTGGAAGGAGGTCTGCCGCTCTCAAACTGCATCAAAAGGATTAAGAACAAACATGATGAAGAATCTAGACCAGCTATTATAAGTTAATATAGAATTTTGGTGATTAATAACAAATCTATATGTGAGACTAACACTTTTATTGGTATACCTATTGTGTAGTCTTATTTGGATGAAAAAGGTAAAAATCAATGAAAATGTAAAAATAAAAGAGGTATGCATTCGACATCATATTTCTATATCTTGTTACATTCCTTGAATCCAAAATATAGGTTGAATTCCACTAAAAGTCTAACTTGAATATGTGCATATATTTTTATTACATATTCGTGTATGCACACATTTAGAGCGAGTTCACTCTATATTTTGTGGTTTCATTAGTATGGATCCATATTTCTTTATCCTTTGAGTATATAAAACTTGTGTAGTTCATATATACTCATATTGCTTTATATTCTTGTGTCATTTGGATCAATCTAGGATCATGCATGCACTTAAAGTTATTCTTGAAAGCCAACTATGTTTTTTTCAAAAAAGTTGGTGGACCGACGTTTACTTCAAGATACTATCGCACAACGGTATGACCGGGAAGGTGGTTGTAAGACCCCGAGATTAACATCCCGGATCTTCTGTGCATAACTGAACTAGTCCCATGATCAGTGGCTAGCTCACACAGTAAACAAGTGTGATAACACAACCATAAACGCTAAATTTTAATAAATAACAACAGAGTTGATTACAAGATAGCCTTACAGGGCAACATTAAATAAACACAGCGGAAGACGATGAAGAAGTAGTAGGGTCCAGCAATCTGCCACAGGCAATCGACTGGGGTAGCGGCCTAGTTGTCACGATCCACACTTGAAGCGAAGTCCTTCTCCTCTGAAATTTATTTGCATTAAGCAAGAATGAGCACAACTTCCGTGCTCACAAGTTACACCTGTCAAAATAACAGAATGACATGCATAAATGGATGTAACATAGGATGGCTTATAGGGTTATTTGTGCAAAAACAGCATTTGACATTGAATACCATAATAAGTACAAAAGCTCAAGTGTTATAAAATCTAAAATTGAACTTGAATTGATAACGGTAGTGTAGGCACCAACCTAACACCAATATAAACACGGGCACCAACCCGGGGCTTCAACCCACACTTTTCTCATGGACACCCATCCATGTCAAACTGTTTTACAAAAATGTTTTAAAATCGAAGTCTAACTTTGAGTGGCTTTGCCAGCATGTCCATGACCGTGGACACGGCTATTCTAATAGTTTGACACTCTGCAGAGGTTGTACAACTTTACCCACACGACATGAATTCTCTAGTTGTTTGGCATCCGTCGATACCACCGCTCACTACCTTAGGTAAGCAGTCTAGAGTACATGTCAAGGCCTTTACAATACGCCATTCCACCATAGTCTCCCTTCGCTAAGGTTTCACCCCCTTTGGACTACCCGTCCGCAGAGTTCAGGCCCCCTCTTGCGCCAAGTGGGACTATCAAAAGTCATGAAAGACTACCCACCGTAACACAGGAACGACCATGATGGAACTTTGCAAATTAATTGGCCAGGTCTTGCCCATACAGGACATGTGGTGGTACGTTATGGCTTAGCAAGATGCGGCTCGAAGACCGGTCCTTAACTGACCTGGGCGACAACCAACAGAACCCTGGGCCTCAACCTACCCAGTTGAGCCCGTGCATAAACCTGCACCCACCAGACAACCATTTCGCCCAAGTCCAAACCATCATTTTATTTTATCTTTCAAATATTTGTAAAACTCCCATGACACACCAATGTCAAGGGTACAATTTAAACAATAGTCGATCTTTGGCTGAAATTCCCCAAATAAAACATATTTGGTCTATAAGCATGGCTAAGCACAATATTTTCCAAATGATCCTAGTTTATACTATTGTATCAACTAGATTTTATCTAGGGTGACAATATGCTTGATTCGATAACAAAATTGGCCATACAAAGGATTTGGGTATAACTATAAATTTAAAACAGGGATTTAAATTACTGAGTATAAATAAGCATGCAGTAATAATTTGAAACAGAATTTAAATAATTTTAAATAATAGGTGCAAATATGATCAAGAATGTAACTTGCCTTGCTCAAATAAATGGCGTTGAAATCTGACTCTCCGAAGTCGTCGGAATCTATACGCGAAAATAAGCCAAATTCAAACTAAATTCAAACAAGATTCAAATCAACTCCAAATTGAATAAATTTAGTTTAGATAGCTATATCTTGAATTTAGATAAATTTAGAAATTTGAATGGGCTCAATCGGAGTTCGGATGCAAAAGATATGAGCTTTCGAAGTTTGAAAACACATGAAATGATAGTTTTAGGGTTTAAAGGAAATTTTGGTCAAATGAACTCAAAATTAAATAATTTTGGTTTAGTTAGCTAGATAATGATTTTATACAAATTTTGAAATTTGAAACACCCAATTTGGAGTTGGGAATCAAAAGATATGAATTTTACAAGTTTAAATCTACTTAAAACCTAATTTCAGAATTTAATAGATTTTCCTGATTTATTTTTCTAAAGGAAAATCCTTTTATTGCGCAAGGATGACGTCAGCCCTCAGGAAAATGATTTTCGGCTGAATTATTTTTGTAAAGGAAATCATTTGAGTCTCTCACACGTGGGCCCGATGGTCAATGTACTGGGTCCATGACCGGTCAAAGGTCCACCGTGGGCTTGGTCCACAGAATAGTGCCGCAGGGGTGCGGGTGGCGCGCACGAGATGACGTGGCACCACGTAGGTGACCACGTCGGATTAGGGTTTGCGTGGCGTCCACCTGGCGCTGATGTGGCCAAGCCACGTAGTCAACGGCCGGTGGCGGCTCGGGCACGAGCTCGCCGGCGTTTGGCGGCGTTCCGGCGGGAGTGGATGGTGCCAAAAGAAGGAGGAGGTGACAGGGAAGTTGGTGCTCACCGTGGTTGCATGAATGCGCGGCGAAAAGATCACCAGCGACGAGGTTAAGCGGCGGCGCGTGTGGCTCGACGGTGGCGACGCGGCTCCGGTGGCGCTCGAGCGAGGCGGAGGTGCGCACGGTGTAGGCGAGACTACGGCGATGCCGTTGGTGGCGGCGAAGAGGCGAGAGCGGCGACGGTGGCAGCGCTAGAGGCGGCGGAGACTTCTTCGGCCGGCGAACTTTGACGACGAACTACGGCGACTAGGGGCGGAGAGAGGCTAGGTGAGTCGCGGGGAGGAGATGAGGAGGGAGAGGGGCTCACCGTGCTTGCTTAAATAGAGCTCGGGGAGGAGGGGGTAGCGAGATCGTGCTCGGGGCGGCGGTTGCGGCAAGCGGCGGTTGCGGCGAGGTCGTGCGCGAGAAGAGGGGGTCAAGGGGGAAGTGGGGGCGGCGTGAGACGTGGGATCGAGTGCGTGCGAACGTGGGGGCGGCGCTTGGCGCGGCGCTGACGGCCGGCGCGCGCCGAAAATGGCGGCGACGGGCGTGGCCGTGCGGAGAAGAAGGGAAGGAGGAAGAAGGAGGGGAGGAGGAAGGAGGGGCGGGACCACCTGGCGGCGAGGGGTGCGGGGCTGACGGGTGGGGTCAGAGAGAGAGAGGGAGAGAAAGAAGCGGGCGGGCCGAGTGGGCCGGGGGCGCGGGAGGAAATGGGCCGAGTTGAGGAGTTTCGGCCCAAAATCCATTTCCGGATTTTAAATGATTTGCAAATTTAGATATTCCGATTAAGTGAAAAGGGCTTTAGAAAATAGCAATTAATTTCCAAAAATCATGGAAAAATTCACAGAAATTCCCATACTTATTTTGGACTTAATAAAATTATTTCCAACTAATACTTGGCTTTTTAATTTTGCAAATAAATTGTTTTGACTTAAAATATTTATTAAAAAAAGGCTTTTAAAAACTCAGAAAATTCCAGAAATTAAGTAAATTTTTATTTTTCAAATAAAACTAAATGAGACTTCAAGAACTTCAAATAAATTTTAACTTTTGACTTTTGAAACTTCAGAAATTCAAATTAAGCAATCAAACTCTTCCAAATTTTAAGAAATTCAATAAAATAATTATTTTATTTTATTTTAATTTTGGTAACATAACCTTGGGATGTAACAGTGGTGCAGTTCTACCGCAACCCAGTTGGACCAAAACCTAGTTGGCGGTCCGTTTTTGACCAAGTGGTCTGGTCGGGTGAACGTTCGGATGGTCTGAGCGTACTCGGATGAACGTTTGGATCGTCCGAACATGTTGCCCGATCGAGCGACCTGGTCGGGTTGGACCAAGTGGTCAGGTTGGACTTGAGAGCATGCTTTTTTTGAAGTATTTTTATTCTCTCTGAAATTAGTATGACGACATTTCTTGAGCGGTATTACCGATGTGCGGTAATACCGAGTTTTATTTGGCGGTACGTTATTTCCGAGAACGTGTTTTTCTGTATTTCACAAACCTCTGAAAATCAGTAGTACCGCATCTGAGAAACGGTACTACCGGAGAGCGGTATTACGGGATTCTAGTTGGCGGTAATACCACACCTGCGAGTAATGGCTTGTTCAGAAGCATTTAATGTAGGTATATCTTGATAATTAATGTTAATCATTGAGGGACTAACATTTTTCATGAGTTGGATGTAACATCCCAAGTGCTGTTACCAATTTAAAGTCAAATAAAGTTATTGTTTTATTGGATTTTCTAAAGTTTTAAAAGAGTTTAATTGCTTTATTTGAATTTCTGGAGTTTTAAAAGGTCAAAAGTAAAAAAATTATTTGAATCTCTTGAAGTTTTATTTGGTTTGATCTGAAAAATAAAATTTTAATTAATTTCTATATTTTTCTGGAATTTTAAAAGATTTTTCCTAAATATGTTAAAGACAAAAACAATTTATTTGCAAAATTAAAAGCCAACTTTAAGTTGGAAATAATTTTATTAAGTCCAAAATAAATAAGGGAATATCTGTGAATTTTTCCATAATTTTTGGATTTACTTTGTTATTTTCTAAAGCTATTTTGATTTATCGGAATTAAATCAATTGTTAAATTAAAGAAAAATCGCAAAACAGTTTTGGGCCGAAACCTTGTCCAACCCATCTTCTTTTTTCGCGCCCCGGCCCATCTTGGCCCACTTCACCCCGCCCGCGCCCCCTCCCCCCTCTCTCTCTCACCCGAGCCGGCCCCACCCTCCAGCCTCCGTCCTCTCGCTGTCGCGTGGCCCCGCGCCCATCTTCTTCTTCCCCTGCCTCTTCTTCCTCTCGCGCAGGCCGCACTCCGCCGCCATTTTCGGCCGCGCCAAAACTCCGTCAAAACGGCTGCCCTAACCGCGCGCCTCCCGCACGATGTGCGCACGATCCCCGCGCTCCACCTCTGCCTCCACCCCCACGTTCTTCCCCTTCTCCGCGCCCGTCTCGCCCGCGCGCCCTAACCGCCGCCGCCGAGCCCGCGCGCACGATCTCCTCCCTCGGCCTCACCCTAGGCCTATTTAAAGGCACCCCGGGTGCGCCTTCACCACCCCGACTCGCTGCCACCACTCATTTGGCCTCTCCCCTCCCCACTTCGTCGGAATTCGCGAAACACCGCCGCCTCTAACGCCGCCTCCGAGCTTCCCCGGTCGCCTCCGCCTCCACCACCGGCACCACCACGTCGCGGCGCACCCCGTGCACGCGCCCGCCTCGCTGAAGCACCGCCCGAACCCTCGCGCCGCCGTGAGCCGTTTTGCGCCGCCGCCTCTCACCTCGCCGGCGGCGTTCCTCCCATGCACCTGCGCCGCTTGGGTAAGCCCCAAAACCCCCATCGCCTCCTCTCTCCGTTAGCATCATCCACACCCGCCGGAAAGCCGCCAAACGCCGGCGAGCTCGTGCCCGAGCCGCCGCCGGCCGTTTCCTACGTGGCACCGCCACGTGGCTGCCACACAGCACCACCTCACTACCACCGTGGCACCACCTCGGCGCCACATGTGCACGGTCCACCCCCCTCAGCATCAAACTCCCGTGGACTTGGTCCACATGAGCCGTGAGACCGACATCTAGGTCCCACATGCCGGAATTTCTTTTAATTCATTTAAATCTCGAAAATCAGCCGCTGATGTCATCTTGCGCAATAAAAGCTTTTTCCTATAGAAAAATAATTCCAATAATCCAGAAAAATCATAATTCTATTATTTCATGTAATTTGAATCTTCGAGAGCTCATATGTTTTGCATTCGAACTCCGATTGAGCCCATTCAAATTTCTAAATTTATATAAATTCAAGATCTAGCTAACTAAACCAAAATTATTCAATTTGGAGTTAATTTGAATCTTATTTGAATTTAGTTTGAATTTGACTTATTTTCGAGTATAGATTTCGACAACTTCGGAGAGTCAGATTTCGACGCTTTGAGCAACTATTTGAGCAAGCATTCTTGATCATATTTGCAGCATTATTTCAAAATATTTAAATTCTTGATCATTTATTTGCACCTCATTATTTCAAAATAAACGTTTAAAAATTGGGTAATTACCTTGAAACTCCGTGTCTAGATTCATTTCGAGGATTTTAAATTACTGAACTAGCATGCTTATTTATATTTTGGAGTGGAGCTATGCCAAACACGCCCTTATATTTAACCTCCTGTTTCAAATTTATAGTTATGTCTAAAATCCTTTGTATGGCCAATTTTGATAATTGAATCAAACATGTTGTCACCCTAGTCAAAACCTGGTTGATACGATAGTATGAACTCGGATCATTTTGGAAAATATTGTGCTTAGCCATGCTTATAGACCAAATATGTTTCATTTGGGGAATTTCAGCCAAAAATCAACTATTGTTTAAATGGTACCCTTGGCATTGGTGTGTCATGAGAGTTTTATAAATGACTTTAGAAAATAAAATAAAATGATGGTGTGGACTTGGGCGAATTGGTTGTTTGGTGGGCAACTGGATAAGTTGAGACCGAGGGTTCTGTTGGTTGTCGCCCAGGTCACTTAAGGACCGGTCTTCGAGCCGCATCTTGCTAAGCCACATCGTACTACCACATGTCTTGTATGGGCATGATCTGGCTGAATAATTTGCAAAGTTCCATCATGGTCGTTCCTGTTGGTGCGGTGGGTAGTCATGTTATGACCTTTGTTAGTCCCACCTGGCGCAAGAGGGGGCCTGAACCCTGCGGACGGGTAGTCCAAAGGGGGCGAAACCTTAGCGAGGGAGAACTATGGTGGAATGATGCGTTGTTGTAAAGGCCTCGTGATGATCACTTAGTCGCACACCTTCGGAAGTGTGTCAGACGAACATTAAAAGTTGATTATCTCTTATGGGTAAAGTTGTACAACCTTTGCAGAGTGTCAATCTATTCGAATAGCCGTGTCCACGGTCATGGATATGCTGGCAAAGCCACTCAAAGTTAGACTTTGGTTTTGATTTAAAATGATAAAAACTGTTTATGACATGGATGGGTGTCCATGAGAAAAAATATGGGTTGGTGCCCGTGTTTATGTTGGTATTAGGTTGGTGCCTACACTACCCTTATCAATTCAAAATCAATTTTAGATTTTATAAAACTTGAGCTTTTGAACTTAGTATGATATTTAATGTCAAATGTTGTTTTTGCACAAATAACCCTATAAGTCATCCTTTGTTACATCCATATATGCATGTCATTCTGTTATTTGACGGGTAACTTGCGAGCACGGTAGTTGTGCTCATACTTGCTTTATGCAAACAAATTTCAGAGAAGAAGAACTTCGCTTCAGGTGTGGATCATGATGATTAGGCCGCTACCCCAGTCGATTGCCTGTGGTAGATCAGCTGGACTCCACTACATCTTCTTCGTCTTCCGTTGTGTTTATTTAATGTTGGGCTGTAAGCCTATCTTGTAAGCAACTCTATTGTATATTAATAAATTTTTGTGATTATGGTAGTGTTATCACATTTGTTTACTGTGTGAGCTAGCCACTGATCATGGGACTAGTTCAGTTATGCACAGAGGATCTGGGATGTTAATCCCGGGTCTTACATTGGATGAATAAGTTATGTTCCATGGTGATGAATACTTTGGATGACATCATGAGTTGATCGTCATCAAGTCAAGAGAAGACTCATCATATGTTGATGGAGGACACGTGAAGAATGCATCATGGATTGATGCATATCAAGACAATGACCTGGACTTGAAGTGAAGATGTGCATCATCAAGCTAAAAAAGAATGCTCAAGGGAAAGGTATAACTAGCTAGAGCTAAGGATGTGTTCTTAGTCTTTTACTGGTCTTGGTGTTTGGTTGAAAGACTGGATTGCTAGTATAGGTTATTGTGCTATTAAGAGTGGTCTTGTCTAGTAGCTTGAGTCTCATCATGTGTTGATAGCTCAATATCGCTTGCTCTAGCTCTTCGTGGCATGATGTTATTATTTACGAATGTGTTTTGCAAATAGCCGACACTCATGCATCTATTCCTTGTAGCATGTGACTATACTTTGCAAATGTATTTTGCAAATGGTTGAAGTTCATGTACCTACTCCTTGTGGCATGATCTAAGTTTGCAAATATGTTTTGCAAATTGTTGGGATTCATGTATTTTCCCTTGATACGGTCTAAGATTGCTTGTTGCTATTTCTTTAGACTTAGACTATGGTAGTGACTCTTTGGAGTTGTGCCTTTTGATTTGATCAAATGTGTTTGAGATCAATCAGATAGGTGAGTTGTGTATCCCTCTGAATAAGCTTTCCATAGAGTCCAAGATCACTCAATGCTGACATCGGAGTCAAAAGTTATGACCTTTTTTTACCGAGTGTTGTTTGTGCTGAAATTCGACTGCGGTAATACCTCCCGAGAAGAGTGGTACTACCGTAGAACGGTAATACCGGATTTTGTACTGCAGTATTGCTGTTCTAAAATCTTTAACGACTAGATTTTGAGCCACTAATGCACCCTTTCCGACCGTTGAGCATTGGGGGCGATAATACCGCAATTCTACAGCGGTATTACCGCATTTGCTGATTTTTTAAGGAAACTACTCTCAACGGCTAGTTTTTGTTGTGAGGGCTATAAATACCCCCTTGATCGGTTGAGAGACAACCTTTGTCACTCTATTTCATTCTCTTGAGCTAGTGTGAGTTTCTCCTCTTAATTGTGCATGTGTTGCACCTTGTGAGCAAGGAGAGAGCTCTCTAGTTGCATGTGTTGCATCTAGAGTTGGATTTCGTATCCACTTGAGCTTGTGCATTCATTGCGTGTGGTAAGAGTCAAGCAAGGGGCTTGGCTTATTACTCTTGGTTTTTGCCGACACTTAGACGGTGTTGGAGGCGTCGTGTTCGATGATCTCTTTAAAGAAGATTGTGAAGAGGCCCAGCGTGTTGTGAAGGTTAGAGGTCACCTACCCGGAGCAGGAAAGAGCTACCACTAGTGGAATTGAGGTGTTTGGCTTAATTCGTGGAGCCGGTCCAATTCGTTTGGGATTACCTCAACGTGGAATAGGGGAGACCAGCAAGTCACAGAACACCATGGTAAAACGTCCTTTTGTCATTGTGATTTGCTCTCTAGTGATTTACTTTATGTTATTTACATTCCTAGAATTAAATTGCTTACATATCTTTGTATGTTTGCTATCATTGACATAGACTTAGGTTGTTGGTGCACTTAGTGAGACTGGTTGTTTTAGACCTTAATTGTGCAAAACCGATTTGACTTACTCTTCCGCATTATAAACTTGGTTTTAGCCAAAAGATTTTAAAAACCGCATATTCACCCCTCTCTAGTCGGCCTCCTCGATCTTACACATGAGTCCACCCAAAGTTGTTGGACTGCAATTGAGCACATGAAGGTCACAACAATGCGTACCTCATAACCTAATGTGGGTCCACCCTCCATGCCCTAACGTGGGTCCACCCTCCATGCCCTTATGGGCGTGCGCAGCCACAACGCGTCAAGCTGAATCGCTACCTCACCCTGCTAGGGGAGGATGGTACTGAGACGACTACGGTGATGTGCGTCAATGATCAGGTCAAGCAACTCGTACGACCACTGCGCAACATATCCTGGGTTCATCATACCTGAAAATTCAGTGCATACATTTTAAATACTACGAAACATATACCAAAAGTAATGAGAAGCGACATATGTAACTAATTCGTGTTTGCAAATTAAGTTCACATAGTTTTAATGAATGTTTACATTCCCTAGTTATCTACCATGGAATTTTTACATATTTTTAATAGGCACCTTGCTGTTTTCGTTGTTTGCAAATTATTTAGCGTGCACGAATGGAAACTAAAATTAAGTTCGGGCACATACCCTATATAGCTACTCTACATTTTTTTCCAGATTTTTAGTAGGTACCTTGTTACTTTCCTTGTTTAAAAAGTGTCTCTCGTATTTACAAACTATTATCCGTGTACAAATGGAAACAAAAATTAAGTTCACAATAGTTTAATTCAGCTCTACATACCCTATGTACCTACTCTTGATTTATTAGAGAATTTTTAGAGGTATATTGCTATTTTTCTAATTTAAAAAGTATTTTTGACAATAACATAATATTTAATGTGCATAAATGGAAACCAAAATTAAGTTGAGATTTTTTTGATTAAGCTCCACCTATCCTATTTAGCTACTCTACAATTGTTACATATTTTTAATGCATATCTTGATATTTTTTGAGTTGTCTTCCTATTTTCCTGGTTTAAAAACTATTTTCGACATTAACAAAATATTAACTGTGTAAAAATGAAAATCTACAAAGTTTTCTTAGTATTTTGCGGTCTTGTTTTGAATCGTTCGAGTACCGTAACATAAATAATATCTATATGACGAACTAAACTAAACTATACACAGCTAAAATCATGTACTACATCAAACATCAATACAGCTAAAATTATCTAATCCACTGAATTTTATGTCCCTATTTTTAATGGCTAACCTACAAGGTTTCCAATTTACGTACAAAGTTGCAAGAACATTTACCTGCAAAATAGGCGACCAGATCTACTGCTCCCTCTCCCTCTCCTCTGCTACGAACCTGCTGGGCTTCGCTACATCTCCTCCCCTCTCCTCCGCTCTCTTCTCTTTTTTTCTGGAATTTAAATGACTTTTCCACCGAATTTTGGGGGTTTATATAGAGCTATTCCTGTCGCCAGTTCAACCAGCGACAAACACTTGGACTTGGGAATGGTGACTGCCAGTAAATAGGTGCCTGACGCCAATTGGAATAGCGGCATGCACCTATTTTTGTCATTTTTTGACTATTATTTTTGTAATTATCTTTTAAATTAATATTATTTTAAAAAAAATCCATAATGTATCACATAACTCAAATGTCAGGTCGTAACCTTAAAATTTGTCAGGGTGTAGTAGATTGTAGAGAACTTTATATTATTTTCCTATAAAGCACAATATAATTCTTTTGAGTTCAACCTAGTATGCCTTAACTAGACCTATTCATGGACGAACGGCACAAGCCCGGCTCGACTTTTTCGGGATTGGGCCTTGATTTTCGGCCTGAATCCCGGAAAAGCCCCACAATGGCATTAGCAATCATCAAAAACTATTATTTTATTATCGAGATGAATTAAATATTAAATTTTATCCTAAATAAATTGAAATAATATTATTTTATTAGAAAACATACTATTCAGGCCACTACTACAAAAATGCTAATACTGGACGCCTCATCACAGATGGTTGGCCAAAACCGTCTATATTACATGCAATCACAGACTGTTTTGGTTTAGAGACCATCTGTGTAAATGGATGCGCTAAAAACCGTCTGTGAAGAGAAAATATCACAGACGGTTTGTGTTTAAAACCGTCTGTGAAGAGAAAATATCACAGATGGGTTGTGTTTAAAACCGTCTGTGAAGTATCACAGACGGTTCGTAAAAATAACCGTTTGTGAAGTAAACCATTATCACAGATGGTTTGTAACAAACAACCGTCTGTGAAACTTCCAAGACGGTTCTTTTAACTAACCGTCTGTGATAATGGTATACTTTATAGACGGTTTTTTATTAGAACCGTCTGTGATAATTAAATGTTTCAGCTCTCGCGTGTTATGCATGCGTCTCTTCGTCTCCCGCGCCGACGGGTACCTATGCGTCTCTTCGTCTCCCGCGCCGACGGGCACCGATGCGTCTTTTCGTCTCGCGCGCCGACGTTACGATGTGTCTCTTCGGTGTTTTATAAGAGTGATATTATCGCGCGCTATGGTGAGCACATATAGTATTGAATAGTACACCATGGTGAGCACGCGGAGCATGACGACGAGGACCAAGAGGGCGAGGAGGTCGGCGATCGTCGTCCTTGATCTTCCTGACGAGGTTGTCATCCACATCGTCGGCCTCGTGACCGCAAGCTCTTCTCAGCCCATGGCTGACCTTTGCAGCCTACGAGCCATGTACGTATTCCGTTCTTTTGTTTTTGGTAGGTCTGGTTATAGTCAGTTTGTAAAGATGACTGTAGCGTACAAAACCAAAAGTCGTATTATGATATGGCGCAAAAAATAAAATCTCGTGATGATTCCATTTTGTGTCCAATATCCAGTAATTAATTCTTGTATTAAGATTCTATCGTGTCTTGAATTTTAGTTGCAAGGCCATGTACAAGGCGTCCAAGGCGCACGCCGTGAGGATGCGCGTGGCGCTAGAGCGGGAGGAGACGATGAAGTGGCAGGAGAATGAGCGCTACCTCACCGTCTTCAACCACTGGCTGGCGCCAGCAACCCGAAGGCCTGCTTCATTGTCGGCCTCGCGCTTGTCTTCGCGTCCCAAGACATGCAGCGCGGCCTCATGTTCCTTGAGAAAGTAAAATACAAGTTCAGGAAGCTAAGTAGCATAACCTTGCAAGTTCAGATGACTAAGAAAATAAAATGCAAGTTCAGAAAAGTAAGTAACACAACATCGCAAGTTCAAACTTAAGATACAATTTTCTCAAAAAAAAAAAGGGGGGGCAAAGACGACGACAGTTTGGGACGAAGCCAAGGTACGGAGAAAAGGGCAGCTAGCAAATCCGGCAACCTTTTGAGCCACACAATGGCATGGCCGGCCGGCACTCCACGCCAACGAGGTTAAGACGGCGAGGAGATCGGCATGGATCATCATGAGAGAAATGAAATGGCTCCAAACTTTGCGTGATGGGATGGGCAAGGAAGGAAGGAAGGAAGAGGACACATAATGCATACATATTCTCATGGCCCCTCTCTGAAAGTTGGACACCCACAGATGGATTGATTGAAAGGACAAGCTTGTGGGCATCTTGTAACCGACCGGCTATTGCCATACCAAATCACAATGCAGGGAGGGCATGGAGCTATGCATGCATGTGTGTGGCCCATGAATCTGCCAAAACGACCGTGCAGGGTGACAACTGTACTTGGATAGCCATGGCATGAGGGGGAGGGAGGGAGGGCGGTGGTGGTTAGAGATGCAAACAAAAAGTTGCAACTAATTTGGGAGAGAGAGATGTCCTTCTTTGCAAGTGGAATACCAAGGCAGATAGGCTTGTCTTTGCAAAGAAAATCTCAAGAGAAAAAAATTTGTACTATATGGGAACGTGGATGGAGTGAATATCCCATAGTGCAAATTCCAAAAGAAGAGAAAAGTGTAACGTCTGGGGTCCGAATCGGCTCAGGTTCACTCTCATTCGGAATAGATTACGCACACATAATAACACATTTGCATTTTCTAAATCAACTCATCCAAAATGGCTAACCGATGGTTTCTACCATTGGACACATTGGACTCGTATATTGGTGATTTTGCATAACAACTAGCAAGAGGTACTAATCTTTTCATGCACTCACACACACACACACGTATATAAGCCACGTCACATGAACTCAATTCAACTCATATTGGACTGGGTCATGACAAAAAGTGTGGGGAATCATACAAAGGGGTCATGAAAAGATGGACAGCAATTTCATCCTACAAGCAAGAGGCAATCATTCAGCTGTAGTACACTGATCTCTTTGGAGACATATCTTGCAAGCAAGCATTAATAATCCATTGTCTTTAGACATGAAAAGTCATCTCATAATTCTTTTCCCCTACTTTTTGTTCCTCATCACCATTATTGTCGACAAGATCACAACGAATTATAACAACTGATCAAAAGAATCAGTATCCCACATTCTCACCTAGATAAGATTATTCACACACATGTTGCGCTAAATTGAGAATGCTCCAAATGTTTGTAGGGGAGTTAAATTAAAGGGAAAATTCCTCACACACCACAAAAAATTGTCCCGATAAGATGAGGATTTTTTTTTGGTTTAACAGCAACTCCAACTAACAGAGTTGACGACAATAACCCAGAAGGGTCAAAATAGACTCTCCGTAACAAGTAGGGGAGAAGCTTGTGTGGAATTTTCCCTAAATTAAAAGAGTTGCTATAAGAATGGATGTGTGACAGGAGATTAGACTCCAGAGAAACCATCAAACCAATCAAAAAAAAAAAATCATGTAGCAGAACCTCCTTTGGACCTGCTTCTTGCATGGTTGATGAAATCTGCTGCTTCTGTTGCATTCATGTTCAAGTATTGAAAGCAAATTAAATTATGCCCCCAATTCAACAAGCATTGGAACAAAGATATTAAAGTTAATGGAAATTAGCCATGTTACAAATATAACTTGAAACCCTCTCTACATGGCATCTAGAACTAGCTAGAAAATACACTGCTAGGCTATAGGGAGAACTACTTGGACAGTTAGTTTTCATTTCCTTCTTGCAAATCTTCTGCAAGGAAACAAACCTGCAATTAGGAGTAACATATGAATATATACTTAGTTGACTATGAATGTATTATGTACGTTTGACACATAAGAAAAGAAATTGACAGTAAACACAGCCATGTACCTGCACAATGGAAAAATGGCAAAGGCAGAAAGGCTGCCTAAAGAGTACATATCAAATCTCATATATGCAAATTTTAAAGTCACAACCTAGACTCCAAGACCCAAAGAACGATTCAGATGCTACCAGCATCGGTCAGTTTAACGCTGAGTTTAGTTCTTAAACGTTTTGGAGAAAAAAAAAGAAAAGAAAATAAGAGGCAAGGAGAGATAGCAGAAGGAAAAAATAGATGCAAGATCCAAAGAAAACCACTTAATTTAGTTCCCAAGAAATCCAAATCTATTATTTTCAAGAGAAAAAAAGTGAAGGCACAAAAGAAACAGAGTGATGGATAGGAATTAATAGGATCCATACTTGCTTAATTCCACATAATCAAATTATACAGGCATAAGCATGGCCTGATCATCAACACAGTGACGATTTGGATCTCACCTTAAAGATCCCATGCGTTAAAGTTTTCTTCATCTCTTGAAGAACCTGACGAGATCCATCTATTTACGAAATTTAGGGTTTTTCGTTGTGCTCCCACCAGCAGATGAAACTCCAGCATGACCTGATTAATTGATCTCTCTATTCCCTCAGGCTATATTCAGAGATAATATAGATAGATCATCAGATCATGCTGGCAGCTTCACCAACTTGTGGTGCACCACTGCCCTTCATGGAGGAGGAAGAAGCAGCAGCAGCAGGAGGTAGCCACTACTCACTAGCTAGAGAGAGAAAGAGGGGAATAATTGGCGAAGAGAGCAGCAAGTGCCTGGGATATATAGAAGGCCAACCGGTGAGAAACTGAGAATGGCTCTCCCTCCCCCCCCCTCTCTCTCTCTCTGTGACTATGTGTATTTCCCTTGTTTTTTCGTACGATGTTTGTTACTAGATAAGCCTTGGGCTGGAGGAGAGAGAGAGAGGAGACAGATACTACTAGCACTGTGAAAATCGCTGCTGCAGTGTAAATGAACTACAGGACACATGAGTTGTAGTAACTATTTACATGCAATGGATATAGATGCATGGTCTATCTATCTTAGTGTTGCAGAATTTTGTAAGCCATTTTTTTTTTATGAAACTAGAAAAGGTAGATGTTATAGCCACACAGTATATTGCAGAATTAAACGTGCTGTAAAATTTTGGAGTTAAAATGTAGTATCCTTGATAATAAAATTAATTTGTTTGGTAGCAATAAATTCGTTTTATACCTTGTCCTATAACGATGAAAAGGGCTGTATATAAGTACTTCATTACTCTCTCTAGACACAAATACATAGTTTGTAGATATCGATATGATTTTCAAAACGCAACATTGACCACTAAATTTTAATGTAATATACTATAACAGCCAATGAAATTACAATATTATAAAAATACTTTTTGAGATAAATCTTTAAATATAATTTTTATGTATACAATCAGAATATTTAAAAAATATTAATAACTAAAGTTATAAAAGTTTGACTCCAGATATATATCCCTAGCAGACCCATCCACGATCATTAACCAAGATTCTTCAAACAAGAAGGTAAGTTGGCAACTAACGGCAAATTAATTGACCCATATGTAGGTAGTATGTCTATGTACTGATTGATAGAAGCAGGAACCGTATCTTAAGCCGCGTGTGCCGCTCATTGACCAGATTATTAATTACTCTATATCAGAGATCGAGCCTAAATGTAATCTACAACGACATTAATTTCTGCAGTTCAACATGTCAAATACCTCAAGAAAACACACTAATATTAATTCGCTACCATATGGAGTATATGAAAATTAAACCGTGGTCCCAAACTGAAGGCATGCATGCACAAGGCAAGACATGGGAAGGGTATTAACTTCGAATCTTCACAATGCGTGAGTCTCGCTGACATATGGCTCTTGATCCATATGTCAATCTTACAATAAGTGACGTATTGTGAATCATGTATTTATTCAGTGGTATATTATAAATTTTTATTGGATGGTTATGGATTCTGTTGAGGGGCCTTTTCATACATGTCGATGTCTCATTCATTTTTTTCTATGTATGTATATACGTACATGTATGGTGGCCCAAAGCGGTGTGGTCTCTCTCAGATGGTGATGGCACTGATACGGTATGGATGGTATCTGTGCCAAATCTGAATTCGTATCTTCATTTCTCTTTGATGTGGATACAGGTGAATAAGAAAGAATACACGTATGAGTCCCAGGACCGGCTCAGGATCACGTCTCCACAAAAGCTGTCTCGCCAATTTTAAAAAGGGATTGTCTATTCGTAAGATGTCTGAAATTTTATTAAGCATAAGTCACATATTTTATCCATTGAATCAATATCCAATCATTTGACACATCAATCTCTACACAGATCCAATGGTCACAACAATTAACTTAAACTTAAGAAAATTTCAGATAACTTAGAAATAGCAAATCCATTTTAAAAATCAACAGAAGAGGTTTGCTTCGGTATACCTTTTTTTTATTTAAAAAAAAGCTTACAGATCTTGAAGCAAAATAGATACTATTAGGTGGAGGCAAATATGTATAACTAAAAAAATCAAATCAAAGATTTGCCACTACCTAATATTCAAGTCTATATCCATATCTAATCTTCAATTTGATTGATTTTTATTAGGGATGAAAACGAGTCAGATACAGGCGGATATTGCTCTTTCCGTATTCTAACATGTATTTTTACCCCAGATTCGGAGTCAGATACCCTGGATACAGATACAAATACAGATTTTTGGGATACGGGCATGGGGCAGATGCGATGGGATTCAAATCGATCACGGATATCTTAACGGATAGTGTACACATAAAGAAGAGAGATAACTTCACCAAAAAAATATCAAATTTACTACCTATTAGATAATTATTTATCCTACTTAACAACATAAATACAATCAAATGTAAATTCATATTATATATTAGTCAATGACTAGAAAACTATGGAGGATATTGATGTTTATCAGATATTCATTTGTTGATTTATCGGATGCGGATCAGATATTGCTCTTCCCATATCTTAACCCATATTCTATGAGATTTTTTGGATATGGATGCAGATAATATCATATGCGGGTCGAGACTAAAAATTGGAACACCGGACGGATTTTTCCTGGATACGGCATCAGATCGGGCGGGAATTATCTATCCTGTTTTCACCCCTAATTTTGATCAATGATGGTATCAACTTAAAATAAAATATGAAAATATATAGTTTAGTTATTCACTGCATGTGCCTCAATGAATATGGACACTTCTTGACTTACGGCTAGCAAATTTCATCGGTACTAAATTTTATCTCAACTAATGGACTAGAACTAACAGAATAGTAGTACTAATTCCTGCAGGTTCATCGTCGATGGGCCCAGCCCTGCAGATTCATAGTACTAGTGCCCATGTGTGGTAACAATTTTCAAATAAATATAGTATAAATTATTAACTTAGAAAAATAATATCCATAAGGTAATTATTCTACAAATAAAAGTTTTATATATGATTTGTATCTAATCAAGCCACGTATAATCTTATCACAAGCCACGAGCACAGATAATTTAATTATCCATAGGAGATCTTTAAAATAACATATATATATATATATATATATATATATATATATATATATATATATATATATATATATATATATATATATCTCCACAAAAGATCCTACCAACTTAAAAAGTGAGAAAGGAAGGTGGTAGATGGTATGCTCACCATCAAATCCTTCTTTTCATAATAGTAAAGATAAGCCGTTTTGAATATTGACCCGGTATCCAAGGTGACAATTTAACCTACCATTTCTGCTAAAAATAATTATACATTATAAAAGTATATTTCATGATGAAAATAGCAATACCAATTTCGTGTTGTGAATCTTAGTATCTCTTTACATATTGATGATCAAACTTACAAATGTTTGACCAACACAAATTCTAAAACGGCTTACATTTATAATTGAGGGTAGTATATCACACTAAGATCTGGTTTCAGATGCGTGTTAACACACACTACAGTTATTAACAAACTAAGACTGTGCCACATGCATGAGCCTCTTAACAGCACGTTCATGCATGACCCAGTTTTGGAAGGAAGAAAGTGACAAGATCAGGTACTACTCGGGTGCCCAGCTTGGAACGGCTTGCTAGATCTAGATCTTTTCTTAATCTAGCTAGCTATTCTACATCTAATGGAGCTAATTACGTACTATATGGACAGTTGGGACAAACTTGGTCCTACATGTAGTGTACAATTTCATTGCTTGATTAATCTATAATAGTGAAAGTAGGTATATATATGTCCCTACTCAGTTTTTAAACCTAGAACACACAGTGATGTTAGCTGGTATTTTAGTTGAATCACGCAAAACTTTATGTATATGTTACAAATACTGTATATTTGTATATATAGTGCATGTGATATGTATACTACAAATTGATAGCACTAGCTTGCAAATTAACGAGAACCATGGATGTGATTGTGATCTATGTACTAGTACATGTAGTAGCTACCATCAGATCATCATGTATTGATTAGTTATATATCTATCGTGGTAGTTGTGGTCAAGTGCTTCTGTTAGACTTTTGTTAAATAAACCTGTGATCTATTATCAAAGAGAACTAGCTCTAGCTATAGCAGGTATGGCCACTAAACCATGCTCCATTTCACCACTGTAAATCAAATATATCTATGTATATATGCAACTGCATTGGCACTTGAAGTGATCCCCACTAAGGCCCTAACTACTTGAAGCAAAGCAGAAAAGTTTGTCCACCATGCATGCATGATGCATGGTCCACACAAATTAAGATCTTATATACTCCAAAGTCCTGCAAGACCTGCATAATTAAAGCCGAGTTAAAGAGGAGCACACCAATTAACTTACCCTGATGACGCCTTAACCTTCTGCACATATATGCCCAATATTGTGAAGAAATGAGGCTGTCAGGCATGATCTAACAATGATTCACATGTGGAAACATACATGTGATCCTACGACTGTGTACCAATAGTACTCAATCAAAGCTAGATCATGCTGGCAGCTTCACCCATTCACATGAGCATCGTGTATCACGCATCCAGGATCATCACCCCATGCCACACTCTCTCAAGGAAAGCCTCTTCACTCTTTCAAGAAACTAACTTAAGTGTAGAAAGGAAGAGGCTCCAAAACTAAGCCAAAGTTACATGTGAAACGAATCAGGAGAGTCAAGAAGAAGAACTGAGTCTTCATAAAAAAAAAAAGAAGAAGAAGAAGAAGAAGAAAAGAATCGAAGCTATGCAAGCTTGTATCATCGTCATGAACTCACCAATTAAGAACACCAGCACAAAAAGGGAAGGAAGAAAGAAAACAAACAAACAAAAAGATAATAAGCTGGCTAGCTTATTATGTTTTGTTTGGTGTCAAGTGTTGGTTGGGTGATGGATATAGGCATGTATTTATAGAGCAAGAGAAGATGCATGGTGATTTCACCCCCTTTTTTACCGTTGTATGTATAGATAACATAACATAGATAGAAAATAAAAGGCTAGGTATACATAGATCATAGAGGGGGTTAGCTAGCTAGTGCTGATGCATGACATGTCTGCGCAGGGACGAGTGAGCAGCTAGCTAGGGCGCGGCAGTCGGGCACAATGCAGAGGCTGGCTGGCATCGGCATGCATGCACAGAATCAACACTGAGCATGAGCTAGCTAGCAGTTGAGAGCATGCATGCCGGTGTATGGCACGTACGCCTAGGCCGGATCCGGGTCCTCTGCAACTCCGAGCATTGTAGCTACAGTTTTCTTTTTTTTTAGTTTAAGTGTGCTGCTACAATACCCTACGGTAATGATGTGAAAAATACTGCAGAACAATGTTGATTGTACTGTAGCACAGTTATGCACACTATTAGCCTAGACTGTTCACCCATATGAGCCTTGATGCTTATATTAGTGTAATATAGTAGTTTATCTGTTAAAAAATGTACGACGTTTTAGAGAAAAAAATATACAGTTAAACTTATCTAACTTTGATTAATAATGTATAAAAAACTATTTATATTGGTCATGAGTAAATAGTATCATTACATTTGTCATGATAAATATTTTTATAATATTATAATTTTATAATTTTTTACTGATATAATCATATGAAAAATAATAATCAAAGTTAGGTATTAGAGACCGTGCCGATGTCCAAAACGTTGTACATTTTTTAACAGAGGGAGTATTTACGCTTGAGTTGAACATTTTCGACTGTAGAGAATCCGGATCCTCTTTTCTCCTGCGAGGATCCGGATCCCGCGCTACATGTATATAACTTCAAAATAGCTAATGCAACCCCACAGCAAGTTGCTAGTATGCAGAATACTTTTCACAGCCTGAAGGGTGCATGAGATCTGCCTGGCCGGCAGGTTAGGTTTTATCATGTCATGCATAGCAACAATAGCATCAGAGGCCTAGGATCACTAGTTTATGCTTCCAATGCTCTCGTCTTGGACCCTTCCTCGTGAACCTTTCTGACCTCCTTCGATCCCATTCCCACCTCCAACAATTCAATTATGTGCAGAATACTACTGCATGCGTGTAGGATTAGTCAGCAGGAAGCATGGCTTGATACTTCAGTTTTGTCTCCTCGATCTCCTCTTCTGTTAATATTATCAACTGCATGCCTAACAGCATGCCTGTGCAATGTAAACTTGCGATTGGTGGACCAAAGAATATATTGTTTGGCAATGATACATACTACTCGTGTAGCGTTGCCATGTGTACTAATGATTTCTTGTATGATATATTTACAAACAATTATTGGCAGAAAGGCCCCACTGACGAGTAGGGCCATTTATCAGTAGCGCTTTCGCGTAAATATATAGTGCTTTAGAAGTCAGATACCTATGGCAGATGCCACCAAGAAGATGAGACAAATTTGTGTAACGATGTTACTATGTGTAGGTTTCATGCTCAAAAGGCTAGGATGGATGCGATGGTTGGCCTTACCGGGCATATGGCAGTTTTGGGAGCTAGTGTAACAACCCCATTTTTCAAGTAGGTATACCCGGCTTCAAATAGAATTAAATCTGCTTACGAACAGTTGAAAAACATTATTTTGATTAAATTATGATCTAACGGGTATTTTGCAGCAACAAAATGAGCATCTTAAGCCCAAATCTTTAACTTACATTCAGAAGAACCAAAGGCTTTCATAGGAAATCTCGAGTGCGGTCGCAACCCTAATACGTTCTCCAAGGTGTCCTTCATTCTTCTTATACGTCTTCTGATGAAAATTTAGCAAGATTGAGTACACAACGTACTCAACAAGCCACATGGGAAAACTATTTAACTACATGCTAGGAGTTTAATGGATTGTTTAGGGTTTACCATATCAGGTATATGTTGATACAACTTTTGAGTTAAAATAGTTTGTCTTTAAAACAGTAAAATGATATTAATATAACATCTGAGGTTTAATCAACAATTGTGATTACCATCTTAACATATCAAAATATCTACTTATGCCTCATATATTGGAATCACCCGTGAACACAGCTTCATTAACCAGAAGCACGGTGTATTCAAATACCATTAATTATACTGTGCAGAGTTGTCCAACTTTATCCACAAGATACCTTAAACTCATACTATCATGACATAAACACGCAACATGTTAGCGAGCGACTGAACTGAGATAACAAAACATTCTCACTACTCAACCTTTTTAGCCTCCACCACCAGCCAATGGTGGAGTGAGTGTTCCGATGTTGATTGGTCCATACCATTGTGTAGTTCAACGAGTGCCCTAACCGACCCACTTTTGACTTACCCCCATGCCGCGACTGCTCTATCACACAAAAGGAGTTGACATCCTATAGATATTCTATCGGAAGAGCAGTGTACTAAGCCAAGTTGGATATACCAAACCCGTGGTTGAACGATTTATGTGTTTGTTATTTGGCATAAGGCTATTGCTCTTACCTGTCTCCAGTGAGGAAATAGGTCAATACCAACTCGTGGTTGTCCAGCTGCTTGGTCTCACTTTTGTCAAGTAACTTGGGTTGTTCATCCTCTTGGTCTCAACCCTCAACTCTCCACCAAAGCCATTGGCAGTTAGCCAATACTCTTTTTCAGTAGTTACAAACATATTGAGTGACAATGCTAAATATTTAGTATCATTTTATGTAACATAAACTCGTCAAGGTGAATATGACCTACAAAAAAATAGGGGGCCTTGAATGTGGGGTGATAAGATATATCTAATCATCATGGCATTCAAAAGTATTATTTTAATATTAAAATAGTTGGCATAAATATGATAATAAAAGTAATAATATAAGTACATCAAATATAGGCTCAAAATGATCAAATGAATGCGACTTACCTCTATATTCACAATCCTTGACTATATTTACCTCTCATGTGTCTTAATCAACTCCTTTGTAACTTGATCAACAAAATCGGGTTCTAACGTGGAAGAAAATCAAATAAATAAGTCCAGGCTCAATAAGAGACGAGCTGTGAACAACATGAACTAAATAAATTCAGAAGGAATTGAAAAGAAATGGGATGGTGGGAGAAGAGGAGTAGGGAGCACACGATGCGAGAAGATAGTTTATTGATAACGTAGCCCATATGTCAGTAAAGAGGGACAAGAGTGGGAGGGTGGGGAGGACGAACGACCACCAACTCCAATTTTTAAGTAGTGTATGTGTGTGTGTATATATATATATATATATATATATATATATATGTCTTATTGGGTTTGGACGAACAATGGCGGGTTTAGGTGAATAGTAATGGTTATGGTACTATTCACTAATGGATTCGAGTGAAATAGTAATTTTTAATGAATAGTGTTGGGTCAACACTATTCAGAGCGGGACGGGTTTTGATGAATAGTAATGGGTTTGGGCTGAGGTGTTAACGAGCTAAATAGTGTTGGGTTCAGAGTGAATAGTGTTGGACATGATTTGGGTTGGGCTATGAATAGTAGCAAGCCACACAGTAATGGGCTTAACCCATGTGGCTTTCTAGGTTGTGGCTTTGTTAGGCCAGGCTTCCAACCCAGCCTGGTGAGGCTTGAGCTACGTGTGGCTCAAGAGTTAGGAGCGCTCCCAGGGCACCAGAGCCAAGGAAGGCGACGCCGGCCAGAATGGTGGCGGCTCCGACGGCGGACAGTGGTGGGGAGTGGTGCGACGAGCACCTCCTCATCTCGTGCAACCCATTTTTGGGCTTTGCACGGGCTGGGGTAACTCAGAGGTGGGGTGGCGGCAGTGGTGGAGCAAGGCTGAAATAGAGGATGGCGGTGGCAGCGCTCTAGGCAAGGCGGCTGGTGCTTGAGCACCAATGGACCGAGAGGGTTACAGTGGTGGTGACGGTGGAGCTCAGGGAAGTCAAAGGCGGCGTGGGCCGTGGGCGGCGCGGCGGAGGGGCTCGGTGCCGGTGAGCTAGAGGGGGCGGGGCTGGACAAGGAGGTGGGGGATGCATTTGTGGTGGCGAGGCGAAGCTCACAATGGGGTCAATTTGATGATTGCGTGGGCGGTGGCGGTGAATTAAAGAAGGGGCTTCTTGGGCATTTCTCGGGTGTGGCGGCGATTGGAGCTTTTGACTGGTGTTGGGGAAGTAAAGAGGGCACCATGAGGTTGTGGGGAGATTGGGAATGACGATGGTGTAGCAACTTGGGCTTTATACGCATGGAGAGGCGGTGGCGCTAGCAGCCGAGTGAAGGCGGACGCAACGTGTGGAGGGAGGTGTGTGCGGCTGGACACCGTCGCCTGGGAACGAGGAAAGTGTAACATCCCTAATTTGCAGAGTTTTTAAAAATTTAAATTTTTTTAAAAATAACCATTTGGTTTAATCAAGTTGCAAAAGCTTAATTTAAAATTTTGAAATAAAAAACTATTTAAATTGAGTAAGTCCAACTTCAATTAAATTAAAAAGTTGGTTTATTGAGTTTTCTGGATTTTATTTGGATTTAAAGTCTTTTCTTGCTTTTTCTGGATTTTAGAATTGATTTTTCCTTTTGTTTGAAGTCAAAATCTATTTTGTTTGCAAAACTAAAAACTAAAGTATAGTTAAAAGTATTTTTATTAAGTTCTAAATAATTCAAGGGATTTCTATGCATTTTCTTAGAATTTTTAGACTCTATTAGCTATTTTTAAAAAGCCTTTTTGCTTTTCTGGCATTTCTTTAATCGAAAATGTATTTTAAATCCTCCTTTGGCTATTGGGCTGAATCTTTCTCGGCCCATTCCACCTCTCCCTCGCGCGGCCCAATCCAATAGCCCGCTCCCGCGCGCGCCGCGCCCCCCCTCGCCTGCCAACCGTCCGATCTTGGATGGACGACTCAGATCGCGTCGCACGATTCGGAGGTCCGATCGCCCCACTCGTTGTGGACCGTTTGATCAAAATTGAACGGCTCCCACTTTGCCCGCGCCCGCGCGCCTCTCTCTCTCTCTTGCTCTCGCTGACTGGTGGGCCTAACTTGTCAGCCCCCCTTCGTCTCCGCTGTCATCGTCTACCTCCTGCGCCCGCCGCAGCCGCGTTTGTGCCGCACGCGTGCGCGCATTTTGCGCCGGCCGCCTCCGTCCCTCCCCGTCCCGTTTCTAACGCACAATAAGTGCGGCGTGCTCCACCGCACTCATTGCCACCACCCACGCGAGCTCCGGCGTCTTGTCGCCGCCCTGCGCTGCGCGTGTCCCTCGTCGGACCCTACCGTCTTAGAGCGCCCTTGCTCAACCCCCTCCCTCCTGCCTCCCCGCGCCTATTTAAGGCGAGCACCAGGATCACCTCGACTTCCTCTCTCTTTCCCCCTTTCTCCCTCGCCCTCTCTCGCTCTCCTTCGGCCACAATCGAAGCACTTCGCCGCCGGCCACCAAAAGTCGCTGCCGCCATTTGCGCCGCCTCGGAGCTTCCTCTATCGTCATCGTCGTCAGCTCCGGCTTCGCAAGGCCACCGCCCACACCGTGCGCACCTCCCCCTTCGTTAGAAACCTCCCGGAGCACTGTCGCCGCTTTTCTTTCTCGCCGCCGGCCTCCCTGTGCCGCCGCATCCTCCAGGCTTTGAGCACTAGCTTCGCCGCGTCGCCCCCTTCCTCTGGACACCCTCGCCGGTCACCAGAGCCCAGCCAAACGCCGACGACCATCGGGCCCCGAGCGCCGCCGGTTCGGCCCGACGTGGCCGCACATGCGGCAGCCACGTAGCGCCCAGTCAACAGCCACGTCAGCCCTTTTGCTGACGCGACACGGTCAGCGCCGACGTGGCATTTCTGGGATTTTCCATTGAAAAATAATTCGGCCGAAAATTTAAATCCCACCGCTGACGTCAGCTGGCAATAAATCCCTTTTCCTTTAGAAAAATAATTCCAGAAATCAAGAAAATTCCTTTTTCTTGATTTTCAATCTTCCGGAGGCCGTAACTTCTTCGTCCGAACTCCAATTTGAGTGATTCAAATTTCTAAATTCATCTAAAATCCTCCTCTTGGTGTTAGTACTAATTTGGTATTTATTTGGATTTTATTTGAAGTTGTTTTATTTATTTAGCTCTTTTCGCACGTGTAGATTCCGGTGTTTCGGAAGATTTCTCGGATCCGACGACCGAAGCACCTCAACTCTTCAACGAAGGCAAGTCATAGACCTTTGATCATATTGAACCCATTTTACAAAACTCTATTGTTTGATATAAACATGCATTGCTAGTTTTATATTAAATGGTTTCGGGAGTAGATAATTGCCTAATTGATGTATGCCCCCTTGAAAAATTGCAAATGACATGTACCCTTGAATGACATAAATCCTTGGATGCCTTAGGAGGGTTTATTTTAGTTGGACATTGTTAAATTACCAACACGGGTATTGTATTATGCTTAGCCATGCTATAGTTGTACGTTGGGACTCATGATCACATGCTCGTATGAATAAACATGACTAAAGGAATTATAGAATTATGGCGCGGTCACTATTATTAAAAGATGTTGTGCCAAGGCTAGGGTGGTCTTTGGCCGGGTTGAACCGAAAATATTTTATGCTCGGGTGAGTGGGCGGTGGTGAGTGTGGGTTCCGTAATGCACATTGGGATGTGGATTAGTCTCGCATGAGCAGCCAACTAAGGACTTAACCTTGAACCATTGATCTGGGTTATACCGTGCAACCACATGTCTAGGATGGGGTGGACCGGGCCAACTAATTAGCAATGTTTTGATTTGGCTCTATTTGGGTTGAAAAGCGGCGCAAGAGGGGGCTTGAATCTGGCGGGAGCAAAACCCGTTAGAAGCGAATTCTTAGCGAGCAGAACCGAATCAAAATAAAGCTTTGTAAAAGCCTTGTGATAATGACTTAGTCGCACACCTTCGGCAGTGTGTCAGACAAACATTATAAGTCAATTATCTCTTGTGGGTAAAGCTGTATAACCTCTGCAGAGTGTAAAAACTATTCGAATAGTCGTGTCCCAAGTTATGGACATGTCCGGAGATTTCACGTAAGGGGTAGATGTTTTCATTAAAATGGTGGGAATGATGGTTTGGATGGAATGGTTGGGATGATCTCTAGTTGTTTCAAAGAACTGAATTACTTATGTATTAATCTTTTGAATTGTGCTTTTAATCTACTTATTATATTTACTGTCAATATTGCTTTCTGCAAAATAGCCATAAAGCTATCCTTGTCTAGCCTCGCATGAATAATAATTGCATACACCCCCTATGACTTGCTGAGTACATTCAAAGTACTCACGGCTTGCGCCCTGTGTGATTAATCCCCACAGAAGAACCAGGGAACTCAGAGAATTACGAACAGGAGTATCTTGAAGACTTTGCGAACTAGGTTGCGTCCTCCACTCAATTGCCTGTGGGCATGTCGAATGGCCTCCATGAGATAATTTGTTTCCGCTGCAAGTTATCTTTTGTTGTTAAGCCATGCGTGGCAACTCTGTAAGACTTGATCATAAGGTCCTTTTGCTACCAAGTAATATTAATTTTTCCGCTTCATCGTTATTTTGTTGTATGGTTGTGATTACACCGATGTTGTGACTATGCGAGCTAGCTACTGATCTGGGACTAGTTCAGAATGCACAGAGGGTTCTAGGGTTGCATACCCGGGGTCCTGACAGAAAGCAAGCAGCGAGGTGGCGAGGTGAGGTGGCAGGGGCGAAGGTGGTGGAAGGGGTTTGACGGGGACGATGGCGGTGCGTGGAGCGGGCGAACAACGCGATGACACGGTGAGAAAGAAGAACAGTGGAGAAGCGTTCAGGAGAAAAGGCGTCTTCGGGCCAGGAAAATGGAAAAACCAAAAATGGAAAGTGGAAAGAGAGGAAAACTTTCTGAATTTGGCAAAAACTCAAATTTAGACCAAATTCAAACAAGTTTTAATTTTTTTTTGAAATTTTGGGTCATTTCAGCTAGACTCATCGGGAGCCAAGCAATTTCACTATCAGCACGTAACAAGTTGTTATAGCAGTATCATAGAGGGTGTTCTTGGCTGCTTACAGATGAAAATATTTTGTGAAGATTTGGTAATACAGTCACCAAAACCTAATCCAGTATGTTCATTGCTGGTGTTCTACCATGTACCTTTGGGTCCATAAAAACTCGAACTACACAGTTGTACCTGATGTTGTTAACTTCTTGTTCATATTGTGTCCATATAGCTTGTACGGAGTTTTATTGTATTAGTGTTGTTATAAAATGCACAGCAAATAGAAGATAATTAAAAGAGCAGGAGACACGGATTTTATGTGGAAAAACCTTACGAAAAAAACCACTAACGCACAAAGAAAGAATTCACTATATGAGGAGAGTTACAAGCACGAAGAACTTCGACATATCTAACCATGCGACTACATAGGTACATATATAGACTAGAGAATAAGGGTCCCTAATGGAGAAGGAAACCGAGTCAGAGTTGGTTGCATCACTCAACGCTACGTCTGGTGCCAGTCGGCATGTGTGTCGTGTCCGACACATACATGATGACTAATTCGTATAACACTTTAGTAATCTTCACCCTGAGATGAATTTGTTCGTGTAACCAAAATATCAAATATCCTCCAAATAAGTTTTTATCGGTAGGCGTTGTGTCTCGAAAGTCCATAGGACTAATTTCAATGATTAAGACTGGTACAGTCTTCTTCAAACGCATCCCACGAAGTCAAATTGTGCGAGTAGACTAGAATAGTCTTCTCCAAACGCTTATCACGAAACCAAATTGAGAAAACCATTAGTAGGTCCAAACACACAGCTATCAACAAAGCATACAAACAAATCTAGGTCTTCAATAATTTATAACCCCAGCAAAATCTGAGTATGTGCAACTGACTTCCTGAAAGAAATGCTCAATCATCAAAAGACATAAGTCAAAACATCATTTATGGTGCTGGATAGATAGCGAAGAACTCGTGTTTTGGAATCTGACAAGCTCTACTCGGAACACAAAACTCAACAAACAATGCCCGTTGAGCAACTTGCACGTGTGGCCATCACGCACACCAAACTATCGACTTTAAAGGTAATTGAAATCCTTGATATGGTCAAAACTGCTTCGGTAAAACTATTCGGATGAAAGGAACTCAGTATATCATCAATGGAATAGAAACTGTAGTAGATCTCTCGTATCAGCCTATGACAACTGGACAAATATTGTAGTATCCACGTAAAATGAACTCCTTGCACGTTAATTGTAACATACCAAAATTTGAAGTTAAAGCTTAATTTGAATTTTCAAAAATTAAAATGATTTAATGTGAATAAATCAACTTCAATTAAATTCAAACTATTTTATTTGGGTTCCTTGAGTTCTAGAGTATTTTCTAGAATTTTCTAGGATTTTTTTTGGAGTTTATTTGCTATTTCTTTGAGCTCGATTTTGTTTAATCTATTTTCCAAATTAAAAAATCCTTTCTTTTTTGAATTTCCTTCCGGGCTCAATCTTTGCCAACCTAACTGCTTTGCCTGCCACCTACCGACCTGCCCCACCTGTTTTCCCTGCTTGGCCCGTATCCGCTTCGCTTCGGTCCGTTTTCCTTTTTGGCCCAAGCCGCGCGCCAACTGAGTCATTCGCCTGCAGCCCCAGCCCACCAGCCTCCTCTCTCTCCTCACTGCCGAGTGGACCTACCATGTCAGCTCCTTCCTCCTCATGCCCAACTTCGTCCGAGTACCTGTCTGACACGCAACGCCGCCGTTGCGGACTCAAATCCTCCCATCTTGGCCCTATTTAAGTGTCGCTGCTGCATCAAAAATCTCGCCCCGTCCACCTCACCAGAAGCCCCAAGTCGGCGCCCTCAAATCCACGACCGTTTCGTCAGATTTTTGCCAAGAACCTGATGGCCGTCATGGTCTTTCGTCACCCGTTCCATCGCCGGTGTTGCTCCTCCTTCACACTGTCACCGTTGTTAGATTCACCTTCTTGCGTTCTCCGTTGTGCTCACCTCGCCATCCCCGGAAGATCACCGGACCACCATCGCCTCCACCCGATCTTGGCACTGGTGAGTCCCCTCGCCTTTCCGTGCGCGTCATGTCGTGTTCCCGAGTCTCCTCTTCCGACCTACACCCTTCTCATCACCTTTATGTCACTGTGATGAGCCGCCACCGTCACCTTTCTTCTCCGCCACCAGTTGCTCGTTGCGCCGCCTCTCCCGTCGTCCTTCGTCCAGCCCGAGCCACCCATCCTGATCCCCGTGTTGCCATCGTGCCGGTGCTGCTACCATTTTCCTTCGGGCACTGCTGAGTCACCGTCGTCGTCGCACGCCCGGGCCGTCTCTCCACCGTTGTCGCCACCGCTGCCTCGTTACCTCTCTAGTCGTGCCACCACCACCAAAAGAACCCTAAAGCTCTGGGAACCCGTTTTGTCCCTAGCCGGCAACTCCCTCGCCGTCACCGCCGCTTGCCTAAGTGCCACTGCTAGCTCCCCTATTTTCCCTCTCTCTCTTGCTCTCTTACATGTGGGGTCCAGCTTGTCAATCCCTCTCTCTCAATGCCACCTCGGTCCCACGTGACAGCCAACCCTATTTTCTTTCTCTCACTTACAAGTGGGCCCCACTTGAGTTCTTTTTTCCATTTCTTTTTCTTTTTCAGCAGAAGGAATATTCCAGAAAATATTCTTTTATATCTCTTTTTCCTTTTGCGACAAATCTTTCGAGAGCTCGTTCTCCTTTGTTCGAACTCCAATTTAATATGTTCAAATTCCTAAATTCATATAAAACTAAGATATTTCTTTTAGAGTTGGTTTTTTTGTTTTTGAATTTTATTTTATTTTATTTTATTTTATTTTTTTGTTACGTTTGATTTCTCTCATTTAGACGATCTATTTCAAGGAGCAGGAGCAAGTTTTGAAGATCCACGTGGGGTAACTGAGAAAAACCAAGGCAGGCCATAGTCTTTTGATCATATTGAACCTATGATTTCATAATTATATTGTTTTATATCAAATTGGACGCTATGTTTATATCATCTACTTTTGGGAGTAGTTAATCACCTATTTATCGTTATGTCTCCAATGATTATTTGAATACCATGAATCATTTGTCACCGTAGGAAGGTCATTATTAGTTGGACATATTTGTAACACTAGCATGGGTTATTGTAGAGACGCTTAGTCATGTTTAGTTACGATGGGCTCATGATCACATGTTCAATATTGATAATTTGACTTAATGATATATGGAATTGTGGTACGATGCCACTATTGTGCAATTATGGTGTGATGTTACTGGTGTGCCAATTGTGGTGTGATGCCGCTATTATAAAATTATGTGCTATGGAAGGGATTGTCATTAGTTTGGTTGAACAAAATGATTTGTGCTTAGGCAAGCGATTGTGTAGTAAAGGGGGTGCGGGTAGCGCATCATTTTTGGATGAGGTAGTCTCGCCTGGGTGAATTATCAAGGACTTAGTATTGTATTCCATTGAATTAGGCTATATCATACAATCACATGTTCAGTATGGGATGAACATGACTAAATAATTAGCAATATTTCAGCTCTAGTTCTGTTTTTGGAAACATGAGTTCTGGGATGGATATTCATAATGGCTCAAGAGGGGGGCCATGTCTGGTCATGATGACATTCAATGTTGAAACCTTAACGGGCAGAACTGGGTTGGAAAGGAGCTTTGTAAAGGCCTTGTGATAATCACTTAGTTGCGCAACTACAGAAGTATGTGAACGAACATTATAAGTTGATTTATGTCTTGTGGGTAAAGTTGTACAACATCTACAGAGTTAAACCTATTTGAACAGTCGTATTCCCGGTTATGAACATTGCCTAGGGATTTTACATGAGAGATAGAGTTTTTATAAAAAATGTGTCAGAAGGTGAATGGAAGATTCACTTGGTGGATGGAATGTTCACTTGGAGATTTGGTTGGAAAGTGAACGGGAGGTTCACTGGTTATTTCAAAGCAAGTGTTTATTTATTTATTGTTCTTTTCAATTACGCTTTACAATCTAGTTATTGTATTTATCGTCAATACTTGCTTTTTGCAAAAGAACCATATGGCTATTCCTTTGATCAAGCCTTACATTAATACTAATTGTATACCGTTCTCTACGACTTGTTGAGTACTTTATGTACTCACGGCTTAAAATTTGCTGCTCAATTGAAGAAAGTCAAGCCGCTCAAGAGTTCTACGAAGAGGATTTCTTTGAAGACTTTGAGAATTATGATGCATTCTCTACTCGATTGCCTGTAGGCATATTAAATGGTCCCTCAAAGTTTCCTTTCCACTGGAAGAGTTTCATTTGTGTCTTAAGCCATGCGTGGCAAGCTAAGTAAATATTGATCATAAGGTACAATTATTATTACTATTTATTATTTTGCTACCATACTAGTTAAATCATTGGATGAATGGTATTTCGTCGATGTCTCACTATGTGGGCTTGCTACTGATCATGGGACTAGTTTAGAATACACAGAGCTACTCGTCCACGACAGCTGACAAAAGAGGATGTGGCGCAGCCATCGCAGAGGAGGAGGTGACGTAGCGGCAGCCGATCACGGAGGAGGAGGTGGTGGCACGGTTGGGAGTGGAGGAGGAGGCCGGGCGTGGAGGAGGCCGAACGCTACGCCGGGCACGGTGGAGGTGGTGGCGGCGGTGACCGAGCGCGGAGATGAAGGAGGCGACGACAGCGCTGAGGCGTGGTGGCAGCCGGGGCTGGTAGAGAGGCAGGTGGGCAGTGGCGAGAGGCAGTGCATCAGCGGTGGAGGCGCCCAAATCCGATGACCCATGGCCGGATCCGGGCCAGCTTGGACGTAGAGAAGGGAAGGAGGACCGGAGGGAGGATGTGAAAAAGAAGAGTAAGATGAAGAAAGAAGAAGGAAGGCACAGGCACACGGTCAGGAGAAAAGAAAAAATGAGAAAAGGAAGGAAAATATATGAAGGAAAAAATGAGGTAAAGAAAAGGAGGGAAGCAAAAAGAGAAAGAAAAGAAAAGAAGAAAAGGAAATTGTTTTTCGAATCCTATAGATTTTTTTGAATTTTTGGATTTTTTTATATAAAAGGTCAGGCCAAAATGGGCTACACAGGCTGAGCATGACCCGTTGGTCTAACTGTGCCCGTGCCAGCCCAGCACGGCCCGAGGTGCTGGTGTGCCGTGCTAGGGTCAGCACCCGAGTCCACGGGCCACCATGACATGGCCTACACAGTGAAACCGGCAGTCTGTGCTGGGCCGACATGGGCCTGGGCCATGCTTGGTTAGGCGGCTCAATTGGCCACCACTAATAACAGCTAACATCTTGACTTATCAAAGAGAAAACCTCGTGTCTTGATCCAACAGCGGAAGATCATACTTCATTGTTGCCATTGCGGAATAAATCATGAATTTGCGTGTTCCTAGCTGAAATCGGCAACCTACGTAATACACTTTCGTGTTCATGATGCAATGGACCGAAAATCCTCTTTGTAGCTTTATTGTGTGCACGTAGCAAAAAGTCGCCCACTAAACCACATACGGCTGCTTTCTGACGAGTTTTTGGCCTAAATGGCACTATTGGCCCTGTTAATAACTAATCTGGTCGTCGATGTGCCGTAATGCCAAAAATGGCACCACGGACATGCCGACAGCTGACACGCGTCCTCCAATGTTCCCCCATGCACGGATTCCATATTCACTGCACATATGGCGCTCGGACAGTCCCCGTGCTGCCACAATACCGCGACCGTGCCATTGGTGCACGGACAAGTCTTGTCTGCACGACCAGTGCACGGATGCGCCTCAGACGTAGCCCCCTGCCACGGACAGCCCTCATCCGCACAAGTGGTGTGTGGACGCCCGCCTCTGCCAGCCACCCCTCGCCTAGACGCGCCACGTCAGTGCCTCCGCTCGCTCCGCGCCCAATAGCCCCTCTGCCGTGCCAGGTGGCACGATGCTGCCCCAAATTCCTGCCATGTCCCCTCCCATGCCCTGGTGGCTTGGTATTTAATCCCACTTGTTGGGTTGGGTCACCATATGACTAGGGCACAAGCGCATTTTCTCCTTCCGCTGAAAGACCCCTTGTCCACTAGATCTTTTCCCCCATTCCATCCATCAACTCCACCTTGCTGCCTCCATTTGCATGCATGCAGAATCACAGAGCACAGCACGCAGGATTCTCTCCCCTTGCCTCGCGGTCGGTGCAAAACTCCTTCGCACGGCTGTAAAACCGGCGTCGCGCTCGCTGCCGCTCTCATTCTAGAATTAATTCTCGTTCTCACGCTCGTCGCTGAGAACATTGAGAATTGAACAAAAACTTTTTTTGGACTACGCGGTGAATTAAATAGTGTTTAGAGCAGTGGTTAGGACCGTATAAGTACAGTGAGGTCGATATCAAGGCAAGGAAAATTATTTCCTATGATTTAGTTGTAATTATTTCAGTCATAGTTAATTAGTGGTAATTTATTAGTCATAGTTTGTTAGTGGTAATTTACCTCTACTTTATAAGTGGTAATTAAATTAGTGGTAATTAAATACTCGTAGTTAATTAGTCGTAATTAATTAGCTGTAAGTTATCAGTGGAAATTAAGTATTAATTAATTAGTCATAATTAATAAATCATAATTAATTTAGTCATAGTTTATTAGTGCTACTTACATTAGTGCAAATTAAGTGGTCTAAATTACATACCCATAATTATTTTATTGGTAAGTAATGACTCATAGTTAATTAGTGGTTATTAAATAATCATAACTAATTACAATTAATTAATGAGGCATAGTTAGTTAGTGTTAATTAATTAATCGTAATTAATTTAGTGGGAATTAGTTAGATGTAATGAATTACTCGTAAGTAATTTATTCATAAGTAATCAATTAATTGCTAATTAATTAATTATTTGTATTTAATTACTCGTATTTAATTGCTTACTTATATGTAATATGTCATAATTATGTTTGTCATGAGTAATTAGTGGCAAATAAATAGCTCATAATTAATTAGTATTAATTAGTTTAGTCCTATTTAATTAATGGTAATTAAAGAAATATTCCCATGTAAATAGTCGTGTATGATAAATTAATTAGTGGTAATTAAATACCTTGTTTGTTATATTGCGTACCGTAAATCAGGTGGTTGTTGCTTTAGGTAATTTCGAACATGCAAAAGTTGGTAGTGTTTTACGGCGGCAGTATCATCGTACGGGCTTGACCAGATGGGTTGGACCTGTCGAGATGCCACTACAAGGTGGTTCGGTGGGGGGGGGCTCGATGCGATGAATATTCACGAGCTTAGGAGTTGCATCAGGAGAGAGTTCGACACAACAACAACGACGAAGAACTTCTCATCGAGGGGATCACCTGCACGAATAGGGGAGTGTAGAGCGTATGGGAGCTAGTCAAGTTGAATGGAAGCGTAACATGGGACCAGTACATGCAGGTTGCTTCCCAGTCCAAGGCGGTGATATACGGAAAGCCGATGGTGTACATGAATTTCGTACATAGGGTGTTGGGAAACATTGATGATGATGGTACCTCGGGAAGCGAGCCACCGCAGGCAGAGCTTGAAGACGGTAGCACGGAATGTGCTATTTTGGAGGAAGTGTACGAGAGAAAACTTGCACATAATTTTGTGCAAAATGAGAGGGTTGGGCTATGGTGGCCGGTCCGCATTGACTGCCACGAGTATCTACCTAACTAGCCTCTCGGGTTGGAGTCCGACGAGGACGCCCACCCAGGCTCAGATGGTAGAGAGGAGGACGCAACCTAAGGTGGTGGTCCGACCGACAGAGTTGTGTCATCGTTGTGTCATCAGAGTCTATCCGACCAACTTTGTGACTTGCACTTTTAATTCATTATTTCCAACAATGAGCAATAGATCACATGATTTAGCTATACTAGTATTTGAATCAATTTTAGAGCAACATGGTATAGATAATAAATCATCACATGAAGTAGAAGTACTAGTCATTGAAATAGTATTTGAAATGACTTCTACTCTTGGCATCTCATTCATTAAATTACATGTAATTCCAACATTGGAATGAGATTTTTCAATATCCTTTTGGATGAGAGAGTCATGAGCTTCTTTTAGCTCTTCATACAAATCTTTTAGAGAAATATACTCTTTCTTCAAGAGTTTAAATTTTAACTTCTCTTTTCTAAGATATTTATTTAATTCTTCTAGCATATCCATTAGTTCATCATATGAAGGTTCATTATTACTAATGGATTTTACCTCATCACCTTTTGCCATGAGGCAAGTTGGAGTGGAGAAGAGTGATGGCTCTTCCTTGATGGCGATGCGGATAAGTCCTCTCTTCTTTGAGGATTCTTCTTTGTCAGAGTCGGAGTTGGAATATTCCTCATCGGAGTCCCATTCTCGAATATGAGCTTCATTATTGCCATTTTTATGAAACTTTTTAAAGGGCTTCTTTTTGCCATAGTACTCCTTCTTTGATGACTTGGCCTTGTCATCCTTCTTGTTAGGGCAATAAGAGACAATGTGCCCCTTCTCATCGCACTTATAGCAATGAATATTGCTATATCGCTTGTTGTCGTTGGAGAATTGTCCTCTCTTGCTTTTATCAAAGTTGAAGCTTCGATATGGACGTCTTTTCATGAATTTCTTCATTCTCCTCACAAG
The DNA here is from genome assembly GCA_036346255.1 of Ampelocalamus luodianensis. Taxonomy (NCBI): domain Eukaryota; kingdom Viridiplantae; phylum Streptophyta; class Magnoliopsida; order Poales; family Poaceae; genus Ampelocalamus; species Ampelocalamus luodianensis. The sequence goes on along the minus strand of CM070640.1, from coordinate 42,988,329 downwards.
GAGAGTAAACTCCTCTTCGGAGTCATCTTGTTCCTCCTCCGCTTCATCACTTGATTCAGTTTTGGCCTTGAAAGCGGTAATCTTCTTCTTGGAGGAGGATGGCTCCAAGAGCTCTTTCTTGCCCTTCTTGTACAATTCATTTGTGATGAGATTGCTCAAGAGACCGGTTGGTGTCATTCTTGGCAATTCGGAAGAATTGAGAAATAGAGTCACCAATGTCTCATATTTCTCCAGTAGAGCCCTAAGTATCTTGCGAACAATATCAACATGAAGAAGGTTAGTGCCTAGGCCTTTAAGCTTATTTACAATGTTGTTTAGATGAGAATACATCTCGTTGATATTTTCATGAGGCAACATTGCAAATATTTCATATTTGATCCGAAGCCTATGCAATTTGGCTTCTTTTACTGTGGATATACGCTCATGAATCTTTGAGAATGTAGTCCATATCTCATGAGCGGTCTCAAGGTTGCTCACTCGATTGAATTCATCCGTGTTTAAAGCCCCAAAGAGAGTGTTCATTGCTTGAGCATTGAGGTGGGAGTTTCGTCCCTCAAGATCCGTCGGGTGTGTAGGATTAAGTGCCATAATGAAACCCTCACTAACAATTTTCTATATGCTTGGGCTCATGGTCTTTAAATAAATAGACATTCTAATTTTTTAGTAAACATAATTTGATCCATCAAATAAAGGTACCTTGCCTATTGATATTCCCTCACTAGTCATCCTTTCCTAAATGGCTAAGTCTAAAATTTGAGAGACCCAGCACTGATACTACTTGTAGAATTAAGGATAACCGACTAGAGGGGGTGAATAGCAGGTTTTTAAAACTTTTCAATTAATTAACAATTTTAATCTTGTTTGTCTCAATAAAGCTTCATAGCACAAATACAAAGAAGGAACTATTATACTTTTTAAGACAATTATAAACTTATGTCACTACTAGATACAATTCTAGTCAAGCAAATCTATACAAGTAAATTGCTAGAAATGTAAATGCGAAAATAGTAGAGACAAAGAATAAACCACAATTGAGACAAAGATGTTTTTCCTCTGGTATCAAAGACTTGCCGATCTTCACTAATCCACATTGAGATAACTCCAAACAAATTGGACCGGCTCTACGAATTAAGCCTTAACCGTCGAACACTATCGTTGATCTTCATCCTCTCTGGAGATGGTGAACACGCAACCACTTCACAATTCCTTGTCGGGTCACTTCACAAGCCTCTCTAAAGTGATCACCGCGCAACTTCTTCTCCAAGCCGTCTAGGTGCCGGTAAGCACCAAGAGTAACAAATCGTAGCGCTCGCTTAAAGACTATCAAGTGTCAAAGTGATCAACTAATGATGCAATGCACTTAAATAGCTCTCAACTACCTCAAAATGGAAATTCAATGCAAATGAGTATAAGAGAGTGCACCAAAGCCTCAAGTGTATTCAATATGGTCAAAGGTGCTGAGCTTGGTGCAGATGGGGGTGTATTTATAGCCCCCAACTATAAAACTAGCCGTTTGAATAAAGTTCCTGGAAAAATCACTATTTGTGGTAACACCGCCGTTCAACCCCGGTATTACTACATAGCGTGATCAACTATGGGAACAATTGCATTTAATGCTCTGAACTAGCGGTTACGAAAAAGTTGCGGTACTACCGCCAACTATAAATCAGTACTACCGCACAGTGATAATATCGCTCGGCTAGAATGGAGCTACCGATTTCGAGAGGATCAAAATTACAAGAAAAACACTCTCTCTGGAAATAACGTACCGCCATGTAAAATCTGGTACTACTGACTTGTGGTAGTATAGCTCAAGAAATGTGGCCATGTCATTTTTAGAATCAAGAGAAACTCCCAAAAAATTGTTCTCTAGAAAAACATACCGCCAACTAGATTTTGGTACTATCGACTTGCGATAATACCGCTTATCACTTGCGGTCATACCAATTTTGGGATTTCAAGAAAAACTTCAACAAACATGCTCTCTGAAAAATACGTACCGCCAACTAGATTTTGGTATATTCTAGTTTTGACTTTTGAATGAAGCAATTAATTCTTGCAATGAGTTCAAAGGGATGAAGAAATAGTTATATTCAAAGTGAATTAATAAATAGACAAGAACTCCCCCTAGAGATGTGCATATGGATTCAAGAGGTGATTGTCATGCTCATTTTGGATTTTTAGAAATTTCAGCGGAGTTTCTTTTATTTATTGAATACGAGGAACTTATAAACAATTATCATTAAAGCATTGAAGAATATTCATGATAGAGAATGCTTGATATAGAGATTTTAATAAGCAAAGATAATAAACATCATGTCACATAGCATAGAATAAAATTCATGACACAATATAAGAAACTAAACTATTACAAGCACACAAGTTCCAAGTACTTTCAAACATATTAAAGTCATTACATAATACATAGTTCCAAACATATAGAGTAGCATAAGATAGCAGCCACTGTTGATCTTCTAGCTTGAGCTCCCCCTTAATCTTTCAATCTTCTGCTCTTACTAAACTAACTCTCTCCCTTTGGCATCAAGGACCAAAAGGAATCATGAAGGAGGAGGATCCTGCTGAGTTGGAACTTGAGGAGAATGATCTTCAGGAGGTGGAGCTTGAGGAGATGGATCACGAAGGCGACGATGTCCGTAGCGAGGAGGCGAAGGAGGTGCTGCTGAAGAAGATGCTTGCACTACTTGCTCTAGGGCACTCACACTATTTGTCAGGGCAGCTAGCCGATTGTTGGTCTCATGTTGAAATTCTCTTTGTTCATTTTGAATCTCCAAAATAGCTGAATATATCTGAGATAAGGTGACTTGATCTTCAGCTGGAGCATTTTCTTGAGCCTGAGGAGGTACTACTGCAGGAATTGGACCTGCATCCCTTGGCTTATAGTACTTGTGAACACCTGGACGTCCTCCTCAAAACTGAATTTTTCTCATGATAAGAGATATGATATTGGAGCAAAATAAATTCTTTTGATTCTACCATTCTTTGAAGCTCCAATCCCTCTTATGGTAAGATCAATTACATTAAACTTCCTTCCATTCATGATATTATCTATGATGTTTCATGCATGTCCTCGAATAACATTAAAATTTCCACTCTTGGGAAAGAAGGTGTGATTGATAATGCGATTGATCAAGCTTAGCAAAGGAAGAAGACCTCTAATCCTCCTAGGTACTTAAATGTACTTAATTCACATTTTCATCATAGAATTGACGCCATGTCGGGGTTCTGAGTGCTCCTCTGTCATAGATCTTCTCTTCGGATCCTGAGAATGTCCGCGGAGCTTGCTCAAAATCAGCTTTGGAAGTGTAAAGTCTTTGAGTCCCTATCATCCATATAAAGAGATCGAACTCTGGAGAAACATAGATAGTAGCATAGAACTATTGAATCAACTCTTCATTGTAATCACACATTAATGCTACTATCTGTTCCAGACCAACTCTTCAAAATAGATGGTAAGCTCCAGCAAAGCGATCAATATTCTGTAAGTGAGCCCAATCTACATACTTGTGATCGGTGAATTGCTGGTTATTTTTTGTTTAGGGGACTATTTTTTATATTTCACTTAAAAAAAACATGTCATTTTAGATATAGACTCAAATTATGCACTTCCCAAGTGCCAAATCCTACATGCACCCTTGCTTTCCAATCAGGTAGTACATATGACAAGCACACATATTTGTAGTAACTAGTAATGACCTTTACCAAGCATCAGGACCCTCTCTCTCTCTCTCTCTCTAGGTCATGCATGGTGGTCCCTCAACTCCCTTTTTATTGACAAGAGGACAATCCATGCTTTTATAGAAAGCAAATAACAGCGTTCTTACAAAACCAAGAGCTAAGCAAACACGCTGGGATTACCAGCTATCACAAAAAAAAAACTAACAAAAGAAACACCAGATCAGAATGAAAGAACTATTACATCAACCAAGCTAACTATTACAACCAAAATATCGGAGATCTGCAGTCGAAAAAGCAAGCCTACTCCAGTCTTCAAACTTCTCCAAAAAGCAGTCCAGATTACATCTATCCACCCCTTTGGTGAGGACCCTCCAGTGATGCAAACAAGATATAAACTTGAAAACCACATCCATAGGATTCTTAGGAAAATTCCTCTCAATCGCCATACTGTTCCTAAATTTCCAGAGATTCCAGGCGAAAGCTGCAAAACTAAACAAAGTAACATTATAAGAGTTAGCCCCCTTCCCATCTAGCCAGTTATACTGAAAATCATCTAAAGAAGTGGGGATTCTTTCCCAACTAATCACCTCCTCACACAGGTCCAAGCAAACTTTGCTAATACACGAGTAAACAAAATATGGTCAATAGTTTCATTTTCACCACAAAGAATACACATCTCACCTCCTTTCCACCCCTTTTCTTCAGCTGGTCAGCAGTTTGAACCTTATTAAGATAATTTTGCCACAAAAAAATCTTTACTTTTAAAGGAATTTTATTTTTTCCATAAATGTTGATACTTAATGCAAGTAACCCCCTAAAACCAACTGCTCGTAAAGCGATTTGACTAAGAACAATCCATTGTTCTCAAAACACAAAAAAGTTTTGTCTCCTTCCCTGATGAGGTTGATGCTCATGATATAGCTTTTCAAAAGATTCCACTGGCTCAACTCCTCCTCCCTGAAAGTCCTAAGAAACTTAATCATCGACCCATTATTAGGACAACACTCAGCCACACTAGCCTGAAGAGACTGGCAAATCTTGAATAGCTTGTCGATTTGGATCCTCAAAGGACAATCCCCCATCCACACATCTGCCCAAAAAGAGATGTTGCAACCATCCCCAACATCTGCCCAAAAAGAGATGTTGCAACCATCCCCAACCTGAAACCTGACACCCCTGTAAAATAGATATTTTACTTTTTGCAAACTTTTCCAAAATTGAGAGCTCTTCACAGGATTGACATCCCTAAAACACCCCAGGGAAATACATGGCATTGATAATCCTGAACCATAACTCATTAGTACCATTGTAAATCTTCCAAATTCACTTAACTAACAAACAATCATTCATGACTCTTGTATTTATAATCCCTAGACCTCTAAATTCTTTAGGCCTACAAACCGCCTCCCAATTCACTATGTGGTATTTAAACTTATCACTAGTTCATCTAAAAAAAACCTAGATATGATAGCATCCATTCTGTTACGATTCACCCCACTCAACCGATAATCCTTCAACTCCCTCCCTCTCTAGGTTTCTTTTTTGCCGGTCCACATTTCTAAAGCTTGTCACCTAGGGTGTGCATATTACCACCTAGGTCAAGAGCGTGCATGCATGGATACAATACAAATCCAGAGCACTCCTTTACCCGCATGCAAGGTAAACAAAAGCCATTGCTGCACGCTTGCTAGTGGTACTACTACCTCTAGCCACTTGTAGCTAGCTGTGTTGCCGTTTAGATTAAAATCTGTAAATTTAAAGATCTAGTATCTATTTGCGTGTGTGTATATATATATATATATGATATACTAGTATAAAGAAGAATCAAAGCAGCGACTTTATACAAGCATGCGTATGTGCAGTGATATGTAATCTTGCAAGATGATGCATGTGCTCGCATGCTTGCTTGTAGGAACAAAAGTTCTGAAGGGAAACAGTCGATGCAAACTGAGCAAAGTTGAGTATCCCTAACTGCCGAATTAAAAGCTGCTTAATATATGTTGGACTGCTCACTGTAGGCCATAAGATACCTGATGAAGCAATAGAAGGCTTCTGATGTAGATGCATGGCCGGTGCCCATCGCATCGATCCTCGCATTGACATCATACATTAACAGCTGCAGTTGAGGCATCGCTGTTGCGTTGCCACACTGGGATAACTCGCCTCTCGGTGGCAGTATGCATTATTAACCTAGCCGGCTGCAAGCATCGCGTGCAGTGACAAGCACACCATTGCACAATGTGGAACCTGCAGTAATAACTCTAACAGCAAGCAGCTAGCTCATAAGTCATAACTTTGCTGCATGCGCCACTAACCAAAGATCAGAGCTTCAACAGCATGCAGCCTGCCCACTGCTTCCTGCTCGCTTCACACAGATGGATCAGTGGTCCGTTGCGTACATCGATCAATCATAATACTACCTGCCCAGCCATCTCTCTCTGTCTCTCTCTCTGTCTCTCTCTCTCTCTGCAATGGTGGTCCTGCTCTGGCTAGCTAGGTAGCTACTCTACTTGCTCCTGCTCCTGCTTGCAACTGAAAGCGAGCACGCTAGGTAGCTAGCTAGCCTCTCTGCACCACCAGCAGCAATTAGCTATTAAATTGGCAATGTAGCTCGCCGTTGCTCTCACGTTACGTTTTCTCTGTGTTGTGTACCCACCGTCCGGCCCGGTTGGCGGAGCGCCGCCCCGGGGACCGTGCAGCGCGCGGTTGGCGCGGGTGACCGGAGCCTCACGGCACGCCGCGCTGCGCCCATGCAGGCACCGCCCGATACGATCGACGAGCCGCCGTGCTGATTGATCAGGTAGGTGACGAGTACGTAGCAAATCTGATCAAGTAACAGCCATGCTGGCAGCCAGCTCTCATCTCATGCCATGCGTGGTTCAGTTTCTGAAGGGTACCACACGACCACTCTCTGTCACAAAAGAATTTCATTTTGGATACCAATACAGTCTCCAAAACATAACTTTTACCACTATTTTTCATTGTAATTGATTTATAAAACATAATAAAATTGTATTTTTACGAAGATTCTTTTCGAGATAAATCTATATATATCATTTCATGTGTTCAATCTAAACGTTGAAAAAGATATGAATAATTAAAGTTTAGAAAATTTTACTGTATGTATCTCAAAACAACATTTCTTTGTGACCGAAGAGAGTACTGTGTACTTACACGACGAAGCTGAGCTAGCTCACAGCAAACAAATTTAGTCTGAAACTTTCGATGTCTAGCTACCTCTTGGGCTCTTAACTTCAGGTGTGATGAAGTTCTAGTTTCAGGTGCAGTGGGTGCTGATTGGACGATCGATCGATACAGAAACGAGGCATGCAGCAGTATAGTGTGTCAGTACTCAGTAGTACTGGCTGGTTGGGGTCAAGATAAAAAATAAGTTAGCTAGGGGCCGGCCGGGGAACAAATGCAAGACAGCCATGGTACATGGCGAGTACACCAGATAAAAATGTGTCCACGAAAAAAGGCAACGGCTGCATCCTAGCTGTGGAGCGTACAGTCTCGATGGTACACTAGTTCAGTAATTCGTGGTCCGAATACTGATCAGATATGTCGCATGCAGGTTACCCTGTACGTAGCTCCAAAAGAAAAGATGCCATGCTAGCTAAAAAGATGGATATATCATATATGTCAGAGTCAAATTAATCATCAAGATTTAAGGCTGGAAAGTGAAAAGTTTCAGAGGAAAAAATGCGAACCAGAATAAACTTCAGAATCCACCGGGAAACTAGTGACTACTGTTTGCCTTACACGTTGCTGCTGTTATACCCAAAAAAAGATGATGAAAAGGCTCATCTTTCTTTCTTTTCGTTCTTTTCTTTAATGGGCCGGGCTTCTTTGGGGAGGGAAAGTCGTATAGAAGCTTTAGTCTTCAGAAAACAAGAACGTAGTTTTGCTGTTGGGCTCATGGACTGAACAGAGCTGCAGGCTCATTTAATTCATCTAACTTGTGTGGCACAAAAATCTGAAACTATTAGGCAAAATGAAAGGGGAAATGTTACTCCAGAGACGTCCATTGACTCGACCATCCAAAGTGCTCCAAAATTTGTACAAAAAGATTACAATGGTTGAAAGATGATATGGTGGTTTGAATATTGAAAGTTTTCATCAATCTCGAGTCCTCATTGTAGTAGTAAAAGCCGGCCAAGTCCACATTTTAAAAACCGAACAACTCCGTGAGATCGAAGAGACAGGTTAATTTCCTTGTGGTGTGTGAGCTTGCAAAAGGACATTTCAATTCTTTGACCCAAAATATAATTTGCTAGCTTCTTTCAAGTTCTTGCCATTTAGTACTACAAGTGATGAAGAAAACAAATGAAGGGTTGGTATTAATTATATACTGGTAGGCTACTCTAGCTCAAAATAATAATAAAAAAATTCTACCACGTAAACTAGGAAGCAATGCAAATAAGAGATCATGAATCATTGCCACCAGATGCACAGTGCAGAAAGAAGAGTTGGAGTAGCCGATTGAAAGAAGCGCATCAACGTAGTCGATCGTTCCCTCCGAGCGATATCTGATCACCTCCACAAACCGACATTATCCTCCCCGCGACTGCCTCGATGAGCGCCGCTGTAACATCCAAAAATCTGACCATTTGAACTTGTTTAAAAATGAGGGGTTTTTTAAAACTTTTTGTTGCACTTCGTCGATGTTCGAATTTATGGGTTGTTATTTGAAACCTCAATCTCAAAAGCACAGTTTGGACCAAAACCCGGCCCAACCACCTACAGGCCTCTGGCCTCTTCTCCCTTTCAGCTCTCCTTGCGCCATGTCGAGCTCAACCGCCCCCGTTGTTACCATCTCGTCGCCTCCATTGGTGTCGTGTCGTCCGCACGACACCGCCGCTTGCTCTACCCCAACATGTCACCATCACCAAGCTAGCACGCCGCCCGACCACTTGTGCCACACTGTTGCCGCGTGTAACATCCCAAAATTTGGGTTTTAAAAAATCTTTTGAGTAGTTTAGGTCCCCAAAAAATCCCACAATTTTTCTTTGAATTAATAAAGCTTATTTGGGAATTTTTGAAAATTTAAACTATTTAATTTGACTAATGTAAACATCCATTATATTTTCCTAAATTTTCTTGGATTTTTATGAATTTATCTGCTATTTATTTTGCCTCATTTGAATTTCCACCTTTTTCTAAATTCTGAAATCATTTCTTAATTCATTTTCCTTCGTGGGCTGAATTGGTCTGGCCCACTCATCTCTCTCTCTCTCTCTCTCTCTCTCTCTCTCTCTCTCTCTCTTCGCTTGACAATGGCCCGTACCCATTTCCTCCCCGCCTCGTCGCTCTGGCCCATCTCCTCTCACCCAACCAAGCCACCTCTGCGCCCCGGGTCCACTTGCCAGCGCCACCTGCAGCCCTACCGATATCCGTCCGCACCCACGCCACTACAGCTGTGTTCGGAGCGGACTCCACCTCTGCGTCGCCATTAGTGTCCAAGTGAAGCCCGCCTCCCCCAGGCTATAAAGGTCGTCGCCCCTTGCACATCTGCTTCACCCCATCCCGCCGCCCTTGGTGCCCTAGTCGCCTCCACGTGAGACGCCGTGAGGCACTGCCGCCCCGGACACCTTCTTCATCACCGGCGTCGTGCCCGGCAATGCCATTCTTCGCCGTCATCGCCTCTCGGTCCATCACGTTCACGCCACCGACTTCGCCTTGACATCCTCTACGCTTGGCTCTCACCCACCAATGCTCCCGAGCTGAGATTCGTCGCCGCCATCCTTGTCTTCTTCACCTCCGGTCGCGCCCACGATGCCCGAAACACCATCATCCCATTCCTCACATCCTCGATGAGTTCCCCTCGATTTTGCCCACGTCACATTGTGTTCCACCTCCCAATCTACAACTCTCGTCTCTTGAATTTGTGTTTCTTCCATCAAGCACCGAGATTTCCGCCTTCTCTCTCCTCTCTGACCGACCGCCTTCGTCGTCTGATTGCGCTGCCATCGGTGGTCATCTGCCTTCATCTTCACTACCCTCCTACTCCTCACATCGCGTTCTACGTTGTGCTTCTCTCCTTCTCCTAGCTAAGCTTCATCATGTGCTAGCACTAACGGATACAATATAGGGGTGGAATGGCGTGCGGTCGATGTGCTAGCACTAGTGCACATGGTTAGGGTTTCGAGGTGGCTCGGGTGGTGGTGGTGGCTAGGGTTCCGGGACTGTCACGTACATCTCCTAGCCCCCACACCTCTTTATGTAGAGCCCCCCTAATGGATTCCTACGATAGAAACTCGTTAGGACTCTAAACCACATACAGATCATAATCCGATTTAAGCCACTAACGGATACAATCCGAACTAGTTGTTCCAACTCATTAAGTGTGTGAGCCTGTAGGTTCATACATACTCGGCCGTGACCTGGGAACCCCTTTCTGATCCACAAGTCGCTAATGGTTCCTGGCAGGACAGAGCGATCTCCGAATATACATAAAGATCATATCAGACGAATCTACATAGTGACCATGTGTTGATCCACTTGTCTCACGATACCAGATCGAACTCAAAGCGAGAATCAAGATATGTGTCATCCTTCGATAGCTTGACCGCATACTACTCCATCTTCTCCAAAGGGCAATGCTGACCAACTGGTACAACTGTACAAGCAGGATTAATCCGGCGGTGACCATGGAATAGATCGAAGCTTCTCGAAGTGTGCCGAACCCACGCACAGTTAGAATGGCATGGCATGCATGCATACTTGAAACTGAATGACCGGTCATGCTGTTGAATTCAAGTGTGTTGAGCTGTGCAGTGCAATGCCGTGTGCATGCACTGCTAGAGTAGACTTGACATAAATCGCGCGCGTTGGACCGTCCAAGTCAGACATGGTCCTAGCTAGCCGAGTCCAAGTCATATATAGCTAGCCCGTAGTCGGAACGGTGGTGGGCCTAAGGTTTCAAATGAATTTTGTGAGATCGTGAATTTATCTTCGACTTTTTTATATTTTTGGTGTATGCTTAGAGGATACTTTTGTGTGTATGGTGCACGTATGTGCGTCTACGTCGTAATCGGAAAAAAAAGGAGTGTGCTAGCCATATCCTGATCATCAATCGATTTCCCGATCGAACAGCGCGGTTCACAGGTATAACACCGAATCCTAATATATACGGCGAACCGAGCCGTGTTGACCACGGTTTGGCCGTTTTCTGTAGCAGCGCGTGACAGGCTGCACCGCCCAAATGTCGCCGATCACCGACACATTTTGGACGGCCCGCGAGCCACCGTTTTCCCTGCCCGGTTAGAAAAACTGGAAGTGCAGCTGTTTTTTAGTGGCCTGTTTTTCCTGGCTACATTAAAGAAGGACACCGAGCCATCCTCGAACGCGGGCGGGCAAGGGTCCGGAAGCTCCTGTGACAACTGAGCTAAGCTCGGTTCTCGAAAGTGCAGCTGTTGCCCATCCGTTTAATTTGATCTAATCAAGGATCAACAAACTTGATTTTTGAATGTTTGGAGCGTAGAAATTTCACATAGGCGTCCTACTATAGAGATCATTGGGATATTATCCTAATCTTAGTATCCTAGACAATTGTTAATAGCGTCGAGGCGTTTGGAGAAACCCTCCTTTTCACGAAAATTCAGACTATGTCACGTTGAAGAGGTTAGACCGGTCATGGTGGCGGTCTGACCGGCCACTACTGGCGGTCTGAGAAGCCATGGTGGTGGTCGACCAACCGGGGGCACGGTGGTCACAACGGCCACATGCGGTGGTTTGATCAGCCGAAAAGTCAACTTGTGAATTTTGGAAATCGGCCAAAACTCATGTATGAAGGATGGTAAGAGGATGCGTTTGTATCTGGTCTCATTGAAAATGTAGTTTCAAGAAAAAAAAACTAGATAGAGTTAAAAAAAATCAGGAGAGAGAGAGAGAGCAGTTCGAGCGACTTGGAAATTTCTCTAAGTCTCGGGCGGTATGACCGGACACTAGTTGGCGGCGACCGTCCGTAGGCGGCGGTCAGACGGATCAGAGGTTGTTCATGCGTCGTGAGGGCGGTGAATTTCGTGGATTTGACCAAACTCATGGGTTTCAGTGTATATGTGTTGCATGATGCATGTTTTGACTACGTGGGTCAAGTTGCGAGGAACTTGTGCCTAGATTTGATTTTTTGGTCTATTATTGTGCATGTGACTTGGAGTCAATGGCGGTCAACGACGAGGATGATCGGGACTATATTAGGAGAGTTGAGGTCCAGAATGATTAAAGATATCGGGTGAAGTCATTGGACTCAATATGGCACAAGATGGATAAGGATGACCGAATGAGAAGTTTAGTGCGATGGGTTGCATCAAGTGACGCGGGGTCGATGCAAGTGTCGTGGTGGTTCCGATAGTAGTTGGATGGGAGAGACTTGCCGACATGAAGAGAGCATTAATCAACCTACACATAGTGAATTATAGGATTACTTCACGACAATTGGACTCGATCTTCGAAGAAGAATTGGAAAGATGTATTTTGGTATCTTCGTCAAAATACCGGGTTGGAGTTTTTTTTGGAGAAACCGCGGCGCAAGACGGTGCAAGGAGATACGGTTTATTTGAAGACAAGATGAAGATCACGAAGAGACTCATTCGGAAACCCGATTTAGTCTCCGCTTTAAGAAGCGTGCGTGAGTGTAGACCCATTTGTGTGAGGGCTTGACGGACTTCCTATAAGGTTTTTTTTCTTGACCTGGCCTCCACTATAAAAGAAAAGGGTGCGGAATTTGCACCTCTTAAACCCTTCTAAGTAGAAACCATAATTTGGGATTTGGAAAAAGTAGAAATAGATGAGGCTGAGATGGATTGATTGGGTGCTTACGTGTTGAGTTTTTGTCCTCCATGGTGGAGTGGCTGTAAATAAACAATCTCTTGAATTAATCCCAGTAAGGTTTGCCACAAGATGAGTTCTATCTTATTCTTACTCTCTCTTTGATGCCTTTAGGATTTTGTGTGTTCCTTTGATTTTTCTTGGGTTATTTTTACTGTGATCTAGCATGCTAAGACGTGTGGAAATACATCTAGGGTCATCTTGACTATTATTTACCCACGAGCAAGTTTTTGGATCAAAATTTGAATTTCCTCGGTTCTTATGCCTTCTTGATCACATCCAAAAATTCGTAGAACTTTAACTTCAATCTACCCGATCGTCAATTGGAATAGATTCCTGACATTCTTGTGAGCTGTGGTTGAAATCTAACGGGATTTGGATCACGGATTGAAAGTTATGTCGATTTGTGATCTTGGTGGACTGCTGTTTTGCAGCAGGATGTCAGACCGACCTCCACGCGGTCAGACCAGTCCTTGGGCGATCAGCCGATCAGGCAGGGTTGCCTCGGGGTTTTCTTGGTTTCAACGTAAGACTTCTGTTGTGTATGTGTTTTTGATCTTCATAGCTATCGTAGCTATTGAGGTAAATAAGAAATTGAATACCGTATGTGTTTGAAAAAAGTAGGTGCTTCTATTTATCTCCTCCGGTCCCTGTTCCCGTCCAACACCAATGACCACGGTGTGATTTCCACATAAAAATTCTACAAATTAAAATCGGCCGGGTTTTAGGCACAGGAAAGAAAACAGAGCAGGGCATCATCAGTTTTAGCCGCAGATATACAGAATTAAGGTGGATTGAACCCTGCATGGTCTGATACGCCCGTCAGTCATACGACACGGTGCATAGGTGCGCGTTACATGGATCAACCACTAGACAAAAGCATAGCTAATTAAGCATGGAGTACGTAACTTAGCTTTATAATGGGGAACACAAGACAAATACTGGATGGGTCGGTCAAAAAGTCTGAAAGAATCACCATCAAATTATTTCTTGTCAAGAACAAGAAAAGGTAAAAAGGTAAAACAAGTCCTCTTCCAATCCAATACATAATGGTCGGTCGATCGGCCAAACGAAACAAATACAGCAACTAACCTACTCTTCTTCTTCCTTGCAACCCTCCAATCAAATGTGTTACCCAGCACATCGATCCACAAGTTCAAACTTTCTCTTCTTTTTTTTTTTTTTTTTTGAAGGCAGCACTGGTGAAGAGTCTCTGTCGATCAATTGTTCAACGCCGTTAATTTACGAATCGATGGATCGATCAGAAACCAGATTCACAAGGCGTGGCTAATTAATTCATTTCCTCCATTGAAAAAAATGGAGTTAAATCGTAGATGCAGGATTAAGCTAGCTGGTAGAACTCTTCCATGCATGGATATGCATGATGGTAAGTGTCGATCGATCATTGGTCGGAGAGCATCATCATCCTGACGAACTCGTCGTAGTTGACCTGGCCGTCGCCGTCGAGGTCCGCCTCCTTGATCATCTGGTCCACCTCCTCGTCGGTCAGCTTCTCCCCGAGGTTGATCATCACATGCCTCAGCTGCAAGCAGATTCACACGATAATTTAATCTAGTGCAAACGAAACATTTACAAACAGTGACAGAGTGCAGAAGAGGAGGAGCTTCTGCCTGTACAGGCGAGGCCCACATGCCAGTGACTGAGTTGCTACCTCGCTTGCGGAGATGTAGCCGTTCTGGTCCTTGTCGAAGACCTTGAAGGCCTCCCGGAGCTCCTCGTCGGCGTCGGTGTCCTTGATCTTGCGCGCCATGAGGCCGAGGAACTCGGCGAAGTCGATGGTGCCGTTGCCGTCCACGTCCACGTCGCGGATCATCTCCCGCAGCTCCTCCGCGCTGGGGGTCTGCCCCAGCGACCGGATCACCGTCGCCAGCTCCTCCAGCGTGATGCACCCGTCCCCGTCCTTGTCGAAGAAGGAGAACGCCCCCCGGAACTCCGACATCTGCTCCCGGTTCAGAACCTCCATCGATCTCCCCGACCTTCTTCTTTCTGTATCTATATATCTATACGATGCAGCAGCAGGAGCAAGGTCACAAGATCGCAAGGGGTAGAGAGGAGAGACAAGAAAAGATTGGGTTTTGGTTGAGGGAGGGGTTTGGTTTATATAGGATGGGGAGCGGTCATGTCGGAAATCTGAACGGGAGGAAGGAGAAGCTGGCGTGGCATTGACTTGTCGATCGTGCCCAGCCAGCCACTGTTAATTGGTTTCCATCTCTCATCTCTTCGTCGTCCTAGCCAAGTCAAAAATGCAGACCGGATCAGCACAGCAAGCGTCCCAAAAGCGCAACATCTCAACAGGAAAAAGATCAGAAGAGCAAAAGGCAAAGATTTGGTTTGAATTATCCGTGGCGAACCAGCAGAAAAGCTGTGATGTTAATCCGTCAATTGAATGTTACGGAGAGGATGCACGTGGTGTTGTTGTTGTTGTTGCTATTGTTGTTGTTGGCGCGGATGTTTAGCTCTTTCTCGCGTAGGAAATATGGTTTCAACACCTTTTTTTTCCAAAAAATTTGAAGGAAAGTTCTGATACTTTTTTTGAAAGGTACTGACTGGTAAACATTTCTGACCAAATTGTGTTTACATATAGGGACCATATTTCGGTCTGGCCTATTCTTATTCTTAAATGTTTACTATGGTTATTCCGGCTGCTAATGACCGTATTCAAATTGGATACTCCTACTTGTTTTTTGATGCTTGCGAATTAGGCTAGTCTCAGTGGGAGTTTTATTAGAGTTTCATTCTCATTAAATGTGTTGCCACATAGTTTTAGATGACTACTATTTAAGTGGGTTTCATCTAGATGAAACTCAGATTTTGCCTTTGCGTCTGCATGATTAAAACAACGCGGCATACTAGTGTAGGACCAGATTTTGTTTGCGTCTGCATGATTAAGCGGCATGATCTAACGTGTTCATCATCATACTTAATTGGTGGCACGAGTTTGTTAATTAATCTATTCTGAGAGGACGCGTCCCCATGGGGAGTCCAAGGTGTGCACAGCTGGAGGTCGCATCTCTAGCAGAGAGACAGGGGAGATGAGGCGTCTACTTCCACGGATACAAACACAGGATTCGTATCCTACCCTCACTGTACACCGCTCCATCGGAAAAAAATTCTATAGGACTTGATCCATAACTCCATCAATGTAGACCAACTTCACCGTGTGACACGTGTTTTTCACGAATCTCAAAACGTACAACCCTATAAATCACTGATGTGAATTTTCACGAATTGAATACTGAAAACTAGCATATCACGCTTTGAGATTCGTGAAAAGACACGTGTCACGTGATGGAGTTGGTCTACATTGATGGAGTTGTGGACCAAATCCTATATGATTTTTTTTTTCCGCTCCATCCTTCTTGGCTTGGCAGCGTCAAATGGTGTCATGCTTTCATCTTTTCCTCGGAGTAGTTGTCCATGTAAATTTCTTAATTTACCGTTGTCCAAGTAGAATCAAACTGTTTCTACAAAAAAATAGTGGAATGCCCGTGTTCTAAACGGGGCCTAATTAATTGATGTTAGTTTTGGGTTCATCTATGATAAAACGTATTTAATCGTGTTCTAAATGGGGCCTAAATAAATGCATTCTATACGGGACCTAATTTACGCATAATTTTCTTCAAGATTATGTGTAAATTTCTTAATTTAATTTACCACTGATTGTTGTTGGTCTAGGGTTCATTTCCGATCGGACGGTTTGAGCATCCACACGAATGGTACTCATGTTCATTGCGGATGCTTAGTATGATCCTTAAGGGTCTGTTTGGAACGCAAGAATATAATAGGCATTCTTCAAATGTGCTTGTACTTGTATTTATGGACAATGGCATTTTGTTGTGCGCTTTGAACACATGAGTGACAAATGGAAGCTGCCAAGATACATACGACTTGCTTAGAAGGATTCAATAATCCAAATTGTAAGTACTGAATTTCACCGAAGTCTTGCGGTTGGAATTTTTCCTACTGAATCAATTACTAGTACTAGGAGAACCGTAAACTTCGTTTAATTATTGCCTAGATCGAATCCATTCAAAAGTTCAGACAATATACCGGCGTTCATATTAGCTAGGAGTTCCTCCGGATACAAAAGAATACCGTTTTAGATATTGACACAGTCACCAAAACGCAAATTTGACCACTAGTTTTTATTATAATATATTTATAAAATCTAATAAAATTACACTTTTATAAAAAGTTTTTTCGAGACATCTACGCATATCATTTTCATGTGTTCAATCCAAAAATTAAAAAAGATATCAACAATCAGTTTAGAAAATTTGACCTCATGTAATCCAAAACGTTATTCTTTTGTGACCAGGGTAGTACTAGTGATCATCTAAGAACGTGATTTAGACTGGATGCCAATGTGTTAAATAAGCATAAAATTGATTACTCCCTCTAGTTACAAAAGAATGTTGTTTTAGATATTGACACGGTTCCCAAAACACAAATTTAACCACTAATTTTTATTATAATATATTTATAAAATCTAATAAAATTACATTTTTATAAAAGTTCTTTTGGGGACATCTGCACATATCATTTTCATGTATTCAATCCAAAAATTTAAAAGATATCAACTGTCAAAGTTTAGAAAGTTTGACCGCATGTAATCCAAAATGTTATTCTTTTGTGACGAGGGTAGTACTAGTGATCATCTAAGAATGTGATTTAGACTGGATGCTAGTGTGTTAAATAAGCATAAAATTGATTACTCACTCTAGTTACAAAAGAATGTTGTTTTAGATATTGATGCAGTCCTCAAAACACAAATTTGACTACTAATTTTTATTATAATATATTTATAAAATCTAATAAAATTACACTTTTATAAAAAGTTCTTTTCGAGACATCTGCACATATCATTTTCATGTATTCAATCCAAAAATTAAAAAGATATCAACAGTCAAAGTTTAGAAAGTTTGACCGCATGTAATCCAAAACGTTTTTCTTTTGTAACCACAGTAGTACTAGTGATCAACTAAGAACGTGATTTAGACTGGATGCCAGTGTGTTAAATAAGCATAAAATTGATTACTCCCTCCAGTTAAAAAGAATGTTGTTTTAGATATTGACACGGTCCCCAAAACGTAAATTTGACCACTAATTTTTATTATAATATATTTATAAAATCTAATAAAATTACACTTTTATATAAGTTCTTTTCGAGACATCTGCACATATCATTTTCATGTGTTCAATTCAAAAATTAAAAAAGATATCAACAGTCAAAGTTTAGAAAGTTTGACCGCATGTAATCCAAAACGTTATTCTTTTGTGACCAGGGTAGTACTAGTGATCATCTAAGAACGTGATTTAGACTGGATGCCAGTGTGTTACATAAGCATAAAATTGATTACTCCCTCTAGTTCAAAAAATAAGTCATTTTGGAATACGTGCAGTCAAACTTTGGAAGTTTGGATATCGATATATTTTTTAAAATATTTAGATTAGATACATGAAAATCATATGTATAGATTGTCTCGAAAAATACTTTCATAATATTACAATTTCATTGGTTTTCCAAATATATTACGCTCTCTAGTCACAAAAGAATATCGTTTTGGGATACACGCAGTCAAAATTTTCAAACTTTAGCTATCGATATTTTTCAATATTTAAATTGAACACATGAAAATGGTATGTATATATTTGTCTCGAAAAGAACATTCATGGAAGTATAATTTTGTTAGGTTTTATAAATTTATTGCAATACAAAGTAGTGGTTAAATTTGCATTTTGGGGAACGTGTCGATGCCCAAAACGATATTCTTTTGTGACCGGAGGGAGTACAATATTAATTAGTGTCCAAAATTTCTAAACTTTGACTATCGATATTTTTTTCAATATTTAGATTGAACACGTGAAAATGGTATGTATATCTGCCGCATTTTTTTTCTTCTTAAAGTATAATTTCGTTAGGTTTTATAAATTTATTACAATAGAAATTAGTTGGCAAAGTTATGTTTTGAATGCCGTATTGATATCCAAAACAACACTTTTTTGTGGCTAGAGAAAGTATAATAGTAGCCAGGATCAATGCTGTATTCTATTATAGAGGCCGTGTTGTTATCCAAAATAACTAGTGTGAACCGGAGGAGTACTAAGAAAGCTATAGGATGTGTGGTGGTCTCGTGGAGCTAGCAGTAACTACTAGTACTTACTACTAAGGTAGATGGTCAAGATTTGATTTTGACAACGTCCAACGTGACTACGTGTGTGTGAGGCCACACCGCAGGAAAGGAATGGATGGACGAGCGAGGCCGCTTTTGACGCGGTGAGAGCGATGCGCCGATGCCGATCCGACGGTCCAGGTTTCCGCGTCGCCAGCGTTGAGATCTTGACCTGGCAACCACAAAACAGCGTAGCGTCATGGGTATGTTAAAGAATGACGACGACGAGTAATGTCGCGATTGACTGATACATCATCATCTTTTTCTTTTTTTTTTTTAAAAAGAAAACCCTGACACGTCGATCTCGGAAAGAGACAGGACAACTCGATTGTCTAGATCAACATAAGTCGGAAAAGGACCATTTCCTACTATTTTTCCATAAAAAAGGCATAAGTCGGAAAATTAAACTCGTATAGACAAATATTACGCGCGCGCACACGCAAGCAACAATTTTTGCGACACTAGAGTGTCCGTGCGTTGCAATAATTTTTAAATAAACATAATATAAGTTATTAACTTAGAAAGCTAATATCAATAATTTACATCTAATCAACAAGTCACATATAATCTTATCGTAAACCACAAATACAGATAATTTAATTATCTACAGAAGATCATTTAAGTAACTTATGCATGTATACATATCTATCCATAAAAGATTCTACCAACTCAAAAGGTGAAGAGGGAAAGCGGTATGAAAGACTCACCACCACCACCGCGTCATTCTTTATAATAACAGTAAAGATTTCGCGGGAGGCTTTATTGGTTTCCCTCCGCGCACACCAGGGATAGTGGTGGACACAGGACCAAAATTTAGACGGTGCTAATAGAACTTGCTCACCTATTTACAGCTTGTCGAATGCCAAGCTGCCAGCCAGCGGTATTCTGCCACGTTGTCGCCTTGCCGCTTGCCTATCAAGTGCGATCCATTGGCTTATGCGCCTATCATGGAAACATCCAACTACCAATACGTGGTTTGACTTTGGTGCTACCCACACAACCCAAATCTCCTAGTCTTCTTCTACCTCTGAAAGGAGGAGGGGAGCACGAGGATGACCTACTCGATGGAGTTCATGCTCTCTATTGGCAGCTCAGACCACTGCAAGAAGCTACCCACTGGCATTGATGCCTTGGTGCATGCTTTGCTAATTTCAACCACCATCATCTTTTCCTGCAGAGATGGGGTTGCTGGTTCAGGTGGTTTATACCTTTGGGCTTGTTTCGGAGCAGTGAGCTACTGAGGAGGTCGGATACCGCACTCTCGCGCGAGAAGGTGAGATCAAGTGATCGCCAAGGGGATTTGCCTGAGCATGGGTGGGCTAGGGGCTAGGGGTGTTAGAGGTGTACACTATAAGTCAGCCATCGATATGGGGCGCCACCCGCTGCCCACTTTGGGTCCGCCCCTGGAAAGGGGGTCTTGTTTAGAGCATATGAATTTCTCTTTAGGTAAAGAGCAAAAATTTTGGAAATTGCACTTAGAAGCCAGGTTGCTTCGAGATGAGTACTCCACACCACAAGGATCGCTCAAGGAGCAGTGGATCTGCACAACCGTGTGTGATCTGTGTGTGAAACGTTGACTGGGGAACACCACCCCTACGGCTACTCATGGCCAGACCCCAGCCGTCCGATCCCCATCGTGCGGCGCAGATAGGCTGCCGCGGGTTACGCGGCACGACTGCACGAGTGACCAGACCGAGCCCAACGCGCGCGCGAGGGTGCACGGAATGGGTCCAGGCGGCCGTGGACTCCTCCTCCCGTGGACCGCGTTTTCCCTGGTCAGTGGACCACCCGTAATAAGTCCTCGGTCCTCTCGGGCTTTATACGGCAAACGGAACAGTCCATGCGGACCCGGGATCAACCAGCGGGTACAATTTTGTTTTGCTTTGTTATAGTCCATATATTTATAAGTGTGGTTCAGTGACTTTAAACACACAGTGGTATGTACAGTAACTCTTAGTTATTTTTGTTTTAGATCTGCCATTCATCAAGGCCCTGTATTTGTTGGGAAGCTGAAACTAGTGTAGCGGTTGACTTTTCCCGTTTTCGGATGGATACTACTCGCGACGGAGAGGTTTTGTTTTCGAATTAACAGAGGGAATCATCGACTGATCTGGTTTTGTTTTCTAACAGGAAGAGCATTTCCTTAGGGCATCTCTAATAGTATATTTATTGTCGTCTCTTAACTATGTCATGTCAACAAAATCCTACGTGGAGGAGAGAAGGAAAGGAGGGAGAGCACAAGTCGTCTCTTCCTGAAGAGACTGTCGTGCACGCGAAACAAGACATGATATATTAATCTACTCTAGTTGACATGTATGCCCGTTTCAAAAGAAAATTATAAAATATAAATGTTGGAGAGTGTGCTAGAGACTATCTACTCGAGATGGCGTAACATATATTAGATACAAGGTTATCTCTAACTATTGGAGATACCCTTAGGGTAACCGGCCTGTTGTCGTACGGCCGACAGTGACACGTGGCCCGCACGATCACACGTGAGACGCGGTTTCCTCTCCTCTGGCCATGGGATTAGGGATGGCAATCGGGCGCGGCGGGCACGGGTAGTGCTTGCCCATATCCATGCCTGCGACCCCGATTTCCCCCCACAGGTATACCCGCGAAGGACGACGGGCGAAGAACCTTGCCCATGCCCATCGCCCGCTGGTATGCCCGTGTACCCGCGAACAATGCATCACATATTCACATTCACACCTCAACTGTCAACTAATTTTAGTGCTGTGAAGCCATTTTAAATCTTTACACATTACAAACTCTCTATGGAGTTGAACTTTATAATCTGTATAGGTTTAGCTTATCATTACGTGAAGCATTTCTGTACTACACTTTCATTTTACTCTATTCTCCATGGAGTGTAACTTACAGTCAGATCTTGCCCATCTTTCACACTACGGAAATTAACAAAAACAAGTTTTACAAGGAAATTAACTCTGAATGTCTAATCAAGTTTTACAAGGAAATTAACTCTGAATGTCTAATCATGTAAGCCACCACCAGCCCAGGATGGTAATTTTGGCTTTTGATCAAGTATCAAGTATCAACAACAGAACCGAACTTGCCTGAGCATCTTGACTGCCTTCCCCCAAAGAAACAATACACATTATGACAAGCATTGTGTCTTCAACATTTCCATCAATCAACATGTCACAACCCGACCAAGGGTCACCCGAGAGGTCCTCCAAGAACTCCCAAAAAGGCCACCAAGACCCCCCAAGAGGTCCAACGGGACCACTCGAGAGGACCTCCAGGACCACCCAGGAGGTCCGGAGACCTGACCCGATGTAACATCCAAAAAATTTGGTCTGTTTTAAAGTTTTAAAAGAAAAATAACCATTTTGATTTTTCTGCTAAAGTTAAAAAGCTTAATATGAATTTTCAGAGTTTAAAAATAATTTAATATGAACAATGTCAACATAAACTATATTCAAAATTATTTTATTTGGGTTCTATGTGCTTGGATATATTTTCTAGATTTTTCTAGAATTTTTCCGAGTGCATTTGCTATTTTCTAATTGCCATTTGGATTTTCTGTTATTTTATAAAAAGGAAAACTAAATTAAAATCTCAGATTTCGTTTTGGGCTCAATCCCTAGATTCCGGCCCATCTTCTTCTCCCTCCGGCCCGACCGCCTTTCTTCTTTCTTTCCCAGTAAGCCCGGCTCAAATAGAAGGCTCACGCTCCTTTTCCCTTCTTTTCCTTGTCTCCCTGCCGCGTGGGCCCGCCGCTGGTGCCACCTCATCGTCTTGTTCCTCTGGACTCTAGAGTCCGAGCTCCTCCCGAAACGCAGCGCCGCCGGCTTCCTTTTGGATCCCCCCCTCCGGATGCTATATAAAGCCTGCCCCTCATGTCAAATTCTTCGCCCTGACCCTCTCCACCAAAACCCTAAGGCACCGCTCCCTTTCTCTTCTTGTTGCGCCGCAATCGCCGAAAACCCGAGCTGCACCGGCTCTTCGCGCGGAATTCGTCGCCGTCGGACCTCCTCAGCTTGAGCTTCCACCGCCGTCGTGATCGCATCATCGAGGGCTACACCGTGCTCCCATCATCTCCTCTCGAAGACCACCACTTCTCCGTTTTCGGTTTCGTCCGACAAACGACCGCCGCCGCCCTTGACCGATCTACTCTCTCCGGTGAGCCCTTGCCTGTCCTTCCGCGTCATCGTGTGCCCAACCTTATTCTAATCTAATCTCCACCTTCGTTTTGTCCTCTTCGCCACCGAATCGTCGCCGCTGGCCGCTTTCTTCAACTCCGGTCACCACTGTCGCGCCGTCGCCCTGTTCCTCCTCCGGTCTCCTTGAGGTGCTCTCTGTGACCCTTGCTCTCTCGCCGTCGTGGTGCTCACCTCCAATATCTTCGGGCGCCACTCCTTCACCGACGTCGCCGTGACCGTGAGCTTCACCGCCGCCATTGTCGCTGCCGCCGACAAACCGCCGCCGCCCTGGTCCAGCTGCCACCTCCAGTAGCTTCGCCTTCTCTTCGGCACCTCGTTTTGCCACTTCCCCGGAGCTAGCTCACCCCCGTTCATCCTCGCCTCCACCGCCATTGTCGCCGGCCATGGCTACCTCGGTCTCTCCGAGCTTTCTTCCTTTGCTGATGTGGCTAGCCACGTCATCATCCACCTAAGCTTCTTGCTTGTGTGTCATCCAGTCAGCGCCTAGTTGTCGGCCATGTGGCACGCCCGAAATTCCAACCGAGCCATTAGTCCAAGAACTCAGTTCATGGTACACCTACCCTATGACCAGTGGGACCCACTTGTCATATTTCAATTCTTTTATTTCTTTTCAGCCGAATTATCCTTGATGACGTCAGCTGACGTCATAATCATCTTTTTCTTCAGAGAAATAATTCAGTAAATCCATAAATTCTGATTTTCAGTATTTTATGAGATTTCAATCTTCCAGAGATCATATCTTTTGCATCCGAACTCCGATTGAGTCCATTCAAATTCCTAAATTTATCTAAATTCGAGATCTATTTATCTGAGATTTTTATTTAATTTTTGGAGTTTGTTTTCTCTCTGTTATTTATTTATTTGGTTTATTTGCTTGTTTTGCGAGTAGACGTCAATACTTCGGGAAGCTTTGAGCAAGGAGTATCCTACCAAGATCAAGATCAATCTCTGGATTTATTCCAAGGCAATTCGTGGACCTTTGATCATATTGAACCCATGATTTCAAAAGTATATTCTTTTATATAATTGCATGCTATCTTTATATAAATTGCTCTGGGATTAGTTATTACCTGTTGTCATTATGCCTCCATTGAATAATTAAATGCCATGAAACCTTTGTCACCTTAGCATGGGTAATTTTAGTTGGATATATTTGTATTACCAACATGGGTATCGTACATATGCTTAGTTCAGCTTAGTTACGATGGGTTTGTCATCACATGTGTCTTAATAATTAATTTTGACTTAATGATTTATGGAATCGTGGTGGTGAGCCATTCTTGTTAAAATTTGTGTACCATGACGGGGTTAGTCATGGGTGTTGGTTAAACAAAATGGTTTTCGCTCGGGCGAGTGGTTGGTGGATAGTGGGGATGTGGATTGAACATGTTGTGGGTTTGTGGTAGTCTCGCCTGAGTAACTTGTCAAGGACTTAATCTTGTGCGCCATTGAACTGGGCCTTAACCGTACAACCACATGTCTGGTATGGGACGGACTGATCGATTAATTAGCAATGTCTTAATTTCGGTTCGTCATGTGAAGCGTGGTTACGGAAACGTATTCTCACGGTGGCGCAAGAGGGGGCCACATGCAGTCGGAAAGACATTCGATGTTGAAACCTTAGCGCGTAATCGGGTTAAGAAGGAGCTTTGTAAAAGCCTTGTGATGATCACTTAGTCGCACACCTCGGAAGTGTGTTAAACGGACATTATAAGTTGATCTATCTCTTGTGGGTCAAGCTGTACAACCTCTGCAGAGTGTAAAACTATTCGAATAGCCGTGTCCGCGGTTATGGACGTGCCTGGGGATTTCACACGGGAGATAGAGTTTCTTCAAAAATGTGTTGGAGTGTGGATGGGAAGTTCACTTGATGAATATAATGTTCGTTTGGTGAATAGGTCATTCACTTGGTGGTTTGTGTCGATTGGTGAATAGGGAATTCACTTATCTTTGGTTTGGTTGGGAGTGAATGGGAAGTTCACTGGTTGTTTCAAAGAAATTATTTATTTACTTATTATTGTTTTCAATTACGCATTTCAATCTATTTATTGTATTTATCGTAAATGTTGTTTTATGCAAAAGAGTCATACAGCTAATCTTTGTTCAAGCCCTACATGAATACTATTTGCATACATTTCCCCACGGCTTGCTGAGTACATTCAAAGTACTCATGGCTTTTGCCCTGTATTGCTCAGTTGAAGAATATCAAGCTGCTCAAGAGTTCTTCGCCCAGGAGGACCATGAAGGTTTTGCGGATTAGGATGCGTTTCTCCACTCGATTGCTCATGGGTATGTTGATTGGCCAATTGAAGAGTTTAGTTCATTGCAAGAGTTTATTTGTTTCTTTAGCCTGCGTATAAGTTAAATACGTTGACCATAAGGTCCAGTTATTATTACTATTTGTTACTTTGAGATCTTTTTAGTTAAATTAAATAAATGGATGGTATTTCATCACTGTTTCCCTGTGTGAGCTAGCTACTGATCTGGGACTAGTTCATAATACACAGAGGGTTCCTGAGATGTATTTTCGGGTCCCGACACCCGATGAGGTCTTGAGACCCAGGATCTCCCTAAGTGCCACGACCAAATCTGGGGGAGGTTGAGAGACCCAGCCCAAGGAGGTCATGGGATTTGGAAAAGCCCTACATCTCCTGTGATCTGAACTAGTCCCAAGGATCAACGGCTAACTCACACAGCAAACACAAGTGATAATCATACATCAACGAGAACTTCATTAACAGCAAAAGAGTTGATTACAATGTTGGCATCAAGCCTGCCAAAGCAGCTTTACACAGCGGAGACAAAAGACAGTCCACCCAATACACTACAAGCAATTGGCTGGAGGGCGTGGCCTAGTCATCCAGGACCTCTTGGTCCTCAGCAAAAATCTCTTCGCCTGCTCAAAAGATTGATTCAAGCAAGAGTGAGCACAACAATAGTGCTCGCAAGTCACACCCGTCAATTAACAGAATAACATGCATAAATAGATATCACAATGGAGACCTTATAAGGTTGATTTGCATAAATCCATGTTTCTTTCAAAATACAAGTAATAAATTCAAAAACATATTGCACCATACATAAAACTCATTTTCTAACACAGTTTTGATTGATTGATAACAAGATTAATGGGGTGAAGGATAACCTCCTATCACCAGGCTAACACCATGGCTCCCCGCCCAAAACCCATTTGGATAGAGATCCAAAACCAGTTTTCAAAAGTATTTGAAAACACAAAACCAAAGTCTAACTTGGAGTGGCTTTGCTGGCATGTCCATGACCGTGAACATGGCTATTCGAATAGATTTACACTCTGTAGAGGTGTACAGCTTTACCCACAAGAGATAACCAAATTACACTGTCCGCTCACACACTTCCGAAGGTGTGCGACTAAAAATTTATCACAAGACCTTTACAATGCTCCTTCTCACCACAGTCCCCCTCGCTAAGGTTTCACCCCCATTGGGCTACCCACCCACAGGGTTCAGGCCCCCTCTTGCGCCAGATGGGAATGTAAAGAAAGTAGGTCATGAAGGATCACCCACACATCCAAATGGAACAACCATGGTGAAACATTGCAAATTAATCAGCCAGGTCCCGCCCATACAGGACTTGTGGTTGCACGAAGGGGCATAGCAAAGGAACGCTCGAAGACCGGTCCATAACTGACTTGGGCGACAACCTCAACCCTGGGTCTCAACTTACCCAGTTGAGCCTGTGCATAGACATGCACCCACCAGACAACCAAATACATCGAAGTCCAAATCCCTTTTTCATTTATTTGCCTTTGAAAACAATAACAGATTTCCATGACAACCCAATGTCATGGTTAAAAATGTTTGACATAAAACATTGGTCTTTGGCAGTAAAACTTCGTAAATCAAGATTTTGGTCTACGCATAAGCATTGCTTTTTTTTCAAAAGGTCCTAGTCATACTAAAGTATTAACCAAGTTTTTAACTAAGGCGACAACAAGTTCGGTTGTGATGCCAACATTGGCCATACAAAGGAGTTAGGTCTAACTTTGAGTGTAAACACTGGTATTGAAATACTAAGTGAAATATGCATGCAGTACTTAGCTTGAAACAGAAAATACATAGGTTGAAATATTAGGTGTCAATATGATCAATGGTATAACTTGCCTTGCTCGAAGGCTTGGGGGTCTTCCTCCTCAAAGTACTCGGGCTCCTCGGTGTTCTCGCAATCTACACGAGAGAACTAAACCAACTCAAAAAAAGCTCAAGTAAAAACCAAAAGAACTTCAAAGAATGTACCACTAGAACCAACAAAAGAACTCCAAAGGCTTGGATCAGGTCCAAAGAGCTGGTCGGAGGAGGTCCAAAACTTTGGAGGAAGGTCCAAAGAACTGGCTGGGAGAGAGAAAGAGAGTTCAAATGAGGAAGAAGGTAAGGATAGAGAGCTGTCCAAGCTTATAAAGCCTGGGCTGCTGAGAGTTTCAAGAACACACATGTTCAAGGATAAGTGAAGGAGGGGATGGGAGTAGGTAAAGGAGGGGACAAGAGGGAGAGAGGTACAACCAATGTGACAGCATTTAATGCGTCGCAGCGGCATTTAATACTCACAGACTTTCTGCCGCTATCGCGCAGAAAGGATAAAGTGGACAAGGATGGCTCAAACAAAGAGGTTGGTCAAAGCCAAAGAAGAAAGTCGTGACCAAAGGAGAGGTCCAACCACGGGGTGGTCATAGGAGGAGGTCCCGCAGAGGGCAAGGGAGGTCCCGTCCCACCAGGGTGGTCTCTGCAAAAAGATCAGAGGTCGTGACCACATAGGATGATCTTGACCAAGAGGGTGGTCTTTGCAAAAAGACTAGAGGTCGTGACCACATAGGGTGGTCTTGATTAAGAGGGTGGTCTTTGCAAAAATATCAGAGGTCGTGACCACATAGGGTGATCTTGACCAAGAGAGTGGTCTTTGCAAAAGACCAGAGGTCGTGACCACATAAGGTGATCTTGACCAAAGGGGGTGGTCTTTGCAAAAGACTAGAGGGTCATGAGGAGGAGGAGGTCCAAAGGATAAAGGAAAAGACGCAACGAACTAGAGCCATACGATCTTAATCGAGTGGCCCAAGGGGAAAGGAACGTTCGAACGACGCGAACGTGCACTTACATCGCGTCGCCCAAACTCAATCTGACGCACCACAATGCAAGGGAACGTTCGGACCATTTGAACGTCTCCTCTCAATCGGACCATCCAAACAAGATCTAGCGATTCTCAAGAGGGGAAAGCACGCACAGGATCTGGACTTAAGGGAGGTCCAAACACAAAGGAGTTTTAACGGTGAGATCCAAAGAGAAAAGGATCTAACGGATGAGATCCAAGGAAAGAGGTCCAAGGAGGTCCTAACAGTTAGGATGGAACCAAAGGAGGTCCTGACGGTCATGGTTAGATCAGAGGAGGTCTCACGGTTATGATGAGATCAAAGGAGATCTCAACGGTCACGATGAGATCAAAGGATATTTGAAATACAAACCCAGGCTTAGAACAACTCGAGGGTGGTTGTGACTTAAAAGGGAGGTCAAAACCACGGGGAGGTCTGGACAAAGAAGAGGTTCAAATACAAAGGAGGTCTAAACTAAAGAGAAAACAAAGAGGAGATCTAGACTTGAGGAGGTTTGGACCACAAAGGAGGGTTGGCCGAAGGGAAAACAAAACAAGCACATAGGGGGAGAGAACACCAGAGCTCCAACACTCCATCAAACCGAGAAACCAGTAGGAATTTTAGTTGAAGTTCGAGTTAATCAATTGGAAACTATTCCAAAATCTCAAATTAAGCTTTTAGACTTCGATGAAACCAAATGGTTCATTTTATTTTGAAATTTTTCAAAAAGCTCCAAAAACCAGGGTGTTACACAATACACCCTTACTTTGCATGCTGAACAGTCTCCCTTACTGGGAACAGCTTCTCCAACTTTGCATTGGAGAGAACCTTATTAGGATCAAGCTCCATGTGTGCCTTGTTATATGCATCAACGGGGAAACGCTTCCTCAACCTAGCCTGGAGTTCAGCAAGCTCATCCTTGTCCTTTGGAACCTAGGGAGGAATGGAGAAACAATAATCAATAGGTATGCAAATG
Source organism: Ampelocalamus luodianensis (assembly GCA_036346255.1). Taxonomy (NCBI): domain Eukaryota; kingdom Viridiplantae; phylum Streptophyta; class Magnoliopsida; order Poales; family Poaceae; genus Ampelocalamus; species Ampelocalamus luodianensis. Next base: position 42,959,328 of record CM070640.1, on the reverse strand, counting down.
TGCAAACGAAAGCAGCTGGGCCACTGCAATGCATGCAAGAGAACATGTCATTCTCTCCAAATTAACAAGCCTGATGCTATTGCTGAGGAAAGCTAGAAAAATTACTGCAAATAAATTCAAAATTAGTTCCTTTCAGTAGATCTGCAAGTGATTCCAACAGCTTTTCAGTAGATCTGCAAGTGATTCCAAAGTTAGTAACTGAATGCTTGAATGCTCCCTTGCTCTAAATCAATTAATCAACTAGCGGCCACGGCATGGAGGGGGGCGAGCGGCGGTGGCGACCACGGGAGGGAGGGGGCGAGCGGCGGCGGCAACCACTAGAGGGAGGAAGGCGAGCGGCGGCGGCGACTAAGGGAGGGAGGGAGGCGAGCGGCTGCGGCGGCCACGGGTGGGACGGAGGCGAGCGGTGGCGGCTTGAGGGAGGGAGGCAAGCGGTGACGACGACTGTAGGGAGGGAGGGAAGTGAGCAATGGCGGCTGGACTGCTGGAGGGAGCAATAAGAGGATTAGGGAGGGATCTAGAGCGACCGAGCGAGTGCCGGAGGGAGCGAGTGTGTGGGCCGTGGGCTTGTGGCTGGGCCGCTTGGGGAATGAGATGGAGGGTAATCGGGCGAAGAGGGCACAGGTGAAGCTCACCCATGCCCACGCCCGTTTGCCCGATGGGCAAGAAATCATACCCATTTTCATGCCCGTGGGCAAAAAAAGACACCCATACCAGCCTCCATTAGGGTATTTACCTGTGAACACGTGGGTAAACAGGCACGATTGCCATCCCTACATGGGATGTGTGCCCGAATCAGTCATTGACTTTGGACTTTGCTTCTCTCCCCCTCCTCGTGACCTCATCCTTAGTGTCGTCTATCAGTCTCCCTCCTCTAGCAACGATGGGTTCGTGTCCTAACCTAGTCTTTTATGGGCTTGAGCCCGGTTGTATCTATGGACATAATGGGCCTTATGACTAGGCCATCGAGCCCAAACCCATCCGACCACATCGATCCATTCGAATCGAGCGAGTTCAGTCCAATTATCCAAGCGCGCTGGTGCAGGACTCGTGTGGGCCTGCACTTTCAAGCCGTTTGGATTTTAATGGGCCTCGACTGATAATTGGGATCCTTGCCCGCGCACCCATTGCTTTGCTGCGGGAACTGTCGACACCAATGAGCGACTGCGCGCCGTGCGGCGGCTCGCTCGTCGTAGTACTCCAGGAACTGTGCCACCATCGTGTTCGCCGCATACACGTAGAATTGGAAGTTCACGTACTCAAACTGTCAACCATACCTATACACCTGTAACTGTTATGTCACCGACTAGTGGGTCTGCAATATTTTCGGACCCACATGTAAGTGGTACAAATGTACTGTATACTTGCCTTTTCCAGAGCTCTTGGTTGTGGGGCTTGGACGTCGGGGTTGGCGAATGGGGCAATGGAGGCGAACGAGATGACCCCGTCGACCTTGAGCCGCCGCACAAGGCGCCCAACGCACTCGACGAACAACTTCGGTGTCTCGCCGAAGTGCTCGTAGTCGATGTCCACGCCAGCGAGGCCGTACCGTGTCAGGATCCCTGTGAGCGACTCCATGGCGTTGCACACCCAAGCGTCGACGGAGGTGGCGAGGAACGTAACGTTGGTGGAGGCGCCGGCGCCCGCGGATGACACAGAGTCGCTGGCGAGGCTAATAGCGACGCGGACGTTGCTGTGGGCGTGCTTCACGGTGGCCACGTCCGCGGGAGAGAGGCGCGCCTCGTCCCAGAACACGGCGAAGCGGCCGGTCGGCGGCCCCGACGGGACCCATCGATGATGTAGTCGATGGAAGGAGAGGATGTAGATCAAAGATAATTCGAGTAGTCGAACGAATTTTACGAGGCAAACACGCCGTCGATACAACGACCCGCAACGATCCAATTCTCTAGACCGCACACTTTGGTAACTATCTACTCGATATCACGCCAAAAGTGGATGCAATCCTCCCTGCGAATCACCCAGGATCGCAAGAATGACCATAGAAAGAACGCACAATTCTATAAAGGAATCAACTGGCGGCTTGGAAACCCTAGAACAATGCATGAGCAATTTTTTGAATAGGTTAAACGCGGTCTCCATTACATGGACATAATACAAATATCTAAAACAGACTTGGACTCTAATACAAACAAAAAAGAAACACAAACTTTATAATCGTCGATTTGTTTGTTATGGCGGTGCATACGTATGGAATATAATGTTGGCACTTCACCTATCATGTGGGCCTCGGAATAAACTTTTCAACAAGTAACCGCACGTTCAAAACAGTCTCTGTTTGTGAAAGTTATGGACCTTTTAATACGGTCTCTTGCTGGGTGTGACGAATTGAATCCAATCATTCTTATCTTCAATTTTCTTGTTTGAAACAACTTGAATCTATAAAAGACAACCTTTGAAAAGTAGGGGATCACCTATAGGTGCCCCACGAGCGACAGACTCCCATTATTTAGCAATCCTCGCGCGACTATCTGACAGCCTGTGTAGCCTCCAATCAATTTATCATAACTTTGTGTAGAAAGCTCCAAATTACATGTCGTTTGATCTGCTGAAAAGTAGATTTGATAAGCTTTCCAAACATATGTATTGTGCACACTTGAAGTTTCCGAGTCGCTGCATATATTGTCGTGAACTTCATGAACAGAACACACCATCTTTGTTTCCTCTCATATGCCCCTACCTCCCACGGGCCGCAGCTATGTTTGTGAGCATCAAAAGATACTGAGAAGCATCACGTTTTGATCTTCCCATGAACCTTCCCTTTGAACCTAACAACATAGTATAAAACTCTTATTAAAATTAAAAGGAATTCCGTTAAGGAGCAGATTCACATGTTTATTAAGTTTTTCTTGCTTTTCAGCTCTTTAGTGAGCTCATGTTGTTCTGAAACACTTGATGAATTGAAAACACTATATGTAACAACGTAGCTTTGGATGTCCACATCAGGAAGTCAACGCCCGGGTGCACCGTCATGTCGGCGAAGGTGACATTCTTGAACTCAGCGCCGAGGTACTCCTGGAAGAGTGCCCGCCCACGGCTCCGACTCGTCGTCGCGGGAGCCGCCGTTGCCATTGTCATGATCGCGAGCGCGACGAAGATGGGCGGGTCGAGGTGACCATCATGTTAGAAGCCAGGGACGATGGAGCTAGATGCAGTTTTGTTGCAGGCGAGCACGATTACTTTCTGTTGTTTAGCCGGCCGTCCACTAGGAGTATAGACAGACGCTCCTGCTACTAGTTCCCTCTCTCCTCCGCGACATGGCCGTCCGTCCCGTCCCGTGGCACCACCAAGAGACGGCCTATATCGGCTCATTGGAGGGGAGCGATCACCTCCATGTATTATCGGTGGTGGGGATCCGGGGATTCCATGTCTGAATTGGTGGTCTAGAGTACTACCACTACCACTCCATCAAGCAAGGGCCTTTAAAAAAGCATAATGCTAATAGCGATGCTATGCTTTGAATCCACCACAGGACTGGCTTAACACCAGCAGCAATACGATTTTGTGATGCAGCTTCAGCTGCTGGATGAAGTTGAGGCAGTGCGGTGCCTCAGATCCTACCACAACCATAAGTCCAGTGTGTAAAAGAGAGAGGTGTACCAGTACATAGGATCCTAAACCGTATAGTAAATATCATTTTCTGATGGGCATGTCGATAACGATGGTGGTGACCGACCGGAGACGTAGAGCGGAAGTGAGGTCGAGGCTCGAATCACTGCTGATGCGGGCTTGCGTCACGAGCCTCCGCCTTCCTCCGTTGCCGCCCTCTCCACTCCCGGAATATATATATATGTGTGCGCGCGTGTGATCTCTAAAAGAACAGCTTTGTTGTAGAGAGAGAGTTCGAAAAGAACAGCTCTGCATATGGTTTGCAATTAGCCAATCAGGCCCATATGCAAAGTACCCAGCTTAGGCCCTTAATTCTCCCGCGATGAATGGCGTACGGGCTGAAATGTACATGGGGCCACAGCCCAGGAACGTAGTTAAGTTTATTTTCGAAGCCCGTAGCGCCGTACTCATTCTGAGCAGATCCAGAGTTTTTTTTTTTCTAATATAGCATCTTCTCATCCTGTATTTGCAAAGATTGTTCACTGCAAAATGTATTTACACATATAGCACGATTAAATTAGAGTTTAGTTAAGGTTTGGCCGACACATGGCGGCCCACATTGCCGTACGCCGCCGTGTACGTTTCGCACGTGATTAATCCTGCAAATACGGGATGAAAAGGTGCTATATTAGCCAAAAATTCAAGAGATCCATGCTGAAACTACTTAGATTAATTCTTTGCAGCGAAACCTTCGAAATAAACACCTCCAGGGAGATAGCGCTATGAAAAAAGAAAAAGTACCTTGGAATCTGCAAATTTTGTTGCGATCTTTTGCAATTTGGCACTAACATAGCCCTTTGTCGGATGAATCAATTATGAGCTCTGCTGTCCATCATGATCTGAAGTTCTGGGATAAGTTGCCGCCGGTACTGTACTGTTAACTGGGGCACAATTATTTTGCTAGTCATTATCGATAACTGAATTATACATGCAATCAAGCATAAAGCACACGGCAGTGTCCATCTCATCGCCTGCACGCGTGTTGCTCATCCATGCCAAACAGTCTCACTGGGCTCCACTGCTTAGATCAGTTGGACAGTTTCCTGAATAGCATTCAGCCGTTCACCACAAAAACGGAGAAGTACAGTGCTGGACAAAACGACACAGCTTCTACAGCTACAGCTGCTGCTGCTTTTACAGATTTTCATCTACCCAACAAATCACCACTCAACAACCACGACAAGCTTAGACTAGACTACTAGATTTCTTGCCGCGCGGAAGAGACATCTAACTTGGGTCAATTCCTAGCTAGTGGCCAGCAAAAAAACATCATCATGTTGTCAGGAGATCATATCGCATCGATTAATTAAACTAACGTCTGGATGGTGAACCGAGATCTAAACCTCGATCTCCCGTTCGTCCCTTTTGCGAGCCCAGTTGACGGTGTTTGCTGTTGGAGTTAGGTATGCACCGTGATATAGGCAGTTGCTGTTATAGTAACTCTTCATGTCATTTGTAGATAGCATTAAAAGCAGTTCATATAAAGGTTGTGGTGATACAGTCGATTACAAGATTGTAGACAACACATAATCTTTTAATGTTTTTCTTTTTTTTTGGTGCTACAGAATTGTAGATAACATCTTTCTCTCTCTTCATTCTCTTTCATCCACGTCACCAAAAATCCTACGTGGCAGAAGCTATAGACAGCTGACATAAGCCCATTGTACATGCTCTTATCGTTTCAGATTTAGTAGCCGAGTGCATTGTCAAGATCAAACCCTAAAAACTTGACAATAACCCAGCCTAAGAGTATGTACAATGGGTTTATATCAGCCGTCTATAGTCACTGCCACGTAAGATTTTTGCTGACGTGGATGAAAGAGAATGAAAAGAGATAAAGATACTGTCTACAATCATGTAGCCGATTGTATCATCAGAAACAAGAAAAGTATTAAAAGATTGTGTGTTCTATAAAGACAACTAAAAAGACAGCAGCTATCTGTATATTATTGTATTAGCTATCTTTAATGCTATCTATAGGTGATCTGATAAGTTGCTATAGATAATAGCTGCTGTATCATTGTACATACCCTGACATGTAGTAGTCATAGCTGCCAGTGAGGCTCAAACTGGTAGAGTAGTAGAACCAAAACACCTCACCCCACCCCGTCCGCCGGCGCAGTGGCGCCGCCGCCGCAGGCATCAACCATTGCGTCTCCCTGCCCTACCTGTACTGTTCGTTCGTTGTCGATCGCTCTGATCTGCAACCATTTGCAATATTCTGAATGCCACGAACCGGAGCGGCCGGCCATACATTGTTCAATCCTCGGAAACCAGGAATCAAGCTTTTGGAATGAGCGTGCATCGCACCGTTGAGATCACAGAACCAACTAGTCCCTCTGGTCGTCGTCAAGACTTCTTCAGCTGAACATTGCAGTATTCTCGGAAGAACGAAGAAGAAAAGAAAAACCTGAACAGTGCAGTCAAGCTAGCACACAGTGTTCGTCGTCCGCGGGCTGTCCATGCCAGACAGTCTCGATGGGCTCCACTGCCTAGCGGTTTGGATCATACATAGATACTGGCACAGTCTTCCTGATTAGCATTCACCGCCAATAGATCCAATAGTCAGTTAATCTGCCGTCAGAGTAACGGCGACTGCCACCATCTACGTACTTTTGCACAGTAAGATTCTGCTCATATCCTAAATATTAATTGGTTCTTTTTTGGGAGGTAAGTTTATGTTCTATTTTCTAAAACTAATCTAAGAACTTAACCTTTTAGTTTCTTCACTTAACAGCAGTTTGAGTTTGACTTGCCAGCTGATTACTATATATACCAACTAGTTAAATGCCTACGCGTTGCTACGAAACATCTTATGAATGTACGAAACATCTTATAAATGTATAGTTTATCAATTAAAGTAGATGTAATATAGCTCAATTCGTCAAGACGTACGGAGCAGAGCAGAGCACAAGAGCAAGAACGGAGATGAGGAAATGAGGCAAGTCCAGATCCGGCTGATGGAAACGGCGACGGGGGAGGGGGCGGAGGCGGAGTAGAGCAGAAGAGCAGGGGTGAAGGCGAAGGCGCAAAGGAGGAGGAAGCGTAGGCGGCGTCAAAGGTGATGCTAGGAGAGGAGGAGTAGGGAGCGCACGATGAGAGGAGATAGTTTGCTGGTAACGTGACCCACATGTTAGTTTGTTGATAATGTGGCTCATATATATGTCAGTAGAGAGACAAAGGTGGAAGGTGGGAGGACGGATGATCACTAACTCCAATTTTAAAGTAGTAGAGATATGTAGAAAGAAAATAGATCGATCTAACAAAAGATCGTACATGCATATGCATATGTAAATATGTACAGTGCTGCTTCACAAAACGACGCACCTGTTAATTAATGTTTAATGATATACGTACCCACATATATACACCACCATCACGCTATTCTGTTAACGAGCGGTTTTTGTATGCCGTGATACCTGGAGATCACGTTATTTGTTTTCTTGTATCTCGGCATGTATATTTGGATAGCTCGGTGTATTCCATGTATAGTGGATCTTTGATCCTGATTGTTGTAACTTTCTTTGTTTGTTGCACTTGCCTTGTATGGCACCATTGTAATCCTTTTATAATGCAGATTGCCTAAGTGTGGCGCATTCTCTCTTTTCTATCTCGCTCCTTCCAGTTTTGCATGGTATCAGAGCAGATGTCGTTCCTAACGCACCTCCCTGTCCCTTTCTTTCTCCCACCCGCCACCACTATGTCGACCGGCAGCACCCTCTCCAACAGCAGCAGCGTCGCCCTGACCTCCACGGCTGCCCCCTCAGCATCCACCCTCGCTCCTCCCTCCATGGCAATCAATGTCGCCAACATTAAGACGCACATCCCCGTCACCCTTGACATCAAGGCGTCGAATTACACCAAGTGGGGTAAGTTCTTCACCGCCATGCTTGGGAAATTCAGCCTACTCCACCATGTTGCTCAACCCACTCCGGAGGCGCTCGACGTCGAATGGTCGCAATAGGACTCCATGGTCCTCATGTGGCTATACGGATCCATCTCGGAGGATATACTTGGCATCGTCATGGAGCCCTCTTAGACCGCGCGCGCTCTCTAGATGACGGCCAAGGAGCTCTTCCTCGACAACAAAGAGAGTTGTGCGCTTTATCTTGAGGCCAAATTCAACAACTTTCCAGGGCGATCTGACTGTCACCGCCTACTGTCAGATGCTCAGATAACTGGCAGACACTCTTTGTGACGTCGGGGACCCTGTCTCCAATAGGGCACTCATCCTCAACACTCTCTGCGGACTCAATGAAGGACTCACCCATATGGCGACTCAAATTTCTATGCAGGCATCGTTTCCCACCTTTGTCCGCACTCAGTCCCTCCTTCTTGAGGAGATGTGGAAGATCAACACCGCCAAGATGACCGCTACATCTACCCTTCTCTCTGGCTCCTCCAGTCATGCGTCGGGGCCACCTTCAGCAGTTCCTCCTCCAACCGCAATGACCGACGCTGTAACAAGAACCGTGGCTGCGGCGGTGCGGCAACGACAAGCATGCCAACACCAAAACTATTGGTTGCCCTCCCGCTGGTGCCGATCCTTGGGTCTACTTCAATCCTGGACTGCCCAAATGGTTCCACTACCTGGCCAGACAGGTCAGTGGCGTAGCGTGCCTGGCCAAGGCCTCCTCGGCCCTCGTACTATGTCGGCCCTGCCATAGGCGTACTACACCTCCTTCACGCCTAAGCATGGGTCGCAACAATGGGTGGCACCGCAGCCCTCCACTCCGGCCTACACCGCTCCACCAACGTGGGATCAATCTGGTCTCATCGCCACCATGAACAATGTCTCCCTCCAGGGCGATTTGGTCATGGACTCGGGTGTGACTAGCCACATGTCATCAGATGTCGGTATTCTCACTACCCCTAAACCCCTTCCAATTCGTTCTTTCATCACCGTGGGCAACGGTTCCTATGTCCTAGTCACTCAAACCGGTGACACCTCTCTCTCCACATCCTCCTCCTCCTTCAACCTCCACAATATTATCATTGTTCCTAACCTCGTTGAAAATCTTATTTTAGTCTATAAATTTACCACTAATAACTCGTGTTCCATTGAGTTTGACCCATTTGTTTTTTCTGTTAAGGATTTGCGGACATGTCGCGAGATTCTTCGCCCCAATAGTCGTGGGGACCTCTAACCCATCCGCTCATCCGTCCCTGCTATTACCTCATTTGGTCTCCTTTTGGTGACATTTTCTACCGAGTTGTGGCACCGCCGTCTCAGCCACCCATGCCGCGACACCATGGCTGTCATCTCTAAGTAATTTTCTATTCCTTGTAATAAAGCCGGTAATTCTCTTTGTCATGCATGTCAAATTAGCAAACATGCCCGACTCCCTTTTTATAAGTCTGTTTCTACAATTGTTTGTCCTTTTGAACGTGTTCATTGTGATGTGTGGGCATTGTCTATCTTGAGTAACTATGGTTTTCAGTATTACCTGTTATTCTAGATGACTTACACATTTTCTTTGGACAATTCCTCTGTGACACAAATCTGAGGTGTTCTCTGTCTTCACTAACTTTCTTGCCCACGTCCGGACTCAATTCGGTCTCACTATTCAGTCCATCCAAAAGGATAATGGCCACGAGTTTGTCAACAATGTTTCCTTGGATTTCTTTCACCGCCATGGCATCTTTCTTTGACTCTCCTGCCCTTACACTTTCCCACAAAATGGGAAAGCCGAACGCGCCCTTCGCGCCATAAACAATGTCGTTCACACCCTGCTTTTCCAATTACATCTCCCTACTCCCTATTGGACTGAAGCTCCACACATTGCCACCTTCCTTCTCAATAAACGACCAAGTGTGCCCATCAAATTCTCCACCCCCTATGAGTGCCTCTACAATTCCCCTCCCTCCAACAATGGCTTATGCGTGTTTGGCTATCTTTGCAACCCAAACATCTCCGCTATTACCATCAACAAACTCTCACCACACTCCACTGATTAGGTCTTCCTTGGGTACCCTTCCTCCCACAAAGGATATTGATGCATGCAGCTTGACACCCACCGCATAATCATCTGTTGTCACGTCATCTTTGACAAGTCATGTTTCCCATTTGCCTCCTCTTCCACACCAGCTTCTGCCAACCACCTCGATTTCCTTGACTTTGTCGCCACCCAACCACCCATGCTTGCCGCTCTGCTTGTGTCGTCTGTTGTGCCATCCTCTACCACGACATGCACTGCTTCACATGCCCCTGCGGCAGCCTCTGTCATCCCTGCTACGGCAGCCTCCGCCCCCGCCCCTACTGTGGTAGACTTTGCTCATGCAGTGATTTCTCATATCCCTTCCATATAACATCAATCTCTCCAGGATCCTTAGTGGCGCCTCGCCATGGATGATGTGTACCACGCTCTCGTTGCTAACGGTACGTGGACCCTTGTGCCTCCCCCACCTACCGCCAATTGTTTCCGGTAAATGGGTGTTCAAATACAAATTCCACTCAGATGGCTCTTTGCCTTGATACAAGGCACGATGGGTCATTCATTGCTACTCTCAATAGTCCGAGATTGATTTTGATGAGACTTTTGGTCCCATCATCAAACCTTCCACCATCCGGGTTGTTCTCACGCTTGCCGCCTCTCGCTCCTAGCCTATTCACCATCTGGACATCAAGAATGCCTTTCTCCATAGCACCCTTGACGAAATTGTGTATTGCCAACAGCCTTTCGGCTTTGTTGACCCTGATTGACCTCATCATGTCTGTTGACTTCTCCAGTCCCACCATGTGATCTAAAATGAGCACACAGCTTGTGGAAAACAACTTTTCGCATGCGTAGCTCATTTAAACAATGGGCCTCAGTTCTATTATACAAACGATTTAATCATGACTCCCGAGTAACATATCTATCCAACACAGGAGCATATTTGACAGCTTTTCTCTTCCTTTTCTAGAGATGAATCTTATACCAGAACATGGCTAAACACACAACAATGGCAGCAATTATCCTTCACCTCCACATGTAGTAGTAATTAATGTAATATTGTAAGAATAATTTCCTTCCACCCATTTATGAAAAATATAATATATTTTCACAAAGTATAATGACATTAGTTAGTGGGACTATGATTGATTCAATAAACATTTGGAACAAAACAACACCATATGCATATCTACCAAAAGTTCTAGAATGGTAAACATAGGAAGAAGGTGGAGGACTAATGATACACTTTGTTCACTGAGCAAAGAAATTAACAATTGAATTATTGAGCATGCATTCAGGTAATACAAAAAGTTAATATCTCACAAATAAAACCAAATATTTCACAAATAAAAAGGAAACAACAGACCCAACCAAGGTGCCAAGCAAGGGATAATGTATTACATTTGCTTTCCTACACGAACTGGCTTCTGAACCAGAGTGACTAGACGACAATGGTAGCAGGATGAAGGACAAGCAACAAAATAGTAGGTCGAGAACGGATTAGCGGTAGTGTCTCAAAAAAAGGGTGTTTGCTTCTATATAACCCACATAGAGTACCAGATGTGCATGCACGAGAGGAAGGTGAGGTGAGGAGAGGAAGGGGATGGTGGAGATGGAGAGGAAAGGGATTGAAAGAGAGGGGTGTCACCTGAGAAGAGGGAGGTGGCAATGGGGACAAGCTAAGGACCTCTCCAATTTATGGTGGTGGACTGATGGTGAGTGGTGTGTCCTGGAGAGTGCTCTGAAGTGTGAGAAAAGACAGTGGAGGTGACTTTAATCGGGATAGGGTGGAAAAATTTGGGCGTTGTGGCGTGTCGAGGAGCGTGGCACTCATTTTCCCGCCATACTTGCGGCAAAAATTTCAATGGTAAGAGCCCCTTAACTCATCTAACAAATTGTGGCAAGTTTAAACATAGTAAACCAAATATTTGCCTAAACCGTTGTGACATGCCTAAATCTAGACATGACAACCTTAGGCTACAAACCAAATAGACCCTTAATCCATCTCGCACATATCCGAAGAGTATGATGTAGTTAGTATGTTCCAAGTTGCTGATGGCTACCTACTCGTAACTAGGCTTTTTGTGATCGTGATGCGGTCATCTGTAATCTTCATATTGCATTCAATGCATAGTCACTACCTGTGCTAGTCTAGCCGTAGATTGATTGGGAGGAGGGAGTTTTTGTTTATTAGACCTCTTCTCGTAACGGAATAGAAAAATCTAGCCATCTTGCTGCCGAAATAACAAAAATAGCACCGCGATAAGCTAGGCAGATGACACGTGTCCCGTTCTGCGCTCCCAAATCGATGCAGCTTCCTGCCGCGACCGAAACTGCTGCATGCCACCTGTCGTGCACCGAACCCGCCTAAGCCCCCTACCGCGCACCGAAACCGCAGCAGACGACCTGCTACGCACCCGAAGCGCAGTAGGTCACCTGCCGCGCGCTCGGTCCAGTCGCGTGTTACCTCGTCACTGTCCTGTAGCGCGCTACAGTTTGCTACCATGCACTGGGTGCGCTGCACCTTCTTGTGTGCCACTTTAGGGATTTAGGGTTCACTGGACCGCGTTGTATGTTACCGAGCGAAAATATTAAACATAGAATAATCATGGAATTAAATTATAAAGATGAGATTTCAATCCGACAATAATGAGAATTCTAGAAAATCTATGTGAAATTCATACGTCCGAAACGAGGTCTGTCGATTTTAAAGAGGGTCGTAGTTTTCATTTGTAATACGACAGGAAACTGAGTGCATGGCAAACAAAGCCTCAAACCAAGCCAATTTAAGTGCAATTTTGATAGCACCTTCCATTAGGACCACTTGCACTAGTATACTTTGTTAGGGCAGGAACACATCACCTACAGCCATAATCAAACTCTTGTGACGGCAACCTGAAATTGTTTTCCTATTGGCAAGTTGAGACTTGAGAGCTGCGTCGCATGCTCTGTTCTGTTCGTCAGGCAAAGATACGTTCCTTTACAAACTAGTGGCCCCTCGGGAATCTAAATCTGCCTTGGTGCCGTGCCTTCCATGGGCCCACCTGTATGTCACTCCGGGCCCACACGCCTTGAAAAGTGTGGACAGCGGCGGCAGGTGTCGGGCAAGTGGGCCCACCAATAATTCGGCATGAAAGTTGACGCCTCAATGTTGGCATTGAGATTTGGGTATAAATGATACTATTTGAAACGCATTAACAAAAATAATGTTTCCACTGTCGTAATTACAAAAATAATGTTCTCTTCCGTACCATCACGGGAGGGAGCCACGGGACCCCTCGTCCATATCACCACAGTATGAACAAACCACGGGACACTACGTGGCCCTTTGTCTGCATCACCATGGGGTCACGTGGTACGTGGCCCCTTGTCTGCATCACCATGGCGCCACGTGGTGGTGCAGACGAGGGTTCACGTAGAGTCTGTGGTTTGTTTGTCTCGTAGTGGTGCGGACGAGGGGTCACGTGACGTCTTATGGCTTGTTCGTTCCGTAGTGGTGTGAAAGAGGGCATCATTTTTGTAATTACGGCTGCGAGGGTGCTATTTTGCATAAACTTGCACATAAAAAGGGCCAAATGTTTCCATTTCTTTAGATACATAAAAAGGGCCAGATACAAAATGTATTGGATTTTGCCGGACAGAGTTTTATGATACTAGGTTGGTCGTCTATACAAAGGAACCATACAACATAATATACGAATTTGACAAATTTGGTGGCGATTCTGGTCTTCCTTGAAAGCTAAGTGATTTCGAGAAATAGGCAGTAGATTGGTTGGTATTTTCAGTCGCACTCTCCTTTGTCTACCACTTGTGCATTGAAACCATCAACATGTCGATTTTTCAGGAGAATGGCGATTAAGAGAAAATAACAAGCACCCAAAAATGAAAAATAAATAAATAAAATCATGCTTTCTCTCAAGAAAATCATGCAACTATACTTAGCAAGAATTGAGTCATGTCTAACAAACAAACAAAACAAGAACTTCATTTCTCTCCTTTCTATATAAGCTTACAATAAAATTGATTGGATCCCACTTCACCCAAACATGAACGAATGTTACCCAACTTTACTAATTCCTCGCAAAAATAAGTTTACTAATTTAAACATTTGATTTTAAGGGGAAAAAATATTGAGGTGTTTTTGACAGAATATGCGGAAGAACCACGACCATAAAAAACTAACCATATCATGTGACATCTTCAAGGTCACCCTCTTGTTTGTTTTTTACTTGTCCCTTGACAATGGAGGATCACAAAAAAAATTAGTATATTCATTAAAAAATGACAAAAAAAACTCGGAACAGAAAAATTCATGCTTATGCTCTTTTAGAATGGACATAAAAGTAAATCATGTATAGAAAGTTTGAAACTTAATTACCAAGAACCAAATACAGCTATAATATAACAAGAAAAAGTAGTACTTTTCCTTCTTTTCGTAACCAGTTTGAACTTGATTTCCCACTTTTGAGTTTCATGTTTAGTACTTCCTCCAATCACATAAGAGTGACGTTTTCTGACTTTTCAAAGTCAACAAGATGCTTATTTAACCACTAAATTTTCCTATCATATATTCAAAAGAAAGTCGCAAAAGTGCAATATTGTGAAAGTATTTTATTTTTACAAATTCACTCATATCATTTTTATATTTCCAAACCATACATTTTAACCCTCCTAGCGGATATGTCAGACACAAACTTCGAAATACGATCGTCGAAATTGACAAGCTTCGTATTCAACTAGCAATCACAATAGAATTAAATTGGAGCCTTGTATTATCGATATAAAATCTTTGGATTAGGAGGGTTCCATAGTTTTATTAAGATGATTTTTTTTGTGAAATATATCGCTGTACTTCACACGGATTGGAGTTTTTACATAGAGAGCCAGGGAATCCGTTGATATTTATGTTCTCTTGATATTTTTTTTTTTTTTTGCAACCATTCTCTTCAGGTTTAGGCAAAGGCATATGGCCTATTGGGTGCATAGATTCCGTCTCCCAGCATATATTGCCTGGCCTTTTGAAAGGCCACTGGCACCAGTAGGCTAGTAGCGCACCATGGCCCCAGCTAGCTTACACGGCCCTCGCAAATACCAAGGGCCAATTGCAACATAGAAAATTCTATGGGCGAAATTTGTATATGCGAGATTCGATAAAATTTTATATTGAGTAAAAAACTTTAGATTTATCTAATTTTAATTGAAAATTTAGATAATTTTATCTTTATATCTGAAAATTTTGAATTTCAGCTCAAAAGTTACGTCTGAAACTTTGCCAAAATATATGGTAATCGTGGCGGTTATCGGTTCCAACGGTGGAGTTCGGAAAAAAAAACTCCGAAACGATATAGTTTTCCGCGATTGCAACATGCCAACACCACAATGAAAATCTCAACCCAACCACTTCAAAACAATAAGAACAATAGTAAAATTCACACAATTTCTTAGGGGAAAAAACGATGAGATTCACACAAACAAACAGATTGCACGTATGCCATAAGAAGTCTACGTTAGCTAATAAATGACATGACTGGATTATTGATCTAGACATATTAAAATGTCAAATCAGACGGCTCGTGGCACACTTTCGGTACACATAAACCTCCACAGGAGAAGCTACTCCCAAATTTACTTCCCTGTTACACACCAACCCTAGCTAGTATTAGAATTAACCATGGTTAACCAAACCCAAAACCCTAGTTAACTAAGCAAATTAAAACTGCAAGTTGCTCAGCCAACCCACCCATATAACCTTAGGCACCACCAACCTTGAGGTCGTTCTTGGTTGGTGCTCTTGTGCATGGACGCCATGGCCACCAAGAGCAAGGGCAAGGGCACGCCGCTGCTCGGCAAGTACGAGCTTGGTCGCCTGCTCGGGCGCGGCACGTTCGCCAAGGTCTACCTCGCGCGCTCGGTGGCTGACGGCGAGGCGGTGGCGGTGAAGGTGCTCGACAAGGCAGAGGTGATGGGGACGGCGGGCATGGCTCCGCGCGTGCTCCGGGAGGTGGCGGCCATGCGCCGGCTGCGCCACCCGCACGTGCTCCGCCTCCACGAGGTGCTCGCCACGCGCGCCAGGATCTACCTCGTCATGGAGCTCGCGCCAGCCGGGGACCTCCTCTCCAGGCTCGCCGCGCTCCCGCGGCGCCGCCTCCCGGAGAACGCCGCGCGACGCGTGTTCGTCCAGCTCGTGGCGGCGCTCTCCTACTGCCACGCCCGCGGCGTCGCGCACCGCGACGTCAAGCCGCAGAACATCCTCCTCGACGGCGACGGCAACCTTAAGGTCTCCGACTTCGGCCTCTCCGCGCTTCCGGACTCGCTCCGCGACGACGGCCACCTCCACACCGTCTGCGGCACCCCAGCCTACGCCGCGCCGGAGGTGCTCCGCCGCAAGGCCTACGACGGCGACAAGGCCGACGCCTGGTCCTGCGGCGTCATCCTCTTCGTCCTCCTCGCCGGCTACCTCCCCTTCGACGACTCCAACATCGCCAACATGTGCCGGAAGGCGCACCGGCGGGAGTACGAGTTCCCGCAGTGGGTGTCCCAGCCGGCGCGCCGGCTGGTGAGCCGCCTGCTCGACCCGAACCCGTCGACCCGCGTCGCCGTCGAGTCTCTGGCGACCCACCCATGGTTCAAGCGGTCCCTCAGCCTGGACTCGCAGCTCGTCGGTCTGCTCAACGGCCAGCCGGAGCGCACGCTGGCGTTCCAGGCGCCGGCGCTGAACGCCTTCGACATCATATCCTTGTCGCCGGGGCTCGACCTGTCCGGGCTGTTCGGCGGGAGCAAAATAACCAGGGAGAAGCGGTTCATGACTACGGCGTCGCCGGAGCGGACGCTGGAACAGCTCGGCCAGGCGGGCGGGAAGCTCGGGTACGTCGTGGTGGGGAAGAAAGGGGTGGAGTGCCTGCCGCTAGGGGGGTTGTCGGGGGTCGCGGTGATGTCGGTGGAGATGTCTGAGGTGGCGCCGCCGCTGATGCTCGTCGAACTTCGGCTGGAGATGGACGACGGCGATGGAGATGGAAACGGAGAGCGTAAAGGGTTTGGGTGGGAGGAGCTGAGGGTGGAGCTAGGAGATGTAGTTAGGGCTTGCCATTGCTGCCAAGATTTGCGAGAAGTTTAGGGGGTTTTTCGTGAGAAGATATTATTTTGTAGTATGGAGGTGTATGTATATGTACATTATGTGAATGTTAGGTTAATTGATTCTTTTCTTTTTCTTGTCTTGGTTTTTTCTATCTTTGGAGCTATATAGTTGGGATGTATCATGTGCTAATTGCACCCTTCTTAGCGCTAAACATGATTCTCACACTGATCGGACGGCTCTACACAGTTAGCATGTTAGCATTGAGAAGTGAGTTAGTACCTGATACATGCCCTTGATGATATGTAATTTTACTAGAATTATGGTGCCACATAGTTAATTTTATGGTAGGTTGGCATGGAATTACTGAGCTTTGTTGAAGAATGGCGAAAACATAAGCTGGAAATACTGACACAAATGGAAAAAAAAACATAAACCATTAGAGAGGGGATATTAGTTTGCGAAATGTTAAAACAAAAAATTATTTTAACTGCTAACATCCTTTAGTTTATTACATGAAGAAAATAGCAAATTCTCGCTTGCTGGTACTGGAATCTTTGGAATGCTATTTCTGTATCTGTAAATTTAGCTCCAAATTTCACTTTTTAATAGCTCTAGCTGTAAGAAACAATTAATAGCTGAGAAAATAATCTTGAATTAGTTTGTGTATATGTTTTCTTTGGTAAAAACAAAGGGGCCAAAAAAAAAAACTCATGCATGCTCTGTTTACTATCCATACCATGTTCTCTCCAGGCTTGAGCTAATGAAGGCATGAACACACATGCCACTATAGCAAGGATGATTTGTGCCTTCAAAAAGGTGTTACTACTTTCTTTTTAAAAAGCTGGAATTTCGAATTTGGGTGCCTCCATCAGTGCATGAGCCTTGGACTTTCTTCTGAGAAGAGACTAAATAACAATTCCTAATTAAACAAAAGGCTAGGTAAGTTTGATCAAGCTGGCTGCCATAACCAGCAAAGGCAGAGGTAAAGTCCATTGATGATCACCTACCACTCTACTAGTCTTGCTTTCTGTAATTTTTGAAAGGATCTTGCTTTGCTATCTGTAATTGTGTTCAGCAAGGAGACAAACTGTAGTCACAGCTAGTCACAGTACTATCTATTAGTACTACTATATAACTGTCCTCCTCATCTACCAATCAGAAGAGTTCCATGCACAACATGAAGACACTGAACAGTACAGTGACCTGTCTGGCTCACTTGTGGCCTGCTAGTACAGAAATGGCTGTTCAAGCTTCAGAAAATTCAGACTCAGATCCATCGAATGAGGACTCATGTCTGGTCTGTTTTTAGCATAGCACAGGAAATGCTCGTGTATCAGGATGCAAATACTTCCCTTTTCAAGACTAACATTTCTACCTCCATTCTCTTTATATATGTTATTTGATGAGAGTTTACATAATTTGTGAGTGTGAAAAAATGATGAGAAACAAAAGGTCTATTTCTATGTATGGATTCATTTTCTTCCATCCAATCAAGCTTTCTGTTGAATGCTTTGGTGAAGGATGTGATATCCTGAGTAAAGTGAGAGGGAGGCTTGGGTGTTAGAGTTCATGGCAACCGTTGGTTTTGGGGGTGTAGACTGACAGGTCCCGGACATCATGATACACAATGAATGCGACCATAGATGTCAAAAACATCAACCCGTAATCAAGCAAAGGTACAATATAGTAGGCCGAAACATGCGTCGAATAATCGCAGTCAGTTAGCAACAACCCATTCCAGTAACTGACAAGATGCACATATGGAGAACTGGGCGCTGTCCCAGTGGTGAGCACTGCCGGCGTGCGTGCCTCCCACCAGCGTGTTTGAGCCCTGGCTCAAGCGCACGTGTCTCGCGAAGAGGGTTGAGCTGGGGCTCAGTACCTCAATAAAGGTTGGATTTGCTTTCTTCTTTAATATGCACATATACTTTCTTAAGTGAAAATTGTACAGAGCGTAAAAAGCAATGTAAATGGGCTAATTTGAAACTAACTATCAGTAACCCCAATTGCTTTACAACTATGCAGCTTTCTTTTGTAAAAGCGTAGAAATCAGAAACACTATTCAAGAAGACCTTCAGTTCACAATCTTGAATCCATGGTTAGTTGCTGTCAGCAGTTACACTAAGTATGGACAAAAAAACCATACCAGTCATATCATAATGCGGAGCAATGCTCCCCCAAATTCAACTGACTGAACTTTGCCTCTCATTAAACTTCTGTTGGTCCATGTTAACAATTAGAAGGGTGAATAGGAGCCCACTTTTTCTCCTCTCTTATTCAACTCTCTTTTCTCTTTTCACTCCAATAGATATCAACTCCCTTTTCACTCTAATATATCTGTGAAGCTACGAAGATCAAGTTATTAAAATCATAGTGAAATATTTGAGTTGAAACCAAGAAACTCCGACAACATCTTCCCTCGGCCGGTCTGACCGCCAAGACGAGGTCAATTGGACCGCTCTTGGAGACCGGTTTGACCACTCACTCCTGGCTAATAGAAAAACAGTACGGTAATAGATCCACAAAACAACCTAACTTTTGATCTAGAAATCCAATTCACTTGAGATTTCAGACAAAACTCTACAAGAATGTCAGAAACTTATTCCAATCGAAGATCGAGACGATCATAGCCAAAGTTATATATATTTCTTGATTGAGAGCAAGAGAACACAAAATCGGGTAAAAACCTAACTTTGATCCAAAAGCTTGCTCGTAGATGAAAGATGGTCAAGATAACCTTAGACCGACTTCTACAAGTCCTAACAAGCTAGATTATAGCAAAATACCAAGGCAAAATCTCTAGAACACAAGAACTCCAAGATCACAAAAAAAGAGCAAGAACAAGAAAGAACTTAGTTTTGCACGAATTGATTGGATTGATATTGAGGAATTGAAGGTTTACAGTTACTCCATCATGAAGGGCAAAAGCTCACTCATGAACACTCAATCCTACAACTATTCTCTCAATATATCTCTGTCAAATCCTAGGCTACTCTGCTCTCTCCACTTTCCCCAAACTCAAATTAGGGTTTCCAAAGCCCTTGATTGTCGGAATCTCGTACCAGCCCTTATATAGTGGAGTCTAGGTCTAGAGAGAAACACTATGGTGCATAGTTTTTGTGAACACGGAATTGAAACTATACATCTAGTGTTTGCAAAGAGTGAGTGAAAGAGAGTAACGACAGTACATGAATGTTTTGAAATCACCTTTTACCGAGACATAAAAAGAGTTGTCCATATACTCACACACAAGCATTAACAAATGTATGTATGATTGTGCCCTGTTTGGACTCCTCATGTGCTGTATCGTTCTTCTCAACAGAATAGAACTGCCCTTCCAAGGACCAAAACCACAGATTTAGTGAGACACTCTCGGAGCATTGCAACATGGTATGAACACTTTTTTATGTTTTGTTTCGTTTTTACAACACCTCACACCTGTAAGAGAACATTGTTATTCTTAACACCAAAATTAAAAGAACAAAAGAATTGTAAGATATAAAACTAAACTATTCCTTTTTCACTCGTACGAGAGGTAATACCTACCTGCATCTTCGTGAGAAGCACAAACTCAAATGCAAAATGATATTGAAATCTTTGATATTACAGTTAGGAAATTGTCAAATTCCAGATTGCTTTCTTTGTTATGCTGGGTTATCCAAAGAACAGTAAGAACTGAGCTAGTCTACATCCAGAAGTACCAATCTTCGAGAAAAATATATGAATCATGTTACGTGCAAAGCCTAGTAAAATAGCTACAAATTAATGCACAGTATTATGTAAATAGACCATGGCAGAGCTACAATCAACAGATTTGCAAATCATAACCCTTTCGAATGGCAACGAAACAAATTGCTGGATGCAGTTAAGAGTTCACAACAGCAGAAGGATATGCCTTTCACCTCATAGTTTAACATCAACTGTAAGATTTCTATTGTCAAGGGTAGCTTCCTTGTATTTCTGAGTCATGTCAGCCAGGCGCTTTAAATTCCCCACTTTTGGTTACAGTGGGTATCTAAACTTTGACCCAGGCTTTGGCAACTCTCTAGGAGACCAGCGCCCCCCCCCCGGGCTCCCAGTCAGTGCCACTCCGGCGGCCACCCCGCCCTTTCCACCTAGTCCCTTAGTGATCTCCTCCCATGAACCCCCTCATCCCCACAACCGAGCCTCTCCCCTTTTTGCGGCCCTTCTCGCCGGCAGCCGCCGCTGGCAACCACACCACCTCCCTCCTTCGCCCCCCCTTTACCCTCCCCCCTTCCCGCCCCTGCAGCCCAAACCTCTGCTCCCACCCCACCCAAAACCCCTGTTGGGGCCAGATCCAGATCTGATCTGGCCCACACCGCCGATCTGTCGTGGCCCCATCTTGGCTTCACCCCCCCTGCGGTTCAGAGGCGCACTCTGATGTGGCCATCCCCACCTCGCCCCTCTCTGGCAAGCTCGGCGCAGCTCGACTTCGGTAGCCATGGATTCTCGTCTTCGATGATCTGTACCAGGTAACCGGCATTGAAGGCCCCAACCTTTGTGCAGATCCTCCAGCTCTAGGTCCCACCTTGGGGTCTCCTGCCTCCAGCGAGTGCTCAAACCGAAGTTATTGCGCACAGCTGCCTCAACGCCCCTCCTAACACCCCAAAGCACATTCAAGCACTGCAGACTTCCTCCAAGGCTACCGAGGCGTGCCCCATCCCCACCATCCCATCGGAGCTTCCTCGAGAGAGTCGTGTATCTTCGAGCCAAGGAAGGTACGTCCTCTCACAACCTTTGTGCTCGTCTGCCTGGGGGTGAAGATGGGTGGCAAGAAGTTAAGAGGCCGCGCTGGTGGCATGCAGCTGGGCGCCGCGCCATTCCTCCTAGGCGCAATTGCCCTGGCTTTCACGCTGACATCGCCTCCTCAACCTTCTTCCTCAATAAAACCGAAGGGAGATGTTTTCGCTATCTGTCGCGTGATCACAAAGTCTCAAATTGCCGAGACCCCATCCGGTGCTTCCTCTGCTCCTCCTTCGACCACCAGGTTAGCAACTGCCGGCGTAGGGATAGCCTCAACTGCCCACCTCTGCCACTGCAGCGAGCTCCTCCGAAGTATCCTCCGTGCCCGACTCCCCCCAGGCGGCAAGTCCCATCCATGGCATTCCTAGGTGCTCCAGACACTCGACTGGAAGAAGACTACTGCATCATCAACGACTACCCTCAGCTTGATCGAGCTTGCAGGGACTGTGAGGCCACCAGTCTCGTGGCCTGGGTGATGCGTGGTGATGCCAACACTGACAACAGAGCCGCTTTGGTCTGCATCGCGAGGGTGTGGCCGTCTCCCTCCACCACCCTGAGACCTACCTCCTCAAGTTTGGCAGCAAGCAAACCAGGGACAGAGTGCGTGACGTGCAAAAGTTCCACCATGAAGCATTGGAGATTCACGTGCGCCTTGGAGGTTGATGAGCCACGCCTTCGATGCTGCTATGTTCTTCCGCGTACGCCTTTGTCTAGAAGGGCTCCCAGTGTTCGCCTGGACATCGGAGGTCGCGGAACGCATTGTCAGCAGGAAATGCTCTCTACACACCATCGAAGGAGTTTTGGCAAGTCGGGAGGACACCAGGACTCTCAATCTCTGGGCTTGGACGTCCAACCCGAGCATGATCCCGAAGGTGGCCTGGATCACCTTCACTCAGCAAGGTGACGTCTCCAGAGCGCCAGAAATGAGCTCGCGTCTCCCGAACAAATGGAGGTGGGGCCTCACCACCGTGTGATCATCCACCTTGACTTCATTAAGGACCACACTACCACTCCTCTCGATGATTTCATCTCCTTGGCGGACACCGCCCCATATGAGCCAACCTCATCCCGTCTTCCCTAGAACCTAGGGGCTGTTGACGGCATGCCGGAAGCCAAAGAGGGGTCGAGCCATCTACCTCTGCAGGCTTTCTGGCAGCCTGAGGTTGCATATGACAACCTCTCAGATGAAGACCTCTGTGACCCCCGCGGCCATCGATGACCTTCTGCCGCTTGACCCATGATGACCACCCTTCCATCTTGGCTCGGAGGCGCAAGGACAACGACGACAATGATGACAAGGGCCATCACAACCGCCCCAGCCATCGAGGACATAGGAGCTTCGACTCGGGCGTTGCCAAACCACGCTCGAACTCGGGAAGGGATCGCGACCGGTCCCCTCATCGGGTCAATACCTATGGCGACCGTAGGGAGGGCTAGCGTAGGGCTGTCCCGGGAGGACCAGCTCCCCCTCCCGCCACTCCAGTGCTTGGTCCAGTCTGTTTCGCCTCCCCCAAGCCGACGTCCAAATGAGTCAAGTCTGTCGCTGACTGCAACCTTCAGGACCTCTTCGCCTCCTATACAAACAAAACTGTGGGAAGCACTTCTTGAGGTCTTCAGCAACAACCCATCTCAGACCTCCACGCAGCCACCCCCTTCCTCCCAGGATGCGCAAAACAATTGGCTGCACAGAGCAGAGGACTTCATCAGGGCCTCGTTCGTTGTTGCGGACAAGCTAGGCCTACCCCCAGGATCCTCAGCAACCGTGATGCCCTCGCCAACCTAGTCGACCTTCCTGGAAGCAGCGGGTCACCTCACTGCTCCTTTCTCTTCAAAGGGGGCCTCTTACCAAGTGTGCAGCAACTCCATGGTCAATCCGATAGACCTTGGAGGCTCTCCTCAAGCAGCATCGCATCGATCCCATGAGGTGGTCCTTCTTGCCTCTAGTCCAACGGTCACTGTTGATATGCTGATCACATCTACACTTCAAGCGCCCGAGGGACCTCGTGTCTTGCCGAATCCAGCTAGAGGGAGAGCAGCTTCAACTGCCTGGCCCGTCCACCTCGCGAACCGCCCGTAGCTCCTTGGTGGCGAGCTCACAGGCCTAAAGCTCACTGCCTCGGGCCCTCACTATTTGCTGCTGCTTCCATCCGAGCCTACTGCTGCCCAACATGTTGCTCCTCTGGAGCTGGTCCCTTTGCAGCCCCAGCCCATGCTGAAGTCAACACTGATCTGCCGCCTTTGGAGCCCGCTCCTACCCAAACTGCGGGAGCCCAGTCCATTGGCAACACCACCATCCAGCCTCCTCCTGGGGATAGTCGGCCAGAGCCACATAGTTTCAAGTTGGCCCAGTTCATTTCAGAGGTCACCAAGGGGCTAGTTCCCCCACTGCTACATTCTTACAAGAGGAGACCAATTTTGGCGGTAGAAGCCAAGAAGAAGGGGATGAACCTACGTCGTAGTGCATGTCTAGCCTGCAAAGGTACCGGCAGGCTCACCATGGAAGAAAAGACTCAGGACCTTCTCAAGAGAAGGTTGGGTGTGTTGGCTGACAACGCCCATGGGTACCTGCAGCTGTTCGAAGGACCACTCATGGAGGATGCAATCAAAGCTATTTTCGTGCTGGTTGGTCTTGGCGTAGAGGACTACCGTCTCCCCATCACTGCGTTCGACCTGCCAGTGGGTGATGCCTCCCATGCACGCAGCTAAGTGGTCGTGGCTTGGCAAGCCGCCCCCACCCACATGAAGCGTTCCTACCCTAGGCTCTGTTATCAAGCTGCTTTTGTCCCCGCCTGTCAACGTCGGGGTTGTGCCTTCCCCATGTCTACTACTGTTTTCTTTTCTCGTGGTTGGGTCGCCTGGTGTTATCGTCAAGTTTGTATCCTGTATCGTCATCTACGATGTAGCACTCTTTGTATGTGATTTCTGCCGACCTGCTTGCACCCCAAGATTCACAATTCCTATCGCCGCTACTTCCAAAACTGTCAATGCAACAAAAAAAAGGCTTGCGTAGCAAATACAACAACAATAGTCCGAGATAGCCAAACAAAAATACACAGGCACGCAACAAAACAAACCCTCTGATGCAACAAAACATCCAACAACATGATGCAACAAATGAAAATCTTTTTTGCAACATCTGATGACACCTACAGCAACAAAAAGAAAAATTGAGTGAAACAAATCAACATATTTGTGAAACACCTCAACTCTTACCACAACAAATTAAAAAAAAAAACATTACAACAACAAAAAAAACTTGATGCAAAAAACACCAACCTCATCGATGTCGTTGCTTGCCAGAACTCTAGAGACACAACCCCAGCTCTCATGGTAGTCGAGTGGCCCCAAATTTCTTCAACAGCAATGCTACGTCGTCGACCTCACTCATGAAATCATCATTGATGCGACTGCGCAAATAATTTTTCACAATTCTCATGGCTAAAAAACACCTCTCAATTGTGGCAGTGACGACAAGCAATACTAGTACTAGCTTCAAAAGTCGATAAACTAAAGGATAGCAAAGATGTTTCCTTGTCTCCACCATTTTTTGAGAAAGTTGGCTAATAGTCTGTATGTTAGAGAATCTATCATCTGATCGCACATCGACAATGTAGAGGCAAAGGTGATGGTTAACGTCCCCCAATTCCCCAAAATCAAAATCAATGGGCTAAAGTTTAGCTATGCACATCAAATTCTCCAAAATTGAAATCATGAAATGAGTCTCTTGGGCTCAAAGCAGCCGACCAAACAAGCAAATTAGAGGTTATCTCGTTGAAACAACTATCAAGCTCTTGAAGTAGTCAATCAAGAACATCATTAAAACAATCCACTTTATAATGATGCTTGTTGGTAATTCTAGTTCTTTGTCATTTCTTCTTTGGATTAACGTAAGCTTTTCCTATTTCCAACTTTGGGATACCATGTTTCTCACAAAAGACATACACTTTACCTAGGACAGATTCCCACCTATCTCTTCTAAGCTCATCCAAATGCAACTTAGTTAATTTCACACATTTAATAGCATTCACAATGTCTTAATCCTTTCGTTGCAATGCTAGTGACAAGGTGTTTGTGATTATTAAGATATTCAACATGAGATGCAAATAAAAGACAAAATCAAATGACTGAAAGTACACTAGTAGACGCAATGCTTGATAAGGGTCGGACTACCTTCTGTTTGCTTCATCCTGCTGCTTGTACCAGTTGGTGGATCTTTAGGTTAATGAAGAGGTCTAGGCCGATCTGTTCTTTTACTTCTATTTGCTCCCGAGCTGCTCTGCCATACTCATGTCTCATTCAAACTACATTATCCTCAACTGGAACGTGAGATGACTTAATACTCCCGCTAGGCGAAACGTTGTGCAAGACCTAGTTTGGAGCACAAGAAGCACCACCATGTGCCTTCAAGAAACTAAGCTCGCATCAATTGATAGGCAAGTAGTCGCTGATACTTTGGGCACCAAATTTGCAGATTCCTTCTGTTACCTACGGGCTATTGGCGTTCGGGGCGGCATCCTTCTGGCTTTCTCGGATGATCACTACGACCTATCTCAGCCAATCCTCGCAACTAACTTTGTTAGCGCTCATGTGACTATGAAAGAAGATGGCACGACTTGGTCCATAACGGGGGTTTATGGACCGCAAGAGGATGACGACAAGATTAACTTTCTCCAAGATCTACGATCCATAGCACCGACCATTTCTCGTCAAGAGTGGCTCATACTCGGTGATTTAAACATCATATACCAAGCCTCCAACAAAAGTAACCAAAACCTAAATCGGCGGCTCATGGGGTCCTTTAGATCGGCCATAAACCATCTTGACCTGAAAGAAATCAACCTATCTGGCAGAAAATTCACTTGGTGTAATGAGAGATCCAACCCCACGCATACAAGAATTGATCGCATGTTTTGTACTACCAGCTGGGACCTCCTCTTCCCCCTCAGCCTTCCTTCAAACCCTGCCAACTCTTGTCTCAGACCATGCCCCGCTGCTATCCTTGGTGAAGCGGAACGACAATGCTTCAAAGGATTCCGTTTTGAAAACCATTGGACCAGGTTGAATGGGTTCCTTCAGGTGGTTCAAGAAGCATGGAGCATGCCTGTATTGTCACACAATGCCATCAAAAGGCTTCATATTAAACTATCCCGCACGGCAAAAGCTCTCAAGAATTGGGTGAGACTCAAAGTTGGCAATACCAAGGTTCAGTTAGCTATTGCCAAAGAAGTGATCTTCCAACTTGACAAAGCTCAAGAGCGTCGAACCCTCTCACATCAAGAATTCCTCCTGCGTCATAGTCTTAAAGTGAGATACCTAGGTCTTGCGACCATTGAAAAGGCAAGAATAAAGCAAAGGTCCCGGCTAACTTGGATTAGGCAGGGGGACGTCAACACCAAATTCTTCCATATCCGAGCAAATAATAGAAGAAGGAAGAACCACATCCAAATGTTGCAAACCAAGAGTGGGCCTATCACCACATAGCAAGGCAAGGCGGATGAAGACTTTAGGTATTTCAGCTCGTATTTTGAAACAGTCGTATCAAGGACGAGATCCTTGGATTGGACCAGTCTAGGATACCAACAGCAGGACCTTCACCAGTTGGAATCCTCTTTGTAGGATCAAGGATAACCGACTAGAGAGGGGTGAATAGGAGGTTTTTAAAATTCTTTGACTAATGAACACTTTTAAACAAGCTTGTCTTAATAAAACTCCCTAACACAATAGAAGAGTAGAAACTACCAAGTATTTAAAGATAATTATGAACTATGTCTAAACTAGATACAATTCTAGTTAAGCAATTCTACATAAATAAATTGCTAGAAATGTAAATGCGGAAGAGTAAAGACAAGATTAAAACCACAATGGAGACAACGATATTTTTCTCGTGGTAGCGAAGACTTGCCGGTCTTCACTAGTCCATGTTGAGGAAGCTTGAACGAATTAAGCCGGTTCCACGAATTAAGCCTCAACCCTCAATCACTAGAGTTGCTCTTCCTCCGCTCTGGAGTTAGTGAGCACAACACCAATCACAATTCCTTGCCGAGTCACTTCACAAACTTCCTTGAAGTGATCACCGTGCAACTCCTTCTTCAAGCCGTCTAGGTGCCAGTAAGCACCAAGAGTAACAAATCGTAGCGCTCGCTTGAAGACTATCAAGTGCCTAAAATAATCAACTAATGATGCAATGCACTTAATAGCTCTCAACTACCTCAAAATGTGAATTCAATGCAAATGAGTAAAAGAGAGAGCACCAAAACTTAAGTGTATTCAATATAGCTCAGAACTTGTGAGCTTGGTGCGGGTGGGGGTGTATTTATACCCCTCACAACAAAATCTAGCTGTTACAATCACTTTTCTGAAGAAAAAAATCAGGATATACGGTAGTACCGCCGTTGAAATCCGGTACTACCGATTTTCGGTATTATGGTCAGAACAGTGGTATTTAATGCTCTAAATTAGCTATTACAAAATAGATTGCAATAGTACCGCCAACTAGAAATTGGTACTACCGCTTCACGGTAGTACCGTTCGGCTAGAATGGAATAACCGATTCCAGAGTTCAAGAAATCAAGCAAAAACACTTTCTCTGGAAAAATATACCGTCAATAAAATATTGGTATTACCGCACTCCAATAGTACCGCTCGGATTATGTGGTCATACCTATTCTCAAGGGAGATTAAAACTCCCAAAAACACTCTCTCTGTTATTTACGTATCGCCATATAAATATCGGTACTACCGATCTGCGGTAGTACCACAATTGAAATACGGGCGTTCCGATTTTCACAGAGGATCAAAAACACTTAAAAACACGCTCTCTGGAAAATACATACCGGCATGTAGATATCGGTACTACCGACTTGCGGTAGTACCGCAGATTACTTGCAGTCATACTGATTTTCAAAACACCTTTCCAAAAGCTTAAATCAAGGTAATGCATTAACCCTAGGTACAAAAATTGTCTCTCAAGCTACTAGCCATTATTCCTCTTTATAGTACGATATTTATCCTATAAATCCAGTCTTTTCTCCAAAATACTAAGACTGGTAAAAACTATAAAAGAGTTCTTAGGCTATACAATACCTATGTCTTGAACCAAGTTGATCTTTCATTACATTCGCATTGCCAATAGCCTTGTCATCAATCAATCATTGGAACTTTAACCTTTAACACATCTTAGCACACATGTTAGTCCATTAACATAATGTTGACATTAATTACCAAAAACACCTTTGAGGGCCTAGATACTTTCACTCTTTTGGCGTAGATGAGATTAAAGAAACTATCTTCTCCATGCCACCAGACAAAGCTCCGGGCCCTGATGGCTTCACTGGCCTCTTCTACAGGGTATGTTGGGACATACTCAAAAATGACTTGGTGGCATCCTTCCAACAACTGTACGATCTGCATGCTCAACACTTCGACCTCACAAATTCGGCGAACATCGTTCTCCTCCCAAAAAAACAAGATTCATCCCAAATCACTGATTTCTGGCCAATTAGCCTGATTCACAGCGTCAGCAAAATTTTCTGCAAGTTATTAGCAAACCGTTTGGCCCCCCATCTAGATTCAATCATTTCTCCCTGCCAAAGTGCTTTCATCAAAAAAAGATGTATTCAGGATAATTTCTTATACACTCAAAATGTGATCCGCAACCTGCACACAACCAACACGCTCTCCTTGTTCTTCAAGTTGGACATCGCAAAAGTGTTTGACTCCATACATTGGGGGTACCTCTTAGAAGTGTTGGAACAATTTAGGTTCAGCCCTAGATGGAGAGAGTGGATATCGATCATGTTCGCTACCTCGTTTTCCAAGGTCCTTATCAATGGCAAGCCAGGGAAAGCTTCCACCATCGCGGAGGGGTCCGCCAAGGAGATCCTCTAGCACCGATGCTTTTCATCGTAGATATTGATCCGCTTGCTAAAATCATTGATCGTGCAACCCAATAGGATATCCTTTCCCCGATTCAATCAAGGGAAATTCAAATGAGAACTTCGCTTTACGTGGATGACGCCGCTATTTTTTTAACCCCAATAAAGACCGAAATCCAAGCCATTCAACAAATCTTGCAAGTTTTTGGGGGAAGCAACGGGCCTATTAACAAACCTTCAGAAAAGCGCGGTCTACCCAATTAGATATGCTGAGCTCGACCTCCAAGAAATTCTACAGCCATTCCTGGGAGAGTGCAATGATTTACCTTGTAAATACCTAGGCTTGCTGCTTCACACGTGCAAGCTAAGGAAAATCCACGTCATGCTGATCATAGACAAGATAGCATCAAGGCTACCAAGTTGGAAAAGGAAAACTCCTCTCCAAAGCAGGCAGGTTAACCCTCGTCAACTCAGTGTTATCTTCGCTTTCGACCTACCATCTCACCATTTTCCCATTAGCAAAGTGTGCAAGGAAGAAACTGGACAAAATTAGACGATTGTTTCTATGGATGGGCTCTAATCATGCTAATGGAGTGCATTCCTTAGTCAAATGGGAGAGAGTTTGTCGTCCAAAGAAGTTGGGCGGCTTAGGAATCTCTGACCTCGAAAAATTTGGCCGGGCCCTAAGACTAAGATGGGTGTGGCATGAATGGAAGAATAACTCTAAACCATGGGCCGGAACAGAGGTGCCTTGTTTTGGGTGGCTACAGTAGTGCTGCTTGGGAATGGTCACAAGGCGAAGTTCTGGCATGATCATTAGCTCTCAAACATGGCCCCAAAATACTTAGCACCCAACCTTTTCAAAATTGCCACGGGAAAGAACAGATTGGTCTTCAAGGAACTTTATCAGAACAACTGGATCTGCTCGGTGAGATCTCTCAACACTTCTCAGCAGCTTCAGGAATTCATAGCCCTTTGGACCAAAATTCAGCAAATCAACCTCAATCCGAACACCCAAGACAGCATTGTCTGGACATGGACGATGAACGGTGAATACTCCTCTAAATTAGCCTACTTAATGCAATTCCAAGGCATCATTCAATGTTCCTTTGGAAAGCTAATCTGGAAAGCTAAGACGGAGAACAATTGCAAGTTTTTTGCTTAGACCTTAAGCCTCGACAAGATCCTAACGGCTGATAACCTAGCAAAGAGAGGATGGCCACATCAACCTCTCTGTAGCCTGTGCAACAAAGGCCCCAAAACGTCGTCGCACTTATGCTTGTTGTGCCCCTACGCTCTTGAGACTTGGACTAGGGTGCTCAGCCTCTCAAACTGCAACATACTGAGCCGTGTTCCTCCTCAGAATTTCAGCAGCTTAATGGCTTGATGGCATCAAGCTAGTCAACATACGCTCAAAGGAGATAGGAAAAATTTCAACGGTATTGTCATCTACATAGTCTAGAATATTTGGAAGGAAAGAAATCAGAGGATTTTTCAAAATGTGGATTTGAGCTCGTAGGAGCTCGCTTTCAAGATCAGAGAGGACCTCCAATTGTGGGAGCAAGCTTTTCTCATTTAGTCCCCCCCCCCCTTCTAGCCGAAGCTTTGCAGTTGTCAGTCGTGAACTTTCGGCTCTCTCTTGGTTTTCATGACTTGCGTCCCTGTATTCTCTTTCCTCCTAAACTCTAATCTTGTTCCTTTTCTCTACCTTTAATGAATGTGGCAGAGCTCCTGCCTTTTTGCTCAAAAAAAAACCAGGCGCTTTAGCAAAGATGCATTCTCAGCTCTTAACTGGGTAACCTAGATGACAGTGCAGTAATTATCATGATAATCTTAATTTTAGTTAGAGTTTAACTTAAGCTTCATGGGTCACGATTTGATACCTGTGTTTCAAGGTCGTTCAGGTGAGCTTGCTTCCTTTTTCTTGACCTCCTGGCTGATTCTCGATTTGACAGCATTCGGATCACAAATTAAAACTGAGAAAATTCAGCATGGCAAAAGTTGTACTAGTTTTCCAACATGGCAACATCGGAATATCATGTATAATAAAACTAACGGTAACCAAATTGCTCACAAAAGCTTAACGGCAACCAAGTAAGGAACTAGCACCTCCTCTTATTTGCAACTTTGGTGGGATGAGTTTTCTTTTTTAGGTCATGATGGGATAACTTAAATGTGAAGAGAAGGCAATTTATATAGAAAATTGTATAGAATGTAATAATTAACTTGGTACCAAAGCAATTCATATAAGAAGGCATGAGCATATATGTTTGGTGGGATTGGATCCTGCCTTTAGTTTTAAAGGAACATACTTTTCACCTGTCCTGAACCATTTAACTGGCAGGGTGAGGAGGGGAATGAGATATATATCCTTACAAGATAAATTAATTTCTTGCCCACATTAGTACCAAGTATTTGTTTCCAACTAGATGGCAGAAAATTGGTAAAAGGCACATGCCTCCATAACTGCACGGTAGAGGGTTTCTGGATGATAATTAGTTCTTCAACTTAAATTCTATAACACAATATCCTCTTTTTGAAGTAAGAAACTCATAAGTATGATTGCTTACATCTGTATCTTTAAGAAACTATTATAATGGAAACTTGGTGCCGGCAGGATTAGTACGGTATGTATTAGCATTAGTACATCCTCATCCGCTTTGCATTAGTACGGTTTGTATTTTCCTCAAGATCACCATCATCATCTCACTGCTCGCTTGATGTACCACTATTAGCTGGCTTGCTTTGAACAACGGTATCTTCTATGTCATTTGAGTTTGTGACTCAGATTGGTCCATCACCTACATGTAGAAGTAAAGAAACCAAGAGAGTATGGTAAATCAGGATAACACACAAGAGTATGGTAGATCAGGATAACAATTCAAATTTCACAAAAGTTCCTATACACTATCCAAATCACACTTTTAGGTGATCTTCTAAAACATATCTAATGATGTGAAAGTAGGTCTGCACAATGTCAGAATGCAACTTGGAGCCAACAGGGTTGCATATCCAATGCGTGATGTCAGTGTTCAGCATCGCTGAAGCAGGATCAGAATACTCATTTCTCATCTTTACATGTTTGACCTCGCCAAATTATCTATATTTCAGCTATTTTCTCTAGAATTGTCGACAGAGCACCGTATTGACGCCAACATACCACAAAGCAAAGCCAGAATTGACATTTCCCTTCATATTCTGGATTCTCTGGACATCAGTTAAACTATTCTACAGAAACTGCTGGTGAAGTCAGGCTCTTCTGTATGTATATTGCTGCTGAAGTTAGAATATAGCTTCTAGTGGATGGAAGCAAGACACTAAGGAATCAATTGCAATTACATAAACCAAAATAGGCCCAGTGTTCAATTGAAATGGATTTGACATCTAACATTTCTAACATTCACGCTGACAGCATACTATCAATTCAGGCCATATTTTGTCAATCTAAGACATCATTGCCTTTTGACTACTTCCTGCAGGATACACTCGTGGCATGATTTTGCCGAAGTTGCTTGATAGACTGATATGAATGCGACTATGAAAGTTCATAAATACCATCAAAAGAAGCTTGAGAAACCAATTGGGAAGTGTCTGAAGCTTGTGAATTGGGGTAGCTCAAAGAAGGTTCTTGCTATTTAGTTTCCTGAAATGGATTTACATATAAATATCACAACAACAAAGGAGCAAGGATCTTGGTGCAACCAGTACACGAGGCTTCTTGTCACTGTAAGCTCTGGAAAGCCGCTAGTACATAATGCATCCTTACCCACAAAGCAAGGAAACTAATATACAGCTTGCAATTCTACCGAACCAGTGGTTGCGATGGACAGATATTATGGTTGTGCCAAGGCCAGCCTTTATCTATTACCAAAATTAATATACAGCTTCTTGTCACTGTAATTTGTGTGCTTGTCCTTTGCATATACTAGTCGTGCACGTGCAATGCACGTTTTTCGCAATATATATCTTGAAAGATATATATCACATTACCAATTTAGAAACTATATCCGTTGTAGTACGATCTAACCCAATTTATAAATTTCTCTTGAACACTTACTGTAAAAATGCAAAGTAACCAACATTATCAATCACCCATGCTCTACAATAGGATTCAAAAGCGATTATTCCCACCATGCAACTCAATACATTTTCACCATTCTACTATTAGTGGAAAACATGACATGAGTAAAAAAGTACAATTAGACTTATGAGCTGACTGGCAAAATTATTTGTCCAGTAATCTAGTCAAATAACTGCAGCCTTTTTTTTTAAGTATCTTAGCTTGCTGAATACATAAAAAGGTTCAAGGCAAGACAATTATCGGTTTCCTCGCACTCCATAGCAAGATATGTAAATATCCAAGTACATCACTCTTCATGTACCGTCAGGACATCACATAGTAGGAGTACAGGAACGACAATCAAATAGCATGTATTTAAAGAAAATCAAATAGCATGTTATCAATTTAGGATGCGCCTATCTTATCCAGCAAGGTGAAATAAGAACGACATAAGCCTGCGGTCCCCATCCGGGCGGCAACTCCGCCTCCTCCCCCCTCGCAGGTCGTTGGCACAGCCGTCCCTGCTCAGTAGCCTTGCCGGCTTGCTGCTCGCCCTTCGGCCTCGGTGGTGGCTAGGGTTAGGGGAGTGAGGCTCTTTTCACATGTTTTGGCGATGAAATAGTAAATCTAGCTTATTCCTAACGAATTGACAAAAATAGCACCGCAGAAGGATAAGAAGACGACATGTGTCATCTGCAGACTGCAGTGCTCCTAGAGCATTTCAGGACGTGCGGTGACAAGACGGTGTGGCAGCAGAGGCGGAGCCAGAACTGGCATAGGGGCACAAATAACAAGCAAAATAGAACCAAGTTTGATTCACCGATCTCATAGTTATAACCATACATATCAAGACAATAATGCTATGCAAAATACGAATAAGATTACATCTCAGATTAATTTAAACTTAGATCTACGACTACCGACACGATCATATTCATTAATGATATCATCATTACTAATCTTTTAGCCATTGCCTTCTCAATATAAATTATCAAACAATCTCGCAAATCCATCTCCCATTGTAGTTCAAGACGCGCGTCTTCATAACCTTCATTCCCGAAAAGATTCTCTCGGCAGCCATGGTTGATATTGGAAGAGTTAA
This sequence comes from Ampelocalamus luodianensis, assembly GCA_036346255.1. NCBI lineage: Eukaryota > Viridiplantae > Streptophyta > Magnoliopsida > Poales > Poaceae > Ampelocalamus > Ampelocalamus luodianensis. The sequence continues at coordinate 42,924,890 of CM070640.1, read as the reverse complement.
AACCGCCTTAGCAACTGTCATCACTCCCTAATGTCAGTATTAGCGGTCGTTGGGAGGCCCAGCCTCCTCCTCTCCTGGCGCGAGCGGCCGCCGCGTCCCGCATGCAGTCGCTGCCGTAGTTCCGCCACAGCAGATGGCTTTTCGTGGTGGTTTTGCGTGGTAAGGGTGTCATTTTGTCATTTCGTTCGTATGGGGCTAGTTTTGCTATTTCAATTTTTTTAAAATAAGCTAAATGAGCCAAAAACTTAGGTTAGAGTAGGTGATGGTCGCATATGCATGGCGTAGTTGCGCCGCCGGGGTGTGGGGATGGAGAATTGGGGTGGTGGACTGGTTAGTGCCTTAGTGATTGGGCTGGTCGGAATGAACGACGTTGGGTGGCTGGAGACTAGTGTATGTGCGCTACGGAACAATTCCGGTTTTTCGGCCTATGTGATTTCCAACAAGCCAAAACCGAATCCATCACCGAACACCGAATATGACAGGATTTTCTACCAAACAGTCACCAAGTAAAATATAATTTCAGACAAATCTTCGAGAATGCTAAAAGATATCTTAGAATTATCTTATATTGCTGAGTTATAGAAATTGATAGAGATTCATAAATAAATTATGCCAAATTTGAACTCCCTATTTTTTTTTATACAAGTATAGACGATTCAATGCTTCGGCGCATATGATATTATCGGGACCTATGTCGCTGGAATCTCTCTGATGTTGATGCCTCGACCTCGAGCGAGTTAATTTCCCAGTGGATTGTCCAAAATCACCCTGTCGAGCCAAACAAGGTTTTTTAAACTAACCCAAGATTGATACATAGCCCCTAGCTTCAAATCAAATGGGCCTCAAAGTGAAAGCGTTATCCAAGTGGGCCGACAAAAAGGCCCGATTGCCCCTAGCTTCAAATCAAATGGGCCTAAAAGTTTAAGCGTTATCCAAGTGGGCCGATAAAAAGGCCCGATTGCTCTCGAATCGAGCCCACGATTGTTCCTGGTCGCTGAACTCTTCGGCGGTTCGGCTCTCCTCCCAGGCCTCCCCTTCCTCGCCGGCGGTGCAGGCCTTGCCGCGGAGACCGTCTCCCCTGTGTCTGTGCGGCCGCGGGGGGCTCGCTGGCGGGCGAATCCCTGGTCGGGCTGGGCGTGCCGGAGGCGCCCGGCGGTGATCGCGGGCATGGCGGCGCTGGTGTTCGATCGGGCGGGGCCAAGAGGCTGCTGGAGATCGGCCGGCGCAGCAGGCACCGGCTGGGTTCGAAGCGAATTCCGGCGCCATTGTCGTAAAAGGTTTGATGCTTTCTACTTAGGATGTACTGTGTGCTCGTGCTTGATGCGCTAAGAGATTCATCAGCTATCCTGTGTGGTTGGGACAGAATTTTCGATTTCTAGAGGGCTCGTTTGCGTAGGTTCGTTACGCCATTGGTGGATTGAAGTGCAGCTGCTTGCGGAATTCCAACGGTTTGATCACTCAAGTCCTTTTACCGATAGGAATTTTTTGATGTTTCCTTTTTGAGTTTGGTAAATCAGTTCTCTGACGCAATCTAGTTTCTTAGGATGATACGGGCTTACATTCTCTTGTAATTGTTCTGTTAGAAATTACAGCGTTTAACGTCAGGAATTTCGTATTTGGCCGCTCGACTCGGTTCTGTTGCCGGTAAGCTTTTAGCCATTTTTTTGCTGCTGTGGAACAGCCAAGCAGATGCCGCTTCCGTCATGCACTTGTTTCTCACGAAATAAGGCTTCGCTCTTTAGTGAAGGCTGTAGCATGTATTGTGGTTAGATCTCTTTGGTATCATTATGATTTATGAGGTTAAAGCATATGGGTGTGATTGTGTGATGCCAATATGCCATTGCCATACATAACAGAAAATCACCAGAGTAGAGATTACTGTGAGTGTCTGTACAGGATACCTAACTCTGGAGCTAAGATCTTAGGTTGCGTTGTCTTTGTTGACATTCCAATGGAGATGAGATTATTTTTGGCACCTGAACTGCGAACCAGCATGTTAAGGCCATACGTAGTTTAAAAAAAGTGAGCACCTTATATTGATATCTCCCATCTTTGGACCATTATGGATGATCAATTGTGCCCTAGACCATCCAGTAGAACTCCGTATCTGCTTGACAGTGGAATTGGCCTATCAAAAATTAGTTGTGCCGTAGAATTTGGACTGTGGTTTGGTTGGTGGTACAATTCTGGTATGGCAATGGAATTTTGTGAGCTATAGACTGCTTTGTTCATTTTTGGAATTTGGAGCCAGTTTATTAGAATTGGGCAAATCTATGCTGCAAGCGACATTTTGGTTGCACTAATGTTGCATGACGGTGGCTATGATCCAAACAACTCAAAGTAGCAAAATGTCGGTTCCAGTGCTGGTAGTCAGTTTGAGGCTGTGTTTGGCGAACTTGAAATAGTTCGGTGGTGGTCAGAAATTAGATGTGCTACATGTACTTTTAGACAGCGTAAGTCCGTAACTACCGTTGCATCGACATTAGCACTTGGCATTGGGAATTAAATAATACTCAGCCGTTCTGCAGAAATAGAAGTAGGCAGAGTATTCTTTTTCCAGTTTACATATTAGCAATTTCATAAAGTGAAACATAGCCGTCTAACCATCTCTGCTTAAAATGGCATCCCATGAATGTGAAATTGCTTCTTAATATCTCTACCAATTCTATAATGAACAAGTTATTCTGATTTCTGACCCAGTCACCCCTCCCTGTAATCTGTAAAATTACATTCAGGCAGCCTGCAGCAAAGAGTTCCAGACTGAACTGAAAAAAGAGCCCCACTGATGACAGTGGCTAGCCTCCACCTGAAGCACCCATAGAAGTAAGCGACAGGAGGCGGAGACAGGAGCTTGAAGCTTCCAGTGCTAAGGAAAGCATTTGAGTGGTGTGATCAAGGAGTTGGGGACTTAAAATGTGTGTTGTATTTTTTTCTTCGTGGTCCATTTTTCTTGTGACATTACTTGCTGAGAACTATGCCTTTGTTCAACATAATCCTGTTTATGTGAATTGCTTTCCGGCAAGATAGCTCATAATATGCAACTCTTTTCTCCTCAAAACAAAAACAAATACAAACCATCATTCATCTATTTTACCATATTATGTGCTAATATGGAGGGGTTTGAGTTCAAGCCTTTATAAATGGGTCAAGGCAAGGGCAATTTATCCCAGTGGTGCCCAGTTGGTATGAGGGCCTGTTTGTTGTGGTTTAGGCTTATCTTGTTTGTCACCTTATAGGGCCCAGAATAATTATATTCTAGAACAAACTCAAAAAGATGTGTTGGGTAAACTAAACTAATGCAAGATGGTTGCATTTTTTTTTGTTGGAGAAATTGCATGGTCAGTTGAGCTAACTGAAGTTGCCCAACACATACATCAGAAATATTTGTAACAAGGAACAACATAACACAATGAAAAGCTTCTGCATCAGCCAGGCTGTGTTTGCACTAACCGTGTAGCTAGCTAGCAAGCTGCACAATAAATACACTAATATCAAGCTCTTGTTGAACCTAACAACAGAATTAATCATACAGGAAATCTGCACCAGACAAGGACTCTGCATCTTTCCACTGATTTTCTTGCTGCTTCACAATCACATGGACCCTACCGTTTCTCCAGGCATTATGTTCTCCAGTAGCCAAACCACCACAGCATCCCAGAAGATAAGGCCCTAGACTAGAACTTCTGCATGCCTTGGATGCTCTCTAAGTGAAATCTTGACCACAATCTTCACTCTCATGTGCACCACATGTACCCTGTCGGCCAGCTCTCGACCAGTGCATGTTACCACTGAATGAATGAGTACCCAGATTCAGCACTCACCAAGGATTGTGTCTTGACCAGCTCTGGTTCATCTGGCTAACTTAGCTGTTTTGTCATTTGACAAGTGGAAAGGTTAACTAAGATTAACTGGATCTTGTGACCCATTCTTGATCATTTTAATCTCCACTGCACATGTTAAACTTGCTTCAGACAAAGAAACTTGTTGGTAAAAGAAAAAAACTTGGACACATGCACCAAGTATTTACATCATTCATTTGGATCGTAGCTTTATCTTGTTTACTTGCGATGTGTTTGTTTTGTTTTGCATTTTGGTTTCTTTTTAGCAACATTAGCTAGGAGTTAGGTTAGTGCCTATGATTGAGGAAAATTTTATTTCCATGCTATTCTAGATCAACAGCAAGGGTGAAGGACCAGTGGATTGAACATATGGTGAACTAATCAAATGAACTCGGAATTCTGCCGATCTTGCATTTGATAACCAAGAGGAAAATTAAACTCAAGGGAGAAACAGCCCATGCATTCCTCCCTCAGTTACAAAGGTAATCAACCATTGATATAGCTTAGAATGCTGTTTTCTTTGTACAAATTAACACACATGGAGAGTCAACTCGAATCTCCACTCCTTTCGTGTTGCTAACACCTAGTTAAAAGAAAATAAAAACAAAGCCACACATCCACGCATGCATGCACTTCGACGCACCAAGCTTCTTCCCTCCAAGCTTTTTTTCTACTCAATCTTGCCTCCTTTTGCTTTCCTTTTTGTCTTGAAGAGTGCATGGAGATGAGATCATGAGATAATGGCATGTCCATGACTTGGAGAACCCAAAAGAACAAAAGAATTAATTGCTCATGCACACATGACACATCTTGTTCTTCACTCCCTTGATGATCCTAGGCCTCTTGCTTCAGATCCCTTCATGATCCTCAACCTCTTGCAAGTGCCTATGAACATTCTGCAGAAGCAAACACAAGAACCAAACATCATTAAACACCATACAAGCAAACCAGCCTTTTGCACCTCAAACCAAAACATGAACAAAGATTCATGTACTTACTCGAAGGGCACGTCTCCGACAAGCATCAGGTCGCCGTCCTTGTCCTCGTAGGTCACGGCGAAGTCCGACGGGTTCACGCCGCCGTTGTCTGCGCCGCCGGGGAAGCACAAGAACATGGCCTCCAGGGCCTCCCTGAGCTCCCGGTAGCCCTTGTACATCTTGAGGTCTATCTTCCTCAGGTAAGGGGCTCCATCCATGCTCACCTTCACATACAGTCCACTGCCGCCATTGCCGGCGGTGACTGCCGGTGCCGCCGTGGCGGTCTCCTCCTGCTGCGCCGCCTTGCTCTTGCTGCTCGCCTGGAAGCAGCTCTTCCTGTACGCCCTCACCGGCGGCCACCCCACCACCTGCGCCCTGCACGAGTTTCCACGCACGTAAGAACACTGCACACGAGTTTCTACAGCGTCCAGTCGCATGCATGGCAGGAATGAGCCATGGACCATGGCGACTTACTTGGCGGCCGGCGGCACGGTCTCGCCGCCGAGCTTCTTGGCCTCCTCGCGAGCGCTCTCCTCGCCGTCGCCGGCGAGGGTGCGCTTGCTGCCCCTGGGCGTCGACGGCGGCGAAGGCATCACCGCCGCCATCTTCTGGGCCGGCTCCTCTGTGCCCGGCAGGCCGAGCCTCAGCTCGGTTGCCTTCAGATTCTCCACGTCAGTCACATAGCTCACGGCTGCGGCGGCCTCCATTTCTCCGGCGAAGTATATACCAACTAGAGGTGGTTGCAACGACGATGACGATGAGTAGCTACTAGCTGTTTCTCTAGCTCAAGGTGTGTCGTGAGTTGTGAGTGGTGTGGTGTGTATGGAAATGTTTTATAGAGAGCTACTGGTAGGCTAAGGAGGCCAGGGGCGTGTCGCTGTGTGAGGCTACACAAGCACACGTACGTGCCACAGGCCACACACTTGCGCGTACTACAGGTAGCTGGGGCAGGGTGCAGCCATGAGGGTTTTGCCGGGTCGACCCGCGACAGGGCGGGCCGACCCGGTGGGCCCGCCGCGGCTCCGCTAGCCACACGGGAGATTCGTCGGGTCACGGGTCCGGGTCTTGGACTGGTAACTCGGCGGGGTGGGTTGTCGGTTCTCGGAGTCCGATCCGATGACAGGTCATCATGAGGTAAGTACACTGCACTGAACTTCGCTAATCAGGTCCTCAAGTCGATCAATTCTTAGATGGATAGTTGGTCACTACAACCCGGTTGCTACCGGGCATGGATCCTGTGGGTAGGATCCGGATCCGGATCCGTGAACTAGAAGGATCGATTAGCACTAATGAAATTGAGCTAAACAAAGGGAGCCAATGCCGTGATTAGGATGCTATCATTAGAGATCTTGGGGGAGCATCTTTTCCCTATGCAATAATGTCTCCTCCCCCGATACTGTCTAATAAGATATGTATGGAACAATGTAGCATGGAGTATATGCGCATTTGTGTATTGCATGCTTCTCATCATATCTCTGCATCTCTCTCCACTACCTTTTGTTTCTTCTTTCAATTCTCTGGCCTTGCTTCTTTTGGTTGGCTATGGGGCCTAGGAAAGCCTACTGGGAGTTTGTTTAGTCCAAAATTTTCCCTGCAAAGTATATGGTTAACCACCTAACCTTTTTTTATATAATTGCAAAGTATTGTTAATTGCGGTAGTATTGGTGCTGTTTCTTTAACTAACCCATGCTTCCATTATTTATCTGGTGGGAGCAAGGTGGCCCCTAGCTTGGGCTAAATTAGGCTCAATTTGGCCTATGGGATATCATGAATGGTGGGTCTAGCTCGAGAAAGCTCTGAAAAAATTAGTTGCTTTGGATTAATTTAAGCTTCTTTGTTTTGCACAAACCAAGTTTATTCGATTTCTTTAACTGAAATTCATATCAAGATGCAAAACACTTTATCTAGTCAGATTTTAATGTAATTGCTACATTGATAGAGCATAAGTAATGTTTCAGAGACCAACCAATCAAACATAGTGAAAAATGTCTACTAGACAGTCTAGACTGATAATATATATAGGATGGATAAAACCCATGACAGTGCAAATCATCAGTAGATGTTCCTAATATTTGACAAGACCACCTGTCACAACTTGTTTTATGTGTATTATATATTTGACAAGACCAACCAATCAAACATAGTGAAAAATGTCTACTAGACAGTCTAGACTCTAGACTGATAATATATATAGGACGGACAAAACCCATGAAAGTGCAAATCATCAGTAGATGTTCCTAATATTTGACAAGACCACCTGTCACAACTTGTTTTATGTGTATTATTCTACCATGACATTTTCTTATACGTTGTCACCGTCAATCTATTGCAAGATATGCAGTCAGTCTCATGTGCAGTGAACTAGTTTCTTCCTTGTAAATAATCTGCCTCGATTTGCTAAAGCTATACAGTATCATCAAATTTGATTCCCTGCCATATTGCTACAACCTATGATCATTTGCACCGAAATTTCCACTACCATGTCCATTTGACTATCCCAATCAAGATACCCTGTGTTCCTGCAACCTCCTACATACACAAGTTAGAATAATCACCAAATAATCTTTAGAATTCGCGTCGAAAAATAAGTGTGGCTTGATTCTAAACTACATGGATGCAGCTAGCTATATGTTTGAACTTTGAGCATGTCTAGAAAAATATTTGCTCAAGTACTGTCCGTGTCGCCCACTGAAGTTTCTTGGATATTCCGGATGGAACTACGCCAAGCATGCAAAGATGCATGGAACTTGTTAATTAGTAGCAGAAAGTACAATGAATTGAGGCTTTAAAATGGTTTTGGTAGGCAGAATCTTTTGATCAAGTTTGAGCCGGGGAATTAGGGCGGTGTATGTTTGACTGTTTGTTGCATCCATGCTTGACTTGGTACACATGTGCATATATTGATGCTGTGATCGTGTACTGCACCGACTAAATGTTGCACACTGGTGGCTTGGTGCAACCTCCTTAAAATTTGCTTCATGTACTGAATATATGTATTCCTAGATAGATTCCTACAGGATTAATGAACATTTCTTTTGCCTAGATTGATCTATTGGGAGATGCCTTGTGTTGCAATAACCCCCTACATCGCAAGGATTAACAATTGCATCCATTTGCTTAATTATAGCTGTGAGCAAATTAGCTTGTTATTTTGTTCTTGAAACAAACTTTAGTACTTATGGGGACACACACACATATATATAGAGGACGTATCTAGTGCTAATGGATAATTCAGTGCTAAAGTGCTAATGCTAATTTTGACCGTTGGATTTGGATTGAACAACCAAAATTAATGTAGTCTCTCACCTCCAAACCATTTAATCACCTTGCATGCTCCCACATCCAATGCTCCTTCGTTAATGCACCTTCATTAAACACTCTGCATGCTTCCACATCCAACGGTCAACATGCAGATTTAACGGTCAAGATTGGTATTAGCACCTTAGCACCGAATTACCCATTAGCACTAGATACGCCATATATATATATATATATATATATATATATATATATATATATATATATATATATATATATATAGGCATTGAACTTTGCCTGCCTTATCATTTGCTCTGTCTGCACCATACCCACACCCCCTGTTTCGCTGTTCAACCTGTTGCCCATGTATATATGTTAGTGTACTACTTGTACAGTTTTCAACGAGCACTAGCTGAAGCATGCATAATTTAGACAAACTTTTCTGTACAAGATCTACATAAACTTTGGTTGGGCAGTGTAGTATAGGTGAATGGTAAATATATAACTAGGTTTGACTTTCTGGAGTTATATATACACACACATCAAGAACCCATACATATCACTTTTTTTCCTACAATTTGTACATACCAATGACATACCTCTGATCAATTCTTCTTCTTTTTTTATGTAAGAAGGTAGAGGAATCTCTACCTTATGACCATTATATTGCAATAGTTGTCAAACCAGAGTTACAAAAAAGAAACAAGAAAAAAGGAGAAGATAAAGAAAAAGAAAGAAAATAAAAAAAGAAATTAAGAAGGAAAGGGAGAAAGTACAACTGAGCATAGAGTTACAATAAGCGTTGGCACCGTTGATGAATACCATTTTGATACTTGGGTTTAACCCGGTGCAGCCAGAGAGTGATCAAGTTTTGAATTTTCTGATGTAGTAACGTCGCATTGCCCTCAGAATGTTGAAAAATCCAATTATTTCTCATGATCCATAAAGTATGCGCGCAGGCCGCAAAGCAAATTGGCCAAATTTTATGAAAAATTTTATCTCCTGTCATAGTTTTTTCCATAAAATGTAGTATGCTGTGTGATGAGTTCACTTCTCCTATAAGCCCTAATTTTCTCCAAAGACTGTCTGCATGCTTGCAACGTAAAATAATGTGATCAATCGTTTCTATTACAGGGCAGATATCGCAATGTGGGTTTTGTGTCCAATGTTTTATTGTCATATTGTCTCTAGTGTTTAATCGTCCTTTGAAAGCTAACCATAGGAATACTCTGCAGTTGTGTGGTATTGATCGATTCCAAGCGTAGTCCGTTGCTGGCCATTTTAAGCCGTGAAATGACAAGGTTTTGTAAAAAGTCGAAGTAGTTGGTGCAGCCATGGTTGATATAGCTACCCTCTGATCCAAAATATCCGATTGCAGTTGTTGGGTGGATAGAAAACTCGCAGATGCGGTATTCGATGCGACTTGTTGTGAAAGGACTGGCTGTAGTGATATCATCCAATTGTTGTCTCTAAACTGCAAACGGACTGAGCAGTTTGGGTGAGTCGCAAAAGTGAATAGGGTGGGTAAACTGACGTGAAGTCGTCCCATTGTTGTCCAGCTATCCTTCCAGAACATGGTATTTGCTCCATTACCAATGATCGCCTTTGTCAATTGGATCGCCCTCTCAGACATCGCTAAATTGTTTGCCAAACTGCCGTATCTCTAGGGCGAGATTGTGTCGGTATGTTATTGTGAATATAACACATTCTTAACCATTGGAAGCACGGATCCATATGGTTAGACAATAGTTTTGTCGTAAATTTCATGAGCAATGCTTGGTTGTGATGTCTGAGGTCTCTTAGTCCTAGCCCCCCCCCCCCCTTGTTCTTTCGGCAAAATGATTGTCATCCATGCAACAAGACAGTGACCTCCATGTATTTCCTTTCCTCCGTGCCAAAGAAAAGCTCTCCGAATTTTGTCAATGGCGTCAATGCTACGGTTTAGCCACTTGAGGCAGCTCATGTAGTATGTTGGTATAGCTGAAAGCACAGCGTTGATCATTGTCACTCTTCCCCCCCAAGACAGAAAGCCTGGAATTCATCCAGCCAGTCTCCTATCTACTTTGTCAATTATCGGTTGTAGCAGACTGTGGGAAATTCTGTTCGTAGCCAGAGGAAGACCTAGATAGTTACATGGTAGAGAGCTGATAGGACATTGTAAGGTTGCAGCTGCCGTATTTGCCTCTTCATTTGACATATGAATTACCTCTAATCAATTCTGAATACACATTTTGGACCAGTGTAGAGGCATCTACGAACATGTTGGGTGACTTGAAAGATATAGCTCGTTGCACGCCCATTCCATCGTGATCAATCGACCGACAGGTGAAGATCAGAAGATGGGCGTGCGTGCGTGCAACACCGATCTATTATATCTCAAGATCGATCATTGGAGCTTGTGTACATGCATATGGACAGTGGAATTGTCAGTGGCAAGTGAGATGTCGCATGGTTTCAATCAATATCTGCTTTTGCGCACATCTAGCAACCTCTAATCAAGTTCCAGTCTGAGTGTGTCAAATATTGCAGATGAGCAAGCTTCTTGTCCCTGTCAATGGTGCACGTATGCATCCTGTTAACACCAGTGGCTGGGATGGAGACAGGCGGCCGTGCGTACATGGATCCCCCACACTCACTGTCAATGCACAGAGACTTAATTTGACACTATCTCTAACACAGAGGACGACAGGCTTGAGAATTGACAAGACTGAGCGTTGAAGTTGGGTTACCTCAATTTACAGCGTGAAAGAACTTCTAAAGACTAAAGAGGAGAGACGTGCTCTTTCTGTTACAGATGTGTTACAAATGCAGGTAATAACGTAACCTTGACCACTAACATACGTAAAAATATTTAGATCGGACACGTGAAACTGGTTACAGCAGATTTATCATGAAAAAAATATTTAGATCGGACACGTGAAACTGGTTACAACAGATTTATCGTGAAAATTACTTCCAAAACATCATAATTTATAAGCTTTTGTGATACTGAATTATTTAAAATATAGCAGTTAAAGATACATCTTGGAGCTAGACTATAGGCTGTGTGCATTCTTGATGCAGAGATCGAGAGAGCTATTCTCTTTTATTATCTAAAAAATAATCTTGTAGCTAGACTGTGATTTCTAATATGTCGTATATTTATAGACGGAGGGAGTAAGTCTGCGTCAATACATGAAGCTAGCCTAAAATTAGTCTTGTTGGATATTTATCTCTTAGGGGAAGTCCCTTTACTGGATCTGCCGTCCTTAATTTCATATTGAGATGTGTCCTTGCATTATCTATTATTTTCTAGGAGGGTATGTACGTGTGGATCTCGAGAAGGAATTGAGGGGTAGATGGAGCAGGAAGAAGTCCCCGTAAGAGTAAAAAAGATTTCCCCTCTACTGTACACATGGTCACTTCTCACTTGCGTAGCCGCCATATAAATGTTGCAGACAACCACTCGACCAGTGGCACGTACTTACGCATGCATTTCTGGCTACATGCATGCCTACCTGTAATATATACATATACTTGTCCACGTACGATGTATACATGTATATGGGTAGGTTTATTGATCAGATATTGGAAATCTATGCCCATAAATCTAAGGAGATCGATCGAGAGCTAGCTAGCTACGCAAATAATGTAATGTCACAGCATGGTGGACGTACATACATGGCATTCGATATGTCCCAGCCATGTTTCTTTTTATTTTATGGCTAAGGCATGGAGCATGCATGCGTTGCATGGCCGGGGAGGTCAGGTATATACGTACCGAGTAGACCTGGAGTCGGGCCGGACCGCAATTGGGTTATGCCGGCACGAGCACGACACATGGTGTTATATGTGTACCTTGGTCGTTGCTGCCGCACTTGTCTTCCTTCGTCGCCACCAGGCCATGGTCGCCACCCCGATCGTGCTTGCCCGCCGCCGCCAGGCCATGGCCGCTGTCGCTGTCGCGCTTGCCTTCCTCTACCTCTGGTTTTGGGAAGTGGTTTGACCAGCCACTTCATGGCGGTCAAACCGGTCCCCTGTTACCGGGGAGCGTGATCAGACCGGCGATGGCGGTTCGAGCGCGAAGGTGTCACTACTACAAAGCCTCATCGCTGCATTTCGGACCGTCATCATCAGGCGGTTTCCAACCGTCGTAAAAGTACGTCTGTGATAACAGCGGTTATCGCGCACGGTTTTTGAGCCGTCAGTGATAAAGATCATAGACGGTTGAACAAGAGTCGTCAGAAAAAGCTATCGCGCACGCATTTCGGACCGTCTGTGATAGTTGTTTTCACAGACGGCTCTTGTTCCGAACCGTCTGTGATAGGTTTTTTGATTGCAAAAAAAAATAGCCATTTCATGGATACACTCATACACATACACTGCCATTTCCGAAACCTCCCAAACATGGATTCATTGATACACATACATGGATTCCCAACTCCTAAACCTCCCAATAAATTTCTCAAGCTATGGATTCATGGATACATGCATACACTCGGTCATATACAAGTACCAACAGAAGTAGAATCTGAATATGAATCTAACACAAGTACCACAAGCTCATACATACAAATCTAGATCTCAATCTAATAGAACCTCATATACAAAAGTACCAACAGTAACCTCATATACTAGAGACATCGCTCGGAGGAGGACTGGAGGAACTCGGCGTCGCGTCGAGGAGGACTAGAGGAGGTCGTTGTTGGTGTCGCGTCGACTCACCGTTGGGGAGGAAGACCACGTCGAAGGTTGGGGATCATGGGAGCAAGGGAGGACCGGAGCTGGAGGTGTAGCGGGGGCCAGGAGCTACGGGAGGATCGAGGAGCAGCACACCGAGTTCGAGGAGGATCGCCGGAGAAGGGAGGACCGACCTGCAGGAGGATCGGGACTGGAGTGCGACATCGAAGGCGTCCATAGGAGAGGTCGGCCATAATATATAAGGACATATTTTGCCTCCCGCGCACGCTGCTCAAAATTTTCAAATTCCATGCTGCGAATCACGCATTTCGGTTTCATACAAAAACCGCTCAGGATGACAAATCACGACGGTTCAGTATCACGAACCGCTCAGTGATAAGTAACTCATCGCGCACGGTTCTTAATACGAACCGTGTGTGATAGTACCACATCACGCATTTGGCTGGTATTAAGAGCCGTCAGGATTTGATTTTACTATGGCTTAGAATTTTTCTTACTCTCGATTTTACCATGGCTTTCAATTTTTCTTACTCTCTGATTTTACCATGGCTTAGAATTTTCCTTACTCTCTGATTTTACCATGGCTTAGAATTTTTCTTACTCTCTGATTTTACCATGGCGTAAAATCAGAGAGTAAGAAAAATTCTAAGCCATGGTAAAATCAGAGAGTAAGGAAAATTCTAAGCTATGGTAGTAAAATTAGAGAGTAAGGAAAATTCTAAACTATGGTAAAATCAAGTCATGGTAAAATTAGAGAGTAAGGAAAATTCTAAGCCATGGTAAAATCAGAGAGTAAGAAAAATTTGAAGCCATGGTAAAATCAGAGAGTAAGGAAAATTTAAAGCCATGGTAAAATCAGAGAGTAAGGAAAATTTAAAGCCATGGTAAAATCAAAATCACAAACGGTTGTTAATCCCAACCGTCTTTGATGAGGATACACACACCGACGGTTGGTATCACGAACCGCTGCAGGAAGTATCATAGACGGTTCGTTATACTAACCGCTCGTGATGAGGTGTCCTCATCACGCACGCCTCCTTCTTCCAATCGCTCAGAATACTTCACGCATTTGGTTGGTATAAGGAGCCGCTCGTGATGAGGACTATCACGCATTTCTTATTATGAACCGTCAGAAGTATCACGCACGGTTGGTAATAAGAACCGTATGTGATGAGGCACTATCACGCATTTCCAAAGGGAACCGCTCAGATAAGCTCAACACGACGCCTCCTTTGGAACCGCCGTGATGAGGTGTCTGGTATGGCATGTTTTGTAGTAGTGTGTGCTGTTTTTTTTTAAAAAAAATTGATCTAGGATTATGAAAATATTGTATATGTGTTGCATGATGCATGTTTTGGCTATCGTAGGTCATGTTGTGAAGAATTTGTGTCCAGGATCAATTTCTTGGTCTATAGTTGTGCAGGGATGCTTGGAGTCAACTACAATCAACGACGAGAATGATTGAGACTTGGCTTGGTGAAATCAAGGTCCAGAACGATCGAAGATGCTGGGTGAAGTGGTTGGTCTCAAGTAAGATATATGATGGACAAGAATGATAAGAACGAGAAGTTTGGTGCAAAGATTGCATCAAGTGACATGAGTTAGTGCAAGTGTTGAGGCTATCCGGTGGAAGCCGGATGGGAGAGACTTGCTGACATGACGAAAGTCATTGATAAACCTACGTGTGGCAAAGCATAGGATTACTTCGCAACATTGGACTCAGTCAAGGATGGAAGGATCGAGAAGGGGTATTTTGGTATCTTCGCAAAAATGCCAGGTAGGTGACCTTGGAGAAACCGCGACGCATGCCGGCGCAAATAAGAAGTGGTTTAGATCATGAGGACTAGATCATGAAGAGATGGATTCAGGAGACCTGGATCGTCGTCTACTTTGAGAAACGTGCATGAGTGTGAGACTTGTTTCTGTGTGAGCTTAAAGGGTGCATGTTAGGATTTTCTCTCTAGACCTAGCGTCCACTATATAAGGGGTTGTGCATATTTGCACCCCAACCAAGCCTGGAAACCCTGATATGAGATTTGGGGAAAGTAAAGATAATAGAGGAGGCTACGGTTTGAGAGATGCATTGAGAGAAAAGTTGTGGGATTGAGTGCTCATGAGTGAGCTTTTGTCCTCTGGGTTGGAGTGGCTATAAACATTCAATTCCTCAATATCAGTCTAATCAATTCGTGCAAAGATGGGTTCTCTCTTTTTCTTGCTCTCTTTCTTGAGTCTTTGGGTTCTTGGGTTCTAGGAATTTTGCATTAATCTTTTGTTGTGATCTAGCTTGATAGGACTTGTGGAAGTTGATCTAAAGCCATCTTGCACTCAATCAAGAAATTTATGGAACATTGGCTATGATCGTCTAGATCTTTGATTAGAATAAGTTTCCGACCTTCTTGTTGAGCTATGTTAGAAATATCAAGTGATTTGGATCTCTAGATCAAAAGTTATGTCATTTTGTGGATCTGAGGGAGCGGTCAGACTAGCCTGGGAGTGGTTAGACTGGTCGAGCAATCAGACTGCCCGTTGCTTGGCGATCAGACTAGCCGAGGGGGGTTATTGCTTAAGTTTTTTGGTTTCAGCTCAATTCTTTTGATGTGATTTTTGATATATTGATCTTTATAGCTTTGTATAGCTACCGATGTGAAGGGCATAGAATTCCAGAAAAGAAAAGGTGGGTTCCTATTCACCCCCCACCCCACCCCTCTAGTCACTAACACGATCCAACAAGTTGAGAGCTAAGTGAGTTGAGAGTTGAGACTGTTCATGAACCTGGTGTATTATTCTAGTTGTAGTTGGTAGTTTGAATCATGAGTAAGAGATGCAGTTCAAACATAGCTTGAGAGTGATTAAATTTGGTTCCCTATGTTCATACTGATCCATAAGACTGGCCATTTTCCATGTACTTTGATAATCTATGAACTGCTTCCTTTACCGCGTGTTATTAAGCTGCCGCTCCTCCGGGCCGTTAGATCTTCATCGGTGGTCCAGAGCGGCAGATGTGCATTCGGACGACTCCGATCCTCACGATCTCCGCCGTCCATTCTTGATCTAACCGCGCGCTTGTTTCATTTTAAAATAAAAGGCGCGCATTATCTCGGGCCTTTGGATTTAAATCCACTACGCTTCTTTGACCGTGGCCTTTAAAGCCCAAATTCGGTGGGACCGTTGATTTTAATCGTAGGGTCCGACTTCAGTGTATGCAATCGACCATCCGGTTCTTTGTCCCATCTCGACCGTGGAAATCCAATCTAACGGCAGCCGCCATCTCATCTAATCGAGTGACGGTATTCCTTTAATTGACCGCTGATTCCAATCCAACGCCCGTTTGAAAGTAGATCCCAGATTCCTTCTGCTCATTAAATCTCGATCGACCGATTGAAATCGCACGATCCGTATTAAAGGTTACCGACAAAACCTTTTAACCGCAAAGCTATTTTCATTGTCATTGTAGTATCTTGCTGCCATTTTATTTGATTGACTAAACTGGACAGTAAAATACATGAACAATATCAGGTTTTGAAGATGATTTGCTACCTGATTTGCAAAATGAGTTTGTGAGTTCAGAATTGATCTGTGATCTTAATCTTTGCAGGTGAAAAATGGGAGTGACAAATCGAAGGTAACTCATGCATCTTGACAATTGATAGATCATGTACGTGTTCGGCTAAGATAAAGTTTTCTTTGTAGAACTAGTTTGTTGTTGAACTAGTTTTAACTTTCGAATGTGTCGTGCCTTATGGATTTTGAACTCAAACATGTTGTGGATGTTCAATCTATCTAGTTGTATTGTGAATCCAAACCTGTTGTTGTTGAATCTATGTATGAAATAGTTTGACTGTGGTATATGCCATATGGTTTGTGGTTGTATTATTTGTTGTTGTAGTATATGCATGATATAAAATGTCTGTTGTATGTACAAATTTGGGCTGGATAAAGCAGAAAAAGTAGGTTTCCGCCAGCCTGGCAAACACTCGGGAAATGATGGCCATGTGGTGCAAAACAATGTGCGCAATGTGGTAGAGCAATAAGGGTAATTCCCGGTGTTCATTGGTGAGAAATCATAGGGAAGTGATTGGCACGTGGCAAAAGGAAGGTCTACAACGAGGCAAGGCAACATGCTCACACATGATAAGCTTCCCCAAGTGTCAACACTCGGGGAAAACCCAAGGAGTCGACGGGAAATAAACGCAACATGGCGTTGTACAAGGTATGAAACGTGGAAAGCCAAAAACGGGTACATGTGGCCTCATTTCCCGAGTGTCAACACTTGGGATAATATTTTGGAACCGACAGGAATTGATTGCCACATGGCTTGAACACGCCGTGCAACATGCCAAATCAATAAGGTACACGTGGTAGAAGATCCCTAGTGTTTATTAGAAAACACTCGATAAAGCAATATTTATCCGACGAAATGACCCCGTGTGCATTTTCGCGATGGTTGGACTTCGGGGAAAGTTTATCCCAAGTGTTTTTGGTACTGAGGAACTAAGAAGATCCTGGTAATGGGACCGATCGTATGCACGTTTACATCTTACAGCAATGGTGTCGATATCCAGAAAGACTTGCATTATAGACAATTACACAGTGTTGTAGCCAACGGGGGTGCTCGAGTATCCGCTCTGGCCGCCGCACGTACCATCGGGAACCCTAGGACCCATGTCAAAGTTAGGAGAGGATGGAAGGTGAGCACCGGCGTACATCACCACTGAAGGCCGTCGTGCTCCATTTTAACACCCCTCTAGTTTAGACATGCCTAAACAACTAATTATATACGTGACACAACACGCACCCATGTGTCCTTAATGGCAACGGAGTTGAGCCACCATGCACGCTGGCTCAAGTTACACGGTTGGCAATCGATATATCCAGGGACAGAGACAACAGGGGGCTAGTGGGAGCCATGGCTCCCCCATGTTTTTTTAAAGACCGCCTTAATCTTGTTTGGAACAAAACTCTAGAAACACATGTATGGTCCCTCCAATTGATTAAATGTTAAAATTGTAAAGGCTATGCATTAGTTATCTAATCAATATTAGCTTGTACTTATGCACAAAAGATCAGTTCATCTTCTTGTATTTCCAAGAAGTAGCTATTAGCAACAACCTTTTTTTTACTTTTATTTATCTGTCACAATCCCAAATACTCAAGTCATTAGAAAGGAGCACCATGAGGCGGAGTAAACTATACAAGAATACAAGTATCTCTTATTCCCTATTCTCCTTTTTTTCATTATTCTCCCTAACAATTCCCAAATTCAGAGATGGATTGAATTCTTGAAGAGTGGCTTGTGAACTTGTGATAATTCAGTGCAATGGAATGTCGGGGAGCATGGGTTAAGTAAAGACTAAACATATTAGTTTCTCTTATCTCTTTAGTTGTGTTTTGTGTGTCTCACTCTCAAGCAACTATTCGACATCAAAATAATATGGAGCTTTTTTTTTTTGTAGATCATTAGGTAAATGAATACCAAGCAATATATTGTTATATTGGGTATTTGGAACTCTCATTTGAGACCAAATGAAACATAGTGTTTTTTTTCAATTGGCCCCCCTCACATAAAATTTCTAACCCCGTCTCTGGATATATCATGACGGTGGAGACGACGATGAAGCAGGAGGAGAGGCGAAAGGTAGGCCGTACCAGAGAGATGTTGGTGCGAATCTTGAAGCAATCCTACCTAGGTGTATGCGATTTTGCAACAATTAATATGCACTCGCACGCGCAGATTACTCCTCAAACAATTGCAACACCGGTAGCTTTTTATTCGTGAGGAAATTCATAGGTTTATCTAGTATATCAACCGTGCTAGTCTCCGAGGTTGGGCTCGATAGATGGATCGATCCATCTGGTGCCACATCAGATGGATCTGAGCCGTACGTCTCTCGATCGAACGGATGGATTTGGCTCCAGAAAAATGGGTGCTTTATGGGCGGCCAGCAAACCCATGCATGCATGATAGTATATGCAGCCGTATAAAGCTAGGTCAGCGGCCAGCCGGACTGATAGCGCTTGCACTGACAGAGACGCCGGCCAAGGCAGATGCATGCATGCGTATATACACAGATACATGCATGGTCGCTGCTGATTAATCGGTCCCTACTCTGAATATTGGAGTAGTATTTCTCAATTTTCTGTCTGCATGGGCCACCAATACGTGATACTCCCTCTGGTGGTCACCGAAGGAAGTCGTTTTGGATATCGACACGGTCTCCAAAATATAACTTTGGAGTATAGCTTGCCGCGGTCCCAGTCAGCGGCAGGTACGCATGCTAGTACGGCAGGTGGCATGTGCATGCCGCTAGTTGGGACCATGGCAGGTCACGTGGCACGTCGTCTCCGGCGGTCTGGGATCGCGGTACGTGACTTTCCGCGGTAAAATGTGAAGTAGGAGTGTCATTTTTGTTATTTCGTTTGCGGAAGCCAGTTTTGCTATTTTATTTTAAATACGTGTCATTTTGGCCAATGAATTGAAGCTAGCCAGCGTCACTGTACGTCTGTACCTCATTCAAGTGAGAGCAGCCAAGCTAGAGCTAGCCAAGTGAGATCTCGATCGATACAGCGTATATCAGTGTGTAGCTAGCTAGCCAATTAAGCATGCATATATATTTTTTATCGATGGATTAATTAACAACATTCGCATGTCCAATTTACGAAAAGCAGCAAAAAAAAAAATGTAATTCATCCACAACATAAATAATGCAACTCTTTGTCTACACGTGTTGGCCACACCGCACGCCACGTCGTGTCGACTGATCAGGAGGGAAAGGAAATAATAGCTAATTAGTTCATTGTAGTTGTAGCTTCCTCATCCGTACATATGTCGTTTTCGATCGTGTCGAGCTGTTATTGGATCAGCCACATACGTATATATAGCTATTAGTTGTGGTAATCAAGATGCATCACATCAAACCCACACGTGTGGTGTCCCCTTAACTAGTTGTGATGCATCAATCAGCTGACCAATGCATGCTAATGAAGTTGAACGTTCGACATGGCGAGCTTTGCTTGCTTGCTTGCAACTAAAGTAGCTCATTTCACCTTTCTTAAATTTGACACTAAAGTCCCACTTTGTACTTCACACTAACTGAAAATCCTAGTAACTAGAGGCAAAGTATATATGGGCGGAACCTTGCTACGGCCCTCGGCCTCGGGTTGGGCTAGCTGATCTTGTGCTGAACTCGTATGTCGGTGATTTTTAAGGGATTTTTTATGATCTTTTGATGCTAGACCTCGGATCATTGTCCCAGCTCCGCCTCGGACTGGTGGCTGAGTAGGGTATTTAATTACTGAGGCCATTAGTTGAAGCCCCGGTCATTGTCTTCGAAAAAGAAAAAGACCCATTCATTATATTATAGAAACGGAGCCCCATTTGTTATTTTCTATTTTTATTATTCTAACAACTAATGATCAAGCCCAAACTGATTCCAGTAATTTTTTGTCAGCAAAACCGGTACCAGCAAGTGATCGGTAGGCATAGGAGTATTCATTCGCTGGTATTGGTGACGAACAGAGGGCCCACGCTGCATAGAAACAGGGGAGGGAGGCGCCCGCGCGCGGGGTGCACGCAGCAATTGGCGGACGCGAGGGAGGGAGACACCCCGGCAGCTCCAGCTGGTCGCCGTCTGCGGGGCCCACCTCCAATCTCTCGTCACATGCCTACGCGTACCCCACATGACCCCCCTCCCCCCCCCCCGCCGGCCCCACCACCCGTAAGACGGATTGCATCGGTTTGGATTTTGGGTGCCTTTTGTGTAAAATGCTTTTTTTCCTACGCATCTCTTTTTTCTGCCTTTACAAGTGATTTTTATTCTTTTAGGAAAAACATTTCCCTAATAAATTGTTTTCAAGTGTGAAACATGTATAGCACCGAGAGTACACTTACGGCATGTACAATGATACAACTCGCTATATCACCGATAAACAATCTTTTACTTGTTTTTATTGATCACACAATCTTTTAATGCTTTTATGGACTTAAGAAATATGGTTGGATAGCTTTATTGGTTCTAATGATACAGTCGGCTACAAGATTGTAGATAACACATTTCTCTCTTTTTATTCTCTTTCATCCATATCAACTTAAATCCTACGTGACAGATACTATAGGCAGCTGATGTAAGCTCATTGTAGATGATTTTAGAATACAGGAATTCACGTAAACATTACAAAGGAAAGAGCTAGATGCTAGCTGGACGTAAGTCTAAAACATGCATGAATATTCAACCACAGGCGGTAAAAAAATTAGGGAAAGAAGGGAGCAGCACGGGAAATTTCTGACTCATTTAGCAAGTTTTCTAAGTGAAATAGGAAAAATAGCTTCTCCCAACCCACAAACGAAATGACAAAAAAAAAATGACATCCTTATTGCGGACTAGGTTAGCGACAAGGGTATGCCAAGCACTTGGAATGAGACAAGACACGCGGATTTTCTCTTCTCACCGGGCAGTCGCTTCCACGCACCCATCACGGCAGTGTCGTGGCATGACGACCGCCTCGGACAGACGCACGATAGACCTCCGCGCGACGCTGCATTTACGGGGTGCCATCTTTGCTCGTACATTTTGCGAGACTATTTTTTCTATTTCGTAAAAGAAAAAAAGCTCGATGACCCGAAAACCCGGGGAAAACTGCGTGGGGACCGGCCATGGCTGGTGGGCCCGGCCCGGCCCGGCCCGGGATCATACCATCGCGTGAGCCCCAGCGGGCGGTCATTTTCGCGCGTGGAAGTCACAGCGCATGCACGCGGATGCGGTCCCCTCTCCCCCTGCCTTCCAGCGGGACTTCCCCGACCCGACCCGACCCGACCCGACTCGACCCGCGCTTTTTATTTCCCTTTCGAGTCGCCTCTCGATCGATCGATCGATCGATGGCTCGTGCCTGTTGCTGCGTAACAATCGGCCAGCGAAACAACTTCGAATTTTCCGCGTATTTGTTTAAAAGAAGCCTACAGTTAAATTAATTCCTTCCGCGATCGACTTGTAGCGAATGTTGTGCACCGAAAGAAACAAATTCAATTTGCACTGGCATGCGCTTTCTATCAACGTGACCACACAGTGTATATATGTACACTGGCAACTTTTGCATGTTAGGCACAATTATATAATAAGCATATTGGTAGGAGAAGGATAGAATTAAGGAAGTGCAGTGCAGGTAGAGCTGTTTGGCCTCCATGACCGTGAGCAGCCATTAATTCTTCCTAAAGAAAAGAGCAAATATCTAAATAAATGTTTCTGCAAACGGTTTTGTTAGTTTTAAGTTGCCTGAAATTTTCTTAAATTTAAGTCACTTGTTTTGACCATTAGATTTGTGTGGAGATTGGTGTGTCATATGATTGGATCGATATCGATCCAACGAACGCCATATGACGGATATCGATCCAATTGCCTCAGCTACGCAAAACAAGTGACCCTAAATAAAATTAAAATTTTGCAGGGGTGTAGGCGCAAAAGAGGCCGGCCATGCAGTATCATTGCCCTATTATTCTACACACCCACACTGTACACTTGCTGCCATTATTATTTCTGGCCCCTCCTCCCCTTTATCTATTTCCATTTGCATTTGCATTTGCATTTGCATTGCAATCCTCTCAAAACAGCAAGCCAAACCAACCCAGGCCAAAAGCTAAGAAACCAAGAAGCCAACCAGAGCAAGAAGAAAGGTGGCATTGGAGACGTGCACAGTGCAGCAATAATGGCGGCAGACCTGGGCTTCGAGGAGACCGAGCTCCGGCTCGGCCTGCCCGGAGGTGGAGGCGACGGCGAGGCGAGGAGCTCCTCCGGGAAGAGGGGCTTTGCCGAGACCATCGACCTGAAGCTGAAGCTGGAGCCGGCGGCAGCTGCCGTCGAGAAGGAGGCAGAGGAGGGCGGCGTGGCCGTCGCCGCCGCGGCTGCGGCTGATGCGCCGCCAGCGGCCGGCGGGAAGATGAAGAGGTCGCCGAGCCAGAGCAGCGTCGTCACCGAGCAGCCCGACCCCGAGAAGCAGCGCGCGCCCAAGTACGTGCTTAATTTGCGTCTCTATCTCTTTCTCTCTCTGCATGTGCAAGCATGCATCTGCAATTCTGCATGCAAACATGGTTCGAAAATTCTTTTCCAAACTAGGATGAGCCTCTCCAAATCTGAACATATCTCGTCGCAAAATGAACTTTTAACCCTAACCGACCGAGAACAACAAGCAGCCTTATTCGCCGTGATTGTCGTGCCGGCGTTCGCTAAACATACATTTTCGCATATTGCCAACTCGCAAACACAAGTAGCTAGCATGACAATCTTGGGATTGTCTCTATTCGTAAGGTGACTGAAATCTTGTTACACATAAGTTACATGTTTTATCTATTAGATCGATATCTAATTATATGACACATCAATCTCTATATAAATCTAATGATCATAGTAATTAACTTAAATTTAAGAAAATTTCAGACAACTTAAAAATAGCAAATCCGGACAATCTTTTGGTAGCACGTAGTGAGACAAAACCACAAACTTTGTGCGAGGAAAAATACATGTCCGTTTCAGAATAGAGGTAAGTTAAACTTTTATGAGTAAGTAGAGCCGATTAACTTCTAGAGATCTACACGCAGCTTACGCTTGTCCTAGCTGATCTTTGATCACAAAGGCATGGATGCAAAAAAAAAAAAACGCAAGTTCTTGACAGCATTATTAATGCATGCAAATTCAGAAGGGGAAATGGCTGGATCTAGGACAGGACAGACTCATCGATAGATGCAGCGACCATGTACAAGAACCAGACAGACAGCAGCATGTTACGTGTGGGGCAGTGGCAGACAGTGCCTAGTGCCGACACGATAAAAGAAAGGCACTGCCTTCTCTCTCTTCTCTCTTGCACAGTTTAGTATTTTGTCCACATCACCATCATCATTTCCATATCACTAGTTCCTGATGCTATAATGGCATGATAAAAATAAATAAAAATATTGCCCATACTGCCCTTCCCAGCCAGTATCAGTATACAATAACATGCATGGATGGCCCTGCCCTTGGGTTCACCATTCTAGATCTGCCTGCTCCCTCTCTCTCTTGCAAATCAGGCTGAAATCTACGTTTGTGATAGTTTATAAAGAAAAAGGTAGGCAGAAAATAATTAACCGACATATTTCGATTAATTAAATATGGAATGATAAATAAAAGGAGAAAAGGTTGCTCTAGGCTGGAAGGTACATGTATGTCTGCCACCACAAAATGTTTTTCCTTTTCCATGATTTGATGCCCCTCCCAATACTAGTCTCATTGACCACTTCTTCTCCATCTGTACTAGATTTACATATTTTATAGAAGTACAGAGTAGAGATAAAAAAGAGAGGGATCAGAAAAAACTAGTTTCGTTTTGCACTTGATGGGTTAAAAAAATCTCGTATATGGCACTGCATGTGCGTTTTTATTTGCAATAGTATGATTAAGCGCCATTTTAATCGATCATTTGCTTGGTAATTAATTTGATCTATCAGGGCACAGGTGGTCGGCTGGCCGCCGGTCCGGTCGTTCCGGAAGAACATCCTGGCCGTGCAGGCCGAGAAGGACGCCGGCAAGGAGGACGGCGACAAGTCGTCGTCGGCCGCCGGCGCCGGCGCCGCGTTCGTGAAGGTGAGCATGGACGGTGCGCCGTACCTGCGGAAGGTGGACCTGAAGATGTACAAGAGCTACCAGGAGCTCTCAAGGCGCTTGAGAAGATGTTCAGCTCCTTCACCATTGGTACATGCATAAAAATGACATCCTTATTGCGGACTAGGTTAGCGACAAGGGTATGCCAAGCACTTGGAATGAGACAAGACACGTGACGGCCTCTCAGCCGGCGACAGGCCGCCTTCCACGCACCCAGTCCGCGGCAGGTGTCGTGCACAGACGACCTGCCTCGGACAGGACGCACGATAGACCCTCTGCCGCGACGTTTTCGTACGGCGGGGTGCCATCTTTGCCTGTACATTTTGCGGGAGACTATTTTTTCTATTTCGTAAAAGAAAAAAAGCTCGATGACCCGAAAACCCGGGGAAAACTGCGTGGGGACCGGCCATGGCTGGTGGGCCCGGCCCGGCCCGGGATCATACCATCGCGTGAGCCCCAGCGGGCGGTCATTTTCGCGCGTGGAAGTCACAGCGCATGCACGCGGATGCGGTCCCCTCTCCCCCTGCCATCCAGCGGGACTTCCCCGACCCGACCCGACCCGACTCGACCCGCGCTTTTTATTTCCCTTTCGAGTCGCCTCTCGATCGATGGCTCGTGCCTGTTGCTGCGTAACAACTTCGAATTTTCCGCGTATTTGTTTAAAAGAAGCCTACAGTTAAATTAATTCCTTCCGCGATCGACTTGTAGCGAATGTTGTGCACCGAAAGAAACAAATTCAATTTGACTGGCATGCGCTTTCTATCAACGTGACCACACAGTGTATATATGTACACTGGCAACTTTTGCATGTTAGGCACAATTATATAATAAGCATATTGGTAGGAGAAGGATAGAATTAAGGAAGTGCAGTGCAGGTAGAGCTGCTTGGCCTCCATGACCGTGAGCAGCCATTAATTCTTCCTAAAGAAAAGAGCAAATATCTAAATAAATGTTTCTGCAAACGGTTTTGTTAGTTTTAAGTTGCCTGAAATTTTCTTAAGTTTAAGTCACTTGTTTTGACCATTAGATTTGTGTGAAGATTGGTGTGTCATATGATTGGATCGATATTGATCCAATGGATGTCTTATGATTGGATATTGATCCAATGGTCTAGCTACGCAAAACAAGTGACCCTAAATAAAATTAAAATTTTGCAGGGGGTGTAGGCGCAAAAGAGGCCGGCCATGCATTATCATTGCCCTATTATTCTACACACCCACACTGTACACTTGCTGCCATTATTATTTCTGGCCCCTCCTCCCCTTTATCTATTTCCATTTGCATTTGCATTTGCATTTGCATTGCAATCCTCTCAAAACAACAAGCCAAACCAACCCAGGCCAAAAGCTAAGAAACCAAGAAGCCAACCAGAGCAAGAAGAAAGGTGGCATTGGAGACGTGCACAGTGCAGCAATAATGGCGGCAGACCTGGGCTTCGAGGAGACCGAGCTCCGGCTCGGCCTGCCCGGAGGTGGAGGCGACGGCGAGGCGAGGAGCTCCTCCGGGAAGAGGGGCTTTGCCGAGACCATCGACCTGAA
This sequence comes from Ampelocalamus luodianensis, assembly GCA_036346255.1. Taxonomy (NCBI): domain Eukaryota; kingdom Viridiplantae; phylum Streptophyta; class Magnoliopsida; order Poales; family Poaceae; genus Ampelocalamus; species Ampelocalamus luodianensis. The sequence continues at coordinate 42,898,974 of CM070640.1, read as the reverse complement.
GCTGAAGCTGGAGCCGGCGGCAGCTGCCGTCGAGAAGGAGGCAGAGGAGGGCGGCGTGGCCGTCGCCGCCGCGGCTGCGGCTGATGCGCCGCCAGCGGCCGGCGGGAAGATGAAGAGGTCGCCGAGCCAGAGCAGCGTCGTCACCGCGCAGCCCGACCCCGAGAAGCAGCGCGCGCCCAAGTACGTGCTTAATTTGCGTCTCTATCTCTTTCTCTCTCTGCATGTGCAAGCATGCATCTGCAATTCTGCATGCAAACATGGCTCGAAAATTCTTTTCCAAACTAGGACGAGCCTCTCCAAATCTTAACATACCTCGTCGTTAACCTAACCGACTTAGAACAACGTGCAGTCTTAGCCGCTGAACTTTTATATACGATACTCTGCTTTTTTTCATACCATGATTGTCGTGCTGGCGTTCGCTAAACATACGTTTTCGCATATTGCCAACTCGCAAACACAAGTAACTAGCATGACAGTCTTTTGGTAATACGTAGTGAGACAAAACCACAAACTTTGTGCGAGGAAAAATACATGTCCGTTTCAGAATAGAGGTAAGTTAAACTTTTACGAGACTTTTATGAATAAGTAGAGCCGATTAACTTCTAGAGATCTACACGTAGCTTACGCTTGTCCTAGCTGATCTTTGATCACAAAGGCATAGATGAAAAAAAAAAACGCAAGCTCTTGACAGCATTATTAATGCATGCAAATTCAGAAGGGGAAATGGCTGGATCTAGGACAGGACAGACTCATCGATAGATGCAGCGACCATGTACAAGAACCAGACAGACAGCAGCATGTTACGTGTGGGGGCAGTGGCAGACAGTGCCTAGTGCCGACACGATAAAAGAAAGGCACTGCCTTCTCTCTCTTCTCTCTTGCACAGTTTAGTATTTTGTCCACATCACCATCATCATTTCCATATCACTAGTTCCTGATGCTATAATGGCATGATAAAAATAAATAAAAATATTGCCCATACTGCCCTTCCCAGCCAGTATCAGTATACAATAACATGCATGGATGGCCCTGCCCTTGGGTTCACCATTCTAGATCTGCCTGCTCCCTTCTCTCTCTCTTGCAAATCAGGCTGAAATCTACGTTTGTGATAGTTTATAAAGAAAAAGGTAGGCAGAAAATAATTAACCGACATATTTCGATTAATTAAATATGGAATGATAAATAAAAGGAGAAAAGGTTGCTCTAGGCTGGAAGGTACATGTATGTCTGCCACCACAAAATGTTTTTCCTTTTCCATGATTTGATGCCCCTCCCAATACTAGTCTCATTGACCACTTCTTCTCCATCTGTACTAGATTTACATATAGCAGTTCTCTAAAAAAATCTCGTATATGGCACTGCATGTGCGTTTTTATTTGCAATAGTATGATTAAGCGCCATTTTAATCGATCATTTGCTTGGTAATTAATTTGATCTATCAGGGCACAGGTGGTCGGCTGGCCGCCGGTCCGGTCGTTCCGGAAGAACATCCTGGCCGTGCAGGCCGAGAAGGACGCCGGCAAGGAGGACGGCGACAAGTCGTCGTCGGCCGCCGGCGCCGGCGCCGCGTTCGTGAAGGTGAGCATGGACGGTGCGCCGTACCTGCGGAAGGTGGACCTGAAGATGTACAAGAGCTACCAGGAGCTCTCCAAGGCGCTTGAGAAGATGTTCAGCTCCTTCACCATTGGTACATGCATACCATTTCACCCATACAATTAATTCACTTAAATTCCTAAATTAGGCCCGATTACAACGTTGGAACTTTACCGAATCCCCACATATATATATATGAATTAATAATATTGTTTCATGCAAAATTCCTCCCCATATATAGGCAGTGTTCATAATTTCGGCCGAAAATCGAAAATTTCGGTTTTACCGGTGGAGCCGGTAGGAATTCAAACTGGTCCCAAAAAAAATCGGTTTGGATGAAGTTTGTCAGAAAAAAAAAACGAAAACCCTGTTTATAGGAACTAATAATACTATTTCATGCTAAATTCCTGCGAGACTCTACTACATCCCAACCCAAACAAGCCTCTAACTAGCTAGCTAAGCCAGGCCCGATTGGAACTTTTGGATTTTACCGAATCCCCATTTATAGGAATGATAAATAATGCTCCCAAGCTTTAGTTTTCGTGCAAAGTAGCTTGTAAAGCTAGTTACTAGCTAGTTGGTACATGCATGGTTTGTATATATGATCGCATTTCCATTTGCATGTGTGGTGGTGGTCACCATGTGGTTTTGCCAGGGGTTCACTGCATGATTTGCATCCTTGGTAGGTGTCTGCCCTGTCTGGCATAATACGATTGTCTCTCTAGCTAGCTAGGCTGTGTACTGATGGGCTCAACATACACAGTTAGCTCATGATCATGGCATCTGCTTAATTAGCTTGCTAAAGCTATAGGTTGGTTCATCGTTGTCATGTGCTGTTCTAACTCAACACCTAATAATCAATCCACGTGTTGAAGCGTGCATATTAAAAAAAAAAAAAAAGAAAGAAAGGGAGTCCATAATCTCAAGCACACATACACGGGAATTAAACGTGAAATAGTTTATTTCCTACCGAAACCGGGGGAAATTCTAGTTTGTAGCCGTACATTGTCACATAGGAGTGCAATGCAATGCTTCCATCAAACAACTCTGAAGTCTGGACTATTATTTGGATCCTAAATTGCAAGGAAATTTTCGTAATATTTGTCAGTTGTTTGCATTTGCGGAGTACCATGGCATGGATTTCTAATTAATGTTTTGATATTCCCCAAATATATACTTCAGGAAACTGTGGACCTCAAGGGATGAACGGCATGAACGAGAGCAAGCTGATGGATCTACTGAATGGTTCCGAGTACGTGCCGACCTATGAGGATAAGGACGGCGATTGGATGCTCGTCGGCGACGTCCCATGGGAGTGAGTGCTACTTCTCCGATCTCCATGCATGTTACAGTCATGAATTTAATTAATTTTAATCACCTGAAGTACTACTCTAAATCTCTGATATGTGTTGATGTTCTATATATGTTCTCACCATTTTATTTGGAAATGAAAATTCCAGGATGTTCGTCGAGTCATGCAAGCGCCTTCGGATAATGAAAGGATCAGAAGCCATTGGCCTTGGTCAGTGCATATAGGTTTCATATCAGCAGATGATTTTTTTAGTAGAGGTTAATTTGGATGTTACTAACAAAACGATGCAATGCATTTGGTTTTAAATTGTTTGTTTCAGCACCAAGGGCAATGGAGAAATGCAAGAACAGAAGCTGAGGAGAACCTGTACTGGCTGTCTGAATCAGATGCAAGAACCAACCTATAGCTTTGCAGCTTTGCTTGCTCGTCTCTGTATCATACTCGCTGTCCTCCAAGTCTGTACCTCCTGATCAGTGAAGTCATTTTGGTGTGTGATCTGTCCTGTTCCAGTCAGTCAGCCTCAAGTATCATCTTGTCATATACATAAGAAAGAAGAAGCCATGAACATGTATCTGTACCTGTCACATAACTATGTCTTTTTTGCTGTACCTGTTCTTCCCTCTCTTTTTTTTTTTTTTTCTCTTCTTGGCACAAAATGCAAGGGCTCTTGAGGGGCCTTGTTGCAGTTTGTCCATCAAAAGTTGCTTAATTATCATGGTGTGTCAATGGAACAAATAATTATTATTGCAAGGTGTTAAATGGTAATTGTATTGTATGGCGATGGATGGTGCTTTCCTTTTTGCCATTTCATTTTGGTGTTGTAAACTTGTAATGTTGTAACATTGAATCATAAGAGGATTCAATGATGAGATGCTTTGTTCTGTGATGTATAGACATACATTACTGTATCTACCTGGCTGTGTGTGTTTTTATATCTAGAGCCAACTGGGAGGCAGAAGCATGCCATGTGCATAGTGATGGGGGCTTGTGTTTTATATGCCAATCACTAGCTCTCACTACTATTATGAGGCATCACACTTTGCTGCATCTTTTGCTGTCTGGTACTATTCTATGCCAATGTTTGGTACATTGTGCCCTATTGCCATGATAAGGGGTGCAAGGTTGGCCAAAGTTGAGGTGTTCTTTTCCCTGTTTTCTAGAGAGGGATAGAGAGAGAAGCCCAACAAAAAACTTGAAGTGCTGGAAGGTGTTGCCATGATTTTTGGGAACTTTCAGCTGTACCTTCCTAGTAATGAGTATCTTCCAACTAAAGGTGTTTTCGCATGTTTAATTAAGCAGAACATATTTTCCCTTTGGAGATCATGTCTCCTTACAATGATGGCAGCTTTGAGTCTTTTCAAGTGCCCCTGGTCCATCTTTGAAGATGATCGGTATCGCTTCTATCAAGAAATTGTTCAGTAAACAAAGCTCACACTATGGATATTGTTTTCTCCCAACGTTGGAGCATCTTTTCATTGACAAGGTAACTTGTCTGTTAAGGTTACACAACCTGTTTCATCCATCAAATATTTACCATCAAAGCATGAAGTAAACCTTCGGAGTTATGACCAAGGATCAAGAAAGCAAAATCCCGCTCGGATGCGTTATCCTGTCATTGGCCGGTAACCGGAAATTCCGGAAAAAAACTCGATCGAAATTCGTCTGAATAAATTTGAATTTGGGATCTAACCGTCGGGATTTTGAATTTGAATTTGAATTTGAAAGATTCCAGCCGGGATTTTGGATTCCGGTAACCAGTGGTTAACCGGCCAGGATTTTGATCCCTGGTTATGACCATATGCAAACCTAAGTTTTCGTGAACATTTTTGTGACGACTCGACCCAAGATTGGATCAAAATCGCACAATCAGTAGCAGTAGTTGGGTAATTGATATGAGAAATTTGGGAAATGGGGGTGAGGAGCGAGAGAACAAGATTGGGAATTTCAGAGTTCATTTCATTGATACGACATACAAAGCATACAGGGTATATAGGGACACTGACCGGTGGGCCCCTTGGTCCATACACTTAACCCATAGAAGCTGGAACACATAGGGTGTCAACGGGTTGAATACGAATCGAATAGTGGGCTTCCCGTATTTGTATTTATATTTTTCTAAACAAATACGAATTCGAATATTGTCGAATACGAATTGAATGTTGTAACGAATACGGATACGAATCGAATACATGCTCGATTCGGTCAGATTCAGATATCCTTATAACTTACATAATTGCAAGATATTTATGATACTTCATCCTCGTGTATAGCACACCTAATCATTCTAGTTTGTCTATTTCACCTAAAAACATGAATTCATATTAAACTAAAAAATACTCATCCAATTAATTAGTCACACTACAATAAAATATGTATAGTCATACTGCAATAAAATATGTATATTATTTCATCAAATTCGAATATGAATAGTGCGGATAAAATAACATTTCGGATGGCGAAAGTCCATCCAAAATTCGTATTCATATTTTTTTATGTGAATGCAAATAGGGGGAAACTGTCAATCGGATGGAAAAATCTAAACTATATTCGCTACCAACCGAATTCGGATGCCGGATAATTCGGATTCGATTGACACCCCTAGGAACACACATAACTTCTCCATTTGAGTGGTCCCATTGTCATAGGTTCTAGCTTCTGATCCCATGTCATTATTCCTTGCTCTTTTCTTCCATGGTATTACACAGGTGTGACAATTTTTTCCCCATTTTCTGGAGGGAACGTTGATCTTTACAAGCATATTTACTCTTCAGTAAACTTGCTAAGCAGAGATATACCACTTGGGATGGTAGGGGTTGCATGTAAACAGAAACTTGTATAGTAGAATACAAGGACTGTACAAAGAGGAATGTTAAAAATAAAAATGATCTTGGATACATACTTGAAGAGCATTTATTACAAGAATGCCGATAAATTATTGGGTTGTTCCTCTACTGTACATCAAGAACAAAGTTTACGAGGAATAGCTTATTACATGCACAAATATCACCATGGAGACGAGCATTTAGCTTATTATATGTACAAAGATCACCATGGGAAAAAAACATTATTAGAGCCGAAATCTAATTGCCATCGCGACTCAGAAACATGGACTATAGTTTCAGATGTCCACCGATCTGATCACAAGATCCGCAGCCTTTCTTGATTTCATGATAAGCTCCGCATTTGGCCGGTCATTGTACGAGATCTGATTCACAAGACCAATTTCAAGACAATTAAGAACTTGCAATATGCAGAAACCATGGGGCGAGAAACATGACAATTGCGGAAACATGTGTATTAGCGCCTTCATTTGAACAGAAGATAAGTTATCCGTAAATTTCCTTTTGGAAATAACTATTTACGCAAGTTTTTATATGGAAGAATAACGCAATCGAAGAATCCTAAAGAAAAGGGGAAGGTGGGAAACACCATTTTCTGCAAATGGCTACTGAATTGAATTTGTATGTCCAAACTAAAGAATAGGACAATGGTTAACATAAGACGGCCTTCTTCTTAAAAGGAAAACAGTAGAGCAGCTTTATCCGACTGTATGAAGGCGTGCATGTGCGCTAGCTTGTGAGAGGAAGAAGGGAGGGAGAGAATTACCCGCCATGCTGCTACATCTGGCTCTTTTCCTGTGGCAACATGTCTATTAAGCACTCTTTGCATGGAGACATCAATGTCAATGTCAATGAACCTGAGAGTAAATTTTGACCATTAGAAACACAGTTTCTATGAATAAGCAAATAGAATTCAGAGCTCCAGTATAATTGTGTTGTGTTGTGCATAAACCCAAACAAGGGTGTATTGAGTTGAAAAGAAATAGAGAGCTCCAGTAGAATTCGGAACTCATGGTCAATGAAATTGTATTGCTGCAAATTGCAGTTGCATACTCACCATTTTTCATTAAACATGTCTCTAATCTCCTTCCAAACATCTTCCTCCAGTAATAGATAATTACCTTCAACGATCACTATTTTGTGCCTGTCCAAATCAGTGTTATTAGCAACCAACATGTGTTGTAGTACCTGTACTTACAGTAAACTGGAGCATTTATCAAAAATTGAATTTATGCAGCCAATGCGCATGGATAAAGTTATGAGACATGCAGGGTACAGTCTGACAGGCATATACAAAATGAAAATAAGAGTAACTTCTCATCACTTGCAGACTATATGCAGGGAGATAGAATTTCCAGTTACTCGGAATCAACAAAATTATTCATGAACAGGGTAATCAGCAGTGCCTAATATAGTATGATCACGCTCACGCCACACAGCATAACAATGGCATAAAGTTCCAGCATTATGAGATGCCAAAATTGAGTTAGTCCAAAAGGCTCTATAAAGGCCAGCATGTCAAGCATCTTCAAACTATATGACTAACTCAGGCATGCTTCGCACTTGAATTAAGCACAACTAAGAAACTAATGTGCAAGTATTATGCAAACATAACTTACTGTGGCTTTACAAATATGTCATTCTCAACTGGGTCACCAACACCATGATCAAATGATGGAGCATAAACTGAGCCCTACAAACAAAGATGTTTCAAGGATCAGTCCGAATACAATTCACTGCTAAAAAGCTCACATTACTTGACAGTGAAATTGGTAATACCTCTTTCCTTAGGATCTGTAGGCATTTCAGAAAGAGCGATGGATTGAATGTCCACGGTGCTAAATTTGTTGATTCAATTATTAGTACTTATGTTATGTAAAGAATCTTTCATTAAAACAGATCAAGAGGAGAACACTTTTCTCACCTCCTCTTCTTGCATGTGCTTCCCTTGGATCCTAGAAGCACAATAATGTCAATAACATGAGAAAGCAACGGCAATTCAGATAGATGGGATGCACCGCAGAGAACAAACCTCCATTGCATCAAGCTGGGACCGATAAAGGTGGAAGCCGTCCATGGGGAGCATTGTAGCAATTTCCTCAGTTGAAATCAGTGAACTATTTTTTGCATGCTTCTGGGACCAACGCATGTTAACACGTCGAACCACTTCAGAGGCAACAGTAGACTTGCCTGCACCAGGTGGGCCAGCTAGACCAACAATGTATCTGTAGTTCAGCATAAAAGTAATTCAAGATATGTTCTCAACAGAAGAGCTAGCACAAGTCATTTAATGTTCCAGCAATTTCAAAAGACTGACTTCCTTGACATTGCAATTGCATTGCCCCAAAAACAGAAAGAAAAGAGAAAAAATAGAATGAGAATGGTCATTTTTATGCCTTCAATAACAATTAGACATGGAATTTGTTATTTTAATGTTATTCACATGTTAAACCACTATTGTCATACTCAACATTTCTGTTTGACTAGGTGATTGCAGGGCATTTAAAAAAAACTACAGGTTCTTTTCGTAGATCATTCTACCAAATTAAGTGTGTTCAATTCCTGCTCAAAAAGGCTGAAAATCACGAGAGAAACATAAGTCTGTTTCAGTTTGTTTATGTTTTGCCCAAACAAAAATAAAGATCGAATAGCGAATAGAACAGTGCATGTTTGGTTTGATGATGTTCAAGATTCAAGGATAAAAATGTACTTGTGCAGATATAAGTACTTTACTGCACTATAATTAACATCTCAAACTTGGATAGAAACAGCTTACTTTAAGTCAAGATGTTCAATATTCTTCAAGACAGAAAGAAGATGTTCAGCCAAAGCATCATATACCTCCTCCATTGACCTTCAGGATTAAAAAATAGAGTCCAACTTTTATTAGCATCCAAAGTTATATGGCTAAACTATTCTGGTTAAATTTGAAAAGAGTGTACCATAGTCGAAGGTATTCTAGAGATAATCCAGCTTAAATGAATGCATCAGAAAAGTTAAAGCCATTTACAGCATATTTACGCCTCATGGTAGTTTTGCCCTTTTATTAAAAAACAATAAATTTGCCTCGACTGATGCAAAAATAGCAAAACAGCCCTTTTTTCCTTGGCTGGTGGCATCAGATAATTTTCTTCTAGAATTACTTTTTGCTCTGAAAAATAAGGATTTATACTGCTTGTTCTGGGAAGTGGAAATTAGTACATGGGGAAAAAGATACCAACCCACTGGCTAGTACATCGGCAAAATTTGGCATAACCAATTTGGAAGTAAATAAGCTATTATGTTAGCTAACAAGATACTACATTCTCATGACAAAAGCTCAAATTTAAAACCACTTTTAGGAGTTGTGTAAAACACCAGTGCTGAACTAACAATGTTACTTTCCAATTCATGATGCAACGCTAATTTTACTGGTCAGCATGCCCTCACAAAGAAGACCTTTAATCTAGTGGGTCAAATCTTTCATCAGAGAGGCAGTATCAGAACTGGATTACTAATGACTAATGAGCCAACAATTTTAACAGCAGCAGACCAAAATCCCCAGAGCACCCAAAAATGCAAGGCTAGATCCACCACAGTATGGTAGTAATGACAAACGTAGTACATCAAATAGACTGATTGTGAAATGGCAGTGATTGTTTTCTATTATAAATTAGAACAAGTAGTTTACTTGGCTTCTATTTGTGGAGCTTCTTGTCTCTGATAGCAAGGAACCTGGAAAACAAGATAGGAGTCAAACACCATCACAAATACACGCATAACAGATATACACGTGGGAAGAAAAAGGCACTCACGTTTTGTTTCTTCTTCTGTGTAGCTTGAATACTTGTTCGAGGAAATGCTGGCTGAAAGCTGGCACCGATTGAAGGCGTTGCCTTTATTGCTTTGTTTCTTACAGCATAACTCCTACAAGATATGTATCCTGAAGAGGCAGGGAAATTGAACTTTTGAGCTATATGGCAACATATCCAGATTCAATCTCAAGCTACGACGACTACGGGCAAGAATCAGATCATGGGCAAAGAGGAGCCTCAGCCTGCCAACTCAACTTGACAACACTAAAATCACATTGGACTATTTTGACAGTATGGAGGAGTGGAGGTCTCTCACAACCCTTGAATTCACTTTCCGAAAGAACGTCAAAATACAACTTCAAGAACTAGTCCGGTTCTGTACCCTAAAATGGAAGCGTCGAGCGAAGATTAAATGGTGTAAATTAGGTGATGAAAACTCACATTTCTTCCATGTAGCCTCTTCCATAAGGCACCGAAAGAACAGCATAAAGGTTCTGGTAGATAATGGCATTAAACACTATGACAATGACTCCAAATTGAAAATTGCGACAGATTACTACAGAGACCTCTTCAGCGTAGAAGGTACTTGGTCTCCGACAATCGACCTCACACAGCTTTATCAGCCTACTGAAAATCTCCATGACCTGTCTAACTGCTTCACTTGGGAGGAGATAGCAAATGCTATTATACGCGCACCAAACAACAAAAGTCCTAGGCCTGATGGATTTACCAACGAGTTTTACAAAAAGTTCTTGAACATCATTAACGTTGATCCCTCACACGTTTTTCTGGACTTGCATTCCAATAATCTGGACATGTCAGGGATTAATAACTCTTATGTGACTTTGATACCAAAAATTGAGATGCCAATGCACATCAAGGACTTCACGCCCATATCGCTTCTACATAGTATACCAAAGATCATTAGCAAAGTTTTGGCTAATAGGTTGCAGCTTGCAGCCGAAAATGTCTATGTTAATCAGTCCGATGCAATCTGGTTTTATTACAAGAAGATCAATAACAGAGAACTTCCTTCTTGCTTCAGAACTCGTCCAATGTGCGTTGAATGCTAGTGCTAAAATTATACTTTCATAAAGCATTTGACACAATAAACTGGGAGTGTATTCTTCTGACTTTGCATCATAGAGGTTTTGACAGTAAATGGATAAACTGGATACGAACTATCCTCACTTCGGGCAAAACACAGATTATTATGAACGGGGCAGTGGGAGATCAAATTAGCTTCAAGCGAGGGGTTAGACAAGGCGATCCGCTTTCACCACATCTTTTCATCCTGGTTGCGGATATCCTCAAAAACACTACAATGTGCCCACATGGATGGGCTTCTTCTACACCCTTTGGATATACAAGAGACCCCTCCCACCCTGCAATACGCAGATGACACCCTAATTCTGCTTAAAGGATCAGCACAACAAGCCATGGCACTCAAGGAGCTCCTTGATTCATTTGCAATATTCTCAGGGTTGAAGATTAACTACCATAAGAGTACATTAGTACCTATTCACATGTCGCAACAGGAGGCCGCCTTATCTGCATCCACTTTGCAATGTCCGCTCAACTCACTGCCATGCAACTACTTAGGGTTACCCTTATCTACTAACAAGATTCCCCACAGCTTATTACAGCTAATCATTGACAAAATAGATAGAAGGCTAGCAGGATGGATTCCCGGTTTGCTATCTTGGGGGAGTGATAATGTTAAACTCAGTAATATCAACAATATCGACGTATTACATGAGTTGCATAAAATGGCCAGAACGCAGTATAGAAGCTATTGACAAAATTCGAAGAGCTTTCCTTTGGAAGGGAGATAAGGAGATTCAAGGTGGTCAGTGCCTAGTCGCTTGGACCACCGTAATACTGCCCAAAGAGCAAGGAGGTTTAGGACTACGAGATTTACGGATTCATAATAAAGCCTTGATCATGAAATTGACAGGTAAGTTACTATCGAACTCAACGGAACCTTGCTTCAATTGGCTAAGACGTAGATATATTCGAAGCCACATACTTGTTCAGCCTCGAAAGGTGACACAACAGTTTGGGACATGTTAGCGGCTGTTATTGAGACAATTACGCACATGACAAAGGTCATAATCGGAGATGGAAAGACTACTTCATTCTGGAAAGATCTTTGGACCTCCGCAGGAAGACTGTACCTATGCTTTCCAACACTGTTTACATATGCAACTAATCCGAATTGCACCGTCAGCTCATAGTTTGTGGATAATGACTGGGAGGTTTCTCTCCATCCGGTCCTGTCTCACCAGGCACTATTGGAAAACGAGGCTTTATTTCATTCTTTGTCGGAGCATCACATCATGCAAGGGATTCCAGATAGAAGAGTCATAGCATCAACCATGTCGGACATTAAAACTTCAGAAGTGTACAAAATCCTATCCTTCCATGATCTCAAATGGAAAGCGTCAGACTATGCCTGGCACAGTTCAATTCCGCACAGATACAGAATCTTTTTATGGCTAGCTTTCAGGGGCAAGCTTAACACCAAAGACAGTATGGTAAAGAAGCATTGGATAACGAATCCTCACTGCGACATTTGCCGAGCAGTTGAAATAATTGATCATATCATTCTCCGATGTAAAGTGGCGGACCATCTCTGGAAAATTCTCGGATTAACGACAGACGCTAACTCCGCCTCGGACGTGTTCAAATTTGTGGAAAGAGTTTCAACAAAATCAACGAGCTACCGGGAGGTTTGGCCCATATGCTTTGCAGCTTGTGCTCACACACTATGGCTCATGAGGAATAAGCGGGTATTTCTAAATAAGGAGTCCAAAACAACTGAGTTGTTGTGTCAGATAAAAGATTACATTGGTCTATGGTCTTACAGGACCAACTCCGAGTACCAGGATTCACTTCGACAGTGGTGTCACCTCTATTGTAAATCCCCTCCCCTACATGTATAGTTCTTAGTTAGCTCTTACTTTTTCTTTCTCTTTTGCTCATTTTTTCTTCTCTGTTCTCCCTCTCAGTTTGTATTGCATTGACAACCATTTAATACAATGGTCATAAGGTAGAATCTATCTACCTTTCACGTCAAAAAAAAAAAAGATTAGACAAATGCATTGTAGTCGGGGAACAGAAAGAGAGCACATCAGTTAGCAGCCAGGCGAAACTATGTTTGCCTGCTTGCAGTAAGAAATCTGCATGTAAAACTAGCAGGTACAAACGGTGGGAATTAGGAGAAGTAATCACATGCCACTAATTAGGGATTAAAGCGAGTATCAGGAGTTCTGGGTCATTTTTAAGTCAAAATAGGTCAGCCTTTTCCCTTTCTTCAATTAAACTAGGCGTTGGTAACCACTAACCACACAAGCTGCTCATCGCAGTGCCAACAGTAGAATAGCAAATAATTTGCAGCATACATAACCAAGAACATGCAGCATTGCTGAAGCCTCTGGTGGCGTTGTTGAAGCTGACGCAGCAAAGGAGAAAATGCGACACACAGGTAAATCAAGAGCATTGGCTACGCTTATACCCACAGGAGAATAGGAACTTGAGTTAGAAATGAAAAAGCTACCAAGACGTGTGTTTTTTTTTCATCTCTTTGATAGTGGTGATAAAGTTTTGCCTTTTAGCTTTCTTGCGGGGTTCAGTTAGCCTGTGCGCTGTACTACAAGGCTTTACAGATTGTTAGTACAAGCATAAGGCTGTAAAACGATAACAATTCATCACAAATCAAAGCCACGTGTTCTTAGTCTCGCAATTAACCACAGTGCAATACTCCTCGTATGTAAAGCAAGCATCACCAACCGAGGGCTCGCTCCCATCCGATGGGTGCGCGGTGCGCCGCCAATGGAAGCGAGCCCTCCCAATCGCGAAGCAGCCAATCGCAGGGCGAAATTACCCTACTAGCGACCTAGTTGGGGGAAACTGAGACGCGGGAGAGAAAGAGAGAGACATAAGGAGTGGAGGGGATCGATCACTTACCGGCCGAACCGAGCCGGTGGCGATCGTACGGTGGCCGGAGCAGCCGCGCCTGCGCCGCCGCCGCCTTGGGGTGGGCGACGATGGAACCCGACAACTCCATGACCCCTTCTCGCTCTCTCTGAATTGAGGTGCGTGTGTGGTGTTTTCTGGAGTGAGATTCAACAGATAAAAGATAAGGGTTTATAGCGTGGATTCCTTTAGAGGACAAGTACTACTATAGCTCGATTTGTTATCCGGCTCCGGCTCCGGCTCCGGTTCCCGCTCCGATTTGTTTTCGCCATTGATGAGCTCCGGAGCTCGATTCCAATTCGGCCTCTACTGTAACCTTGCAGTTTAGCCCCTGTTTATAGCACATATTGACAGAAGGGCCTGCAACTCGCAAGAAGAAAGAAACCAAGTAACCACCACCAATCAAGCCAAACAGCACACTATATGCTAGTGCCAGTTACAGCAGCAGCATGAAGTGAACATCAACAGCTAGCTCATGGAAGGAAGATGCAGCATCTTTAATTAATTATTGTCCTAAATGAATTCAGGGTTAGAGAAAGAGTAGCACGAGCTAGGTCACACACGGCGTTATTGTTCTTCTACAGAGCTGAGTTCACTGGGAAAGAGAGATTGCAGGAACATAGAAGAACTTGTTACAGGTTACTACAACACAGCATTCCACAGGGATGAGGATGCCAAGAAATCATCAGGCTTCGAATCAATCAATAAAGAAAGAGAGATCTCAAGCATTGTGCTACACTACAGCCTAACTAACTGATCACCATATGATGTGTACAGCCACTTCAGTAGTTCAGTTCAGATGAACGGGCAGTAGAACTGATCTCACCCCCAGTGGTTGGTCTTCGGCCGACTGCAAGTGACTGCTTACTTCGGTAGTTCAGTTCAGATGAACGGTGCACTGGCTCCGCCTCGACCCGCTCCATTTCTCGTCCTCAAATTGCTGAAAGGGTTGCGAACGTGAGTGATAGGTTCGATGAAGAATGATGGAACTGTTCCCGAGCTTTGGATGGAGATTGGGGAGGGTGCAAGCGTGATGATTTATACCTGTTCTAGCATGAAGTGTGGGACTTGGACCCGCTTCGAGCCATCCGCTAGGCGCTTGCAAGGCAGGCGAGGCTCTGCTGCAGCAAACTCGTTCAGAACCTGGCAAAAATAAGTGGCAATTCGTTGGAAAACAGAAGATGATGACAATGCTCCGTTCAATATCCAATAGCTCGGATGCAACTTAGCAATACAATGTGCGTTGGCTAAGAGCAATACAATGTGCGTTGGCTAAGGTACTTATTAGCAGTAAATTTTTGCTATACACTTTTGGCAACTATAATTTAGACAGGAAGTTATCTTCGTGTCAATCTACTCATGATTGTATTATATGTTAATTTGTGGGACGGGCTGAACTGTAGCCATGCTTTTCGCATACATGTGTCCATCATATTTTGTTGAAGTATATTATTAGATTATGTTCAGCCTATCCTGGTGATTATGCATGCTTTTCATTTACTAATCAGACTTCAACTATTAAAAGACTCGCACATACTAGCTTCCCTGGTGTCTGAACTACTAAACTAGTGACCATGAACTTGAACCAGAGATCTCTTAGAAGGTGGACCGTCAATGCGTAACAAACAGGGTCAAGTAGTACCTGGTTTCTGATTGCTCCTATCAACATATCGCGGCATCCAGAGACATGTACATCCTTCAAGTTTGGACACTGAAGAAGCAACCGTTCTGTACAAAGTCTCAAAGGTTGTTAGTACTTACCCCTGAGCCACTGACAACTTGTTATCTACATTTGAACAGCCAACAAGAAAGAAGGGGACATCGCACCTGGATGAAGATTTGTACAAGAGTTGAGATTAAGATCATTCAGTTCTGGACAATTTACATACAAGGCCTGTCAAACATGAAATGAGTAATAAGAAACACAACTTTATTATGTATACCAACCAAAACACAAATAAATTAACAGTTGTGAATTTTGAACACTTACATCTATCGCTGAACAGCCCCAAAGACTGAGTTTCTTCAGATAACCATGCTTTATAATCAGTTTTTGGTAAGTAGGCTGCTGCTTTCTCAGGGTTGGTAGTTTCGAACAAAATCTAATCCCTCCAGAAAGCTCACCAATGTATGATCTCTCTGCTTCAGGCTGAGCACATAAGCTCTTGCCACAGTCCATGAGCTGAAGAAGTGGCAATTGTGCTGCAGCCACCTGCACCCCACCTATAAAATCGCATACAGAACGAGTTTTGCTTATTATCTTCTGTATTCTTTTTCAATCAGTGGAATAAAGGAGCACAAACTTTCAAAGTTGAGGCTTACATGAGGTAATATTTGGGCACAGAGCAAGGAGGAGCCTGGTTAGAGTATGAGGGAATGCCTTGCAGATCATCCCAAGTCCATTATCAGTAATGCTAGATCTGGAGTTCAAACAAAGCTGATTCAGACATTATTTTGCAGTAACTTTCTGATAGAAATTGATCGACCCCAAGCATTTAACCTTATAAAATGGTGCTTAGTTGCTTACCCGCTTAAATCAAGCAATTCCAAGCTTGCATAAGAACGAACAATAGAAGCAACAGCTGCATCTGTTATTTTTGAACCAAGAATCAAGGATAGCATGCAAAGGCCCCTGACAGAACAGGAAAATAAAATTGAATACCATAATCATAACAAGACTATCTAGCATAATTCCTGAAATATGAGCAACATTCCATACCATAATCATAGCAAGACATGAAGATACCTGAGATTAGCACTCTCTAGAGCAAACACAGCTTCATTGCATAAGTGAATTGAGGAGATGTGCAAATTTCTCAAATCTGAGCAGGTACGGCCCAGACTATCCATCAGACTAATCAGATCAGTAGAATCATTATTTTGTTGGGTAAAATGCAGTGAGAGCTCATTCAAATTAGGGCAGTTTATGACCTGTAAGAAATGAATACCCCAATGAATTTATGCAACAGAAGATCAATATTAACTGCAAATAATTGTAGGATCATGTTGAATTACCGATTTTGAAAGGGAAGAAAGATCTGATAACCAAAGGGTTGAAAGGCTCGTAGAGCTTATATTAAGAAAACCAAGACTGCTGCAGCCATCTACTTTGAGAACTGAGAGAGATCGCTTCTCTGAAACAAACCTAGTTAGTTCATCCCTGCGTGGATAAACAAGTGTCAGTTAAAAGATAACTTAAAGTGCTAATTTAACATCTACCTATAAAACTGAGGTGCGTGTATTTTTTAGATGACATGTATGGTGGCATAAACAGCAAATTAAGACAACATATTGCAGCATGAAACAGTGCTCTTGAGTAGTATACATCTTCAAGCAATAACACTAACATTTTGGTAGTGCACAACTGCGAATAGGCGTGTACTAAATACTAGTCATAAACCAATGCATTTCCATTCAATGTAAAACAACAGAAATCATACAGAATTAGCCAATTAGGTGTCACAAAATGTACGGAATGATAGCATTGCACGATAGATTGTAACATTGGGGGTACTCAGCATACCCAGTCATCCGGTTGACTGCACTATCAGCCATGCTGATCTCCAGAGATTGTAAATTAGGGCAGGAAAAAGCGATGCACGCGAGCATTGTGGCATCAACATCACTGCATCAATGTAGAAAAGAATCAGAACATCCCTCTCACATGCAAGAGATTGAATGAAACATATATTTTCTAAAGATTTGAATTAAGCACCCAGGGAGCTAGATCTAGATGAACTACCCACTGCAGGCAGATCCATTGTGAGATGGCTCCTTTTACTCACATTGTAATAAAGCAAAAAAGGAGGCAAGATCTGCATTTTGCTTACTTCAGTAGGAGTAGGACACAAAATCCATGTTTCTAACTAAGTATAGTGCTGACAGGGAAAAAACGGATCTGCCCATTTATGCCCCTATTTTGCATAAATAACCAACGAAAATCCTTCTGAAGTCACCAGATAAGGAAAATTTGTTCTCCCAGACTAAATCCATGACAAAGCTAACCGAAATTCAGTACTTAGTGCACAGATTGCAGCACAAAAAATGGACTACACAGGCATCTCCACAAGAGATTTGTCCCCTTTGGCATCACTATGGACTTTTTCAGCATGTTGCCTAAGTTGCTCAAAAGGCCAAACGTAGCATTTCACTATCTAGCATTGAGCGCACATTCTGCATCAAAGGTGCACAAACTATCAGATCTTTGTTTCCTACTCACAAATCCATCCAAGGCACAGGTCAAAGTTCGACGCGCCGATCTCACGGCACCATGGCTAGATGCCCAAGAAAATTACATCCACCAAGAATCCAAATTCAGACAGGCAGATCGGATGGTCACAAAAAATAAATTTTTTCCATCAACCATTTCGCCGTATCACTTTAGTGGAGACTCGCTGGTGCTGTACTGTGCAATGTGTATTGAATCTAGCCAAGCACCGCTCATAGATCGAACTTGAGATCTCACGGCACCTGACCAGATCACACATCTGCACTTCGAAATCACCCCCTAAGAAATCCAAATTTCGTTTAATTTAGCAGGATTTTCGCAGTTTGTTATTTCTCCCGTTCTGACCAAAATTACAGCGTTTATTTTGTCCGATTGTAGTTTGTACAGATCAGAGCAAGCACCGATCAAAGATCCACGCATCGATCTCACGGCACTGTACGTCTTTTGTTTGTTTCTGTACAGATCAGTGGCAAGTCGCCAGGTTGTTCTTGTTTCCTCACCTTTCCATGCGGAGCACGAGCCTGGACAGCGCGGGGCAGCGAGGCAGCAGCGCCCCGACGGGGCGCACGCCGGCGACGCGGAGGCGGAGCTCCTCCGCCGCCCGCCACACCCGAAGCGCGCACTCGCGCCAGCCGCGGCTGACTGCCGTGGACGCCGCCACCCCCCTCGGCGCCAGCCGCCGCAGCACCTCCACCACCACCACCCCTGGAACCCTTCTCCCCGCCCCAACCTCCACCCACCCCTCCCTTCCCACCTCCTCCTCCCTCTCGTCTTCCACCTCCACAACCTCAACCACCTGCACCCTCGCCTTCTTCTCCGGCGGCTGCGGTGGCGTCGGAGACACCTCCGCCAGCGTAGGGGTCACCTCCGTCGGCGTCGGCGCCGGCGCCGCCTCGTCAAAGTACAGCGCTCGCCGCGGCTTATGCTCCGCCGCACCCGCACCCCCTCCCCCAGCGCCGCCTGCTCCGGCTGGGGCAGGGACGGAGCACACGTGGCCCTTCTTGGGGAGCCCGCAGCGGCCGCAGTTGTAGCTGCCCCGCTTCTTGGGGACGGGCGGGGCGGCGGCGGGGACAGGGACGGAGGAGGAGTCGGAGCTGGCCATGGGAGCGCGCGGGGATCTAGGGCTATGGCTTGGGATCAGACGACGGTGGTACGGGGATAGCTAGGGTTTGAGGATGTGGAGGTGGGACTGGGAGGAGGGGGGTTGCGGAAATAGACGGAGTAGAAGGCGGGAGATTGGCAGGAGGTTGGCGCCATTTTTCGGGCGCGCGAGCTCTCTTTCTTTTTATCCTACTTCTTTTGGTTTTTTTGGGTCGCGCCGCGCGCGGAGCGACGCGGGGTTCGTTTGGTTTGCATGTGCGGGACGGAGGAGTCAGACTCGGATCAGAGTGGGAATCGGGCGGGTGCACGGAGCGCCCGTGGACTCGGTCACGAGGGAGGTAAGGCGTTGTTGCTCGGTTGATCCATGAAACTCGCGTGCGCCTAGTATTTTTTTTTTATGCCCGGAATTTTTTCTCATTCGGTTCACATTAAAGAAGAATAAATACCCTATCCGCGAAGCGTCTACGAGAGCAGCGCTCGATTGTGACGGGTTATGAACCTAAAACTCCCCTGTGCCACTGTGCTCCTGCACATTCCTCCACCTTAAGCCCCAGCTCAATCCTCACAGGAACCCGGGTGAGATACCAGGCACAGGTCGACTGGGCGCTCAACATCACCACTAGCCAACGAGCCCCTACTCATTTCTCTACTCACTCAAGTATCGCACGCATGGTTTGTTTCATGGCAGTCTAAATTTCCTTAATCTGTTCAACCGTGTACATTTTACTGCAAAAAGATTTGTAAAGCAACCTCGTGACTACACCGTATACACATGCTAACACGCACCTAGTGTGTGCAGAGGCAGAGCTGGATCTCGGCCTATGGGGCAATGGTCCGAGGTCTAAGGTCAAAATGCTATATAAAATCCTTTGAAAAAAATAGAAAATTTTGATTTCGAGCCAAAAGTAACTGGGCTGGCCTGAGTCTTGGCCCACGACCAGCTACACCCCTGGGTGTGTGCATGCGATCGGAGCATACTCCTATGACCGCGAAGGACAGGGATAAATCCATGATCTCGTCGCGCGTGAGTACATGTTTTTCGCACCAAGATGCAATATGTGTACTTAGCTGATGTAGAGCGCAACTTCATTAACAAAAGCAAACAAAGTGCGTCAAAGGTGGGATGCGGGGTGGAGATGTGGGAGTTGGACTCCACGCGTCTCACCGTGTTCTTTGAGTAGAGCACACCTCTTATCTGTTCTCCTTACTATCTATCAACATGTCCACAACCACCGACTTCTCCGAAGAAGCATCCATCCACCACCTCCCCTGTCCTCGCCGCAAACCCCCTCCCCACGCCCTCACCTAGCTTTATGATTGCCTTCAGTGCCTAATCATAGCATTCTTTACCACAATCCACTGCCACACCCGCCGTTGATAGTTGAGACATCAACCACGCTGTTGAGTAAGGTGACTCATATCCTAATCTAGTTGGATTTGGAGAGGTGTGCTACAAGAATTCATATCCTAATCCTAATATAGGATTAGTATTCATACTTCTCTTTAGATGAGATCTAATGGGATACTATATAAAACCATGAGGGGTGACCATAGGAACAAAAACAAGCCACAATCTACTCATTCAAAGTAGAGATGCATAAGAGGGATTAAAGGCTAGATTATTCTTTTAGCACTAGATTCTTGTGTAGAGTAAGAATCTAAGTGTCTTAAAAAGTTCGAGAGGATTGTGAGAGAGCGACAATCCCTTGTACTCTTTTAATGTTGGGCTTAAGGAATTTTTTGTCGGCTTCGCCAAATCTTTCTCTCTCGTTGTGATTACCTTTGAATCTGGAGTAGATTGTAAGGTTGGTTGGAAGCTTGAATTTGAGTTTATGGGTTATCCTGGATTTAGTTGGATATGATTGAATATAGAATATGGATTTGAAAAGAATCTTGGTCAGGTTGTTGAGGTATATTAATCAGTTTTTGGAATTGTTGAATTGTTGGATATGGGAATGCATGATTGAGTATACCTTTTTGGTATTAAATTGATTAAAATATTTGCTGAATAGATGATAATAAGATAATTTGGTGGATCAAATATTGAGCTAGTGGATCACGGGAAGTCTTTTGGGGGATTCTTTAATAAAGATTTGTGGATTGTATTGTCTCCCCAATAGGTTGTGAGATTGTTTGAACAATTGAATTCTTAATTGGGTGACTCCAGGATATGTGAATTGGTGGATTTCGATATTAATAAGTTTTGGATCTAGCAGAGTTGGGAAGGCATATTCTTGGCCTTCAGCTGGCACCCCATCACCTGGTTGTCACAAAGTGCTCGTAAAGAGAGTCGGACGGAAGAAAGGAAGCCTTGTAGTCTCTACCCCCCCCCACCCCCTCTTCAAGGACAACATGCAGGATTTCTTGAAGACCGAAGATTGAAGGTCCTCTCATCAGCCCAACCGTATAGCTTTATTTGCCAAGACTCTTTCTGTGTATTGAGTTGCTTCACCAGTTTGAGAGTGCTGACCAATAGAACGTTATAGTTGTTAAGTTTTTTGGGCAAGCTGTTGAGTTGGTTATTTGATGGGATGTTGTTTTGTTCTATCCCCTTTTGATCTCCTTGCCTCTTCCTTGTCCTTGATTTCCTTCCCTAACCCTCTGGAGTACCCAGCAGATGGTGAGTTCTCGTCGCTCTAAAGATAGAAGCAATGTCAGCCGCAATGCCCCTTAGAGTATCGGTACCGAAGAAAACCAACAACCGATAGCAGAAACCCTCCATAATTTGAATCAATTTCTAGTCACCCAGACTCAGCTGATGCAACGGATAATGCAACAGATGGATGCCAACAAGGTTCCCTCAGCCTCTGTCCCTGCGGCACCTAAAGAGCATCATTGTGATGAGCTACCAAAGGATAAGCCACCAGGAGTCCCTCATAGTGATGATGCAAGCCACTTTCATCCTGTAAGCCGCCACCCATGGAAGTATGTACTCTGTTACAACTGTGGGGAAACAGGACACTTTGCTTATGAATGTCCCCAGAAAGGAAAGCCAGAACAACAAATTATTTGTGCCAATTGCAATCGCATCGGACACCGACTCCTCAAATGTTCTAGGAGAAGGGAAATCCAGTATCGGGTTTGCAACTGTTGTGGCAAGGAAGGACACTTTGTCAAGCGATACCCCTTGCAAGCATCTTTGGCACCACAAGCAACTTCAGCACTAGAAAACAGATTAGCAGGATCCGAGATACCACTTCAAGAGGGAATCAATTGTTCAATCCATGAAGGCAAGGATTGTTTGCAGACATCATTGACCCCTGCAGCCCAGTAATAGAGTGCAAGAGATCAAGCCACTCTCAATCAAGTTGAGCAATAAAGGACAATGGATTCATCTCCCAGACGATCTCAAGAAGCAAAGGAACTGAGGTTCAACGGGACCAATCCCAAGGCACTCAAGTTACAAGTACCCTGCCAGCAACAGGATAATGGTCACAAGAGGAAGATGGTAGATCAAGTGCAAGACTCTGCAAGGATCTACAAGAACAGCATGTTTGTTGGATGCTCTTTTCAGAACAAAACATCAGTGGACAACATCCCAGAAGCTACCCTAATCGCAACAATAACACCAGCCACAGGGAGAAAGAACAATAGAAGGATTATGTCACAATTGCAAAAGTACCAAAGTTTGGGCTTGCCAATGCCCCAAGATGTGACAGTGAATCACCTAGCCCGCTTCTTGCACTGCTAAGTCACCTGTTCAAGGCCAGTCCCGGAAGAAGCCATCTCTCGCCACAGGTGTCATGTGCTTATATTGCCAAGAGTTAGGACATTACGCCAATAAATATCCAAAGAAACAATAGACAATGAAGCTAGCCATCAAGCGGCGATTCCAGTTAAAGACCCTTTGCAACCCACCTCTTCTCTCTAGCCTCTCCGAATCTCGGGGTCGAGATTCCTTTAAGGGGGTAGGTTTGTATCACCCTGGTTTTCGGAGTGTTTTCAAAAAAAATCAAAATAAAGAGAACCATTTGGTTTTGTTGAAGTCCTAAAGCTTAACTTGAGATTTTCAGAATTCAAAGTGTTTAAAATGACTAAACTGAACTTCAACTAATCCAAAAGTTTTGTTCTGTGGAGCTGTTTGAGCTTGGGTGTTAACTCTCCTCTTCTCTATTTGCCTTGCTCTTCCCTCAGCCATGTTTCTTTGTAGTTTTGATCTCACCTTTCCCTTTGGTTCAGACCTCACGTTGCGTTTGGACCTCCTCATGTTCATTTGAACCTCCTCATGCTCGTTTGGACCTCCCCGTGTTCAATTTGACCTCTTCGTGCCCGTTTGAACTTCATCTGAACTTCCCTCGTGTTCAATTTGACCTCTTTGTGCCCATTTGAACTTCATTTGAACTTCCCTCATGTCTAATCAGACCTCCCACTCAATCCTGGCCTTCATCTCTTGTGGACCGTCCGATCTGTGTTGGAGGCCCGATCTGTTGGAGTGTTCGGGCGGTTCGAACGTTCCAACCATTTTGGACCACCCGATCTAGTTGAACGGCTAGATCGCGCTGCAACTTCTGGGCGGTCCGAACATCCTAATCGCTTTGCATCGTCCGATCGAAATTCAACAGCCCCCGCTTCTCCATGCCTTTTCCTCGCTGTCGCTTCCCTTCTTTGATCTCATCTTAACCGTCAAGACCTCATTTGAGTTCATCTTGACCGTTGAGACCCCTTTGATCTCATCTTAACCGTCAGGATCTCCTTTGAGTTCACCAGGACCGCTCGGGACCTCCTCTTTGGATCTTTCCCGATGATCTTTGTCCTTTGGATCTCCCCTCTGTCCTTTGGACCTCCTCTGCAGGACCTCTGATCTTTTTGCAAAGATCACCCTCTGGTCAAGACCACCCTTGTGGTCACAATCTCTGGTCTTTTTGCAAAGACCACCCCTTGTGGTCACGACCTTTGGTCTTTTTGAAAAGACCACCCGCTGGTCAAGACCACCCCTTGTGGTCACGACCTCTAGTCTTTTTGCAAAGACCACCCTTGCGGGTTATGGTCTCCCTTGACCTCTGCGGGATCTCCTTAGGACCTCCGCAGGACCTCCCATCTAAACTTTGACTGGTCACATCTGTCAGTCCTGCTCACCTTCTCCTTCCTCCGACCGTAGCACAGACGCCACAGAAGTCTTCGTGCATTTAATGCCGGTTGTGTCGCATTAAAAGCTATCACTTCTGCAACACCCATTCATTCTCTTGTCTTCTCCTTTACCTGCTCTCATCTTCTCCTTCACCTGCCCTTTGACTCATGTGCCTCTGAGTCTCTCAGTGACTCTTTTTTCCCTTCTCTGGCTATAAATAGCCTCAGTGGCCCTCCTTCCTCACCTTTTACCTTAGCTCTCTAGCTCTCGTCCAAGTTTTCACCATGCTTGAAGCTTCGCCAAGAGTCCATTGAAGTTGCGCCATCACCTCCTCGTCGCATAAGACCGCCGGAGCACCCGCGCCGTCCTCGACTATCGCCGCCGCCCTCCGACCTCCCTTCCTCCATCTGTCCCTCTCGGCTTGGGTGAGTTCCTCCGTGCTCCGATCCTTTCCCTTTGTCCTTACGACCACATTGCGTGATCGTATTCTCTTTTTGTGACCCCGTTGCGTAGTCGTAATCCTTATACGACCTCATGTGTAGTCATAGCATTTGTTGGGCCTCCCTTTGCAACGGTGATCCTCTTAGTCTTTTTGCAAAGATGACCTCTTTAGTCTTTTGTTCTCTCAGGATCTCCTCAGAGACCTCCCTTTTTGCTCTCTCAGGACATCTCTTTTTGCAAAGACCACCCTCTAGGTATTTGCTGGTCTTTTTGCAAAGACCACCCTCTCAGTTGGACCTCCTCCCAACCAGCGGACCTCCTCCTGAGAACCCATCTCTAGCTCTTCTAGATCTGCTCTTTGCTGTTTGTTTTTTTTTTCGGGTTGCTTTGGAGTTCATTTGGATCTTATTTGGTCGTTGTTGAACTTGCTTTGTTCTCGTGTAGATCGCGTCGCCTCAGGAGAGCCCGAGCTCTGTGAGGAAGTGGACCCATAAAGCTTTCGAGCCAGAGGCAAGTTGCACCCTTTATCATATTGGACCTAGTAATTCAAATTATCCACATTTCGTTTAAATTATTACTACATGCTTATTTAAATTATCGTATTTCAATTCCCTGTTTTAACTTTGTAGATATTCCGAATTCCTTTGTACAACCAATCTTGATTATTGAATTGATCAACCCCTGTCACCGTGGTAAAAGATAGTTGATATGTTTGTATGAACTAGCATGTATTGCAAAACCTTATGCTTAATCATGCTTAGACCAAAAGTATTTGATTTGGGGGGATTTTACCTTCAAAGACCAACTGTGGGTTGAATATTTTAACTATAGCATTGGGTTGTCATGAAAATTTGAAAATGTGTTTGAAAAGCAAAGAAAAAGGAAATTAGTTTTGGACTTGGGCAAAATTTGTTGGTTGTTTGGTTGGTGCATATCAATGCACGGGGTCGTGTCAGCCGACGCCCAGGGTTTGTGGTAGTCACCTAAGTCAGTTGAGGACCGGTCTTCGAGCGATCCTTTGCTATGCCTCATCGTGCAACCACATGTCCTGAGTATGGGGAGGGGACCTGGCTGACTAATTTGCAAAGTTCCATCGTTGTCGATCCTGTTGATGCGGTGGGTAGTCTTTTATGACCAATGTTAGTCCCACCTGGCGCAAGAGGGGGCCCTTGATCTCTGCGGGTTTCTATCCGCAGGGTGGGGTGAATCCTTAGCGAGGGTGGACTGCGGTGGAATGATGCACTGTAAAGGCCATGTCACGTGCTCTAGACCATTACCTTCGGCAGTGAGTGGTGGTATCGACGGATGCCAAACCAACTAGAGAAGACGTGTCATGTGGGTAAAGTTGTACACCTCTACAGAGTGTAAATCTATTCGAATAGCCGTGTCCACGATCATGGACATGCTAGCAAAGCCTCTCGGAGTTAGATCTCAGGTTTGGTTTTCAAAGGACTATTAAATTAGTTCTGGATTTCTATCCAAATGGGTTTGGGCAGGGAGCCTTGTGATAGGAGGGTATCCTTCACCACTTGTGATGGATGTTATCCAACTGAAAACTGAGATTTAGAAAATGAGTTTTAATTATTGTTATTTGCCTTGGAACTTATTACATGTATTTGAAAGAAACTTGGCTTTATGCAAATTAACCATATCAAACCTCCTTGGAGATATCCTTATATGCATGTCATTTTGTTATTTGACGGGTGTAACTTGCAAGCACGACTGTTGTGCTCACTCTTGCTTGATATTGTTTGAGCAGAGGAAAAAAGCTTTGAGGTGGTCTGCGCCACGGAGCAAGAGGTCCTGGTCGACTAGGATGCGCCCTCTAACCGATTGCCTGTGGTGTATCGGGTGGCTTGTCGTTTTGGTCTTCCGCTGTGTAAAGTTTTGTTGGCTCTTAAGCCGGCCTTTGTAATCAACTCTGTTGTTAAGTTAATAAAGCTTGCATTTGATGTATGTTACCACTGTTGTATGTTGTGCGAGCTAGCCACTGATCCTTGGGACTAGTTCGGTTTGCAAAGAGGACTTGGAGTGATTCCAAGTCACACGACCTATTCGGGTGTGGGTCTCTCGACCACCCCTAAGTCAGGTCGTGGCACTTGGGGTCACCCCATGTCCCATGCCCGCTTTCGGACCTCCGGGTGGTCTTGAAGGACTTCCCGGGTGGTCTTGGGGACCTCTGGGTGGTCCTGAGGGACCTCCCAGGTCCAATCGTGACAGCGACCTCCTAGGTCCGGTAGTTACCAGACTTGGAGACCTCTTGGATTGGCCGTGACAGGAACTCCTGGATCCTGTTGCGACTTGGACTGGAGACCTTCGGATCGGGTGTTACAGTCCATATTACACCCCTGAACTATTACGATGTGAGAGTCCAAGAAAACCCCCTAAACTCCAATATCGTTCAGTTTGCACCCATGCACCCATGAACTTTCAATACCAAACCACCTGACCCCCTGACTCGATACCACCTGGTTTTTGCCTAGTTGGCTTCCACGCTAGCACGTATCGCCTCGTCAGCACTACGTCTCTCTCTCTCTCTCTCTGACACACACACACACACTCACTCTTTCCCCACTCCAAAATCCCTAGGTAGCAGAATGGATTGTGATGGCAGGGATGAGTAGCTCCCGAAGCGGTGGTCAGTCGAAGTCGTCGCCGACTGTAAACCAGGTCAACGGTGAGGAGGGGTCGTCGTCGTCACCCATACCGTACCGTGAGCACATGTTGGAGTATTCGCTGGTAGTGATGTGCCACTGCGGACCGAAGGCCGCACGGTTGATTTCGTGGAGCGATTCAAACCCTGGGAGGAGGTACATGACATGTATGAGGGCACAAGTGAGTAATTTGATGCAAGAATTTGTTGATTGAGTCCTTGAATTGGCTTTGTTCTCTTCAATTTGTTGCTACTTTGGTCAATTTTGTAGGCGGGATAATACAGTTATTGGGTTTAAGTGGACAAAGAGATGACTCCCTTTGCGAAGTAGGTGCTGTTGGATCCGCGAGACATTGTGAGGTCTCTAAGGAGGGAGAACAATTTGCTGAGAGCATCAAAATCTGAATCATGGGCAAAATTGGAGGAGAGAATGGGTGTGCATAGATCAGAGGTGGCTGCTTTAAGAGGAACTGTGATTGAGAAGGATGCTGCATTGGATGAAAAGAAAGCTAGAGTTGTTAAGTATGAGAGAGAAAGAAAGATGTGTGTGACTGTAGCGGTGTCATGTGTTTTACTTGTAGTTGCTTTCACATGTATTGGATAAGTGTCATGTTTGGTCGATGAATGGGAATGATGTAGTTCACTTGGTGTGTGTTTGGCAACTTTGCCACATTACCTGTCGAACCCGGGAGCGAAGAATTCTAGATTCTCTGTATCTCACACTAGTCCAGAAACACCTAGTGTACACAGTCAAACAAAAGATGATAGCAAAACCCCCAGAGTTGAACTTCTGGGTTGCCATCCTCCTCTTACGGTTTTCCATCTCTAGGTGCTTGCCCTCCTGGCGGATAGCCTTGTTCACCAACTGTTGAAAGTCAATGTAGTCTTGAGCAATGAGGCGGATAGAGAGATCATCATTGAGTCCTTCCAAGAAATGTTCTTGCTTGGCCTCATCAGTTGTAACATCTTCAGGTGCATAGTGAGCTAGCTGGTTGAACTTGTGCAAATACTCATCGACGGAACGGTTGCCTTGGCGCAAGGTGCAAAACTCTTTCTTCTTCAAGGTCACCATGCCTGAAAGGGATGTGTGCATAGCGGAAAGCCTGCACGAACTCATTCCAAGTAATAGTCTGAGCATCAGTGTGAGACTGAGTATAATTGTCCCACCACTCCAATGCTGGTCCATTCAGCTAGTGAGAGGTGAACATAACCTTCTCGCGATTAGTGCATTGGGCAATATCCAGCTTCTTACCGATTGCCCTAAGCCAATCATCAGCATCCATTGGCTTAGTGTTGCTGAAAAAAGTTGGAGGACGCATTCTCATGAACTCAGATATGTTGGCCCTTGTGTGAGGTGGAGCGTGAGCTTGAGGTTGAGCTGCTACTACTGCTTGCAAGTTATGTGTGTTGTTAAGCGATTGCGTGAGCAGTTCAATCAGATGGGAATGGTTGGCCATCATTTGGCGCCAATCGGGTCTTTCAGCTGGAGGGGTGGTGGCTGTGGAATCGGGTTCTCTTGATAATATGCATTTTCTATCCTAACTGCTGGTGCTACTACTGCTGTTGCGAGTAATCACTATGTGCTAGATCTCCAAGGACTTAGGAAAGAGAGAAGAAACTAAGGGGATAGAGCGAAGCAGAACAACCCAAACAAAATAACCAACTCAAAAACTTTTCCAAATAACTTTAATAGCTTTATACAACATTCTACTCAATCGAAACTCTTAATCTGAGGGAACAACTCAATGCACAGAATGAGACATGGTAAACTTAGACTATATGGCTTGGTCGACATCGCAATCTTCAGTTCACGATCTTCGATGATCCTTGTATGACGATACTCTCTTGACAGCTTCATGTCTTGTGGTCTTGAACATAATGGTTAAGAAACATGTGACCATCTATAGAGATTTTCAAGGGAAAGAGAATCCATTTAACATTGTAAAATGGTGAAGAGAATTAGGTAAGAAAGAATACCATGAAGGAGGTAAGATTAGAAAGATGACCAAAGATAAGGAGAGAATAAATTATTTTTCTTGTTATATAAAATACGTTTTGAAGTTTTTCAACTAACAACCATTCTAACTAGGTCACGACCTACAGTTGATATGGCTATGATACCACTTCTGTCGAACCTGGGAGTGAAGGATCCCAGATTCTATGTGTCTGATATACTAGTCCAGGAACAGCTAGTGTACACAGTCAAACAAAAGATGATAGTATAACCATAATACGCGATTCATTCATAATAATTCAAGTTTGTTACAAAAGGGGCATAAAGCCAATAAGCGAAATATATCAAAAGCATAAGTAGTAAGGTAGGCCACACAATTCGCCACATGCAATCGTCTGGAGGCGTAGCCTAGTCATCCAGGTTCTCATCCTCCTCGTAGTACTCCTCTTACGATCAACAATGTATTAAGCAAGGGTGAGTACAAATGAATGTACTCCATAAGTTACACCCAATAACAAAATTATAATGCATGCAAAATTTTATCAAAGGAAAGCTTATATGGCTCAATTTGCATAAAGCGAAGTTTTATATTTCAATATTCTTATTA
This sequence comes from Ampelocalamus luodianensis, assembly GCA_036346255.1. Classification (NCBI taxonomy): domain Eukaryota; kingdom Viridiplantae; phylum Streptophyta; class Magnoliopsida; order Poales; family Poaceae; genus Ampelocalamus; species Ampelocalamus luodianensis. The sequence continues at coordinate 42,869,405 of CM070640.1, read as the reverse complement.
AGTTCCAAAGTAGTTTATTCTATAGCTAAATTCAAGTTTTAAATGACAGTTTTATAGTAGATAACCTCTATACAAGATTTGATAAAGGATACCTTTCTATCACATGGCAATCCGCTCAATTTTTCAAATGGATAAACTATCCAAGACCATTTGTCAACATCTTTTAAAATCAAAACTAAATTCTAACTTTGAGTAGCTTTTCTCAGCATGTCTATGACCATAGACACGACTATTCGAATAGTTTTACACTCTGCAAAGGTTATATAACTTTACCCACAAGAGATAAATTGCTTAAAATATTAGCTGAGACACGCTTCTGAAGGCCTGCGACTAAGCAAATATCACGAGGCCTTTACAATACGTCATCCCAACGTAGTCATGCCCGCTAAGGTTTCGCTTCCTTTGGACTCACCACCAAAAGCCCCCTCTTGCGCCATGTGGGAATAATAAAAAGTAGGTCACTCAAACACCTACACAACCAGATGGGACAACCACGGTAAAATATTGCAAATTATTTAGACTAGTTTGTCCCACTCCAGACTTGTGGTAGTACGGTGGGGCTTAGCAAGATGCGGCTCAACTTGGGTGACTTTCCAAAATAACTCTTGGGCCTCAACTATTCCCGAATTGAGCCCGTGCATCAACGTGCACCATGCAAACGTCCATTTCGCCCAAATCCAAATCAATTTTTATTTTGCTTTCCAATTCATTCGCAATTTCTATGGCATAACAAGGACATAGACTCATTTTAAATCCATAATTGATTCTTTGGCTAAAATTTTCCAAATTAAACATTTTTAGTATAAGCTTTGTCTAAACATAAAGTTTTTCAACATGTTCTAGTTCAAACTTGTCAAACCCCCGGGCGTGGAATACCCGAAGACCCTATGTGTATCTGTGGTAGTCCCATTATCAGTGGTTAGTACACACATTCATAACATTTGGTACTTACATCCATACAAGCACATCTATAAAAGTAAAGGGTACTTAACTAAAACGATTACAAGTTATTACATCAACGGTGACCGGCCAAATAAAAGCAGTCATCAGAGTAAAAATATAGCAGCGGAAGAAATGATATAAGTAACAAAATTCCAGCGGCATGCCCATCCGATCCCGCAGGCAACTGACAAGGAACAAGGCCTAGGTAGACCCGTCATCGAACCCTCCGGTTTCGGGTGCAAAGAACGCGTCGTTAGGCATTAGCTCATCTTCAATCTTTGAACAACAATATTAGTAAGATTGGGTACTTATGTACTCAGCAAGACTTTTAGTGTATCACAAAATTATATTAAATGCAAGGCTATCAAAGAATGAGGCTCTATTCTACAAGTTATTTTGCTCAAAGCTACTTTTATTTGTAATATTCATAAGTAGTACTTTGTAACAGAATTTAAGAGAGAGCAGTTTAAATATGTACAGACAGTAAGTGAAGAACTGATCAAATAAGAACATCATCTTGTAACCCTTCTCGGTTACGAGCACAAAAGAAGTATGAACAACAACTCGCATCCCTCCTCGGCTACGAGTCATATTTCATGATACGGTACCAAGCAACATTGTTGTTGATTTGGCCAAGAGTGAGCCAGGTGCAAGCAGAGCCAAAAGAGAACAAGGTCCACGACTAGGGATGGCAATGGGGCCCCATTCCCCATTCCCCATTCCCCGACGGGGAATTCACCCATTAGGGGACAGGGATGGGGCTATTTCTTCCCCCACGGGGATACTAATACGCAAATACAATTCCCCATCGGGTGAAGCGGGGATGGGGGCATTCTCCTACTTCCCATCCCCGCTACCCACATGGGCCCCTGATAAGACATGTAGGCCACTAGCCTACTACCGCACAACCTGATAAGGCGATATCCTGATAATCTCTTTTGGATCCTTTACTTTCCAGATGCTAATTAATCAAAAAATATTATCATTTTAGCATTGCATGTGGATGTTCATACCCATTTTATAACATTATGGATCTTATTTATCTTCTTTCGGGATCTAACTTTCGGGTATGGGTCCCCGTGGGGCACCAATAACCCGATGGGGACGAGGACTAGAGGAGAATAGCACCTGAGGATGGGGATGGGGATGGGGATGGGGAATTTTTCTTTTCTCGGTGATAGGGATGTTCCACCACTCCCCGACGGGGAATGGCCCCGTTGCCATCCCTATCCACGACCAGTTCTTGAGGGTCCACGACCAGATCCACAAGGTATACGACCAGCTCAGGAAGGTCTCCGACCAGCTCAGCTAGGTATACGACCAGTTTCACGAGACCTACAACCAGTACTTGGCGAAAGGAGCAGTACTCGAGTCGGGAACGGTACTCGACGGGAACATTATTCAGTAAAAGGGGTACTCGGCGTCAACAATACTTGGTGGGAGCAATCTACGTCTAGGTGGCCTACGCCCACGTCCAGATGGTCTACAACCACGTTCAGGTGGCCTACGACCACTACTAGGTGGTTTACGACCACGTCCAGATGGTCTACAACCACGTTCAGGAGGCCGGCGACCACATCCAAAAGGATTACGGTCACGACCAGTTCTGTGTCTAGGTCTTCGACCAGGTCCACAACCAGATGGTCCGAATCTAACATGGAAAGTAAGAAAGAAGCAAGGAAAGAATCCAAAAGGAAAGCCACGTCAGGAGGAAAGCCACATGCCAAAGGGGGTAACCGTGCCCTATAAGGAAGATCAAGATTACGGTTTCTATTTTGGTTCAGTTTGGATCGGAATCAATCTGTGATTTAGTTTCTATCTTCAAGATTGTTTCCGTTTAAAGGAGTCCAAGATGTAACATGCCATATGAGAACGAGTTAGAGATAGAATCGGCTTTTGTGTCGTGCGTGTGTTGGTTTCGACCATAGGCTGTGTGTGTTTAGTCACACTCTTAGGTGCCAATATAAGACCAGGGCATAGCCCATTGTTGAGGGGGAGTTTAGATTTGGAGGAGTTGAGTTTTTGGGTGTGTCGCCACGAGGGTCTACCCCTATTATTGCGTATGTTCCAAGTTCTTGAGAGTTTTCCATCTAGGATATCTTTGATTGCTACTCACGTTTAATCTTGTTGATTGAATTTGTGTGCTGATCTTGTTTGATCGTTGCTCTCAATCGTGTACTGTGGTGTGCACGGGTGCAAGATTTATTTATCCAAGTGCGAGTTGCATTCTGTAATTCATACTCCACATATTTGATTGGGAATTTCACCGTGAAAGATTGGGCAACCCACGAATTTAATCTCTTCTAGAGGTTGATCCGTATCAGGCTAGTATCAGAGCGCCAAGTTGTTCATAGTGCTGTTTTTGTTTGCTATTCAAGATGGTGAATTCGGCTGGTAGTGTGCATGGTTCACATAATGGTGCTTATGAAGAAGTGCTGCAAGTCGAGGGGGAGATGCCAACTGTTGTCCACACGAATCTTAAGGCAACCAATCGACACTTTACAGGCAGGTGTAACGCGCTGCAAGAAAACATTGACAACATGCATGACGAGTTGGTGGAGCACATTGATCGAGTGGAGAATCACATTAATGCATAGTTCATTGAACAAAGGTAGGCCAATGATATTCGGTTCGCTGCTATAACCGATTCACTGCAATGTTTGGAGCAAGCCTTAGGACCGGGGGGTGGTGCTGCTGCCCCTGTACAACCGCTACCACATCATCGGCACCACGACAATCATCATATCGGGGGTGAGTTATTCAATGACAATTTTGATGAGGTCCGTTCAGATGATGCTTTTGGTGGCAACTACTACAACCAGGGACCAAGACATGACTACAACAATCGTCATGGTGCTGGTCGTAACCGCCATGACGAAGGCATTGGGAGACTAAAAATTTCCATGCCGACGTTCAATGGCCGTACAGATCCAGATGTGTACCTAGAGTGGGAGATGCGGGTGGATCAAATTTTTGATTGCCACAATTTCACTGAGGAGAAGAAGGTACGCTCTGCATCCATTGAATTCACTGAATATGCTCTTGTTTGGTGGAACCAATTGTGCCATGCTGGAGGACGACCCGACACATGGGAACACATGAAGAACATCATGAAGCGACGGTTTGTGCCAGCGCACTACACTTGAACCTTGCACACAGGTTGCAGCGACTTCGTCAAGGTTCCTTATCTGTGGATGACTACTACAAGGAGATGGAGATTCTCATGATTCGTACGAGCATGAATGAACCTGAGGAGGCGACCATGGCTCGCTTATTTGAGGGTTTGAATGATGATGTGCAAGAGAAGACATAGTTGTCGGACTACAACAATCTACAAGACCTTGTGCATCATGCGGTGCAGTCTGAACAATGTCTTTTGCAACGCCAAGCCCGTGGCAGTCGCACTATCCACAATAGTACATGGAGGCGCCCACAACAGCAAGGAGATGATATTGGCGCAAGCTCCAAGGTGGCATCATCACACCGGATAACCGGGGCTATGTCCACAGAGGCATCAAAGGTTGCGAGTAATGGAGGTTAAGAAGCCTCTAAAGTTGATTCTAGTGTATTTTCTCCTGCTCGTACTAGTAATATTGAGTGCTTCAAGTGCAAAGGAAGAGGACACATGATGCGTGATTGTCCGAATCCGTGAAAAGTGTTGCTCACTGGGGAAGGTTATGTCACGGAGAGCTCTAGTAGCGAGTCTGAACATGACGAGTCAAAAAAAACTAGAGACCGTTGTTTCTTCTCCTAAAAAGTGTAACAGCCCAAATTTCAAATTCCAGTTGAAATAAAGTTTAATTATTTTTGTGGATTTTTTTGAAATTTTTAAAAGCTTTTACTTAATTAATTGAAAGCCAAACAAGTTTATTTGCATAATATATTACCAAATAATAGTTGGAAATATTTTATTTAAATCCAAAATGCCCCATAGAATTTTTGTGAATTTTCTAAAAAATTTGGACTTAATCTGCTATTTTCTAAAGCCTATTTGAATTATCAGCATTTATTTAACTAGAAAATCAAAGAAAAACCTAAATAGGGTTTGGGCCGAAACCCCGCGCCGCCTCTCCCTCCCAATGACAGTGGGACCCGCTGTCAGCCTCTCCCTCTCTCTCTCTCTCACTCGCACCAGCACCGACCTCTGTTAGTCGTTGGATCTCCGAAAACAAAACGCATGTGGACCGTCAGATCTAAATCTAACGGCTCGTGTGCATCAGTGACTTTACTACTCACTCACACCGCCTCAATCTATCGCGACCGTTGGATTAAAATCCAATGACTGCGCATCCACCACACTTACCGATTCGCTCTCGCCCACGTGCACCGTCCGATCAAAATCTGATGGACCAGCATCATCGTCTCCCTTTCCTTTCTTCTTCCTCGCCGCTTTCCTTTTCCCCGCGCATCCGCCATTGCCGCAATTATAAAAGCTTCCATACTGGTTCGAATCCGGTTGCATATCCCTAATCATCGCGCGCATTTAAGTCCTTGATCCTCTCCGCCCCCGACATGGCCATCACTTTCCATCCCCGAATCCTCGCTGAGGTCCCACACGAACCTTCGTGCTCCCCAGGCCGCCTCGGCCACGCCCGCATCCTATAAATAGGAGCCTCGGGTGCGCCTCAACCCCCGCAACACAGAGCCGCCACTCACAGCCCTCCTCCTCGCTCGTAGCGCCCGGATTTCGAGTTTCTTCGCCGGCGACCACGAAGGCTTCAAGCTCCGTTTGCGCCGCCACCGGAGCCCCTCCGTCCTCTTCGTCGACACCATCATCATCCTCGCGACGTTGCGAAGCTGGTGCTACCACCCACTTCGCCGAAGGACCCCGGGAACACCCTCGTCGTCGTCGACCTCAAACCACCACCGCAAAACTCCGCCGCCGACGACCATTCCGTCACGCTCCGTCGTCGCTTTGGTAACCCTCAAGTTCGCACTACTCCGCTCTTCATTTTGCGCACACCAGTAGGGCTCGCCGCGGCGTAAAACGCCGGCGAGCCCGAGTCCGCAACGCCACTGCTCACCGGACCTACGTGGCATGTCCACGTCGGCGCCAGGTCAGCGCCACCTCGGCGCCAAAGCTCACGTGGCTGCCCACGTGGCGGCCACCTCAGCTGTGTCAGCACCTCTCTCCCAAGCCTCGAGCTCGTGGGCCTGGTCCACATAGACCGTGTCTATGACACGTGGGGCCCACATGTTAGAGAATTATTTTAGTTCCTTTAAATTCCAAAAATCCCTCGCTGACGTCAGCGTTGTGTAGTAAATAGATTTTCCTTTAGAAAAATAATTTGGAAAATTCATTTAAATTTCAGATTTAGGTTTTAAACTTCAAAAATTCATATCTGGTTAGGATTAAGGCCCAGAGTTTGTGCTATTTGTGCTATGTTGTTTGTGTGGGGGTCGGTTAGACATTAGTCCCACCTGGCGCAAGAGGGGGCTCCCGGAGGATGGTTAGTCCAATGGTAGCGAAACCTTAGCGGACATGAATACAATAAGACATTGCATTGTAACGACCTCATGATAATTGCTTAGTCACACGCCTTCGGAAGCGTGCTTTGGCCGACATTAAAAGGATATTATCTCGTGTGGGTAAAGCTGTACAGACTTTGTAGAGTAGAAACTATTCGAATAGCCGCGTCCTCGGTCATGGACATGCTAGCGAAGCCACTCTAAGTTAGACTTTGTTTTTGGTTTATAAAATGATTTCATCAGATGATTTTAGGATGGAAAATCCTATGGTAAAAATTGGGCGGTTGGCCAAGTGATAGGAGGGTATCCTTCACCATTCAATCAATGGAGGTTATCCACTATACAACTGTTATTTTAAACACTAATTTTAATTATAGGATACAAACTGGCCTTAGAAATTAATATGAGTATTTAACCTAAAAATGTTGTTTATGCGAAATGAACCCTGCCATTATCCTTTGTTTACCTTTCAATATTGGGTGTAACTTGCAAGCACGGAAGTTGTGCTTACTCTTGCTAAATAATCTTTATTCACGAGAAGACCTTTATTAGGACGGTGAGGATCTTGACGACTAGGCCTACGCCCCCAGACGATTGCCTGTGGCAAGTCATGTGGTCTACTACATTTGCTTTCCACTGTGTTATTTATCTATTTGTCCTCATGCCCCTTTTGTAATAAACTCTGAGTTATTATTAATAAAGTGCATGATATGTTTGTGCTATCACTTTTGTTTGACTGTGTACACTAGAAATCCTGGACTAGTGTATGAACACAGAGAATTCGGGATCCTTCGTTCCCGGGTTCGACAATAGTGGTATCAAAGCCATATCGACTATAGGTCGTGGCCTTATAATTTCCCTAAGGACTTATTTCCAAAACTAAAACTATTTTGAATCTGTCCAGAGTCATCTCTCAACTCTTCTCTTTAAAATGGTTACTGACTCATCTCTTTCTCAAAAATTGTAGATGGCCGAGATACCGGATGCTACCTCTCACGGAGTTCTTGCTGGACACTGGGCCGAGCTTCTTTGAGAGATGATGCAACATCTGGAGTACAAGAAGAGGCCAACATTTCAAGGCTACAAGTACAAAGTAGGAGAACGACGTCTTTGGAGGGTGGAAGTGCTGATCTACTATGACCTCTCGCCCAATACGGTCTTCCACATCTTTCACGCTCCGATCAGACGCGACACCTTCGCCGATGGCATCCAGGACGCAGCAAGAGAGGCAATCCGACGTCTCTGCCACATCTATGATCGCTACCTCAATGGCACCGGGTTCCATTATTACCCGATGCATCTCCCGACCAGACTCAACAACACCTTTCGCTCCGCTAGAGATGAGGATTCTCCTAAACTGGCACACTAGGTGGACCTGGCGAAGGCATTGGATTATGCCTACGGGAACATTTTGGAGGACTTGCGTACCGCCCAGGATAGCTTGGAGTATGCGGAAGCAAGGCTGAAAGCAGCAGAAGAGGAATTGGCTCGCTACAAGGCAGGCGAGGCCAGCTCTAGCGAGATAGATTACACCCTAGTACCCCATAGTCAGTTTCCCTTTAGTCAGTACTCTAGTCACGAATTATGAGCTATCAATTTCCTTTGTGATAGCCATAATCAATTAATAAAATAAATGAATAAAAGAATTATTTTGAAAAGTTGGTTCTTTGTTGTGTGTTTATTGGTTCTTGAGCTATTTTAGATTTACCCCCCTTAGAGTTTTCTATCTTTTCTAAATCCTTGGGGGATCGAGCAGATGGTGACTACCCGCAGGACAGGCAGCGGTAGTGCTAGTGGCCAAGGGAATGACCAGGCTGATTATCAGGATAATCACATTCCGCAGTCACCACCACCACCGGTAGAAGGACCCGATTGGCGCCAGATGATGGCGAACCAAACTCACTTGATCGACCTTCTCACCTAATCTCTACACAATGCTCAGAATGTTCAAGCCGCCACCGCAGCAGTAGCAGCTCAGGCCCCACCCCCGCATAACCAAAGGATGACCATGTCCGAGTTCATGAGGATCGCCCGCGACTTTCAAGCGATGAACTAATGGACGTGGATGATTGGCTTCGGGCCATTGGGAAGAAGCTGGACATCACCCAGTGCACCGATCGTGAGATGGTCCTGTTTGCCTCTCACCAACTTAACGGTCCCGCAGCTGAATGGTGGGATAACTACTGTATCTCCCATAACGATGCTCCATCCATCACATGGACCGAGTTTGTATAAGCTTTCCGCCACGCACACATCCCAGCAGAAATGATGACTTTGAAGAAGAAGGAGTTCCACGCACTCCGTCAGGGCAACCGCACGGTGAGCGAATACCTGCACCGATTCAACCAACTTGCCCGCTACACCCCAGCTGACGTAGCCAAAGATGAGCACAGACAGGAGAGGTTCCTAGAGGGACTAAATGATGACATCTCTGTTCAACTGATCTCCCAGAACTTCACCGACTTCCAGCAGTTGGTGGACAAGGCAATCTGTTAGGAGGCCAAGCATCTGGAGATGGAGAACCGCAAGCGGAGGATGGCCGCTCAGAGGTTCAACACGGGAGGCCTTCCCAAACCTCGCCTCACCACACCGCAGCCACCACAACGTGGAAGATTCCAATCTTCTACGCCCCGAACTCCAGCACCGCCACAGCGCCCCAACACCTCCAACTTCCGCAGCACCTTATCTGGAGGGCAATTCCAGCAGAAGCACTCCACTTCCTCGGCTTCAGGAGTTACTTGCTTTCATTGCAACGAGACGGGGCATTATGCCAACAAATGCCCGAAGAAGTAGCAAGGTGTGACCCCAGCCAAGCCAACCTTAGGAGTTCCAGCCACCGACGGCACCACAAGGCCAACAGGCCAGTTCACCAAGGAACGGGTGAACCATATCACTTCAGAGGAAGCCCAGGCAGTGCCAGATGTTGTTCTTGGTACGGTCCTTGTTAATTCAGTACCAGCATATGTTCTATTTGATTCTGGAGCTTCACATTCCTTTGTTTCAAATAAGTTTGTGGGAAAATATGGGTTACCTACATCCTCCTTAGCCAATCCCATGATAATCCATTCCCGGGCTCGGAAATGAGAACCAGTTCTCTATGCCCAAATCTTACCCTTGAGATATCCAGAGTATCTTTCCTAGCAGACTTGATAGTCTTGCACTCCCAAGGTCTGGATGTAATTCTCGGAATGGACTGGCTAGCCAAGAATCATGGACAAATAGACTGTGCCAATAGGTCTATAACTCTCACCAATGAGGAAGGGATGTTATCGAATTCAAGCCCAAGACCGGCACCGGAGGAAGTTCCATCCTCACCAGCTTGAAGCAAGTAAAGCTTGAAGACATACCTATAGCACGGGAATACCCTGATGTCTTTCCTGATGACTTACCCGGTATGCCACCAGATAGGGACATAATATTCCTAATTGATCTAGTCCCCGGGACAGCCCCAATCTCAAAGCGGCCCTATAGAATGACAACCAATGAGTTAGCAGAGCTAAAGAAACAAATCTAAGAATTGCAAAGCAAATGGTACATTCGACCCAGCTCTTCACCTTGGGGAGCACCAGTACTATTTGTCAAGAAAAAGACAATAGTATGAGAATGTGCGTTGATTACAGATCACTCAATGAGGTGACAATCAAGAACAAATACCTGTTACCCAGGATTGATGATCTGTTTGATCAGCTAAAGGGAGCAAGTGTCTTCTCGAAGATTGATCTGAGATCCGGTTATCACCAACTGAAGATCAGGCCGGAAGATATCCCGAAGACCGCTTTCACCACTAGATATGGGTTGTACGAGTTTACAGTAATGTCCTTCGGTTTGACGAACGCCCCTGCTTATTTCATGAACATGACGAACCAAGTGTTCATGGAATTCTTGGATAAGTTTGTGGTTGTTTTCATCGATGACATTCTTATCTATTCCAAGAATGAAGCAGAGCATGAGAAGCACCTTAGGATGATCCTGGACAAACTCAGGGAGCACCAGCTTTATGCCAAATTCAGCAAGAATGAATTCTGGCTAAGTCAAGTGGCATTCCTTGGACATATTGTGTCAGCAGGAGGAATTGCAGTAGATCTCGTCAAAGTTGAGGCAGTAATGGATTGGAAATGACCCAGATCAGTCACCGAAGTGAGAAGTTTCCTTGGACTAGCGGGTTATTACCACAGGTTCATCGAAGGTTTCTCTAAACTTGCAAGACCCATGACCCAACTCCTGAAGAAGGAAAAGAAGTTTGAATGGACAAACGCCTGCGAAGAGAGTTTCCAGGAACTAAAGAAGAGACTAGTCTCAGCACCGGTGTTAATTCTACCGGACATCCGCAAGGATTTTGAGATCTTCTGTGATGCATCCCGTCAAGGCCTCGGATGTGTATTGATGTAGGAAGGCAAAGTTGTGGCTTATGCGTCCCGACAGTTGAGGCCACACGAAGGAAATTATCCGACTCACGATCTGGAGTTAGCCGCAATTGTGCACGCCCTGAAGATCTGGCGGCATTACCTCATCGGTAACCGCTGTGAGATTTTCACGGACCACAAGAGCCTAAAATACATCTTCACGCAGTCCGAACTCTATCTCCGACAAAGGAGATGGTTAGAGTTGATAAAGGATTATGACCTCGGAATCCATTATCATCCGGGCAAAGCCAATGTGGTAGCAGATGCCCTGAGTAGGAAGGCATATTGCAACACCATATTGGTGCAGAAGAATCAGCCAGAGTTGTATAAAGAACTTTAACACGTAAACTTAGAGATTGTCAACCAAGGTTGGGTGAACGCTTTGGAAGTTCAACCGACTCTTCAAAGTCAGATCAGAACAAAGCAATTAGAAGATGAAGACATCAAAGAAATTAAAAAGAATATGAGAAGAGGCAAAGCCCCAGGTTTCTCTAAGGATGAGCAAGGAACAGTGTGGTTTGGAGAACGCATCTGTGTACCCAATCAACAAGAGATAAAGGAGTTGATTCTGAAGGAAGCTCACGAATCGCCATACTCCATTCATCCTGGAAGCACCAAAATGTACCAGGACCTAAAAGGAAAATATTGGTGGGTCAGCATGAATGCGAAATTGCTGAATTCGTCGCTCGTTGTGATGTTTGTCAGCGAGTCAAAGCAAAGCATCAAAGGCCCGTTGGTCTGTTACAACCATTACCAATTCTCGAGTGGAAGTGGGAAGAAGTTGGTATGGACTTCATTACCGGACTCCCTAGGACCCAATCAGGATATGATTCCATCTGGGTAGTAATTGACCGGTTGACTAAAGTAGCTCACTTCATTCCCGTCAAGACCACATAGAGAAGCAGTCAGCTAGCAGAATTATATGTGGCCAAAATCGTCTGTTTACACAGAGTACCCAAGAAGATCGTGTCTGACAGAGGTTCCCAATTTACATCAAGATTTCGGCAGAGTTTGCATGAAGCCTTAGGCACTAGACTCAACTTCAGTACGGCCTACCATCCCCAGACCGATGGTCAGACGGAACGCAACAACCAAGTTCTTGAAGATATGCTTCGAGCCTGTACCCTAGATTATGGAAAAGGTTGGGAAAAGGATCTGCCATACGCAGAATTCTCGTACAACAATAGCTACCAAGCCAGTTTGCAGATGGCTCCATTTGAAGCTTTGTATGGTAGGAAATGTCGAACTTCGCTCCTTTGGGATCAGGTGGGAGAACATCAGCTCTTTGGACCTGAGTTGATCAAAGAAGCTGAAAGTAAAGTAAAGGCCATACAGGAATGTCTGAAAGTAGCTCAATCCCGACAAAAGAGTTATGCTGATAACCGTCGGAGGGAATTAAACTTTGAGGTAGGAGATTTTGTCTATCTCAGAGTTACTCCACTCAGAGGAGTAAGGAGATTCTAGACGAAAGGAAAACTCGCACCCAGATATATCGGGCCATACAAGATCTTGGCAAGACGTGGAGAAGTAGCTTATCAACTCGAGCTACCAGCAGCTTTGTTAGCGGTGCATAATGTCTTCCACGTGTCACAGCTAAAGAAATGCCTTCGAGTGCCGGAAGACCACACCCTCCTGGAAAGCTGTGATCTTCAAGAAGACCTTACCTATGTAGAGCGACCAATTAAAATTCTGGATGTCGCGAACGTGTTACCAGAAGCAGAATCATCAGATCATACAAGGTGCAGTGGAGTCACCATCCAGAAAGCGAAGCCACATGGGAGAAAGAAGAAAACCTTAAGACCAACTATCATCATCTTTTTGCTAACCAAGTTTGAATCTCGAGATCGAGATTCCCTTTAAGGGGGTAGGTTTGTAACAACCCAAATTTTAAATTCCAGTTGAAATAAAGTATAATTATTTTTGTGGATTTTCTGAAATTTTTAAAAGCTTTTACTTAATTAATTGAAAGCCTTTGGTAATATATTTTGGAAATATTTTATTTAAATCCAAAATGCCCTAGAGAATTTCTGTGAATTTTTTCAAAATTTTTGGACTTAATCTGCTATTTTCTAAAGCCTATTTGAATTATCAACATTTATTTAACTAGAAAATCAAAAGAAAAACCTAAATAGGGTTTGGGCCGAAACTCCCTCGGCCCATTCCTTTTTTCCCCGCGCGCGTAGCCCAGCCCAACCCCGCGCCGTATCTCCCTCCCACTGACAGCGGGACCCGCTGTCAGCCTCTCCCCCCTCTCTCTCACTCGCGCCCGCACCGACCTCTGTTAGCCGTTGGATTAAAATCCAATGGCCACCATTCGTGAGACCTTCGAAACTCCGAAAACCCAACGCATGTGGACCGCCAGATCTAAATCTAACAGCTCGTGTGCATCATTGACTTTACTACTCACTCACACCGCCTCAATCTATCGTGATCGTTGGATTAAAATCCAACAGCCGCGCATCCACCGCACTTACCGATTCGCTCTCTCCCACGTGCACCGTCCGATCAAAATCTGACGGACCAGCATCATCGTCTCCCTTTCCTTTCTTCTTCCTCGCCACTTTCCTTTTCCCCGTGCGTTCGCCATTACCGCAATTAGAAAAGCTTCCATACTGGTTCGAATCCGGCTGCATATCCCTAATCATCGCACGCATTTAAGTCCTTGATCCTCTCCGCCCTGACACGGCCATCACTTTCCATCCATGCGCCCTAAATCCCTGAATCCTCGCCGAGGTCCCGCACGGACCTTTGTGCTCCCCACGCCGCCTCGGCCACGCCCGCGTCCTATAAATAGGAGCCTCGGGTGCGCCTCAACCCCCGCAACACAGAGCCGCCACTCACACCCCTCCTCCTCGCTCGTAGCGCCCGGATTTCGAGTTTCTTCGCCGGCGACCGCGAAGGCTTCAAGCTCCGTTTGCGCCGCCACCGGAGCCCCTTCGTCCTCTTCGTCGACACCATCATCATCCTCGCGACGTTGCGAAGCCGGTGCTGCCACCCACTTCGCCGAAGGACCCTGGGAACACCCTCGTCGCCGTCGACCTCAAACCGCCACCGCAAAACTCCGCCGCCGACGACCATTCCGTCACGCTCCATCGTCGCTTTGGTAACCCTCGAGTTCGCACTACTCCGCTCTTCATTTTGCGCACACCAGTAGGGCTCGTCGCGGCGTAAAACGCCGGCAAGCCCGAGTCCGCAACGCCCCCGCTCACCGGACCTACGTGGCATGTCCACGTAGGCGCCAGGTCAGCACCACCTCGGTGCCAAAGCTCACGTGGCTGCCCACGTGGCGGCCACCTCAGCTGTGTCAGCACCTCTCTCCCAAGCCTCGAGCCTGTGGGCCTAGTCCACATAGACCGTGTCTATAACACGTGGGGCCCACATGTTAGAGAATTATTTTAATTCTTTTAAATTCCGAAAATCCCTCGCTGACATCATCGTTGCGCAGTAAATAGATTTTCCTTTAGAAAAATAATTCAGGAAATTCATTTCAATTTCAAATTTAGGTTTTAAACTTCAAAAATTCATATCTTTTGCATCTGAACTCCAAATTGGGTGATTCAAGTTGCAAAATTTGTATAAAATTATAATCTAGCTATCTAAACCAAAATATTTTAATTTGGAGTTAATTTGAGTTATCCTTTTGAATTTATTTGAATTTGAATTTATTTGAATTTGAATTTGTCGTATTTTCGCGTATAGACCTCGACGACTCCGGAGAGTTTGACCATCCCGAATACCTAGATTTTCAGGATGTCAACGAAGGCAAGTTATACTATTGATCATGTTGATCCCATTACTTTAAATGTATTTTCAGTTTTTAAATTACTTAATGCATGCATATGTTTACACAATTGTTTGAATGCCCTGTTTTTGTATATAGTTATCCCAATCTTCATTGTATGGCCCATTTGGTTATTGAATATGATTGCCTTGTCACCCTTAGGCAAAATGATACTAAAATTAGTCTTGTGCTTAGCCATGCTTAGATCACACGTTTGAATTTGGGAAGGTTTAGTCAAATCTTTTACATACTTACTTTTAATTTGACTATGTGGTATTGTTTTACCACAAAATGTTTTTAAAGAGGATTTTACTCTAAATAAATTAAAATGGGTTTGGACTTGGGAGAAATGGATGAATGGTGGGTGCAGGTTTATGCACGGGCTTAATCTGGTTAGGATTAAGGCCCAGGGTTTAATTGGAAGTCGCCCGAGTCAATTAAGGACCGGTCTTTGAGCTGTTTTTCGCTACGCCTTACCGTACCACCACATGTCTTGTATGGGCAGAATTTGGCTAAATAATTTGTGACGTCTTAGTGATATTTGTGCTATGTTGTTCGTGTGGGGGTCGGTTAGACATTAGTTCCACCTGACGCAAGAGGGGGCTCCCGGAGGATGGTTAGTCCAATGGTAGCGAAACCTTAGCGGGCATGAATACAATAATACATTACATTGTAATGGTCTCATGATAATTGTTTAGTCGCACGCCTTCGAAAGCGTGCATTGGCCGACATTAAAAGGAAATTATCTCGTGTGGGTAAAGCTGTACAAACTCTGCAGAGTAGAAACTATTCGAATAGTCGCGTCCGCGGTCATGGACATGCTAGTAAAGCCACTCTAAGTTAGACTTTGTTTTTTGTTTATAAAATGATTTCATCAAATGATTTTAGGATGGGTAATCCTATGGTAAAAATTGGGCGGTTAGCCAAGTGATAGGAGGGTATCCTTCACCATTCAATGAATGGAGGTTATCCACTATACAACTGTCATTTCAAACATTGATTTTAGTTATAGTATAAAAAATTGGCCTTAGAAATTAATATGAGTATTTAACCTGAAAATGTTGTTTATGCAAAATGAACCCTGTCAATATCCTTTGTTTACCTTATGCGTGCATTATCTTTCAATATTGGGTGTAACTTGCAAGCACAGAAGTTGTGCTTACTCTTGCTGAATAATCTTTATTCAGGAGAAGACCTCTATCAAGACGGTGAGGATCTTGATGACTAGGCCTACGTCCCCAAACGATTGCCTGTGACAAGTCGTGTGGTCTACTACTATTTTATTTTCCGCTGTGTTATTTATCTATTTGGCCTCATGCCCCTTTTGTAATAAACTCTGAGTTATTATTAATAAAATGCGTGATATGTTTGTGTTATCACTTTTTTTGTGTACACTGGAAATCCTAGACTAGAGTATAAGCACAGAGAATTCGGGATCCTTCGTTCCCGGGTTCGACAAAAAGGAATATCCATTGATGCTTTGCCTTTTCCAAGTGGTTTGAACATACTAGTTCGAAAGGTGCAAAGTGTTGAAATTGAAGATAAAAGGGACGATGGAGTGTTTTCCAAACGGAGTGTAAGATCAAGGAGAAAGCGTGCAAGCTGATCATAGACAGTGGGAGTTTTACCAATATGATTAGGAAAGATTTGGTATACGCTTTGGGGCTGTCCACATGGAGGCATCCGCAACTGCACTACGTGGAGTGGTTGTATAACTCCGGGAGGTTGAAAATAACTCATAAGGTACGTGTTCCATTCGTCGTTGGTGATTATGTTGACAAGGTGGATTGCGATGTCGTGCCAATGGATGCATGTAGTGTGCTATTGAATAGGCCATGGCAATATGATCATAATGCTACACATAATGGGCGGTCTAACACATATTCTTTTGTACACCATGGGAAGCGGCATGTGCTTAAACCAATGATGGTCAGTCAATCAAATCTGAAATCACGTTTGCTGTTGAGGAGAAAAAGGGTTCGAAGATTACCCCGAAATCGAGGACGGTTTCGCTTGAAGGGGGAGGGGATGATACGGTAGCAAACAACATTGTTACTGATTTGGCCAATAGTGAGCGGATGCAAGAAGAGCCAGAAGAGACCAAGGTCCACGACCAGATCCTGATGGTTACGACTAGTTCCTGAGGGTCCACGACCAGATCCACAAGGTATACGACCAGCTCAGGAAGATCTATGACCAGTTCGAGAGGGTCTACGGCCAGCTCAGGAAGGTCTCCGACCAGCTCAGGAAGGTCTACGACCAGCTCAGCTAGGTATACGACTAGTTTCATGGGAGTTACGACCAGTACTCGATGGAAGGAGCACTCCTCGGGAACAGTACTCGAGTCAGGAACAGTACTCGATGAGAACAGTATTCAGTGGAAGGGGTACTCGGTGTCAACAGTACTCGATGCCAACAGTACTTGGTGGGAGCAATCTACGTCCAGGTGGCCTACGACCACATCTAGATGGTCCACGACCATGTTCAGGTGGCCTACGACCACTACCAGGTGGTTTACGACCACGTCCAAATGGTCTATGACCACGTTCAGGAGGCCGGCGACCACATCCAGAGGGATTACGATCCCGACCAGTTCTGCGTCCAGGTCGTCGACCAGGTCCACGACCAGGTTGTCCGAATCTAACATGGCAAGTAAGAAAGAAGCAATGAAAGAAGCCAAAAGGAAAGCGCGTCAGGAGGAAAGCCACGTGCCAAAGGGGGTAACTGTGCCCTATAAGGAAGATCAAGATTACGGTTTCTATGTTTGTTTAGTTTGGATCGGAATCAATCCGTGATTTAGTTTCTATCTTCAAGATTGTTTCCGTTTAAAGGAGTCCAAGATGTAACGTGCCATATGAGCACAAGTTAGAGATAGAATCGCTTTTGTGCCGTGCGTGTGTTGGTTTCGACATTAGGTCATGTGTGTTTGGCTGCACGCTTAGGTGCCAATATAAGGCCAGGGCATAGCCCATTGTTGAGGGGGAGTTTAGATTTGGAGGAGTTGAGTTTTTGGGCATGTCACCATGAGGGTCTACCGCTGTTATCACGTATGTGCAAGTTCTTGAGAGTTTTCCATCTAGGATATCTCTGATTGCTACTCAGGTTTAATCTTATTGATTGAATTTATGTGCTGATCTTGTTCCATCTTTGCTCTTGTTCGTGTACTGTGGTGTGCGCGGGTGTGAGATTTATTTATCCAAGTGCGAGTTGCATCCTATAATTCGTACTCCACATATTTGATTCGGAATTTCCACCGTGAAAGATCGGCAACCGACGGATTTAATCTCATCTAGATGTTGATCCGCATCATTCCATGTTCAGCCATAGACATGGTAGTTAACAAAATAAAACCACATGTCATTACCCAAGTATTGGAACCAAACATTTTAGAAAAACAAAGCTACAACCATACCAGCCGTACTAAGCACGCTCATAACCGCGAGCACAACTATTTAAATATATTTACACTCTGCAAAGGTGTACAACTTTACCCATAGTACACGGTATTCCAGTTACCTGGAACATCTCTATACCACTTCTCACCACCGTAGGTAAGCAGTCTAGAGTTCACGACAAAGCCTTTACATCACCTAGTCCTACCCTTGCACTTAGCCCGTTAAATCTTCCTCACTCGCCCAGATACCTTCCGTCGAGTGAGACCCTTTCTTGCCCGGATACCCTCTGTTATGTCGGCAGTAGAAATTGCTCGCAAACTACCGCCCACCTCTCATGCAAGGCTAGGTTTTTGATGACTCGGTTAGCTATGACTATTCCATACTAACACATATGGTTGTACGATTAGGTCTTAGTTCCAAAGTAGCTGGCTTCGGTCCTTAATTGACTACAGGCGAGAAACTCCACCCTATCTATTAGTGAGTCACAATCCTTACTCTTTCGGAATACATAATAACTCGTTCGCGTCTAAATTTGGGGTATTTTGGAAAATATCCAGAGGATGTTACACCCTCTGGATATTTTCCAAAATACCGCAAATTCTCAAATTAACATATTGTCATTTTATAAATCTTTCAGAAAATCTATCGTTCTAGTAGCAGTTAGGCGATAATCGCACTCAAAAATTCCCAAATGACAATTTATATAGCCTAACCCATAATCTATTGGTTACAACAGTAGGCAATCAATATTTCAATGAGACACATGCAGCAATTAGGATTTATAACTACCGATTTCCCAAGCATAGAATTTTTCATACAAAACATACACGCATCCATAATAGATTTTGTAAAACAAAGTACAATGTAACATCTCCATATGTTGGATTAGTTAAACATCTAATGTGCATTTGTAAAATTTTGGACTTTTTAAAACTGTTTGTTGCAAAGCATATGTGTTAAGACCTGGTTTTCCAAACCCTAGAAATATTTTTTTAAAACAAAATAAAATTTTGGCAAGATCTTGAAACTTAGTTCAGAGTGGAGTGCAAACCATATGTTGAAATCCTTTGATTTTTGAAGACTAGAATTTAAACCTAGATATCCAATACTCCTTCTCCATTTCAAAAGCTCAATTTGAAGTTGGGGTAAAACTAAAAAGGTTTCAAGTGTGGGGATATTTTAGTTGAATTCTATCTACTCTATTATGTTTGTTTGAAGTTTTCTGGATTTTTGGAGGATATTTGGTTCCCTTTTTAATTTGCATGTTTAAATTGGAATTTGAATTTAAAATGCAAACAAATCTAGTGAACAGTGCCTAGAAATATTCTCCTAGGTTTTGGACTACTCAAGAAACTCAGCTACAAAATTTCTCAATTTTTAGAATTAATTTGCTATTTTTAATCAGTTAGTGAAAGTAGTGAATCAAAAGTCAAACAGTAAAAACAGAAACATGATATAAATTATAGAGAAAATTTAGTACAATAAAAACCTATAAAAATTATGAAATAATCTACTCTAGGTCAAGAATATTCCATAAAAAATTGTGATTTTTGGAGCTAAGCAACTATGTCTAAAAATTGCACGAGCACTTGAGCCATTTTACAAATTCTGGAAAGCCCACTGCCTTTTGCCCCAACTGAATGAGTCCTTCCTGCCATTTCCTCTTTTCACTCCCCAACTCCCCAAGCAAGCAACCAGAGCAATCCGCCCCCCACTTACTTCTTTTTATTTCTTCTCCTAGCACACAACCATTCACTCACCCACATTGCCACCTTTATTTTTTTAATCTCCCACTGCCATTCCCAGTCCATGCCTCTGTCATGTGCTCATTTCAACTCCACTGCCAACTCCATCCTCACCACCCCATCTCTTTTCTCCCCAACAGAAAGAACACCATTTCTTTCTCAAACAAGAACACTAGTTCACCATCCCAACTTCTCTCCTTCCAATCCCAATCCAAAACTGAAAATCAAGTCATGCATATCATACCATCACCTTCCTCATCACCTAAGTCTTCCATTCATCCAATTAGATTTCACATGTATGAATATTTGTGTGATTTGGAGAAGAGGAACGGAAGATCAGAGGCGCTGCACAACAGCTAGAGTGTACAAATGCCAGGCCGAGCTTGAAAAGCCCGACCGCAAACGGGTAGGCCCTAGCCTGGCTCGACCCGGTCCGAAATTTGCTTTTTCAATTAAAAACTACTATTTTAATGTTTTTTGGAATAAAAATTAATCTTCAATTCATTTCAAGAATAAAAAAGTTTTTTTAAAAAAATTAATTTTCGTCGGGCCTTCGGGCTGAAAATGCAATCCCAAGCCCGGCCCGGACTGGGTCGGGCTCGGGCCAGGCCGCCCATGAACACCTCTAACAGCAGCCATCACGCATGCAGCGGCAAGAGAGAGGGGAGGAGGTGCAGCGACGCCAGCAGCCCAAGCTCGAGGGCGGCGCGATCGAGGCAGAAGTGAGCCGAGGAGCCTGCGGCACCATAGCAAGCTTGCAGTAGATCGGCATGCATGCCTACAGCCCGGCGTGGTGCTGGCCAGTGGCTCTACCGAGGGTTGGCCTAGCGTGCGGCGCGGTGTGACTGCCAAGCGGCAGCAAGCGCGACCTACCACGCGAGGGTGCGGCGCTGAGGCGAAGAAGCGGTGGTTCGCACACGGCAGCGGCGGCGTTGAGGCGCATGCATGCGAGCAGCGGCTCCGTGGGCGAGGTACCTAGTGGGGTGGCGCCGATGCGGCGCGAGATCGAGAGAGAGCAAGGCCGGCGCATGCATGTACCATGCATGCGGCACGGCAGCCCCAGAAGGCGCGGGGTGGGTCGGTAACGGCTCGAGGACGTGGCATTGTGGGAGGAGCCGAGAAGGAGAGTAGCGACGGAGGGTGGCGTGGCGCATGTAGCGCTGAGGGCGCGGTACATGCGGCGGCACTGGGATGGCGGACATGGACGCGGATGAGAGGTTGAACGGGACGCGGACGAGTTCGGTGACGGCTACGACGGACGCGGACGAGTTCGACGATGACTACGGTGGACGCGGATGAGTGCCAAGAAGACGACATCCGATGATGATTCGCACACCTAGCAATGCGGTAAAATCCTTAGTGATTAAATTGCATTACGGCGTTATGTTATTTGTTGTGCATGTTGTATGATAGCCTTAAGCATGTCATTTTTGTTTATGCATGTTTAAGTATAAAATTGTTCGGTAGGCTAATGGCTTTGCTAATTCATGTAGTTAGAAATTTTATTGATTCAATTAGCCTTTGAACATCTATCTAAAAATAGCAAAATCCCTTTTATTGTAATGTTGAAAGAGAAGATAAACTGAGAATACTTAGAAATGACAATGGGCTAATGACTTTATTAATACAAGTAGTTAAGAAATGTTATTAATTCAATTAGCCACTGGACAATTATCTAACAGAGACAATTCTTTCGGGAAAACGAGTTTTGAGAAGAGTTATCCAAAAATAAACAGTGAACCTCCATTTATCAAATTGGACAACAAAATTTGTTAGGAAGCTAATTAAATAAGTTAATCCTTCTTAATAGAATTGTTAAAGAATTAGAAATTGACCTAAAAGGAGACGTGATCTAAAGCCATGTCAAATACAAACATCAGTTAAGTGAACCTCATATTAACTAGCCTTTAGTAGTTGATCTAAAAAGCTAAGCATTGGTTATAACTAATTCAAATTAACTCCAAATTGAGTGAAACCAATTTTGTTGGTTTCCATTTTAATTTTACATTAATTTGGAATAGGTTTGAAACATTTTACCATCATAGAAAATTTGAGAAGTCAAATAAATTTCAGAAATGAATTATTTTTACAGTGTAAATTGAATTAACTTCAAAAATCCGTAAGAAATTCATATGAACTCCAAATAAGATAAATCCAATTGGGTTGTTCATAAAATTTTATTATCTGCCCAACCATGTAGTTTTTATCTCCACCACTATTCTACAAATTTTTGCGAAATAAATAAATTTGGACAGAGAACAATAGATTGTGAATTTTTCAGGATTTTATTTCCGGACGATGTTCGAACGTTTATAACTTTCATATACGAACTCCGTTTGCACTAATTCTTTCACATAAATTCATATAAAATCATAATCTTACTACTATGGAATTTTCATGCATTTTTAGCATTTTGGATTTAGCTTTTTCGATGTTTATTCGATATCGTGTTTCTCACTAGATTCTGAGTTACCGAAAGTGAACGAGTACGAGCCCGAGAGAGAGCTAGTGGACTACTAGCAAGGCAAGCATTATCTTGCGTCCATGTTGATCCCATATTTTCCACTCTAATTATTTTGAATTGTAATTATACTTGCTTGCATGCTATTTTGATTTATCGATATTTTGTGAGTTTAGCTAGCTATGTCCTAACTCATGTAGGTTATCCTTGAATTATTTTCTCACTTCTTATATAGTTATGCTTAAGTTAGATGTTTTGTGATTGTTTATCTACAGTCTATAGTAATGCTTAGCCATGCAAGTCAGTAGATACAGTAGTTTGGTTGACGGGGTTAACTCGTCGACTGTGGGAAACACCAACCACCTCATTTCTTTGTTTTATGTCCAGATCTTTGAATCTGGTTGTTGAGTTTGAATTTGTCAAATTAAAAATGATTTGGGTTTGGACAAGTGGCTAGTAGTGTGGGTGCCTTTGTGCACGAGACTCATGTATTGTGGTAGTCTTGTCCAGATTGCTAAGGACCAAACTTTGTGGCGCCGTTAATCCAAGTAACACTTGTACTTCTACATGCGGTGTATGGGTGCTGCTTGGTCAAGTAAGGGGGGGTCTTGTTGGGTTGGACCATGGGGGGTGTGAGGGCATTATGTGTGTGATCATATGCTCGTAGGAATCCAGTGTAATATTATAATGTGCGCGGGAGCACTATTCTTTTGTTGGGAGCCCTCTTAGCATTTTATATAAGTAATTTGGACTAAGTGGGACTCAATCTCATGGGTGGTTCAACTCAATAGGGTCGTCTTGTAGAAAAATACCAGTGTCGATTTCCCCAACCGGCATACTTTAGGAAGTGTGTGCTTTTCCGGAGGCTTACAGACTGGTCAAGTTGTGTGGGTAAAGTTGTACTTCCCTGCAGGAATAATCTATTCGAATAGCCGTGTCCATGGTTACAAACAACCACTTAGATTCAGGAGACATCTTTGTTAGACTCTAGATTAAAATTGATGTGGTTACTACTTACTACTCGGTATCGACATGAAGGGTGATTCATGCATTTTAGTTTATCAAAGTGGGCTGCCACTTTGGAATTGTGTGTGTATATATATATATATATATATATATATATATATATATATATATATATATATCACTGTCTTTCGTATTTATTTTGCTATTTTTATTTATTAAATGGCAATTACAAACTAGTATGTGTAGGGATGAAACTTGTGCGTTTTATGCAAAACTAATCCACTAAGGCCTCTCCTTTGGACAACCACTAGCATGTATAAATTTTATTTTGTATAAGTCTTGCGAGTACATTTGTACTTAACCGGATTGTTCACTTTGCTTCAGGTGAGAACGTCGTACGAATCGGTTATAGCTATCGCACCAATTCTGAGCGATAACAGCAGATGCAACTGCTTTAACTCCAGTTGGTTGCTTGTGGGTTTGGGCATGCCAACCTGGTTATCTCCTTTTATTTCCATGTTTAATTCCGCTGTGACTTATTGATTTTAAGATTTGATTTGGTCGGTCGGCCCCTTATGCAAAATTGGGCCATGAGGTCCTATTTGTTGATGTTGTAATAATACTTCTAATACTTTTGCATTTTTTACTATGGATGTGATCAATGTTGTGTTGGATATGTGCATGTTAGCCACTGATCCTTGGGAGCTAACATGAGACGCATATCCAGATACTTGAAATCGTGCTCATTTCTTGTTAAGGGTTGTGCCTCCTGTGCACTCACTTGACTTGAAATGGATTCGATTACGGGGTCCCCACATACAATAAGTAAAATACTGGGATACATGATCAAAGGAGGTGCTTACCTAGCTCTTGCTGTTCTGAATATATGTAGGGTTGATCGTCGCAATAATCACTCGAGCAATTGACGTCTAAGAAGAGTCAGAAACGAATTAAATAACACCAATAAATTCAACAGTAACAAACATCAAACATTTTTACATATTCTTGTAGTTCATGATTTTATATGAATTTAGAAACAAATTTCATTCAATTTGGAATTTTGTAGCAAAAGTTATTAAGATTTGAATTCTATTTGGTTTGATAAATCCAGCGAAAATGAGAAATACACTTTCTAACAGGGAAAGCGAAATCTCACGCATGCACTATTGAGGTTTATGCTTTCCAGTAAGGAAAGCGTATTCTCCTCAGAACTAAAAGTGTATTTTCCATTTTTCTTTTGATTTTCATTTAAACTGACAAGTGGGGTCCACTTGTCAGTGACTCGGTTCATATGAATAGCGCATGGACTAAAGTCCACGCGCTCGGTCCACCGGTCCATGGACCAGAGCACACTGTGTTTAAGTTGTGGGACCAACATGTCAGTGACTCATTAGAGATACCGATTCATTTTAATTTTTCTTTAATCTATTGCCTTGGTCCCACACGCCAGCGACTCAATCGTTTACTTAATCAAAGCTAATGATTACTTTATCCTAATCCGACAGTGATTTGGCTTAATGATGATGCTACAGAGTTGGTCCACTCAGGACAATGTAGAGCTACGCAATGGCGCCCGCGCTCGTCACCGGTGCGGTGGCGCTCGGCGGTGCCAAAGAGTTCCCAAAAATGGGTTCTGTGTGCCACTGCGCACCTGCCGACACCGATGGCGTGGCCTGAGGTGGCTCGATGCGGCGACACGACGACGAGGAGCGACGTTGTTGCTACGGCAACGAGCGAATGCTCAAACCTGCAATGCTCCCAACAAAATTATGCGTGCATAAGCATCTATGTGGTATCAGGAGTATACCAGAACAACACAGAGGCTCAGAGGTGGCTTGTTGACTGTGAGCCGAGGCGGTGAGGTGAGCTGCACATGGAGAAGAAGTTCGGGTGAAGATGATCATCGTCTAGTGGTTGGGGAAGGATGAGGAAGTCCTGGCGATGCTCTCGGTGCAAAGAATTGGTCCGAGGTATAGTACAACTCCAGCGGTGCTTGAGGCGGCGTTGTCGGCCAGAGACGAGGAAGAAGAAGTGATTCGGTCGTTCATGTGGATCAAAGACTAAATCAAGTGAGGGGAAATCTTCAAGGGGTTCGGGAACACAAGATGACGCGAGAAGAGTGACAAGAAACCCTTCTGATCAGTCGGAGTGATGATGGCGGCGCACGGCCAAGATGGCGCTCAGAGAGCTCGAGTGTTTGAGCTCGGTTGAGTGGAGAAGAATGGAAGAGGAGGTGCGCACTGAGGACGAAAAGGGATAACGAAGCTCTCGGCGTCCTTTTTAGGCAATGAGGTGGAGACGAGCGAGGTGGAGCTCGAGCAGCCATGGGCAAAGCTGGCGGATGTCTCTGGTGTACAGGTAGTGATGGGGATCGGCCGGGCAGGGGATGGGCGAGGAGTGATGGGGCGAAGTGACCGGGGTGGTTGGGCGGCGAGGAGAAAACCACGAGCGCACAGTGATGCGCTCGTGGCATGCGCTGGCTCTCGGCGAGGCGAGGTGGATGAAGATGCCTGCCGATGGGACCCGTTGGTCAGAGAGAGGTGAGGATAGATTAGGTTTCAATTTAGTAGTTTTTGGCTGGTTTTATTTACCAAGAAAAATACTTCAAAATTTATGAATTTTTGTGCAGGTTTATGACCTAATGTAGTTTCTTCTAGAAATTTTTCAGAGGTTAATACCTTGTGTTAATTTCTCTAAAATTCATGTAAGTTTCTATTCTTATGTTTTGTATTTTTTTTTTCTAAACAAGTTTTCACCTAAATGTTTTTGGTGACTTATTCCTGGGAAATTATGCCCAAAATAATTCTCTCATTTAATATTTTTAGTTTTGTTTAAAAAATTTCTTTTGTGTACAAGTTTGTTTGTATTTAATGTTTTTGGTTTTAAACAAAAGTCAAAATCAAACATGGGTATATTTTCATATGCAAAATGGTCAAAGCATTTTTCCTAATGCATTTATAATACATATTCCTAGAATACCGATTTTGGGATGTTACAATACTAATGTATCAACTAGATTTTAACTATGGTACCAAGGTATGGCTATTTCAATAGCAACATGTGGCTATACAAAGAAATTAGGAATAACTATAATTTAAAACAGGGATTTAAATAAATTGAATAGAAATACGCATGCAATAATAATTTAATATATAATTTAAATAATTTAAAATATTAGGATTCAAATATAATTAAAGATGTAACTTGCCTTGCTCGAAAGCTTGAGGATCTAACTCTTCAAATAGTTTGCGTTCCCAAAGTCGTCGAAATCTATACGCAAAAATGAGCCAAATTCAAATAATATTCAAATAGACTACAAATTTAGTAATTCTAGTATAGATAGCTAGATATTTATTTTATATGAATTTAGAATTTTGAATCATTGAAATCAGAGTTTGTATGAAGGAGAATGAACACGCGGAAGTTCGAAAATCACATGAAATGATGAAATTAGGAAATTTCAAAATTGATGGAATTGTTTTCCTAAAGAAAAATCAATTCATAAAGTCATGATAATGTCAGCACCAGCATTTGATTTTCGGTTAAAATATTCGTCAATGGATAAAAGGGAAGAAATACCACATGGGCTGACTGGGTTGACACCTAGGTAGAGAAGGTGATGTGGCGCCTAGGTGGAGGTGATGTGGGCGGCCACGTAGCGACAAGCCGGTGGTAGCTCGGACGGCAGGCATTCCGGTGAACAGCGGAGAAGCTGCAGTCGGCGAGCATCTCAAAAGAGAGAGGAAGGTAAGGGGAACTCAGCGCTCACCTTGCCGGCGACAAGGCTTGAGGAGGTGGCCGGTGGTGGGAGGAAAGCGGTGGCGGCGGTGGTGATCGAAGGCGACGGTCCGATGGGTCTCCGGCGAAAGCGAGGTGAGCCTCGGGTAGAATGCGGTAAGGCGGTTGCGAGGTGAGGTCTATGTTGCTGGAGCATCCTTTCCGACGGCGGAACCGGTGGTAGAAGGAGCTTCGGTCGCGGAGCTTCAAACTCGAAATGCGCTGAGAAGAACGAAAGAGAGAGGGAGAGGTTTGGGGGAAGAGAAGAGGAAGGGGAGGGGCACACAGGGATTCTACTTATAGGGCCGAAGGAGGAGCGAGCGAGGAGATCATGCGTAGAGCGTCGGCGAGGAGTGCGGCGCCTTTTGCGCGTTCCAGCAAAGCCGTGCGGGATTCGCAAAAGCCAACGACCGGAACGGGGTCAGCGGGAATCCAGGAAATAAATGGGCACGATTTGGTGTGAGAAGGGGGAGGATTCAACTGTTCTTGCGGAGCTTCCCGTGAGCGGCAATGTAGGCGAACTGTGCATGCTCGGGGGAGAAGAAAAGTAGTAGTAGGAAGGGCTGTCGCGTGGGTCCCATGCGAGAGAGAGAGGGGTGAGAGAGAAGGGAGGCCGGCGGGTTGGGCCAAAGGGAGAAAAGGAAATGGACCGGACAACAAAGGCTTTCGACCCAAAACAATTTTCCATATTTTTGTTGCTTTAACAATTACAGAAATTGAGTTAATCCATTTAGGATTTTAGAAAATAGCACATAGAGTTCAAAAATTATGGAAAATTCACATAAATTTCTTGGATTATTTTAGAACTTAAGAAAAATTATTTGCAACTTAAATTGGATATTATTTTGCACATATGTTATTTTTAATTTATAGAAAATAGGAAAAACCTTTTTAAATACCAAAAAATTTAAGAAATTAATTTAAATATTCTTTTTAACTTTAAATCCAATAAAACTCTAGAAAACTCCATAAATTATCTTTCTGACTTTTAGAATTCAAGAAATTCAAGAAAAGCATGAAAACTCCTTTGAAACTCAGAAAATTCAAAACAATAATCTTTATTAAATTTTAAAATTAGTAACATAACCTTGGGATGTTACATTACCGCCATGTGCAACCAATAGTTTGGCACATTTTAATTCATAAATAGCCATATGCCTAGCATAATACATGCATAAGTAGCCTCAAGTCTAGCACATTACAACTATAAACTTTACTAGCAGAGTACAACCACAAACTTCATTGGGTACTCTTGGAAGGCATAAGTAGCTTATGAGCAGGTTTCTTGCCTTTTGTCTGAACTTGCTTCTCGGTCTTGTTGGAAGGCATAAGTAGCTTATGAGCAGGTTTCTTGCCTTTTGTCTGAACTTGCTTCTCGGTCTTGTTGGAAGGCTTCTATACATTAACATGAACACTTGGAGACCTTGAGTTGATACTGATGTTTACCCTGGAGCTAGCTTGTGAGCCAGGAACATGAGCCTCTAGGTTGACTTAAGTTTCCCCCCTTTGCTCGTTATCACATTGGCCTTAGTTGATGTCTTGATCATTCGCCGGGCTCTAGGGTTCAAAGATGGAGTGGGGAAAGTGAGAGAGAGAGAGACAGAGTGGGAGGGGATTTGTTCCTTAAAATCAGGTGGCGGTACATGCCAGCCTGGAAGCCAGCTAGACGAAAAACCAGGTGGTATCGGATCGGATGCACACCGAACGGTATTGAAGTTCAGGGTTTTTTTTGGATTAAGTACATTATTCGTCCCTCAACTCTTGCCCTAGTTTAATTTCCGTCCCTGAAGTTTAATACCAGGTATAACACATCCTCGAAGTTTCTAAACCGCGCAAAACCCGTCATGTTTTCCTTTTAAAGGTGGTTTCGTGCCACATGAAAAAAAGAAAATATTTTCTCTTGCCACTGGCGTCCACGCTGGCACACAAGAGTGAGAGGGGGGTTAAGAGGGAGCAGAGAGCAGAGAGAGAACAGAGAGGAGGGAGGCTCAGCAACAGAGGAAGCCAGGGGGAGGCGCTAGGCGGTGGGCTGGACGGCGTCGAGCAGCAGCCGGAGAGGCGGCGAGGGTCGGCAAAATGGGTGGCCGGGGTGGGGAGGAGGCCGAGGGCGGCGACATCGCGACCGGGATGGCGCCGAGGAGAGCGCCGAGCGCGGCGAGCAGGCGTGGTGGCGAACAAGGCGCCAGCGCGAGCGAGCGAGAGGAAGGAGGCGAGCATGAGCACGAGAGGTACATGGAAGCTCACCGTGATGTCCGAGGAGGCAGGGGAGCACTGGAGGAGGCCAGCGATGAGAGGTCGGGGCGGTGTGGGGTGGTTCACGGCTGCGGCGGCCTAGGACGGCGGGGAGCTTCGGCCGGCGGTTGGGGAGGCATCGGGGTGTCGGTGTGGTGCTCGAGCGAGACGGCGAGAGGTAGGCGCGGCGGGTCGGCGATTACTGGGTTAGGCGGCGCCCTCGCGGCGAGGAGGAGGTGGGAAAGCGGCCGGGAGGAGGGTGTCGTTCTTTGTTCGGATGGCTCGCCCGGCGGCAAGATCAAGGTGCGGTGATGCGGTGGTGTTCTGGTGACCCGCCGCTGTTGCGCCGAGCTCGTCGCGGCGGTGGCTACGAGCATCGGCGTGGAAGCCGAGTGCCCCACCATCGTGTTCTCCTCGTAGTGGGGCTCCCGTCTTTGTCCCACTCGCTTCGCGCGCGGCCGGCCGGACGGGCGGCTGCGGCCTTCTACCTCGAGAGAGCCTCTCGTCGGCTCCTTGCGATCAAGAACATTAATGGCTTATCACAAGCTACGATGGGAAGCCTCACTGGCGAGTGGCGGCGAGCGAGCCCGAGCGGTGAGGGCGGCCGCCGGCGGCGGCCATGGTGCGGGAGGCGCGGCCGCGAGAGCGCCGCGACGAGAGCTAAGGGCACGGGGGCGATCACGGGCGCCGCGCAGAGGAAGTAACAACCGGCGATCTTGGCGGTAGCGCGATGCAGGATGGGAGGCGAGGCGATCTGGGATGGGGAGAGGCCGAGGGCGTGGAGCTCCGCGGAGATGGGCGCGAGGGAGAGGTCGATGCGGGCGCAGAGGATGCACGGGTTGGAGGCGACGGTGGCGGCGACCTCCTTGGGGGAGAGGCCGAGGCCGGCGAGGAAGGCGAGGACGACGTCGGGGTTGGAGGGGGACTTGAGGTGGGTGAGGTTCTTGGAGGCCTTGAGGGCTTGCAGCGGCGTGGGGGAGATGGAGGCGGAGGGCGCAGTGGGTGGGGAGGTGGATGGCGGAGAGGAAGAGGAGAGGCATGGAGGTGAGGAGGCGAGGAGCAAGGCAGGGTGGGGGAGGAGATGTGACCGAGCGAGGCCGATCTGGCAATTATTTATCTAGCAGGAAAGCCACGTGGGTCAAACCCGGTCAAAACCGCTCTAAAACATATGAAGGGATATATTTTGCGCGGTGTTGACAGCTCGAGGACGTGTTATACCTGGTATTGAACTTCATGGACGAAAATTAAACTAGGGTAAGAGTTGAGAGACGAACAATGTACTTAATCCTCTTTTTTTTTTTTTTGACTCTCGCGATAGTTCAAAAAGTGTAATATGTACTTACTCCTTAAAAAAACAGATTAACAAAATAAAGAAAACGAGTCAAGGTATCGGTCCTCGCGCCACGATATTCTGTATAGTTTTAGACCATGAAATGATCAGATGCTCTTATGTAAATCTTTTTTTGCAGTGGTGATTTGGTATCTGTATCTGAGAAAGCTTACTTTGTGAAGATTTAGATGAGCTTATTTTTGTCAATTCGGCCACACGGGATGGAAGCCGCTAATGGGCCACTGCCCACGAGGCATCAAGTGGAGGAGGCCCAAAGTTTTATTCTCTCTCTTCTGAAAGCTGCTTATTTTGTGTTTCTTCCTTCTTATAACGACTAGTCCGTGTGATCTGCAACTGTAACATGGCATGTTGGCCTTACATGCATGCAGGCAGAGCGGGGGCTACAGATTAACCTATCAAGCATCCGATCTTGCAATTAATATCTTCCTCTGCGATTACAAGATAACGAGACAGACGGACACCATAAGCCCGCGCGCCCGACTATACCCGCTAGAAATACGGAGGCCGATGAATTTTAAACTAAGCGATTTTCTGAGGTCGATTTGATGAGTCGGCAAATCAGCGTGAGTGAAATGTACAGACTAGCCGATATTATTCGGCGTTAGCCCGTAGATGAATCCATTGGTTCGTGATTGCCAACTAGACCGTTTCCTCCGTCCGTTCTGTTCCTCCATAGCCACATGCACAACATGAGTCTCTTGCACCTGTTTGCTCTTTCTGGGGTGTACTTTGGTACAGTGGTGGATGCAGTACTTTTAAGATGGGTGTTCGAACTTTGGAGCTAGGTTGTTCAGATTATATTGTGCACGGCATCCTCATGCACGAAAGGATTAAAGCAAGAAGCTCAACAGATTACCTAAACCGCTATTATGACATGATCAAGAAGCCACAGCAGATTGGGATGGTTGAACAACGATGAGACGCGGATCTCCTCCTTCACCAGATCCAGCTACTCCCTGCTCTGTATCAGCACCTTCTTCATAGCATAGGTCACATCCTCTGGACCAACGTTAGCATACCCACATCACAAATCCCTCAAGACATTGCAACTTTTCACAAAAATCTCCTAAAATTCCCAGTTTCGTCCCATTTGTACAAATAAAAACAACTTTAATTGTATACAGTAAACCGTGGAATTAGGAAAATTCCACTCAATTCATCACATCATATCTTGCTCACATGGAAAGGAGCAAAAATTTCACACTGTTTTGAAAAGAAAACCACCAAGATGCATTTGGGAGACCAAGAAATGGAAGAGATTTCGATTTTTTATATATAAAAACTAAACATACTAGTATTATCCCAAATGCACAAAATTTATGAACAACTCCAACAAGCCAAGAGCGCACACGAAGACGAAATCAAGAACTCGTGAAGAGGAGAGGGGGCGGGATCAAGTTGGACCTGAGACATGGGAGCGCCCCTTCGGCCTCCGGTCCTCGGTCCTCCCCTTCTCCCTGCTGACCCACCACCGCTGCCGCCGCACTGCGCCGCGCTCACCGCCTCACCCCGACACACTCCGCAAGTTGCACTGCCGTAGCCGAAAGCGCAAGATGTGTGAGATCGAGAGATTAGGGATTTATGTTTAGGGTTTGACGAAATTGCCAAATGGGCTAGGAGTTGGGCCTTGGGAGTTTCTGTGGGCTACTGGGTTGTGGCTTGTGCATGTGCGGTTGTGCCTTGTGCGTTTGGTGAGTGGTGCCTGCTGACGCCCGACGCTCGATAAACTGGTTTTGAAGACGTATAACGGTGATTGAACTCCATTTTGAGTATACACATGGATTGTATCTCATATATACTGGATTTTTGCTTAAAAAAATTGGGTGTTCAGCTGAACACCTATGAACCTAGGTGGGTCCACCCCTGCTTTGGTACACCTCTTTTAGAAAATTATATGAATCTTAAAGTAAAATAGTTTTTTTATTTAAGAGGTGTTTATCTCCCCCGATTTCAATTATTAAAATCAGCGTTACAGTAGGTAGTCCCGGGGCTCCACCACGCGTGGGCTCACATCTTCATTAACCTAAAAAATAAATCAAATCATTCCGTACACCTCTTTTAGAAAAGTTTATAAATTTTAAAGCAAAATAGTTAATATTAGGTGCATTAACCTTAAAAATAAATCAAATCAAAGATCTACCCCGACATAATATTTAAATATAGATATAATCTTCAATTTGATTTATTTATTTTTGCTCACACATATTTGCTCCCACCTAATATTAAAGATTCATAAACTG
The DNA here is from genome assembly GCA_036346255.1 of Ampelocalamus luodianensis. Lineage (NCBI taxonomy): Eukaryota > Viridiplantae > Streptophyta > Magnoliopsida > Poales > Poaceae > Ampelocalamus > Ampelocalamus luodianensis. The sequence goes on along the minus strand of CM070640.1, from coordinate 42,836,643 downwards.
TTCTAAAAGTGGTGTGCTGAAACAAGGCCCGCTCTTTCATTAGCACATATGCATGTGCTCTTTCTTCTTTCTTTGCCGCATCATTTCTATATATCTACATACATATGCCATGTTGGAGTAGTAATAGTAGTAATTTCTATCCTGTTGATATACTCACGGTCATATAAGATGGTACTTTTTATTTTATTTTATTTTTAGCCGTCTGTTTAGCACGGATTGAACCGTATCCGTCACCGATAAGATGGCTCTTACTTCAGTTGTTTTCAGGAGCTTGCTAGGGCAGAGCACAAACAGTCTAAGAAAAAGGACAGAACACAAACCGTCAGGCCTGAGATGCTTTTGTTAAGGATAATTTTCGGAGCATGCTACTGAAAGAGAAGGGTAGATGGGGTTTTTCAGCTTTTCTACAAACAAAAAGACACAGCAATTGCAGTTTTTCAGACTTGCATTGGCTTTGTAGATACAGTTGAAGGGAGCGTTCTTTTCTGGAGTTTAAATTAGGTCAGTGACATCTCAATCGTTGGAATTTAGAAAAATGAAATCACATTCGTAGTTGACTGCCTGGCAACACTACGGAAAGCCAAAAATTAGAAAAATAACATCCATAGAGTAAAATGTCATTTTTTTGCCCTCTCTCTTCCACCCCCCTCCTCTTCTTTGGCTTCACTCCCTCTCCCTCTTTTCCGGCCGAGCTGCGCCACCTCCCTCGAGACATGCCCTTGCCCCTACTGTTCTTCAAGCGCGCCGTCGCAACTGGTCTCCACGCCGCGGCGCACCGGTGAGCTCACGGTGGCGGCATCGTGGCTTCCGGTGGTGGCACGGTCGGAGGAAGTGTGTTCCATCCCCTCTCTTCTCCGGCTTCACTCCCTCTCCCTCTTCTCCAGCCGAGCTGCGCCGCCTCCCTCGAGTCATGTCGTCGCTACTATCAGTCTTCAAGCGCGTCGTCGCTGTCCGTCTCCACATCGCGGCGCCCTAGTGACCTTGCGACGGCGATGGTCGGCTTCTGGTGGTGGCACGACCAGAGGAGGCACGACATGGCTCGGCTAGCTGGAGAGGGAGAACGCAAGAGGAAACACCGGAGTTGGGGGACAAGGGGCAATTGTGTCTTTTTAAAACACTTTGAAAAAATATTGACATGACATACCTGCTACATGACTCAAGATATTTAGAACAGATGCTAATTAAGTAGGCTATAGTGAGTCTAACGAAAACCCAATCGTACCGTGCATATCAAAATACTCTCTATTTCAATTAAATTATAAAAATATGACTATAAATATTCAGTTAAATAAAAATATATAAATAACATAAAAACGTTATCCCTAGGTCTTACGGATTTAAACCCAAGTAGTCTAGGTCTTCCAATAATCGATTTACTAATAGAGGTACCTTACCGTTTTTACGCTATAATAAAATACATAAATATCATCCATTGTAACACTATACATGACATTAACCCTAAAGTTGCCGATCTACAACTATAAACCCTAGTTCTACCACTAAACTATGTTTATTGTTGCTAACATAACATGTTTTCATCGAAGTGACCAACAAATTACATGAACGCAACAAACTCACCGCAAAAGTACGAGTACACGGATGCGCGTCGAGCTATCCTCCTCCCATCCCTTCCCCTCCCCTCTCCTCTCAACTCTCCCTTCTTCTCCGACCTCTCCTCCATTCTTTGTCTCCGGTGCTCTCCTCCCTTCCCCTCCTTATGTTGCGCTAGCGAACTCAGGAATAAACTATATTAGCCCTCAGTCGCGCCACACTGTCGCAGTTGGTATCACGTTCCTTCTTGTCGCACGATGGAGACACAAATGGTGTCAGAGGCTTACTAGTCGTGCAATCAAAATGCAACGTTCGTCACGCGACTAAGTGTCGACATGCCTCAGTTACACAACGTGTCCGCGATTGTGGGCCAGATATAGTCAAATCGCAGGCTCACCGTCCGATTGAGTCTAGTCACCTGGTGGGTCAGCTATTTAGGGTTATTTCTGTAAAAAAAACGTGGTTAATTTGTGTAAAAATATTTAAAATAGTTTATTTTATATAAAAAAAACAGAAATTAGAAGGAAGAAACCAAAATCTAACTAACTCCTCGAGAGAGAAATGGAAAAAGAAAGTGGTTGGTGGGAATTGCAGAGATGTTTACTTCGTTCTCCGTTGACCCAACAAAGTTAACACACCACCCTTCTTGCGTATTCCAGTAATACATCAGATCATCAACTTATTGTTAGCAAATTCTTGTGCATTGGGTTGGTTCTACTCTAGCTGTAATGCTGAATTACATTGTCGATCTATCAGGAAAGAGAAACAAAACTGCCTTGCTCCTAAAGAAATGCAGGGCATCAGGAGGACATTTCTGCAGAGGCAATGAGCAAGGAGCAGATAAAAGAAGGCGATTGCCATCGATGGCGCGCAGCACTTTATGTGCAACGCAAGCGTGCACATCAGTAGCCATGTTTGTCTCTCTGAAACCTTTTTTATGGAGTAAAGTACACTGTAGCTCCCTAAACTTGGCAGGGGGTTCACTTGGTTCCAACATCTTTGAAAGTGTCCAATCAGGTACCTAATCTATTTAAGTGGGTCAAGCAGATCCAAAATAGTCCAGGCTGGCTGGTTGACCATGACGTGGCTGGTTGACCGTGACGTTGACGCTCCAGCGTGGATGACAGCTCACGCACGCGCACGCCCCGTCGTCATCTTTGGTGGTCAACCCCTATGTAGCCTTCTTCTCCTCCTCGGCTCGCTCAATTCAAGTGAAGCCGAAATCCCCCGTGGGTATCTCCACCGTCGTCTCCCCCTTCTCTCCTCCTCCTCGCCCTTCTCTTGCCGCCACCCACTGCGCCTTCTTCAACAAGTTCATCCGCCTCACCCGCGACGAGAGCCTCGGCCCCATCACCAGCAGCGCCAGCCGCGCCTTCTTCTCCCGCCCAATCCCGCTCTCCGACCGCGTCTCCCGCCGCCTGGCCTCCTTCGCCTTCTCCATCGCCGCCCCCGACACCTCCTCCGCCTCCGGCGACGGCCTCGCTTTCTTCCTCTCCCCCTTCCCCTCCGCCCTCCCCAACAGCTCCGCCCGGTGGGCTCTCGACTCTTCAACTCCTCCGCCACGGGGCGCGCCGCCCCTCGTCGCCATGGAGTTTGATACATACAGAACGAGTGGGACCCGGCGACGACCACGTCGGTGTCGATCTTGGTGGCATCGTCTCGCGCCGCCACCGCCGATTGGCCAACCAAAGATGAAGGACGACCGCGCGGCAGATGCGCGCGTGTCGCGCATCACGGCTCGCCACCGAGCCGCACTGTGTCTCAGATCGAGTTCACATCCGGCGTCGACCCCAAGGAGGGACGGTCATACTCTGGGTGGTCTTAGGCTTGTGCGGCTTGCTTCTTGTGCTTGTTGCTGCAGGGGTTGTTTGGTTTGTGAGGCAATGAAGGAAGGCCGGAGAATGCATCGATGTCGATATTATTGACGACGATGGAATGGGGTACGACGAGCTGGCCGATGAGTTTGTCATGGAGAGCGGGCCGAGACGATTCCAGTATGGGGAGCTTGCGGCGGCGGTACAAGGGGTCGATGCGAGCGCAAGGAGTACGCCGCCGAGTGCGCATCATCGGCACCGAGCCACCACCTCTGCAAGCAGGGTGTGATCCTCACCGCCGACGCGTGATGAGTTGGAGTTGGAAGGTTGTAAAGCGGTAGTACCTTTGGTTGTTGTTGTCTTTGATGATGCGGAAGCTAAGGCACTTGCTAGCGCGGAGGCGGCGGGAAGGGAGCCGGGGAGGAGTAGGGAAGGCGACATCGCCGTTGTTGTTCGGCGAGTGGTGGCGTCCATCTTAGTAGCGGTGGCGCGGCATCGATCGCGGGGGCTGCCGTGGACAAACCTGCACTGCCGCCGTTCTTGCAGAACCCGCGCCGTAGTACAGGCACGGCTTCCACCTGAAGACGTCGCCACGGCCGCCAAGGCAGAGCTTGTTCACCGGCACCCACCATCTCCTACGCTCCGACGCCATTGCTCATGTTGTTGCTCCTCGAGAACATCGCGCTCGCCCACGATTTACGCGAGGACACCAACGGCGGCAGCGGCGCGGCGCGCGGCGAGTTCGCCAGAGAGCATGAACGGCGGGCGCCTCGGGGCCTGCAAGCCAGGCTGGCGAGTCCACATGCACGGTCAATCGGCCACGTCATGGTCAACTGGCCAGCCCAGACTATTTTGGACCTACTTGATCCACTTAAATAGATTAGGTATCTGATTGGACACTTTCAAAGATGTTGAACCTAAGTAAACCCCCTGCCAAGTTTAGAGACCTACAGTGTACTTTACTCTTTTTTATGCCATCAAGAGCGAGCTGAGCGGTAATGTAATGCTTTTACTCTAGAATCTGGATACAAGCACTTATAATCTATAATAATTTATACTAGATCCGTCCGTTCAATACATGATGTATACATGATGTCTGGCAAATGTTCGTATGTTGTCTGGTGCGGCACAATGTAATATGATATGCGGAAAATATAAACAATTTTTTTGGTGTTAGGTCGACCAAAAATAGATATGTGTTGAAAGATATGAATTGGATTAAAGCACACTTTTATCGATACGCTATGTACTGACAGCCTCGCACATTTTTTGGCATCGGTTGGCCATGGATGCATGAAACTGCATTTGCACTTAGCAATTTGTGTTAAGGTATCATAATATCGAAAGTGTAGTGCAGTACTTACCAATACGTGCCAATCTCGGTAGAGTAGCAGAAGATCTAGTTAGAGTAGCGTGAAATAGAACAAACCTTGTATCAAAGAAAATTAACAATAATCTCAGTAATTGTAGCAAAAAATAATAATCAAGGCGTACATTTCACTCAGTTTGAACATAACAAATCGGCAGTATAATGATGAACAGCAAATGGCAACCATTGAAGAAAACTTAACACATGACCTATAACTTCGTAAAGGTCCAGGTTGAAAACCAAAAACATAATCTGAAATGAAGGTAGGTTACAGTGATTGGTAAATTGCTTGGAGCCTTGTACAGTAGAAGAGGCTGCAAACTCTAGAATGTTTAGTAAGAATAAATTGTATTTTTCACATGAGCGGTTCTCAGCAAAGACTGTTAATTTGGCATTAATTTGTTGAACCTAAAAAGAAGGATTAAGATATGTAAGCAATAGGGAAATCAGTAAAGACTACCATTTGTAAATAACAGGAACCTGAACACTTTGAGCAGTATGATAAATGAGGTTCCACTTATCTGTCCAAATTCCTAGTTCTTTTATGTATTATTTTGTGCACTATATCTTTTAATTTTCAACAAAATTTCATTGTTTGGGTTAACACCGTAATGATGCTGAGGTCAACAATTCCAACTGAATGGTGAAAGCAGTGGAACCAACAGTGTATCGACTCCAAATCATTTGCATGTAAGTGAGCAATGTACCTTTGGTGTATCGACTCCAAATCATTTGCATGTAAATGAGCAATGTACCTTTGGAAGAAGCTCTTCTGCAGACATCAGGTCATATAACTTGTGCATATAACTTAAGTATGATTGTTTCTTCTTCTACCTGCGTAAAATGGTAGGAACAAATTACTATCTAAAAATATTACCCCAAGGTGCACTGTCAAGTGTCAACACAGAAGATTATACTATCTAAGGCTGACCTGAAGTTTATATAACTCATGTGATATCGCTCGGTATGTTTCCATTAGGGCCTGATTTTACTTGTCCAAATGCCTACAGATCCCTTTTATGTTAATGCTAAAGAATAGTAAAGAAACTGTACTCAGACATTTCAGCTGAACGCTTTGGTTCCATTATCACCAAAAGACTTGATACTGCTTGTTGCAAATTACATGGTCTATTAGACAATCATTTCAAATCAAGTTAGGCATGGTCTATTAGACAAACATTTCAAATCAAGCTAGAAATATACGTCCATCTGTTCATGTGTTGTACAATTATCAAATATACAAATGCCATGTAATCCGTTCTTTCTGTTATGTAATAACAATAACCCTGAATCATGCTAGCAGATTGTCCATTGTGCGACGTGTAATCAAATATACAAACGCATGTGTGTCACTCGTAACATAAGTTTTGTTATGTAAAGAAAGCCTTCTCAAACATGCAACTAATTCAGAGTCTCGCCTTAGGCAAAGTTCCTCCCTGGTACTGGTGTCTGGCATTGACTGTTTCTCGGAAGAAAGAAAACACAAATACCAAAGGAAAATGCTCAAAGCTCCATGTTTTCCCAACCGAAACCACCATAAAATACAAGAAAATAAAATTGAGGATTTGTGGACTATAAGCGACTAAACCGCTAAAATTCACACATCATCTTACTCACAATGTAGAAACGACTGAAATCCAGGGCGTTCTTGCACAAATCTAGAACATGAAAAGCAATAAGCAGAAATCTGGGGGAAAGTAAAGAGAAGAAACCCAAGATTGGGTACGTAGTCCACGCCATCGCTCCGCCCGACGCTGTTGATGGGAGGGGAAGGAGGGGGCAAGTGGACGGAGAGGCTACACAAATCCATAACATCAGAAGCAATAAGCATAAATTCGGGGGAGAGTAAAGAGAAGAAACCCAAGACTGGGTACGCAATCCACACCGTCGCTCCGCCCGACGCCGTTCATGGGAGGGGAAGGAGAGGGCAAGTGGACGGAGAGGCCGCTGTGGTGCTCGGTGACACCGGCGAGCCCCTTGGCCCACACTGGCAGACGCCGTTGATGGGAGTGGAAGGAGAGGCCAAGCGGACGGAGAGGTGACGATGGCAAATTTTGATATATTATCCTCACCATCTCGGAAGCCCCGACACGGCAGCAAGGTACCGTGTCCGTGTCGGACACGGACACGGCTCGGATACGTATCCTCGGCGTATCGGAAATTACAGTCGCGAAAAAAAACAAAAACAAAATCGGACACGTATCGGACACGGCTAGGATACGTATCGGACACTTGGGCCCCTTCAATTCGCGGCCCACAACAAATCAGCCCATTCCCACCATCACCATCGACTAACCCTACCCGACTAGGCAACCAGAGGAGCAGAACGCATTCCTTGGACCTTCGACGCCGCCGCCTGCAGCGCCCGCCCGCCCCTGTTGCGTCGCCATCGCAAGATCCGGCGGCTCCCGACGGCCACCGGCAGATCCGCCGCGCTCGGCTTCCAAAGACGGCCGCCGCGCTTCGCTTGCCCGCCGCCCTACTACGCCACCATCGCGAGATCCGGCGGCTCCCGACGGCCACCGGCTGATCTCGACGCCGCTCGGCTTCCTGGTCTTCCGCCGACTCCTTTCTCGTTTGCTTCTTCCCTTGTACTTCCTTTTTCCTTCCTTTAGTGCTGCCGCGGATCTTCATTTGCCGCCGCGCCGCCGGCTCGCGTCCTGGCTCGCCTCGCCAGCTTCTACTCACCCGCCTTCGCCTCTCTCACGCACTGCCGACCGCACCGCCTCTGGCGTCGCTCGCCCTCTCTCGGCCAGACGGCCACCTTGGTGCCCCCCCTGCCAACCGAGCGTCTGATAACTGATAAGTGATAAATGGGCATGTTGTTGTAGTCTTGTAGTTGTAGATGTTGTGTAGTTCTTGGCTGCTTGCTGCATGTAGTGCTGTTAGGCTATAATTAGACTTTGTTGATTGTTGATGACTTGGTTCCACCCTTGCGAATGTATGAAAATTGAAAAGTGTTAGTGTAACCATGTAATGTTATGTTCCTTGTTGCAGATTTAGGAATTAGGACTTAGAAGATGGAACCGGATGGTTCAAATTCAAGTGCCGAGCAGCAAAATGTGAAGACTCCATTGTGGAATCATGTCGAGTTGCTAGAGAGGACTGGTGGAGGGGGAGGAAATGTGAGATTCAAATGCAAGTATTGTAAAGTTGTGTACAACGGGAGCTACTCCAGAGTGAAAGCACATTTGCTCAAAACATCTAATGGTGGAATCAAAATGTGCCCAAAGGTAACCGTACCAATCCTTACTCAACTTAGAAGTGAAGTTGCAAAGGCCGAAGAAGAGTTAGCAAAAACAAAGCCAAGACATGTTCCCTTGCCAATGCACGTCAGTAGTACTGCTGATAGTGTTAGTGTTGCTTCATCTAGCATGGGTTCTAAGCGGAGGGGAACTTCAAGCACAGCTTTGGAGAAAGCTTTCAATAATGAAACTCGCCAACAACTTGATGCTATGATTGCGAGAATGTTTTATTCTTCAGGTTTGTAACCAACTTGAATCAAAAGTATTGCTTGAATTTATCCAATTGACACAATCATTTGGAAGCTTTCAACTAATTTAGGGTTATGTTTTTTGTTTACAGGATTGTCTTTCAATGTAGCAAGAAATCCACATTATCAAAGTTCATATACCTACGCGGCAGATCACAACATTTCTGGTTATGTTCCTCCTGGATACAACAAGTTGAGGACCACTCTTCTTCAACAAGAAAGGGCTCAGATTGAGTCTTTATTAGAGCGGACAAAGAGCACATGGTCAGAAAAGGGAGTGACCATTTGTTCAGATGGGTGGTCGGATGCACAGAGACGACCACTCATAAATTTTATCGCTGTTTCTGAGAGTGCTCCGATGTTCTTGCGAGCTATCAATGCCGAAGGCGAGGTGAAGACAAAGGAGTACATTGCAGAGAAGTTGATTCTTTATTATTGAAGAAGTGGGTACAAGAAATGTGGTCCAAGTCACATCGACAATGCCGCAAATTGCAAAGGTGCGGGTTTGATTATTCAAATGATACAATCACATTTTCTCGACACCTGTGTTGTTCATACTCTTAATCTTGCTCAAAAGTATTTGTCTTTGCTAAAATGCCAAGAACTGATGATGAAGTCCTCATCTTTGATGAGTGCCATTGGATAACTGAAATTGCTCAGGATGCTAACATGATCAAGAATTTCATAATGAACCATGGCATGAGACTTTCAATGTTCAATGAGTTTAGCAATTTGAAGATGCTTGCCATTGCCGAAACAAGATTTGCCTCGGTTGTGGTCATGTTGAAGCGTTTTTGCATGGTCAAGAGGGCACTTCAAAGAATGGTAATTAGTGAAGCATGGGAGGCTTACAAAGATGACAATGTAGGGATGACACAATTTGTTAGAGACAAAGTTCTCAATGAAGTGTGGTGGGGCAAGATGAACTACATTATTGAATTCACTGAGCCTATATATGAAATGCTACGTGTGGCGGACACTGACACACCATGTCTTCATCTTATTTATGAGATGTGGGACACAATGATAGAGAATGTAAAAAAAGCGATATATAAGTGGGAAGGAAAGCAAGATAATGAGGAGTCCACCTTTTACTCGGTTGTTCATAGCATATTGGTTGATCGGTGGGCAAAAGGCAACACTCCACTTCATTGCTTGGCGCATTCACTTAATCCAAGGTGATACATAAATCTAACTGTAATTGCTATTTGCTAATATTTAGTTCTTGCAAAAGTTTTAATCCATTCATTTTCTTTCTGTAGATATTATAGTGAGAAGTGGATTAATGAAGGTGTTGGCCGTGTACCCCCCAACAAGGATCTTGAGATTTCACAAATGAGAATGAAGTGTTTTAAGAAGTTTTTTCCTATAATTGACCACCTCAGACAAGTTAAAGGGGAATATGCTAGATTTTCCACTTCTTCTGCAGAATTTAATGACTTTGATTCCATTTACGATAGAGGGATCCTTGATCCAATGAATTGGTGGGTAAATCATGGTCAATCTATTCCTAGGTTGCAAAGTTTGGCTCTCAAAATAGTTAACCAGCCGGCCTTATCTTCTTGATGTGAAAGGAATTGGAGCACATATAACTTCATCCACAGCATGCATAGAAACAAGCTAACTCCTGAGCGTGCTGAAGATTTGGTCTTTGTGCACAATAATTTGAGACTTTTGTCAACGAGAACACCATCTTACAAAACTGGGGCAGCAAGGATGTGGGATGTGGGAGGAGATAGCTTTGAATCTCTTAGTGGTGTCGGCATTCTAGAAGTTGCTAATATCTCGCTTGAAGAACCAGAGTTGGAGAGCGTGTCTTTTGAAGATGGGTCTAATGTGGTGAACCCAGATGAGGATGAACAAGAGGAAGTCTAGGAGACTAGGAGTCTCATGCTATTTTTTCATAAGCTTTTAATTTCAGTTTCTTATGTAACTTAAGTTGAACAACTCCTATGTTGGCTACTGGCCACTTCTTGTTGGATTGTTGGTTGTACTCTATCTTTAAGTTTCTATGTTTGAACTTGGCTATTTTTTGTTGATTGTTATCATTTGTCAATTATTTGATGGTTGTTATAATGTTAGGTACTTAGGTGTTTGGTGTTGCATTGTATTTGTTAAAACATACTTACATTTACTAATCAAGTTTTTCTATTCACAAAAGGTATTTTGACTTGTATTAATATGAAGTTATGATTTATGAAGAATTGAAAAGTGATCAACATATTCCTAACATTTTACACTTTTTATTTGATAAACACATAGAAAAGCATTCAAGAATACATATGCATATATAGGTATAATTCGTACTATATGTTCTTTACATGTAACGCAGCTTGTAGTTTTATATTAAAAAAACATAGAAATTTGACATATTTGATATAGTCAACAAAAGCTTATTGTAGGTATAACTAAGAAAGACGAAAAAAAGCGGTATTATGTGAACTTAGCAGTGACAGGACCTAAGCTATTGTTAGTGTGTTAATATCTAAGATAGTGGTCGAATGTCACAGACACATGTGCAATACAGGTTCATTTGTGGGATTAGAATCAAGAAAGTGTATGTGCTGAAAAAGGACAACCACAGATCAAGGCAGGCAAGTTATTTATTTCTTCAATTCTTTGGGCAAGAATGGCATAGTCATTACCAAACTGTAGAAAATTTTATTATGTGCTACTCTAGTAGTAAAAATTAGTATGTCATCAATTTTCAGAAAATCTGAATTAAGGCACATGTAGAGGAACCTTCAGACTACTGGCTTCCCGAATAAAACAACCCTTTAAATTTGTAATTTGACAATGGGCACTTACCCCTCTAAAAAAAGAATAGACAAGACATAAGACAATCTATACCTAAAATACAAACCATCACTCTTTCAACAGTCCGCAGTGAAAGGTCCCACCCAATGCTGACCACCGCTTCAGAGACTCCATGTCCTTCTAACTTGGCCCAACCAAAGAAAATTCCTAATATTTGGTCAGGAACCTGTTTGCAGATAATTACAATAAGTTTTTAAAAAACTGACAGCATTTTACAAACCATTATGTGCTGAGAACTTCTCTACACCTTACGTAGCATGCGACTTGTCCATTAATTTAAGCAGATGATAAAGAATATCAACATTTGTCGACAGTACTGACACAGAGTGCAAGCAGGTAGTAGACATGCTTGTTCGGTATCTGTACGTGGAGTTTGAATGGGCTGCAATATTGGACAGCAGGGAATCGTTGTTATTTCAGCAGGGAATTATGTAAGACTGCAGTATACTGTACGTACCGATGTAAATCTGTACTTTGCATATGGGTATAGTTTGTGAATACAATATGGAAGACAAACTTTCATGTGGCATTGCACACCATAATGACTTGTTGCGAAATTAGGGTGGAAATCAAATAAACCACAGATAATCATTGATTGATTGAACAATACCTTATTAACAAAATAAAAATATTACTAATTAAGATGCACATGTATGGTCAGTTACCGACTTATGCTAGCACTTTGCACAAAATTTTGGCAATTGTCTGATACTCTGATCAATAGTTCTGGACTTCTGGCCTACAAAGTGATACATTCTGCGTGAAAGCCACACCTGTTTACTAAGATGCACATGTATGGTCAATCACTGACTTATGTAGCACTTTGCACAAAATTTTTGCAATTGTCTGATACTCTGATCAACAGTTCTGGACTACATAGTGATACATACTGTGTGAAAACCCCACCTGTTTGTATATACAGGATGGTATGTGTTCATCACAAAATGCATATAAGATGTATATACAGGAAATAGTTGGCTGATTTAAAACACGGACATATAACACTGAAAAAGGGCTGTTCCTGAATCCAGTAGTCATGAATTACATGGAGGTGCATGCCCAGTGGGAAAACCATGTGTCCGCAAATTTAGAATTATTATAAATCCACCGGTGGATGCACAAATGAGTATAAGGTTATCATTAACCTAAATGTCTACAACAGTGAATTCCAACATGTTCAGGAAATCTAGCTACAAAACAAACTGGATGCTTGAAAATCATCAGAGATCTGAAAACATAGATAATGTGACCAAAGTAGCAATTGATGAACCAAGAAACATCGAAAATCAACATACATCCTGTGAGGAAGTGAGTAATAATTTTGTTATTAGAACAGGCTTATCTATACAGGTCAGTATGTACATATACTGGAGCTCGAAAATGAGCACTAAATGAAGTTACCGTTCCTTTTGTAATGTTTACTACATTATGTACTGTACTAAGTCCTCACTTCTCCTTTTACTCTCGTTTGAACAGTTTAAACACTTCTTGCCATATCTTTAAATCTGAATCCTCTTTTACCTAGTCCCGTTTCATATAATGCTTCCCGCTTCTTTTTTCCAATTCCGTTACGGTCTTCATGCAATTGCTTTCTTTCCTACAATTACTAATATATGTAATCGGCCCACCGTAAGCAAAGTCACATACTATTGTCAGATTCCGGAGATTAGACGCCCGAATCACCCACTCCTCACCAGGGCCGTCCACAAGGAACTTTATTTGCATGAACTCCACCGCCTGCAGCAATGGCGCCGTGGCGATCAGAGCTGCCAATGCTATGTCAGGGGATCCGAGAAACCTCGGCTCAATCATACAAAAAGAGATCGAACATAGCATACCTTGTTAATCAATTAGCACGATGCTAAATTTTGGCGGCAAAGCTCCTCATACCATATCATGTTCCACAAATCCGCGAAGCTCAGCAAATAAATGGTCAATTCAGCTAAACAAGAATAGAGGAAAAGTAGAAACCCTAGAAATCGAATTCATGTCATTAGAAGCATCATAGGGTGTAGATTCACAGTGACGGGGAGAGGGAGGGCGGCGCGGGTGGGAGGCGGGCTCGTGCGAGGGGGGCTGGGTTTTGGGCTGGGAGGAGTGATCTGGGAGCGGCAGCGGTGGCGGCCGGCTGTAGGGGAGCAGGAGGGAGGGAGGATGTGGGTACCGATGTGCTGAAGAAACCGAAAGAGAAGGAGGAGTTGCTGCACGGGAACTCACCGGTGGGGAGAGGGGGAGCGCGCCAAGCAGTGACGCCTTGAGTAGGGGCGGCATCGACGGAGCGCCGTAGGGAGGTGGGATGTAGCTTGAGCATGGGCAGATCCGGTGTCACCACACACGTCGCACGGAAGGAGCGTGGCCGTGGCCACTGCGGCTGCATCATCAGGCGAGCGCGACCGAGAAAACAGCCGCGGCGGCTCGTCACGAGGGAGGTCTCACAGGGGAAGGGGAGGAGCCCTGCATCGGCGACGGAAGGGCGAGGGTGAGGGAGAGATGGGAAGGGGAGGAGGAGGCGAAGTCGGAGACGGCGAGGGCGACAGAGAAACGGGAGGGGAGGAGGCGGCGATCGCTAGGGGGGATCGGGCGTGACCTAGTGCGGCAGATGCGGAGACGGTCGAACGGATCTAGGCCGTCTGTGCAAGAAACCGCGAACGGACGGCTTCGCACCCATCCGATTTGAACCGTGCGATGGCGATCCGACGATTCATGGCCGCGAAACGAGACCTCCCTGCAATTTCGAAAACTACGATGGTTTTTTCCGCAAAAACACAGACGTGGGAGGTAGAGCTGACCAAACAGGCCGTGCCTAATGGGTCGGCACGAGGTACGACACTGTTGGCTCGACTCGGGCCGGCACGGTATGATATTATTCACGGGACGGCCAAGACGACGACGATAGTCCGGCCGCGTCTCGGGTGACACCCCGACACGACGTCAAGACGCGACACAAAGACGAATAGTGTCGCCCAAGCACGACACGGCCCGTTAGGCACGATATTGTTTTAATATATATATATATATATGTATTTTTCTTTTTATTTATTAATATTTATATGATCTTCTTTCCATTTTTAATACTTATATGGTTTTATTTTGTAGTTTTTAAATGTTATATAGTTCATTTTATAAGTATATATAAATTTATTTTGGTTTTTTTTAATATATATATATATTTTTTCTAGGATTGTTTTTCAATTTTTCATGTCTAATGAACTAAATGACAAATGTTTTAACGAGCTAGCTATTTAAATATTAATAAGATTCTATTACATTTTCAATATGGTTGTCTTATTTTCTTCAATTTTTCATCTCAATTTCTGAATTATACATATTTTTCTGTTTTTTTTTGTATTTTTTCATTCTGTCGGGTCAAATGGGCTAAACGGGTCACATTTGACCCGATGGGCTAAACGGTCATGCGGCGAAAGAGTGATGGACCGCGCCGTGGACCAACCGACACGTGCGAATAGTAGTGAATGGGCCGACTGTGGACGTGCCGCCATGAACCCGTGTCGTGCCGAACCGGACCGCCCATTTGAACAGCTCTGGTGGGAGGCCTGAGGCCAGCATTCCAATAAAAGATGTATAGCTAGCTCCCGTTTCTTTTTCTCGCCGTTCGCTGTGTTAAATGTTGTCAATTTTGCCGGTAGGATTTGAGCCCGTGACACGTGGTTATGGAGTCGAAATTAGCCTTGATTACACGCAAACAAAAAAAATGCTAAAACACCTGCCCTTACATTTGCTTTTACTTCCCTCTCGCTACGGCTACGCCATTACATTCTTCACAGTGTACTTACAAGTACAAAAGACCAGGGGCGCCTAACAGAAACCTTCCGTATGTAAACGCATGCAAACTTTGCCCTCTCTCTGACGAAAACTGTGCCCTCTTTTGATTGAGTTGCTGACAAACCTGCACCCATTCATGAGCTCCGGACCCAGCTCAAAAAAATGAGCAGGAATATAAGTGGGATAATTTCAAACATTAAACTACTTTACTAAAAACTAAAATTTAAGTATTGCGCAACAGCGTTGTGCAAATAATCACAGCAACGGAAGCATGGATCCATGCATGTATGTGCTATACCCCACAGGACTGGCATGCATATATGTAAAAGCAAGAGGCGGTTGGAGGCGACAAGAACACGGCAGCCCCACGGCGATGAAGGCGGAGGCAAGACGGGGGCCTCCAGCTAGCTATAGCTGGTCAGCATCCATCCAACACACGCGCACACGAGACAGAGTGTAGGCGTGCGTGAAGAGAGAGAATAGAAGGGGAAGAAAAGAGGAAACAAGGTGGATCCGATGCTGTCACTGTGTAAACAGTTTGTAAATACTTTGCAGTGGAATTTGACTTTTGATTTTTTGTCGGACGATGGATATCGCTCTTAATACATATGAGTATAGATAGACATGCATATGGTACTCAAATCTAACATAACCTAACCTAACTTGCTGGGCCATGCATCACATGGCCAGGCCAAGCCAAACAATGCATGCATTGCATTATATGCATAATATGAACAAGCTTTGAATTGCTGCCAGGCAGAGGCAGAGGCAAAATAATTTTGTGCAGCAGATGGAGAGCTGAGAGAGAGAGAGGATCCTCCTCCCGGCCGGCACATCACGTGGTGGTTTATTCCGTGCATGCCAGCCAAAACTACATAGCATGTGCTTAATCAGGCCTTAACCACTACTTCTCTCTCCTCTTTTTTTAAAGTAATAATTGTTGTACTCTCGTAACTCTTCTTATGCGACAGCAGCTCAAATCGGATCAGAGTTGTGAGATATAACACTAGTCTGTATGGTATCAGAAATGAAATAGATGAACTTAGTAGAGAAAACCAAAATAATGACAACGAAATAATCACGACGAGAGAGAAAGATTTGACGAACCCGATCACAGTTCTCTTAAGCACGATCTCAAAAGAGTATAAGGGGTTGCCGCTCCCTCACAACCATCTCGAATCTTTCAGGTCTCTCGGCCTTATACAAGAATCTAATGCTAAATAATAACATAGCATCTAATCATCTTATGTCCATCTTACTCTAGATGAGTTGGTTTGTGACTTGTGTTCTCCATAACCACCCTTAGATCTTTATATAGTATCCTCCAGTCCTACCCAAAGAGAAACGAGAATCACAATCCTTTTAGGATTTATATAGAAATCGATGTAGCATCGTATCGCGGAGCCCTAAACTAATAGGATATGAGTCAGCCTAGCTCGACAATAATAATAATGTCGATGCCGTTGATTGCTCGGCCATGCACGATCTCTGAAAGATACTAAACGGGGCTGGGCCTTGATAGCCTCACATGGCCACCGGCACGGCAGCTGCTTTCTCTCGTCGGACGAGAGTGCCGGGAAGACGCCATATATTCTTAATCATCTAGTATTTTCTTCTCCATTAAAAGAATTAAAAAGATGTTTGGAACAGCTAGCTAGGAGACACTGAAGATGGATTTGATCAGAAGTTGGGGTTTGCACCACTGATGGTCAAACTAATGATAGACTATTCAGGACTAGCACCACTTGCTAAACAGTCCTACTATTTTAGTATTCACTTGTTTAAAAATATTATAAAATTATGGTATTATGAATTGTTTTGTATGACTAATCTAGTGATATCATTCTCACATGTCCAATAAAAATAGTTTTTTATATATTAATGATCAAAGTTAAAGAAATTTGATGGCACGTCGTATATTTTTGAACAGAGAGTATCGTTATGCAATTAATAGGATTATGGGATTCTTTCTCAAGTTTAAGGGATGCTTGGATATTTTTCCATGTCGAGGCTCACAAGCCACAAACATGCATCTAGGTTTGGAATTTTGGAATTTTAGGCCCATCGCGGATGGCACGTGCGAGTCACGTGTCATGTCGCTGCATATAGACATGCCGGAAGTGGCTATGTGCATTCCGGTTTTGGAGAGCAGAGAGGTATCAAATTTCTCTCGTTTTTGTTCGCAAGCTCAGATTAGTTGTGGATGCAAAGGGGGGAAAAGTGATTGATTGTGCAATTTGTTTCCTATGTAACCATGCATGGAAACCCAAATGCGATCGAGGTGGTGGGAAATCAAGGCGATCCTAACATAATCTCAAAATATGCAATTACGCTATTAGAACAATTTAGTTGTCGAAACTATAACGTTTCATTTGTAGATATTTGGTTTATTTTTACTAGCAACTATATTTATATAAAATTCAGCGGTACCTAAAATGGTAGAAATTAAGATGTGAATCCAAAATAATTGATGTAAGTTTGAACATATGATTGCAACCAACCGATGTGAATCCCAAATAATTTAAACGAATTAAAATTTCACAAGGATGACGCTACGTTGTAGGAAAATTGTTTCTAGAGGGGCAAATTATTTTGCTTTCATTCATTTAAAATATTATGGATACAATCAGTATGGAGGTTGCACACAAGAAAACTAGAACTCGAGTTGAGTCACTCTACCGAAACTCCTTGTGTGCAGGCATGCTTAGCACAACAGTGAGCCGTATTATTAGCCAACCTCCTAGCAAACAGAACAACAAAGAAAGAAAAATCCAGTTTTAAGCTCATGAACTTCATCAAGGATTGAAGCAACCACTGATCTGTTTTTTGGTCGCTCTTCTCATAACTTCACCATTTCCTGACAGTCTAGCTCGACAATCACCTGATCAAGCCCACAACGACGGGCGAAAACAATACTGTCCCGAAAGGCCAGTGCCTCAACAACCAGATGTTCTGGAATATCCTGGTAAGATTTACTCCAAGCACCTAGGAAGACATTGTAAGAACGAGCGACACCTTCTGTACCTACCAATCCCACTGCTTGTGAAATTGCTCCATCAGCATTTATCTTTGTCCATCCTTCTGGTGGGCGTTCCCACAGACAAATTAGATTTACTGTTTGAGCAACCTCCTGCTACCGTAGTAACTCTAAAGCTGCTAGAGTTTCCTTAATGAACTCAATGGAATATCGCTACTATAAAAAGGCTAATATTGAACGTCTCATCACAGGCGGTTGATCAAAACCGTATGTATTAAATACAATAACAGACAGTTTTAGTTTAGCGACCTTCTGTGTTACTGGCTGCGCTAAAAACCGTATGTGAAGAAGTAATATCACAGACGGTTCATGTTGAAAACCGTCTGTGACTTCCCGTCCTCATCACAGACGGTTTGTATTAAAAAACCGTCTGATTTTACCATAGCTTGAAATCAGAGAGTCTGTGATAAGGATCTCCCGATTTTACCTGACTCTGTGACTTAAAATGCCTAACTCTATGATTTTACCATGGCTTGAAATCACTAACACTCTGGTTTTACCATAACTTAAAATCACTAACTCTATGATTTTACCATGACTATTTGAAATTCCTAATACTCTGGTTTTACCATGATTTAAAACCACTAATTCGAGGGAGCTTAGGGTGCGTTTGATTGGTGGGATGAGGTTGAATAGGATGAGATAATACAGGTAGGATGAGATCGTCCTGAATGAGATGATTCAAGTATGATGTTTGGTTGGTGAGATATGATAATATATATGATTTTGTTTGGTTGGTGGGATAGGATGGTTCTGGATGGTTCAAGATGATGTTTGGTTGGTGGGATAGGATGATACATGAATAATATTTTTTACAGTAAAATATGCCAAGAGTGGTTTTGTTTGTTGATTAAATGACAAGAAACACAACGGTTCAATCGGATCGCAAATCGGATACTCGGTTTAGAAAATATGGTTATTTGAAACTCATAAATCATACCTTTTTTTCGTACGCGTCTTGGAATTCGAGTGAACGGTGTGGTTCGGGATTTTTTTCCGAACGGGATGATACAACATAAACATGAAATATTCTTATTTCTTGAATCATCTCATCCTGAACGGTTTGGTTCCATTCAACCAACCAAATATCTGAACGAGCTCATTTCCGTACCGAACGATTCAGAACCAAATGATTCGATGAACCAAACGCATTCTTAGTGTTGAGCATGCGAGCAACGTAAAAAGAGCATGCATCAAGTTGTCATCAGCAGCCCTGCAAACTTCACAACTACTACTCTATTTGATATGGCGATACTTAAGAGTAGCAGCATCTGGGAGGATTCCTCTTAGCACTCGCCACCGAAAAACAAAAACTCGTGGAACAACCTCTAACTTCCAGATATCTTCAGAATGTGTAGACGATGAACCATCAAAACCTGAAAAATCTGTCTGTTCATTCTGAAGAACCAAGCGATGAAGTCCTCACCTCCGCCACCTCGGAGTGGGATATTGAGGATCACATCCGCATCCGGTGCCAAGAAAACACTTCGGATTATATTTGTGTTATAGGATTTATATTTGCGTTGAGTATTTTTATTTTCAAATCTTATACTTTATTTTTGGGAAATTGTCAAGGTGTTCATCAAGGGAGAGATTGTGAATATCATAAGAATATGCTCATGATCTTAGGATAATGATACAATTGACAATAGTATTGAGGGTTTGTCGAAACACTTATTTTCGGCGAAATTCAGTAAAAATCGTTATGGTCGCAATTGATGACTGCGGTAGTACCAGATTCTAGTTGACGATACATTTTTTTTCCAGAGTGTATGTTTTTAGGAGTTCCTTCTCTTCCGAAAAACGGTATGATTGGATTCAATACAAGATATCCGTTGTGCTTGTTCGTTGGTTTTCGTAACTTTCATAACTAGTAGAGAGAAAATTGAGTTGAATTCAATCAAAATAAAAAATAGATATAGCTCCTATTCACCTCTTCTAGTCGCCGTTTCGGTCCAATATTCACCATTTCCAGCTAGCACTCTTCTATCTTACCCATAGATTTCATCGATATTGAGTTGGGAATCCACTTATCTGTCCATATTGAAACCGAATCCCCTTTAACAACTCTTTTGATAAGTCCAATTTCCAGAGCTTGAACACGGTATTGAAGCTTTTATGTATTCAAACAGAGAAGCATTTATTATGTCCCTATCATCCTACAAAAAATATTCCTTTTTTACCTTTTTGAAAAACAACATTTTGCCACTATCCTGTGGGTAAGCCGTCTCCTGCTAGCTCTGTGGTTTGTGGTGCTCCATTCATTTTCTGTCTATTTAAGGCCCTCTCATCCCCTGCTTTCCCTTCCTTCCTCTCATTGTCCTCCGCATTCAGCTCCTCTCACAACTTGAGCTTTTCTTTTTTTTCCTGCTTTCTTTCTCTTTCTTGGTAGGAGTAACAATAATTTTGGTTCTCCTCCTCCTCCTCTCTCTCTGTACCAAAGGAGAGAAATCCAGAGGCAAAGCTTCAGGTAAACATGCATCTCTTTCTCTCTCTCTCTCTCTCTCTCTCTCTCTCTCTCTCTCTGTCTCTATTTTTTTTGTGAGGATTTCTGTTGTGTTCTCTTCTGAAGAGGAGAGCTTCGTTCTTGCATGTAGAGAGGTTCTGTTTTTCTGATAACTTGTCATGGATCTTGAAAAAAATACCATATCTTCTCACGAAAACTTAACTTGCATGTAAGGATTCAATTTTTTCTAACACATCCTCTCAAATCCTCCGAAAGTATCAGTTCATCTTTGCCAATAACATACTTAGCTGCAAATCTCTGAAAAGATTCAATTTTTCTGAGACCAGTGCTCACAAATCTCCCCAAAGTCTCGTTTCATTCCCAAAACACATGCTTTCTTGCACAAATCTATGCGAAGATTCAATTTTTCTGAGGAAAACAACCACAAATCCTTCACAAAGCTTCACCTCACCAAAAAAATCTTCAAAAATTTGTCAACATCTGCTAGTTACATTATGTACACCTGGATCTGCCTCATTTATTCTTGAAATTTTGTACTCAACAATTTTTTTGGTGGTTTTTGTTCTTGCAGGGTTTGTAAATTTTTTGGATCTAATAACCTAACCAAAAAGCCAAAAAAAGCAAGACACCATGAACCACTTCGCCGCCATGAAGAGCCCTCTCCCGGTCGCCGCCGCCGCCGCCGACGCGAAGAGCCCGCTCTTCTGCCCCAAGCCACGGCGCCCGGTCGCGCCCCTCCGGTGCCACCAGAGCAGCCACTCCGACGCCGGCGCCGGCATGGATTTGCTCGACCTCCTCCTCTCAAAGGTGAAATCTTTTTGCCTCATCATCCCAAGATCCATGAGTTTCTTGCCTAGCTTTTGTGCAACGAGTTGCTAATATGTCTGCTCTGTTTCTTGGCAGGGCGAGGAGAGCAATCTCTCGGCGGCGTCCCCGCAGCCGCCGCTGTTCTGCGGCTCGCCGCCGCGGCGGGCGTCAAACCCGGTGGTCTACGACAGCCGGTTCGGTATGGACTGCCCGCCCATGCCGGCGTGGCCAGTGGCCCCACCGGCGCCGGTGGCAGTCCGTCCTACCCCGCGCCCGTCGGCGCCACCGATGTCGCCGCGGGGCGGTGCCGGGTGTGCCCGCGCCCGGTTCGCGTTCCAGCCGGCCGCCGTCCGCGTGGAGGGTTTTGACTGCCTCGACCGTGGCCGCGGCGGCCGTGGCCATGGCATCACCGCCATGGCCTAGATGCACATACAACATCAAATAACCCTGAAACCACCTCTCCCCTCCACAGTGCAAGCAAAAGCTTCTTTAGCTACCACAAGCACTTGGAGGAGAGATAGGAGATGAGTGAGAGAGAGGAGGAATTTTAAGTCCTAAATTTAACCTTTAAAAACTATATAATCCATCCATCAATCCAATCCCATAAGTATGATGAGTTTAGGTAATTTTACCACAAATCTTTTTGTATGTACATAAATTTCAGGTTCAGGTCCTTATGTAAATTTGGGAGCACTAGTTGGGAAAATTGGGTAGAAATTTAGAGGGAGGAGCAGGGACAAGGGCATAAGGAAAAAAAGAGCCCTCTTGGATTAATCAAATTTTTTTCATGAGTCCCTGGCCTTCCTTTGGGATTAGTCATTGAATTGGGTGGGAGGGGGTCGGGATTAGTTAGGTATCTGTCCTAGTAATTCTATGATGATGCTTATTTTTGGTTTTTGATGGAATTGTTTTTTGTCCATGCAACCAAGAAATCCAAGGCCATGGAGATATGTACAAAAGTGGCTACAAGAAGAGTGAGAGAGCATCTAGGTTAAGTCAAGAGTGAGTGTGAGAGACATGATGTATTTGTGATATCTTTTTTTGTATATTGTAATATCCTGTTGGATTTCCAATGAAGCAAATCTGTATAATATGCTATGATTATCATCACCACTCTTGAATTTTGGATTTACTTTGACCCCTTTGAATTTTCTGGTGGATTAATTATCCATCACAACACATGGTTTCCATGTGCTCAACCAACATGGAGAGGTGATAATGATGGTGACGTGCCAATGACTAATAATGAAGAGCCTATGTGACTAATCTGAAAGCTGACTCATGGAGATTATAGGGGGCCACGTTAAGTAGACTAAATAAATTATCATGCCGTTTTTCTTTTTTGCATTTGCCTTTTGTCTTGATGTCATTTTCATCGAGGTGTACTACTGATTTTGAACTGAAACCTCTTAAAATTCTTGGGGCGGTCAGTCAATGTTGTTGACACGGCTGCTTTGCAACGGTGAGAAGATAAAAACGACGGAAAGAGGAGCAAATGATTTTTTTTAAGAAAAAAAATCTGTGCAAGTCAAATTCACATCCTTTGTGTCCTGTTTGTGCGAGCCTGCCAGAACGCAAGATGCAGTTATCTTTGCATTGCTCACCTCACATCAAAAGAAGTCAAGCTGAAAACGAAAGGACACAGAAAGATGCAAGCAAATAGCATAACAACTTGAGTGCACTTGAGTACAAATTCAGACACAAAATTTTTGTGGAAAATACAGTAATCTTTGCCTGGAGCTTAAAGGCTTTGTTTGCAGTTCAAAACCTTTTCTTCTCATTTTCTCGCCATAAGACCCGTTTAGAACACCGAAAATTTTCCCAACTTTGTCACAATCCCACTTGACGAACACCAATCAAACCAAGCACACGAGAAATATTGCCAAACCAAACACAAGGATACAATACTTGGGGATACAAATTGGGAAAACTGGAGGCAAGGATTGGGAAGAGCAAATGTGTTGGGGAGGAAGAACACAATGGTGCGCGATGAAGTCCCCATCGTCGACATGCATCGGAATAGCCACGACGGTTGGGGGCGGGGCTGATGACGACGATCGTCGAGGGTTCCCAGAGCATTGGAACGACCATGGATGCACCGTTCGAGAACATGGACACGCCCGCGGCATGGAAGTAGATAGCACATGAGTCGAGGCTTTGAGTCGAACGCTTGGCGGGCATCTCGGGATCACAGCTAGTGGCCAGGACGACGTGGTCGATGTCGATGGTGTGCTCCTCGCATGCCATCGAGCACTTAGCGGGCGTCGTGTCGACAATGTTGGTGGTGAAGTTGTGGACGACGTTTGCTCGTGGAATGCTAGAGGCCACGACGTGGTCCTCGGTGGTGACCGAAGAGGACGTTGGCGATGGCTTGTCGTCCGAGGAGGTATAGATCTTCAGTGGAATTTAATCGAACACCTCCGGTGCACTGAGTGGCTGCACGCTCCACTCGCGAGAGAGGAGCGACAGTGGTCATGCCAACAGTGAGAAGGTTCGCTTCCACACCATCGGAAGCATCGATTGTATGAGTCAAGCCATCGAGGGTCGTCACATTAGGCGAGGTTGAAGAAGATAAAGGTCGCCTAAGCATGTTGTACAACTTCTCATTTATCTCAGTTAACCTCTTCAGGCACCTCCCCTTCTGCTCGTTGGACATGGCATCCTAGTCCCAACCTAGAGAGGGTCATGAGACTAGCTCGGACATGGGCTCGTCAATGCCAGTGGAGTGCGTGTTGGGCAACAAGGAACGTGGAGCTGCAACGACGACCTTAGGGGCACACGCGGAGGCCACCGCCTCGCGTCGTACCGTCGTAGTAGAAGCAGAGTCTGATGCCGACTGCACCAGCTGGATGTCAAGGAAGCAACAACTATCGTATATGCACCAGCCACTCAAAGCATCATGAGCTCACGCCGCCTTGTGCCATGATCAGAGCTGGACCACGACCTCCATGTGGGCAACCCTCGGGGACACGATCATCTCCTCCACGCCATACACATCAAGGATTTGGTGTAGCACCTACTCTGTCATCGGATAGAGAACATAGCTCACGGTGACACAAAGAACGTCTCCTGAGTGCTTGACATTCCAACAAACACTTGGCGGGTGCCCTCACCATGAGCATCGCCCTTGCCTGAATCTGGCCACCGTTCACATCAACTGCCACCAAGGATCTCCCACACCATCTCCTTGCTAGGAACCCCACGAATCGACTACTTTGATACCATATTGTCACGATCCCACTTGATGAACACCAATCAAACCAAGCATAAGAGATATATTGCCAAACCAAACACAATGATACAATACTTGGGGATACAAATTGGGATAATTGGAAGCAAGGATTGGGAAGAGCAATTAGGTTGAGGAGAAAGAAGCATGGAACTGTGAATCAGAGAACGAGAATCTCTTCTATTTTTCTTTGGATTTCGGTGCATACACATGCGAAGCCACCAACTCCATGGGTACAAGTATTTCCCTTGCATTTCTTTTGTTGCATGACATGTTGTGATTTTTTTTGAAACAGGGAAACCCAGCTTTTATAGAAAGCTAATACCGAGTTTACAAACAAAGTAACAACGAAACAGAAGCTGGGGACACTAGCACAGTCATGAACCAACAGAACAGCTATCAATACCAAAAGGAAGATACAATCTCATCGACTAGACAAATAACATCAGAGAAACCCCTAACAGACCCTAACAAAGATCAGAACATACTAAACGCATCTAAAACTTTGTTGTCTAGCACAAAAGTTCTTCAACCAGTCTTCAGACAGACTTATCAGGTTATCTAGCTCCACTTGCTCAGCTTCATTGATCAGAACTCACCACCGTTGCAAACATGACACAAATTTGAATACAACTTCAGATGGTTGCTTAGAAAAAGTCTTCTCAATCGCCATTTCATTTCTAATTTTCCAAAGCGTCCAGGCCAAAGCTGCAAAACTGAATAAACCAATGTGGTATCTGTTGGCACCCCTATCATCTAACCAATAATTAATGGTGGAAATCATCTAAAGAATTCGAGTACATTTCCCACTCTAGGATTTCTTTGACACAAACCCAAGTAAATTTGGCTAAAACACATTGAAAGAGGATACGATTAGTATCCTCAACAACACCACAAAGACTACAATTTTCACTCCCTTTTCAATTTCTCAGCTTGAGTTGAGAAGCAATGGGAATCCTGTTCTGATAAGATTGCTAAAGGAAAATTATCACTTTTAGGGGAATCCTACTATTCCAAAGCTTCTAGTTTCTCCTAAGAATAACACCCCCCAAAAAACCAATGTCTGTACAGAGATTTAACCGAAACCATCCCAGAATTCTCCAAGCTCCACACCACTTTGTCCTTCTCATTATTAAGCTCCACCCCATATAAAGCATTCTTCAAACTATTCCACATATCCTTCTCCTTCCTACCAAACTGTCTAATAAAGATAATATTCTATTCTTCATTCTCAAAACGGTTTGATATAGTGACACCAGAGTTTGAACTAATATTAATCAATCTGGCAAAACTAATTTTCAAAGGACAACTATCTAACCAGACAACTTTCCAAAAGAAAATAGCCTTCCCATTCCCAATCTACTGAGCAGCACCCCAATTGAACAAGGATTTAACCTTTTAAAGAGATTTCCAAAACTGAGACCCTCTGAAAGGCATAATGTCTCTGAAATCACCCTTAGGAAAATATTTTGCTTTCAAAATCCTGAACCACAATTCATCATTGGCCATATTCATTCTCCACAACCATTTGTATAAAAGACACTCATTCATCAGCTTAGTATTGATTACCCCCAAACCTCCAAAATCTTTTGGTCTGCACACAACCTTTCAACTTACCATATAGTATTTGAATTTATCACTTGTCCCTCTCCAAGAGAATTTGGATATAATGGAATCCATTTTACTGTGGATATCCTTATTCAACCTATAAAAGCCTATTATATAAATGGGGAGGTTACTTAAGCAACTATTGACTAAGATATTGCCATGTTGTGAATTTCCATTTCCCATTTCTCGTTTGAGATATGTATCACGCGTGTGGATTGGGATCCTCTGCATTGAAAATGTGTATTAGGAGCGATCTCCACCGTCCGACTAAAAATCAAAGACTGACACTATTTTATCACCACAGTATATTTGTTCGCTGCTGCTACAGTGCCATGGTGAGAGTTATGCTCATTCCCCCACGAAACACTGTTCATACCGGATCCGCCGCTCATTGATGGAGTATAGCGCTGATCCGTGTAGTACTAGTTGGTGGTTGACACGTAGTAGTAGGAGTAGTTCCGAGTACCAGCGCGAAAGTGATGGTGACAGGTGGGTCCCACGTGTGATTAGGTCACATCTCATCCCATGCGCCCAGCACAGAAGGCCTTGTGCGTGTGGAATAAATACTCAAAAGCTTTGTTAGACGGCAGGCAGGCCAAGAGCCGTGGAAGCCAAAAGATTCTCCGGTTATTATTACATATTAGGGTTTGTTTGGGAAATTCATTTTCGGCTGAGATCCATGTGGATAGACCGGTAATTTAAACTAAAATCCTAGCCTATTTATGTGGATGAGTAGAGATTTTCGTCAAACCAAACAAGCCCTTATACTTTCTTTTTTCCCTCCCTCTCTCTCTCTTTTTGTTTATCAAGAGAACATTTTTATGTAACCCCAACATTAGTTTTTTTTTTTACGGTCAACATGTTTTCTATTTGAGTTAGGAATTCCTTGGTTTGGACCTGTGACACTCGTTTTTTTTTCTTCCGATGGACGCTCGATTATTATGGATCTGATCTGAATGTCTTGTTTGGAACAAAGGATTCTTGCTGTGGAATCGGGAGGAATTGCGCTATCTCTTGCCAAATTTCTGAATGTGAAACAAACTCTTAAGCTATTCTTATCATTAGTGCAGCTGAATTCGGAGGTATCATTTTCACATGTTCCGAAAAAAAATAAGCAACTTGGTTGACTGTCTTTCTTGGGAGGAAAGTAGCAACTTTATTTCCATTATTCTTTATCCTCCGTTCATGTGAATAAAGATGGCCATTGTCGTTTGATCCCCAGGAAATATATTCCCAGGAAAAAGAGAGGATCCAGTCGTATCGAGGCCACATAAGATGCCCGACTATTTTCTGTGGAAACAAGATCATGTCCAAGGCAACTGAAATATTCAGAATAACAGTGCAAGTTGCTGTCTGAATCACTCATTCAGTAATATCAGAAGTTGATGTTTCGTTTTAGCTTCCTATGGTCAGGTGGAAAATCGGAATTGCTGAAAAACAAGGTGGATAAACAGCACAGATTATTCAGGAGACCATACCAAAACAAAACCTGAAGTTTACCAAGAAGATACAGAACACAACAACAGAACTGCTGTTTATTCATTGTACGACTATCTTTTTTTGTATAATCTCAGTCTCACAACCACAACAACATTCTGACAAATTGTAACAAAGCAGCATGGTGTATTATTCTTTTCTGAAATTATATCCTTTCTAATTTTAAAACTATGGTGAACTAGAAGTGGTATCCACAAACTGAAGCCAGAAAGCATGTAGAATCTTCGGCGCACAAAAGTCAGGGCAGGTGCTGTTGAAGGTCCTGGCATACTTCCAGAAAACCAAAATTAGTGTAAGACCATTCCTCCAAGATGAAGATTGAAGATGCTTGTCACAATTACTATGGTGGGTTCAGCTGCACTTCACGGCTTTGCATGTAACTTGCGGGCTTCGGATCTCATCCTGGCTTTGAATCAGCCGGATCTCTAAGCTGCTGGTTGATGGGTCAAAGCCAGCCCTTTTATAGTCTTCAACAGTTCTTCTTAGGAGTGCCTGCAGAAGTTTCTGTATATATTAAAGCTTCTAAAGAAATGTATTCTAAGTAAACATCGGAATAGCTATACGCTCCTATATTGACAGTACCACAAAGTAATGCAGCCCTAGCAAGCAAACTGGAACCCAAATCCTAATGGCTGACTCTCCATTTACATTTTACACAACAAAAACCTTCTGCGAGAACATGTACGTGAACTTAGAATAACGCCTAAACTGAACCAGATTTAATTACATGTCACCAAAGTCCATGAAATACATAACTCAGGATTGCTAATATACCATGCTACAAAGTTCAGTGTGCAAAAGACCTAGAAGTTAGATCATGTTAAATAGCAGCATGACTGAGATGTTAAACATATAAGCACATGTAGGTTCGATTTATTCCATAAAATAATCATGACATCATGCACGCAAAATAACACAACCATCACAGGCATAACAGATCTAGTCATGTCAACCAAGAAAAGGAACATGAACAGATCTAAAGCAGAGAACATGACCGTTACGCATCGATGATTACGCTTACGATCGGTTTGTCGATGGTGACACTGCAGCACGGTGTGGATGACACGAAGTCGATGACGATTCGCGGCCGAAGCGTCGAGGAAGACGAGCGAGCTACGACAGCGATCACGCAGAGCGCTTCCAAAAACCTTATTCGCCTCTCCGGTGCGAGAACTTGGCGACGGTTCCGAGACTGCTCTCCGAACGGCGGTGCACGCCGTGAACGGGGCGGAGTAGACTACGTGAAAACGGCGCGAAGACAATGGAAGAGACGAAAACCCTAGATTGATTTCGTCTCGTATGGAGGCGGCGATTCAAGATTTATGGAGGAATCGGGGCGTGTGATCAAGACGCGTGCGACGTTCTCCATAACTCGTGGCAAAACACAAAACAACAAAAGATAAAGCGCAAAGGAAGCCGCGTCTGCAAGCACTGACGCCGATTTGGGCGGACCATTCACGCAGTGCCGTGGCGCGCGCCGCCGCCTACTCGCTCGCTACCTCTGCGCTGGCGCGCGGCGAGGCGAGCGAGCGCGCGTGTGTTCCTCTAGTTCTCTCCCACACATGCCTCAAGTGACTAGGAGTGCACCATCCCTTTTAAGGTGGTCTTTCTCTCCTAGAACTAGCAATATGGTACTAAAGTTCACATGCAACATTCCTTTGCATGAGTGGGCCTTTGAGATTTAATTTAGGAATTATTTTTCTTGTATGGGCTAGGCCCACATAATCCAACAATCCCCACCGATCTCAAAGTCCCACAGAGATTTGCACAATTCCAATGTATTGTTTATATATCAGTGTTTCGATGGAGACCAATTAAGGTTGAACATCCACCTAGAACTCCAAGCTACACTTACTCACAACTTGAACAATGGACTATGCCTTGAATTGCAAGTTTGGTGCAAGCAAGCTTCACTTGAAGACTTAACTGATACTAGGCCGCCATGAGGCTACCCCTCGGTTGGAGCGTATAAGTCATACTCCTTGGTCTCTTCATGAGCTTAGTAGGAGATTTCCCAAAATCTTCATAGATTGCGACTAACGATCGGGCTCATATAGGTGTGTTCTTTCAAGAACGTTCACAGATAACGTCTTCGCTTCGAGAGCCAATGGAACACATTAAGGCCTTAACCAACTTGCCTTGCGCTTTTTTGAGAGTATTGCATCTTCACATAGAGAGGGTTGAAATTACTCTCCTCCGCTTAATCGATGGCTTGTTTTTCCTGCATCCTAATTCACGGGATCTCCGATCACATAGGTTGGGTTACTACCATAGATAACTCACATGGGTCTCATACCCATCTCCTTCGATGCACTATCTATCACATTTCGTGATAGTCCCTTTGTGAAGGATCTCGCGAGTTTCTAGCCGTTTGGATGTAATCCAAGGTTATAACTCCGAGTTTCTCAATTTCCTGACAGACTTCAATCGTCTCTTGACATGCCTAGACGATTTCATATTATCCTTAGAACTGTTCACTTTAGCGATAATGGTTTGATTATCACAGTTCATGAGGATAGCTGGCACTGGCTTTTCTACCGTAGGTAGATCCATCAATAGATCCCGTAGCCATTCTGCCTCAACAATAGCAGTGTCTAGTGCCGCAAGTTCGCTTCCATGGTTGACCTCGTCAAAATGGTCTGTTTGCAAGACCTCCATGAAACAGCGACCACCACCAATAGTGAAAACATATCCACTAGTGGCTTTGATCTCATCACAATCGAGATCCAGTTGGAATCACTATAACCCTCCAAAGACCGACGGTACCCAGATAGTGAAGTCCAAAGTTCGAGGTACCTTTCGGATAGCGCAACACTCGCTCAAGTGCCTTCCAGTGATCATCTCCGGGTTAGATGTAAACCGCTCAACTTGCTCACAAAGAAAAGAGATGTCCGGCCTTGTTGCACTAGCTAGGTACATAAGAGAGCCAATTATCTCGAGAGTATTCCATTGATTCCTAGCAATTTTCTTATTCTTACGAAGTAACACGCTAGGATCATAAGGTGTTGGAGAAGGCTTGCTATCAGAAAAACCAAAACGGCTCAAGACCTTTTCCACATAATGAGATTGCAAAAGTGTAATCCCATCCTCACCTCTAACCAATTTAATGTTTAGAATAACATCAGCCACTCCCAGATCTTTCATATCAAAATTTTGAGACAAGAATAATTTGACTTCATTTATCACATTGATGTTTGTCCCAAAAATCAGGATGTCATCCACATACAAGCAGAGAATAACTCCTCACCCTCCATAGCGATAGTATACACATTTATCCGCCTCATTGACAATGAAACTGCAGATGTCACTGTTCTATCGAACTTTTCATGCCACCGGTTAGGAGCTTGTTTTAGACCATACAAAGATTTCAACAGCTTTAACACCTTGCCTTCTTGACCTTCTACTACAAATCCATCAGTCGTTCTATGTAAATTTCCTCATCCACTCTCGTTAAGAAAAGTTGTCTTAACGTCCATTTGATGAACGAGAAGACCATGTGAGGCACCAAAGCAAGTAGTACTCGTATTGTGGTCGGTCTAGCAACAGTGAGTAAGTGTCAAAGAAATCTTCGCCTTCTTTCTCGAGTGTAGCCCTTGGCAACAAGCCGAGCCTTGTACTTTTCAATAGTACCATCAGGTCTAAGCTTCTTTTTGAACACCCACTTGCATCCTACAGGTTTGCACCCATAAGGTCTATCTGTCAGCTCCCAGGTTGCATTAGTGATAATGGAATCCATTTCACTACGGACAGCCTCCTTCCAGTAGTCCGCATCAAAAGATGCATATGCTTCTAAAATAGACTTGGGAGTGTCGTCCACAAGGTACACAGTGAAATCATCACCAAAGGATTTGGTTATCCTTTGTCTCTTGCTCCTTCTAGGAGCTCCACTGTCATCCTCCTCATTGACAAGTTCATGTGTATGTTCAAAAGGTTCAGGTGGTGTGATTGAACTAGGAATTATTTGAGAGGTTGGCTAGTAGTGTTATGTGTATCCTTCATTGGAAAGATATTCTCAAAGAATGTTGCATCTCGAGACTCCATAATTGTACCAACATGCATGTCAGGTACCTCAGTTTTAACTATAAAAAATCTATAGGCAATACTATGATTAGCATATCCCGAAAGACACAATCCACGCCTTAGGTCCAAGCTTGCGTTTCTTAGTTATTGGCACATTGACTTTCGCCAAGCACCCCCATGTACGCAAATAAGAAAGTGATGGTTTTCTCCCAATCCATACCTCGTATGGTGTTTTGTCCTTATTTATATTAGGAACTCTATTTAATACATGATTAGACGTTAGCAAAGCCTCCCCCCACCATGCCTTAGGTAAACCCGCAGTGTCTAACATGGCATTCACCAAGTCAGTCAAAGTGCGGTTTTTCCTTTCGGCAATCCCATTTGACTCGGGAGAATAAGGAGGCGTCCTCTCATGTATAATGCCATGTTCCTCACAAAATAAGTCAAATTCGTTTGAGAAATACTCTCCACCACGATCTGACCTAAGTCTTTTTATCTTTCTGTTTAACTTGTTTTCAACTTCTGCATTATAGATTCTAAAATAGTCTAAAGCCTCGTCTTTCGTTTTCAATAAATACACATAATGTAACCTAGTTGCATCATCAATCAATGTCATGAAATATCGCTTTCCACCCTTCGTTAACATTCCATTCATCTCGAAAGATCCGAATGCGGGAGTTCTAGTGGTGCCAAATTTCTCTCCTCAAAGACCTTGTGAGGCTTACAAGGTTGCTTTGATTGCACACACTATGGCATTTAGAACCTTTGGTGATGGAAACGTTTGGAATTAAATTCATCTTTGAAAGCCGAGACATTAAACCAAAATTAATATGACATAGACGTGAGTGCCAAGCGTTAGCCTCATCATCCACACCGCCACAAATATGGTTCACGCTTTATTGCGAAATCGAAAGGAAAAGCGGAACAAGCCTCCGCACTCATAGCCTTTACCAATAAAATGTCCATGTTTAGACACGACTACTTTATTAGACTCAAATACCAACTTATGCCCGTCTCTACATAAACGGAGCCACTAACGAGATTCTTGTCTATAGAAGGACATGTTGCACGTTCTTCACCGCACGATCTTTCCCAAGTAAACT
Source organism: Ampelocalamus luodianensis (assembly GCA_036346255.1). Classification (NCBI taxonomy): domain Eukaryota; kingdom Viridiplantae; phylum Streptophyta; class Magnoliopsida; order Poales; family Poaceae; genus Ampelocalamus; species Ampelocalamus luodianensis. Next base: position 42,804,048 of record CM070640.1, on the reverse strand, counting down.
TCGATCTACCGTGCCAACACCATGAATGAAGCATGTGACCCATTCCCCATTAGGACGGAGGAATCCCGGCGACTGATAAGAGGAAAACAACGAAATATCGGCACACACATGTACATTAGCTCTGTATCAATCCACGGTTGGTAGATTGACTAACCGAAAAACGATGAGGTAAATTACCATACCAGTCCTATCTCCGGTCTTGCCAATGGTCACGTTGATGACTTAGAAGTCCGTCCTACAGGTGCCTTCTTTCCTTTGCGTTGTGGGCACTTCTTGGCCATGTGACCAGGCTCACCGCACACAAAGCAAGTTCTATCATCCTGATTGTTGTTGTTCTTCTTCTTCTTGAAGTTGGTTGTCTGTTGGACTTTGACAAATTTCCCTTTGTTCTTGCTTGAGGGTTTCTGTACCACATTGGCATTGGACTGCCCTCCATCACCCTTAGACACAGCGTCCTTTTCCCGAGCTTTCTCCTCAATTTCAAGAGAGCCAATTAGACTCTCAACAGAGTGCTCTTGTCTCTTGTGTTTGAGTGTTGTTTCGAAATTCCTCCATGAAGAAGGTAATTTCGCAATAATACATCCAGCCACAAACTTGTCGGGTAAGGCACACTTCAGGAGTTCGAGTTCCTTGCCAATGGACTGTATCTCATGAGCCTGATCTACTACAGAACGGTTATTAACCATCTTGTAGTCATGAAATTGCTCCATGACATACATGTCATTGCTGGCATCAGTAGCACCGTATTTGGAATTCAGTGCATCCCATAACTCCTTTGCGTCTGTCATGTGCATATACACCTCGCACAGACGATCGGCAAGAACACTAAGAATGCATCCAACAAAGAGAGTAGTGGCGCCTCGAATTCTTTCTGCTTTTTAGCATCAAGAATACCTTCAGGCTTGCCATTATTAACCCAGAATACATTCATAGCAGTAAGCCACAGAGTGACCCTGATCTGCCATCTCTTAAAGTGCACACCGGAGAACTTCTCCGGCCTCAGTGCATCGGCAAATCCAGCCATAGGAAGACCACGAAGGCCTATAATAAGGTTTTGGATTGTTAAACATATAAGCACATGTAGGTTCAATTTATTCCATAAATTAATCATGACATCATGCACGCAAAATAACGAGAACCATCACGGGCATAACGATCTAGTCATGTCAACCAAGAAAAGAAACATGAACAGATCTAAAACAGAGAACATGACCGCACGCATCGATGATTCCGTTACGATCGGTTTGTCGATGGTGACACCGCAGCGCGGTGTGGATGACACGGTCGATGACGATTCGCGGCCGGCGTCCGAGGAAGACGAGCGAGCTACAACAGCGATCGCGCAGAGCGCTTCCCAAAACCTTATTCGCCTCTCCGGTGCGAAACTCAAGGCGACGGTTCCGAGACTGCTCTCCGAACGGCAGCGGTGCGCCGCGAACGGGGCGAGTAGACTACGTAGAACGGCGCAGTACAATGGAAGAGGCGAAAACCCTAGATTGATTTCTCGTCTCTGTATGGAGGCGGCGATTCAGTATTTATGGAGGAATCAGGACGTGTGATCAAGACGTCTGCACGTTCTCCATAACTCGTAACCGAAACGGATTAGTCTCGTAACCGATCCGGATTCACCGCCACACAAAACAGCAAAAGGAAGCCGCGTCTGCGCAAGCACCTGACGCCGATTTGGGCGGACCATTCACGCAGTGTCGCGCGCGCCGCCCGGCCCGGCGAGGCGAGGCGAGCGCGCGCGTGTGTTCCTCTAGTTCTCTCCCACACATGCCTCAAGTGACTAGGAGTGCACCATCCCTTTTAAGGTGGTCTTCCTCTCCTAGAACTAGCAATATGGTACTAAAGTTCACATGCAACATTCCTTTGCATGAGTGGGCCTTTGAGATTTAATTTAGGAATTATTTTTCTTGTATGAGCTAGGCCCACATAATCCAACATGAGATACCTATAAACTGGATACTGCCAGTTCTGCCGCCCTCTCAAGGTTATCAGGGTATTTCTGTATACATCACAAGCAAAAGTTACAATGTGTTAGAAAAGGTCTGTTTTTTCTCTTTCATTATCTAAAAAAAATAAATAGAAAAGGTCTAACCATGACAAGACAATTTCCATAAAAACAATAGTGAGCTTTCTCTGGGACCTACATTACTCCAGCCTAGTAGAAGAGCAGTTGTTAAATCTCCCGTGCCCTGCAAAGCATTATGTAGCCAGGAGAAAAATTATACAATAGCTGAAATAATTCAATGGACTATTCACAGCTAGTAATACTAAACACCAAGCTTTGCACTGCAGAATATGTTAAACGGAAACAGAGACATGTTACTCGCTTACTACTCCTTTTCCTTACCACCCCACTCAACATCTCTCAATCCATTTCTCTCCTCCCACAATTAAAAGATAATTCACAAGAAAACAGCTAGAAAACATCTAGCTGAGATTATAGTTCTATGATCTAATTTCTAATTGGAAAATTTGATCATATACCCTCACCTTAGATGGAAATTCAGGATTTACCCTCCTGGCCCACATGTCATTGACCTATGGTGACCCTACATGTCATTGAGGTGGGAGGGTAAATCCTGAAATCCTGAATTTCAGGGAGGGTATATGATCCAATCCCCCTTTCTAATTAGCCAAGATAAATAAACCAACACACTGGTAAAGTCATCCATTCATTTGGTTAGGAAACGGGCAGTGTTTGAATGTGGAATTTTTTTTATTCAACAGCTAACCTATTGAAGTTCCAGACGTACCATGTATGAATACTATGGATACAGCCTGTCCCTGCATGAAGTTGCTTATTTAACTGCGTGGGGATTTCAATAAGAAAAACCTGAGATGAAAACACTGTGCCACCATTTCTCAAGTATAGAAAAATGGTGGGTCAAATGAAAACATGTACCAGTAAAACGAGAAATTTGTTATTCCTACGATTTGATCACTGTTTGGTTGTGCAGCATTTATTGGATTTGAATATATGATGTAGGATCATTCTTCAACATGTTTATTGGTTTAAATGGACAAATATAGGAAGCTCCTACATGAACAAAGCTACAATAAATCAAGCAACAATATTTATTTGTCCAAACTCCAATCTAGAGATAAGCTATGCCAATCTGTTCCCTACACAAATAACATAGAAGTAGATGATGAATTCATAAAAAAAATATCAACATATAAAAAAGAGTTCCTCTATTATCACAGTGGAGCGCATACCGTGAAATATGCAGGTATTTTTGGTATCTCAATCTTAAATTGTTCTAGTGGTTGTTCCTGAAAATCAAGGTAAAGTAAATTTCCTGTATACATATTACCATACCAAAACAAACCAGAAAAGAACTGTGGAATCAACTTAAACTCATTTCCACTGCATCCATTCACAAAAGTAACACAGAACATATAAACTTGTGTCATATATTATCAGATGTTGTCAATATCCTCAATGCAAATGGCAATTTGCCTTCTCATAAGGATATTTAGGTAAGATCAATGGTTTTTCATCTCCAAACTTTTGTTGAATAGTTTTATAAAACAAACAATTTTTCTATTTGCAACTAGTAGATTGATAGCAGTAGATAGGTATCAATTGTACAAATTTGACAAAAGTTTACCTCTGTTTTTTTGTGACTTCCAATAAGGAGCAGCTTGTCTTCAATAAGTGCACTAGTTATTACCACCTGAAAGATGATAGCAATCAAACTTATGCATACATTAGGAATTGCATTAGCAGCCCTTCTTTTGAAGCTATATAGAAACAAGAAACAAAGGTAGTCAACCATAGGGGCCAGAAGTGATTCTATGCAGCGCATTAAATACTTTTCCTAGTTTATCTATTGATCGGATAAGGGGCAAACCTTTCGTGGTCCAGCACTGTGGAGGGTATTGCAAGCCTTCAAGCCATCTTGTTTGGAGGTAATCCTGTAAGCATACATTCAAATAAAATAGACAACAAACATTTAACCATCGTACCACTGTATGAGACTACCATACAAACGCTTGTGTTTATAGATTTTTCGTTATTGCTAAAGAAACACACAAAAGAAATTTAATAGTTTGTAAAATGCCAATACGAACATGTCTCTTAACTGAATGCCACTATTAACAGTGGTTAGTTTACCGTAAAAAACAGTGGTTACTTCTTCATAGATATCACTGTTATCTAGATCCGGCAGTCGTCGTTGACTTTTCAAATCTTTGAACCCTAACCCTATAGCCCATTAGCTCCTTTGCACTAAATACCAAATCTTATATAGAACCCACAAAATTAGCAGAAAAAGAATTGATGCACTAAATTTTTCCTGGAAGCAATTTGTGCTAAAATTGAATGTGTAAGGAATCTGATACTAAGATAAGTATGGTGTGATATATGACCATAAAGAAAATTAATCATTTTCCCTTTTTAAAAAGAAGAGCATGGCTACCTCAATCCTGTGAGTAGTTCAACTTCAAATTGATTAGGTGTAAGCATTGAACCACTAAGGATAATTTGACGAGAGAATAAATAGGGTAGGATGCCATAAAGAAGGAGAACTGAGCAAAAAAACATATTTGAAATGACAGTCTTAACTCTTACCTACGGTATAATTTTCACTTCATAGTTCAATTAGCAAAAGGGATCACAAGCTAACGAGACAAAGTTCTGGACACAAGTTAAAGATCAGGCTCTACTCACATCTACAGACGCGGTGTATAATTGTACTGTTCTCTAACGAAAAGTAACACTTCAGTCTAGGGAAGGGATTTGGTTATTGAAGTTGTGAGCACTAATATATGTTGGCATACAGTCAAAGCTAAAAAACCTAACAAAAAGCAATTCTCAGCATTTGATATAATGCGAGACAAATTTAGCAAGTTGAAATGAGTCGAATCACCTTTAGCTGATAAACAGATATTAACTCCTGAGGAACATATAGTTTTCCTTCATCACCTAGAACTGGGTCGCAAACTGCAGGATTTTTTTTAAATAATATTATTTTAAAAGATATTTACAAAAATAAATAGTCACCCCAAAAAATTACAAAAATATGTCCCTGTCGCCAGTTCAGGAACCTATCGCCAGTTGAACTGGCGACAGGAACCCTGTCCCCCCTGTCGTCAGTTGAGGTATTTATCGCCAGTTGAACTGGCGATAGGAAGCTATCGCCAGTTCAACTAGCGACAGAAATCTATCGCCAGTTGAACTGGCGACATATACCTCAGCCCTAGCCAAATTTTGATTTTGCCTATTCCACTTAGGCAGTTTGTGATTTTCATAAATTTTAAACGGTACGAAATCTGTTAGACTCGCAATAACATTTTATCATCGTCGTATGTTGTTCTACTACGATAAATTTTTGGAGAATTTAGCGAGAACGTTTGAGGTATGAACGATTCGTAAAGAGGAAGGTAAGTGATATTGCGATTCGCTCGGGAATTCATATACACTGATATTACAAAACTTGCAGCAGAACGTCATAACACTTAATTGAAATGATAATTCAGAACATTGATAATAATATTTTTCTCGCGGTCGCGATGTCAATGTCTTCCATGTAGACTGCCTCTAGTCGGGGCACCGGATGAGGTCCCCGCGGCGACGTTCGGAATGCCGATGTCTCCTTGGTCCTGAGTATTTCGCGTGGGGCATGTCTTGAAGGTGTGCCCAGACTCCCTGCAAATGGAGCACTTCTTCGTGCGACGTCCGGCTTCTGCCTCGTCCATATCGTTCCTGATGCGCCGTACTTGTCGCCGGCCAATCTTTCCCTTGAGCCTAGCAATGTCCGCAGCCCAGATTAGTTGCTCCCAGGTTGGATGGCCAGTGAAATGGCCAACAACGGCGTAACCATACATCTCTCCACTCCATGTTTTAATCACCGCCTCCTTGGTGAAATAGTGAGAGAGGTACTGCCTGGGATGCTGCGCCACCGTCGAACAGGCGGCCATGACATGGGAGCAGGGCCTATGCAGAAGAAGGGGCTTGTTACAAGTACATACGCAACTATCGCGGCGTAGCGTGCACTCATGGGTGATCCTCTCGCGGTTAGTCCTGCGACGTCCTTTATCCCTGCACATTATCTCGAAGCGAAGCTCCCTCGTGCCCATCTTGAATGCCCGGTGCATCTCACCCTTCTTGCTCTTCTCCTCCATGTATGCGGTGATTATGGCGGAGTAGAGTACTCATCATTGCCATGGCGGCGCGCATTCTGCATCTGTTAACAAAGTAGTTTGTGGTACCGCGGAGAATTGCCTCCACAATACCAACCAAAGGGAGGCACCTGGCGCCGCGCATGACCCAGTTGTAGACCTCAGCTAGGTTGGTTGTCATGATACCATATCGAGCACCACCCCTGTCATGTAGCAGCGACCACTTCTCCTTAGGCTCGTGCTCAATCCAGTCTGAGAAGCATTTGACCTGTGCCCCTGTCTTCCTCGTGACACTAGGAGCGTCTGTGGGTAGCTGTGGCAATGCTTCGGGGGCCTGGTCAGCGCTTGGGGCAGCCCTTCTCGCTGCCTCCTTTATGTGGGTTTGGGTCCGGTCGTCCAGAATCTTCTAGAGTGTTTCAAACTTACGCTGCTGGTTCTGGTTGTACAGGCGCTTGAATAGGTTCATCAAGTCCTTGTTGCAGAACTGCTTATAGAAGTTCGCACCCAAGTGCCTCATGCACTACCTGCTCTGTAGATCCGGCCATAGAAGTGGTACGTTCTCTCCTCGTTATAGCTGAGTTATTGCACGCAGCAGCTCGCGCGTGCGGTCATGTATGAGGCATACGTTGGGACGATCTGCTGTAAATCCTCACATTCTTCAGAACCACGGCCCTATATCCGTGTTCTCGCTTTCAACGAAAGCGAATGCCACGGGAAGAACTTGATTGTTTCCGTCCGTCGCTATTGCAGTCAGTATCTGACCCTTGTACCTCCCAGTCAGGAACGTGCCATCGATGCACAAGATCGGACGACAGTGCCGGAATGCATTGATGCATGGACCAAAGGCGAAGAATGCTCGTTGTAGTACCCTCTTATTAGGTCACTTCGGATGCGTGGCTTTTTGAATGTCGACATGAGTGCCGGGATTCCTGTCTTGTATGACTCGGAGTTGCCTAGGGAGGTTGTGGTAGGAATTCTCGAACGTGCCGAACCTTGATTCCAATACCTTCTGTTTTGCCCTCCAAGCCTTGGCATAGCTGATAGTGTACTGGAACCTTACCTCAATGGCTCGAATAATGGATCGTGGCTCAAAATCTAGGTTATCCACGATCTCACCGTACATGAGATTGGCGATGAAGCCTGATGATAGGTTCCGGTGGGACTGCATTGACTCAGCGACGACGCATGCGTGAGGGACCACTATGGAGCACTTCCAGTAGGTGTCCCACTTGGGCTGAAATGCGTGCACGCGCCAAGGGCATCCCTCTATGCCGCACTTCACGTCGTAGCATCTGGGGTAGACTTGACGACGGTGAATGTGCGACGCACCGACAATGCCCAGAATTTGACCGCATCCTGCACGGCCTCCTTACATTTGTACGTAGCTCCTAGTCTGACCTCGCTCTGGTCATACTCCCACGGTACATGGGAGCCTTCCTTGACGACGAGGTTCTCGAACTGGTACGTGTTCCACTCGGATGGAACCAACTGCTAGTCCGCATCATCATCGTCATCAGAACCTTCATCTTCGGACAATGCCATGTAGTCCTGGTCTTCGAGATCCATCATTTGCACCAGGTCTTCAAGCTCCCCCCTCGTCAGCAAGGCCACTAGCTTGTCTCACTGAATGAGGTAATTCGGCATAACCTTCATCGACGACATCAACAACCTCTTGTCCTTCTGCCATTGTGTGCGCCGCGCTGGAGTCACCTATTTCTTCCTCGGTGTTAGCAACTCCTACTTGTTCTGACGCAGATGCAGGAGTGGGTTTTGCATACGCCTGGACCAGAAGGACCAATTTCCATCCCCTCTCCCTCGCCATGCGTACATACGACCACCATGAATTTGTTCCCTTTAGTTGCACTAACTCCCAATACGTGGGCTGTCCTGCCCGGGGGGCAAGACAACTCAATATCAGATCGTACACATCACGATCCACTTGGAACGTGTGGAACAACCACCGCATTACAGCGTCGAATGTACGTTGCTCAGGTCTTGGTAGGGGCACGTCTGCTGACTGGAAATAACTCAAATCAATTCCCTCGGGATCCTCCATAATAGTCCCTCGACCGTAGTAAATTTTGAAATTGACGACATCAGACATATTTGACGCACTGCAGTGTGAAGAATATTTACACGATGAACTACATATGTGTAACTAAATAGCCCACAAAAAAGTATGTAAAACGGACTTCACTACATAACAATACATCAAAAATCATGTAATCCGTTCTGTTAAGAAAATTACCCGAGAGGTGGGCAACTGGACGAGCAGCGCTTCGCTAGCTTTTCTCCTCCTCTCTGTTCTGTCCTTCTCTTTTTCCTGAGTAAGACTGAGTCCTGTGTGGAATTTCGAGGGTTCCAAGAGGGTTATATACAGGTCAGGGCTTGTCGTCAATTTAAACGGCGATAGCTTCCTGTCGCCAGTTGAACTGGCGATACATAGATGAATCGGCGACAAGCGGTTCAACTGGCGACAGGGATTCTTTTTTGTAACTTATTGTGGCGGGTATTTCTTGTTGTAAATATCTTTTTAAAATATGTCATGCATTGTTGCAAGATTTTTTCGAGGACGATTGAGGGATTAATGATTTGTAAGTACGAAGTGATATTATAATGCGTCCGGGAATTCTTGCACAACTCCATTGGAGAACTTTGGAGAAATGACACAACAATAACAACAAGACATTTCATCGGAATAAGGGGGTTACAAGACATTTCGAGGACGGTACACGCATGCCTTTAGGAAAATTGAAATACATGGGATATGTGGAGGACTATGGTAGAACTACTGAGTGGAACGTGGCCATTTACCCTTGCGGACCAGTTCGGCGTTGTACTCCTCGCCTTGCGCCTTAGCTCTCGCCGCGATGGCCCTCTTCCGTTCCCTCTCGGCCTCCCGTCGCCTCACATGCTCACGCTCTCGCTCCTCACGCCGCTGTCCCACCTACCTTGCTTGGCCTTTCGACTTTCAACTCTTTGAGGCCTTTCATGGGTCTTGATGTTCTCCCGCCCACTCTTACGTCAAACAACGACCACATGTCGTAGGGGTGGATCTTGTCGTCGATCCACTGCCGGAAGTCGCATAGGGGTAGCGGAGACTGCGGTGGGTAAAGAGAGTTCGTTACGCCGTTACGCGAAGAAAAATAGCATTGTACCATGAAATACGGTTTCATTACCGGATGCCTGTCATTGCTGTCAACGGCGTAGTTTGGGCAACACCAATAGCGCTGCCCAATAGTCCACTCATCGGTTGATTTGACGCACTTGCAGGCGTCCCGACACCAGCATAGGGGTGGCGCTACCCCTATCGGGGGCCCTTCCGGAGGGCGTTCTGCGGGCATAGGTGGGGGGTCGCGGCTCGACCCAGAACCATTGGGCGTACTACGAGGCAGCTTCTTCAGATCTACCAGTTTTGGAAAAGTTTTGTGTGTGAAAGCTTGCAGATTCTCTCATTCCTTCTCCTTGTCCATGTTTTCTAGTTGGTGGTGCTGTTGTGGACTTGTTGGACGAGTTGCGCTGTATTTATAGCTAGAGTGGACGGAGCCGTAGCCGGGGCTCTCGTCTTGGTAAAAGGTGGCTCGCCGGGTCAAATAGTCCTTAAAAGCTGCCTCGTCTGCTCACATCGTCATGAAAAGCTGTCTCGTCTGGTCATATCATCCTGAAAAGCTGGCTCGTCTGGTCACGTCGTCCTGAAAAGCTGCCTCGTCTGCTCACGTCGTCCTGAAAAGCTGCCTCGTCTGGTCACATCGTCCTGAAAAGCTACCTCGTCTGGTCACATCGTCCTGAAAAGCTAGCTCGTGGGGGTCAAATAGTCCTAAAAAGCTAGCTCGTCTGGTCACATCGTCCTAAAAGCTAGCTCGTTTGCTCACGTCGTTGTCAAAAGTTTGATCGTCAGATCACGTGGTATTCAAAAGCTTTTGGTATCGAAACTGGAGACTGCCATAATAATAGTTGCAAACATAATAAAATTTACATAGCTACCATTATTGATATTAACAAAAATCAATATCTAGTGACGTCCCCTCTTAGGGCGCACACCGCGTGTCATCCCGGGCCTCGTCTGTCGCTGGTGCGAGTACGTCAGAGGGTCGGGCTGCCTGACTACCCAACCCGCTCGAGTAGCCTGCGGTGGTGTCGCCAGGGTTTGCTCCTGCGTCGGCGGCTCCTGTGTCGGTGGTCTGCGTTGGTTTGATCTGCGCGCGGTGGGATGAACTCGGTGCCGTCTACCGAGAAGCCTCCAAACGAATCGCGTGTCACGGATCCTCAAGAAGTCCTCGATGGGTGCCGACAGGTATACATCGTCTGGCGACAATGCATCGTCCTCCCAAGCCGTTCCTGCGAATAATTACGTTACAAACATAATCATGGCGGAAAGGACGTTACGCGACCAAGCGAAACTTACCTGTTGGTTCGAAGATGTGCTCGGACGACGCGACATAGTCCTGGCCCGCGTACGGGTGGAGCTGAGGACCTGTAACAGAAGATAGTCGTTACAAACTTCTGAGGTTCGAAATGAAGAAGCGATGTGAGCGTGTCGTACTCACCTCCGGCATGTCCCGAGGTGCTCCCCCCACCCTGCCACGAAGAGGAGCCTGCCCCGAGCGGAGCAGGAGACTGTGTCCTGCCACCTCAGCTGACCCCTCGTCCTCGGACTAGTCGGTCCACCGGGTCGGTCGGCGTGCGACCAGTCCCGATCCGCACTCCACGTACTCCTGCCTCCCTGATCCGCTGTGAGAGCCATCTGGTCTCCGCCAGCGTTTTCATGTGCTGCGCGGAGTCTACCAACTCGACAATCTCCCGGTGAAGATCCGCCTGCACAGGTAATCAACAAGTTGTAGACCTAAGTCTGTCCAATTTAATATGAAATAAGGACCGTTGAGTACATACGCAGCGGTGGAAAGTGGAGTCCGGCTTGGTGGGGTACGTGTCCGACGTCGCGGCCTCATGTCGAGGAGGGTCAACCACGACCCGGATGCACCTAAGCCTCGTTCGAGTAGCGTACCACTCCATGTACTGGCCGTACGTCTCGGGGTCGTAGGGATCTTGCCCACACTGGACGAGGTCCTCATGCGCGCTACTCCAACCCTCGACCCAAGGGGCCATCCTGTCCGACTAGGACATTGTGCCACGAACTCCCTTCCTAGTGTACCTGTGGACGGCAAGAAAAATATTTGGTGCGGATGTAACACACATTGTACGAAAGAAGTAAAGAGTGAACTTACGCGTGTACGTGCGCGGGCACCCGCCTCCCCCCAAGGGGCTGGGACCTCCTGTCGCAGACCGAATTGGCGCATGACACGCTGTACCTGGTACTCCTCCACGAAAATATCATCCACTAAGGCACTCCGCGTGTACCAGTACAGGTAATCTCGCGTGCACAGCACCGACAGTCCATTGGGGGCGCGCGCGATCACCCTGGCGTCACTGTACGGTGTCCAGATGACGCGGTCATCGGTCAGCTGATCGAACATCGCAACGTACTCCGGGTAGGAGCCCTGCGAGGTGATCGGCGTGAAGGTGACCTGTGCAATAGAACACTGCGAACTAAGCACACAAAATAGTGATTGCAATACGAAAACAATAAATGACTATGAAACTAACTCGTCGGCGGCACCACACAGTGCCCATGGTCGGCCGGTCCAGGTCGTCCTGCGGGACGTACAAGCTATCCTCGTACGCTCCCAAGTCCAGGTGTGGCCGTCCGATCTGGAAATGCTCCAATGACCACAGCTACAGTAGAAGCGGGCATCCCGAGAGGATGGAGCCGTCGTGCGCCGCCGCATCGCGCGTCGCCGCGGGCGTGGTACGTCACGCGACAAGACGGCCGACCCCACGCGTCATCGCGGATCTGTCGACCGGTGAGTCCGCCACCTCACGCGCGTACCGGATGTAGTGCTTGTCGACGCTGTCGCCGTGGGAGCTCAGGAACATGACCCACCCGAACAACCACAGCAGGTAGGCCTCCAAGTGCCTCCTAACAACGGCGTCCTCGGGTTCTGCGCCATACGCCGGGTTGTAAAGGACACGACACGTCGGCAAGGTTCACATACGAATTGTTGCGAGAACAATAGTTACGAACACTTACGTGAATCGCGATCCACTTCAGCGTGGGCGTGCGGCGCTTTGAACTCCACGTACCGCGCTGGCGGCAAAGACATCGTGGAACTCGGCTAGAGGTCCGTGCGCCACGTGGCGGGGCGTCGTCTTGCCGCCATCGGGCGCTGCGTGGGGCAACCCGGTCGGGTAGCTCACGTCTGCGGCGTTGGCGCCATCTCCCGCACGGGAGGTGGGACGTGTGGGTCTCTGGCCTCCAGCGGTCAACCAGCGCCGTCAGCAGGGTCCGGTCGTACGGAAAACGCCTAGACGTACGACCAACACGCTGGTCCTGCTCGTCCTCCACCGTCGCCTCCACCATCCTCGCTAGTGGAAGGAGGCCTGCCGCTCTCAACCTGCGTCCAAACGATTAAGAACAAACAGGAGTCAACACAAAATAATCAGACCGCGATTGAGTTCATGAAGGTCACAACTTCACGTACCTCGGAATCCAGTCTCGGTGCAGCCTCCATGCCTTGATGGGGGTGTGTAGCCAAAACGCCCCAAGCTCTATCGGCGCCTCGCCATCCGGGGGGAGCACGGTACTGAGGCGGCTTCGGTGACGCGCGTCAATCACTGGGTCAAGCAACTCGTAGTGACTCGCGTCTGCCATACCTGAAAATGCAGCAAAAAACAAAGGTCATATTTTTTTCATGCGTCTTTACATAGCCTATGTAGCAACTACGAATTTTCTTTACAAATTTAATACATGTCATTCTATTTTTCTAGTTTAAATGGTATTTTCCACACTAACAAGATATTGACCGCGCACTAACACAATAATAACAGCGCACTAACAAAATAATAACCGCGCACACATATTCTCATTGCTCTTTCGACCTAATCAGCTACTTCGTGTTTATCTCATAATTTAAAAATGTGTCATGCAATTCTCCTAGTTTAAAAGAGAATTCCTGCATTAATTATATTACTACAGCGGTCAACCAGCGCCATACTCAATTCTATGTCGCTATTGTCGCAATTTTATGTCGTTACACAACTCAAAATATCTACTACACAGTTCGACTACATTTATGTACCATACTAAATTCTATGTCGCTATTGTCGCAATTCTATGTCGCTACACAACTCAAAATATGTACTACACAGTTCGACTACATTGATCTAACCTACTCAATTCTATGTCGCTATTCTATGTCGCTACACAACTCAAAATATGTACTACACAGTTCGACTACATTTATCTAACCTACTCAATTCTATGTCGCTACATAACTCAAAATATGTACTACACAGTTCGACTATATTTATCTAACCTACTCAATTCTATGTCGCTATTTTTGTTTGCTAACCTACAAGGTTTGGACGTAACGCACACAGTTTCAGATAAATTTACCTGCAAGATGATCGATCGAAACTGATGCTCTGTCAATCTCTCTCCTCCGCGACGAACCGGCAGAGCTTCGCTACTATTTTTCTCTCCCTCTCGAACTCTCTCTTGTTTTTTTTTTGGAATAAAAATGAATTCGACACTTATTTTTTAGGGTTTTTATAGTCGGGTTACTGTCGCCAGTTCAACTGGCGACAGGAACCTATCGCCAGTTCAATTGGCGACAGGATAGCTAGTTGGACCGGCTACAGGGTGGCGACAGGGTTCCTGTTGCCAGTTGAACTGGCGATAGGTTCCTGTCGCCAGTTGAACTGACGACAGGGATATATTTTTGTAATTTTTAGGAGCGACTATTTATTTTTGTAAATATCTTTTAAAATAATATTATTTTAAAAAATTCCAAACTGCAGAGCATTTGTCACGGTCACAAACTCATGCAAATCCTATTTTTTTAGAGTCTAAGCCCACATATACTGTTTTTATAGATGTTGCAACCTGTAGCCGTGCAATCAATTGTGTGCAATATAAAACTAGTAAGGCTAATGCTTGTTTTCAATATGGGGTTTTATTTGTTGTTGATGGGTTTTATTATACCATCTTGATCCATGTTGGGTTGGTGCAAAAACTAAAAGGTGGCCTCTAACAATTTTTTTTGGAACTAGCATAAAATAATATAATGTATATCTATATTTACTGTATGTTGCAATTGTGCAGAGTATACCTAGTTTTTAGTAGGAATAGGTCCATATTACACCCCCGAACTTTGACGAGAGTCCAAAATCCCCCCTCAACTTCAAAACCGTTTGGTTTACACTCTCAAACTCCCAATACTATCTCACCCGACTCCCTCGAGCCAAAACCAGCTGGTTTTTGGCCTACGTGGCATCCATGCTGGCCACGCTGGCGCGGTTTCGCCTCGTCAACACCTTCCTGACAAACACATTCGCCAGCGTCAAGAACTCCACCAGCATAGCACCAACAGGTCGGCCGTGGACCGGGGGACCAAACCGGGCGGCAGCACCAAGAATGGAGGAGAGAGAGAGAGAGAGAGAGAGAGAGAGAGAGAGAGAGAGAGAGAGTAGAGTTGAGGTGAGGAAGGGGATTAGGGGAGAAGCAAAGGAGGCAAAAGGACCTGGTATGCCACGTCAGAGAGAAAACCAGGTGGTTTCGGCTCAGGGGGTTAGGTGATCTGGTAACGACAGTTTGAGAGTGTAAACCAAACGATATTGGAGTTCGGGGTTAGACTATCGTCAAAGTTCAGGGGTGTAATATGGACTTATTCTTTTTTAGTATGTTCGGTAAGGTTAATGCTTATTTTCAATTCGACGTTCCATCTGTTGTTCATGGGTTTCATTATACTAGCACACATGGTCATAGAGTAATGTTTCCACCCGCTTGATAAACTTTTGTCCAAATATTCTCGTAGAAAATTTACGCGTACACAGGAAATGCAGAAAGAACAACGATATTGAGTATTTCCTTCGAAAGAAAACTATGCATATTAATACTCTAAATTGCATATTAATAACTTAGGCTCTCTTAGATTGCTTTCTTTAAATTTTGAGCAACACAACATTATTGTCGCAGAACGATTGAAATAAACAAAAACTATATACTAAAAGTAATATATACATTTAGCAATAACAGCATCGTATATATACAACCAAAAGTTGGCCATCAACATTTTTCTACGGAACTAACACAGAACAATGTGATTGTTTTTATCTGTTACTAGTTTTTAGAAACTTTGTGATGTAAAAAGATGGAATACTTGTCTTTTTTCAGCTTAGCATACGTTGAACGCGTGAACATAGACATATATCATGCTAAAAATTATAGCTATGTGACTATCCTAGATTTTTTTATATGGTTTTTACAATGTATATCTTGCGACATTAATATGGTTTGCATGTAGTTTTCTTTGTAAATACAAGAAACTCACATCAGAAACCATCCCAAACAGCACTTAGGGTCACAAAATAACGCTACCATCCACCGTATAGTCTCCTCTCCAAATTTTCTTACATCTGCTGTCATGGTCACATACAAAAAACATGATGAGAATTGACACACTTCAAAAGAAAATCGATCAACACAACTGCCAAGCCATTACTATCGAATAACAATGAGAAACAAAAAGAATCAGAAACTAGAAGTACAAGCAATATATAAATCCAACGTCAACATTTAATACGCTTAAACGTAGTTAGCTATAATAGAACCTACACACGTACATCGGTTTGTTTTGCACATATCACACCGAAAGATCACTACTGAGATGTGATCCTTCAATCTTGATCCATGCAAAAGCAATCATCGATAAGAAAAGCTAATAGCTGGCCACCAACGATTCTCAATGAGAACTATCACAAAACAACGTGAGTTTTTTTTTAATCCGTTAATGGTTTTAGAAACTTTGTGCTACAAAAGATAGATAGAAGGTCTATGTTTTCCAGCTAAGCATGCGTTGAATGCATGAACACAAAGATATATCACACTAAAAACTAGCATGACGTGAGACGTCACGGTATGATTTTTACTACATGTATCTTGTGACATTGAAATGCGTATGCCTCTACGAAAAATGTGTGCGGCAAAAGAAAAACAAGAAATATGGGTTTTGTTTTGCACACCAAAATGAAAAAATATCAAACAAAGCAAAAAAAAAAAAAAAACAGATTTGCTATTTCTAAGTCGTCTGAAATTTTCTTAAGTTTAAGTTAATTGTTATGACCATTGAATTTGTGTAGAGATTGATGTGTCATATGATTGGATATTGATCCAATGGATAAAACATGTGACTTATACTTAATAAAATTTTAGTCACTTTACGAATAGACAATAAAAAAAAGCAAAATAAAACCTACCCAGCCTTGAACTGTTTTTTTTTTTATCAATTAGCCTATTTTTAATTTATTTTTATTGTTAACCCCTCGTAAACTTTATTTTTAATTCTAACCCTTTTGGTCACGCCACCACTCGTAGCGTGACAAAAACCACTCGTTTTGGTGCCTTTTATTAATTAATTCTTTTTCAAATTTAATTTTAAAGTTAACCCCCGACACACTTTATTTCTAATTCTGACCCTTTTGGTCACGCCATCATCCGTGGTGTGACCAAATAACACTGTCACGCCAGCCTGTTTTTGGGTCAACTCTTATCACGCCACTGGTGGTGGGCGTGATAGTGTTGTTTGGTCATGCCACCACTAGTGGCGTGATAAAAAGTGTGTTTTTGCAGATTTATTCTACGATGTGATAATGTTGTTTTGTCACGCTATGAATGATGACGTGACTAAAGAAGTCAGAATTGAAAATAAAATGAGCCGCAGGTTAACTTTAAAATTAATTTTTTTAAAAAATTAATTAATAAAAAAGTTCTCCCACTCATCCTTCACTTCTTCGGCTTCTCTTCTCTCGATAAATACGTAAATATTTTTTTTTTCTTTCTCTCCTTCAACTCTCTTCGCCTCCTCGTCGTCCTCTTCTTCTTCGATCTCACCTCCCATTTCCACGCTCAGGGGAGAGAGAAGGCGGGACAAAACCCCCGCCTTTGCGCCTCCGCAGCATGCGGAGCTAGTCGCGCGGGGGGCCCACGCCATGCAGAGCGGGCTCGCATCGCCGGAGAAGGCACCGGTCCCACCGGAGGAGCCGGCGGGAGGGGCGGTTGCTGAGGCGGAGGAGATGGCGGAGGCTGGTGGGGAGCAGGGTAAGGAGGCTGCGGTGGAGGTCAAGGAGGAGGAGAACGAGCGGGAGGAGGAGGCGGAGGAGAGGGGCGCGGTGCGGCGGCGGCGGCGGCGGCAGCGCGGGGAGGGGTGCGGGGTGGTGATGGTGAAGCGGGAGCTGCTCGCGCGCTGCATGACGTGCCCGCTCTGCCACCGCCTTCTCCGCGACGCCACCACCATTTCCGAGTGCCTCCACACATGTGAGTACTCCACTCCGCCGTCGCACCACCACGTCGGGAGCCTCGAAAGCTCCAATCTTTACGACGATTCGACGCGTTCTTGAGCATTACGGAGACCATTCAACGCGTGCCTGGTTCTTGGTGCTCCGGATTTGGCCGCCGGGGACGTCGGTTAGTGGCGTCGGTCGAGATCGCCATTTCGTGATCCGGCGATGCTGTGTTGCTATCGCCTACCTGGTTCTTGCCTTCTTGGCGTTCTTGCGTGATTGCGACTCTTGACGCGCGTTATAGTTCGTGTTGCGGTTCCGCTTCTTGATTCTACGTAAATCTGGGGACTTTGTTGCTCGGGTTCGGGGGTTTGACTTGACCACGTTTGGTAACTTTATTGCTTCTGGATTCTTGCATTATTGGGATTTGCTCCAGTTTAGTTTCTAGACTCATGATGTGATGTTGTATCAATGCTGGGCTTCAAGAGATGGATTTAACGTTGATTGGTGATCTGTGTGCAAATCCGTGAGCCGCTTTGGTGCCTGTAATCCTGTTTAGACAGTTGTTTAGTTCTTGTGCTATTACTCATGATGCTATGTAATCTTGCTTTGCTGTGGTATGAGTTGGTTATTCAGCTTGAGTTCATGATTTAGATTAGCATCTGTATGAGATTGGAAGGATTGATTTAGTTAGCCTACATTTGTTTTTGTTTTTCATGTGGGGTCCTTGCAATGTTGGCCTGAAATTGGTGGAACTGTACACATAACTTTTGGGGTCCTCAATGTGGATCATGGTGCTGTAAATATCTGCAAACTATTTAATTGCTCGGCATGCATGAATCAGTTGGTGTAGTTATTCACGTTGTGTGTGTCCTTGAGATAATGGGGATCTTGAACTGTTTCCAACACTTGTAAATTCTGTACACTGTGTGTGGTTTGTTTTTAGAAATGAATTAGTATTTCTAGGGCAGACCATTCAGGCTTTAAATCCTTACTGTAAAATGTTATATTAACTTTATTTAAGTCCTCACATAATCACATCCATTGCTACTCCATTTCTTTTTTACTTCCTTTTTGTTGGGATGCATATCATCATTTTTGGCTTCGGGCTTTGTCTCCTTATTGTAAAATCTTTTATGTCAACAATCCAATTGTAGCTCTGTCCTAAAATAAGCTTCTCCAAAGACACCCCTTTTGGATAATACATCTGTATTGTGAAATGGTTACTTTATTATGACATTTTGGTTGTTGAGAGGCAAGATTGGTGGTTTTGATCTCTTGGGCATCTATCCTCCTAGGTTCTTTCTTTTTATTGTTTTTGAGACTGAACACATGTATGCATGCCAAGTAAAAAAATGGCTTCAATTGGTTGATAGAATTTTATTTCCATTCATACGGAATCTTCTGTTCTGCAAAAGCATGCACATCTTGCTGTTTTGCTTAACTCTGTAGAATATGAGAACAACTTATTAACATTTCAATATCATAGTGTTTCTTCTGTATGATTTTCCTGTATATAAGCATTGTTGATCATATCAATTGTCTTTTGACCCTTAGCCTAATTGTAAACAGTTTTTGGGAATTTTATGCTGTATGGTCCATGCTAGTAATGTCAGAGGCTTTTGTTCATTTGCACACATCTTTTTCCTTCCTGTGATATACATACACTACAGAACATTCTTTATGTTTTCCATGGGAAGGAAATTTTTGTGCTGCAGCTTTTTTTTCCCACCTGACAAATGAAGTATATATGCCAGTCAGTCTTCTACGCTATGAAATCAGCACCTCTTGATTCCTCACGATTTTTGAGCTTTCTTCTTTGCATTATGCAGTTTGTAGAAAGTGTATCTATAAGAAGCTTAATGATGTGGAGTTAGACTACTGCCCCGTGTGTAAAATTGATCTTGGCTGCACTCCAGTTGAGAAGCTTAGGTATTCTTCTCATGACCTTTTTTAGGGGGATAAATTAATGTGAGCAGTTATATTTTTCTTCATCTACAAATTGTTTGCTTTACTAAATGTTCTTGTACTTTTCTTACTGCCAAAATACGTGTTTATTGGCCCTACTTTGACAGCTAAGTTCCGTGGATTTCTTACTGTTAGCATCTATTTACATTTGATAACAAGATGTAAGAACTTAAACTTTGAGCATAATCCATAATAGGTGGATGCAAGGAACTACAGATAGTACAAACAGCAGAAGCATAGAAAATTATGAAGGACTTATCCAGCTTTCTGAATAAGCTGGAATGTAGCTATGTTGCTCCTGCATAATTAGAACATCCTTTTGGGATTGTTACACTCCAGTGAAGAGTAGAGATTCCTGAAATTGGCCAAACTAGCTTGTATCAAATAAGAAATCCATGTTGCTTGAGGTTACCACCACAGATGTCAGATATGCGTTGTGGAACATAATATTCCACTTACAAGAAGCTCTGATGTAAGAATCCCTTCTAAAGATATCATTCTGCAATTGACCACAATTGCTCTTTCTTGTCTGACCTCATTGTCTTTTAACAATCATCTGACATCATTTTTAGCTTTACTAATACTGAAACTTTGCTGTCATTATACCTCTGTGTTCTCTATATTGGGTGAGACTTCACTGTGTGCCTTCACCAAAGAAATCCTTTTCATCTGAAATGCAATTGAATACTGCTATTTGCCCAAGAAAAGAAACTTTTTTTTACGAGAAAACTTGATCATGTAGCTGTTCTGGCTTTGAGGGCAAAATTTTGGTGAATGCAATTTTGTATTGTTAACTTTTGGCTTTCTTGTACTCGTTTTTTATATCTTGATTTCAGAGCTGATCACAATCTGCAAGATGTGAGGTCAAAAGTTTTTCCATTCAAAAGAAAGAAAGTTAATGCTGAAGAAGTTGAATCTCCCATTACACTGCCTGTTAAAAGGAAAGAGAGGTCTATCTCTTCATTGGTGGTCAATACACCTCGAATAAAACCAACGGGTTTGACAGGGCGCCGAACAAGAGCAGTTACCAGGAAGGCCGCCGCCGCATTACGTTACCTTGGTCCTATCATTGATCCTGTGAAAAAGGATTATGATAACGCCAATAAGCATGCTGACAATTCAAGTTTTCTTGATAGCTTGAGTAAAGTACCTCAAACAAGAAGACAGGTAAAGAAATACTCTGGCATTCTAATTGAATCATACCCTATTACTTGTGTAGCTTTGCACTTTGTGTTTTCACATTAGCTCCATGAATGAAACTTTTGCGTCTGTGTGCATACCAAATTCTCAAAAACGAATCAATGGAAGAGTGATAGTATCACTAGCAGTCATTTGACGTTATCATTTGCAGGTATTGTCAAATGCGGAAACATCTAGTCATCCCTCTAGTAAAGATAAAGCAGGTGATAATAAGGACTTGGATAAGGCAGAGCTATGGAGACCTTTAAATTGTCTTGTAGAGGCTGCAAGCAAAAAGCACTTCAGATCAGGTCCACAGAGTCCAGCTGTTAAGGGAGAGCAGCCCAATGAATCTCCTACTAGTGAACATGCTAGCAGAACAAAGGCTAGGGAGCATCTGCAGAAGTCCAAAGTTCAAGATGACAAGAAAGATGTTCATATGTCACTAATGATGCTTAAAATGAAAGGGCCAGGCCGAGGGAGGAAACCTATTCAAGCTTCAGCCAATGCAACTTCTAGTGTTGCATCTAGCCAGAATGATAGGGCATTAAACCCTGTATGGTTTTCATTGATTGCCTCGTTTGACCAGTAAGTCAACATTATATTATCAATTATCCTCAACTTCAGTCGAAGCAATATCTTAGGTGTGTTACCTCCCACTTGATCTTCTGTGATCCAATTGTTTTCAGGAAAGGAGTACCACCCTTGCCACAGATACCTACCCACTATTTGAGAATAAAGTAAGTTCGTGTTCCTCAGATCTGCTGCAGATGCACCAATAGTTATCATTATTAATAGTTCTCTAAATCTGCATTTGAAATGAATGTCTTGTGTTATGGTCCGTCCAATATCCAGGGCACTGTAGCACGTGCATACTGTAGCACAGCACCAGCTCTTGCCTTTGGTGGCCAATGAAACCCTCTCATCTATCCCTTAAGTTTAGGGATGTTATCTTTAGTTATCTCCATATCCTTTAGATTAGTTATTTCCATATCCTTTAGATTAGATTGTTAGGATCATCTATTTCCTATATTAGAGATATGTTTCTTAAGGGTCAAGTCAAGTCATTCCTATAAAAGAGGCAACATTGTATCAGTTATGGAAAAGCATGAAAGTATAACAAAGTTCATCCCATCTCTAGAGTCTAGACTCCTCTCCCCACGCCACTGCTGCCGCCGCCGGGCTATCCTCCTGGCGTTATTTACCCCTATGATCTAAGCTAGATCATAACATTTTGGCATTGAACTGTTTTGATGTGTTTCTAATGGAAAAGCATGAAGCTTGCAAAAAGGAAAAAAAACTTCGGTTAGAACTTAGAAGGGAAGAAAACTATATTCGGACTTGGAGATACTATGCCATGGTCTTAGCCGATGGTGCCATGCAGGTGCAGATGTTCATGTATTTGCATAACTGATGAAAATGCATAACCTTAGTTACCTCCAAAGTATATAAATTTTCAGTGAAAGTTGGTGAACTTATTATTTGTCAAAAGCTGATTTGATTAAGTTCATAATTATTGCGTGGATTTGATTTAGTTATGCATGCATGTGGAAGGGGCTGAGTTATGCAGATCAGCCACCGGTGATTGACCATTAGTTCCCACTGATGACTAAGTTTTTGATGCAGTGTGTTAGTAGTTGCTGCTGCGTCAGGCTTCTAATTATTACCTTGACACGATAACATTCTTTGTTTTCAATTGTTTCAACCATTATGCTAAGTGAAACCAAATAGGACTGTTGCTCAGGGACAGTTCCTGTATGGTCTTGCAGTTGTCACAACTCATAAGCTTGTTCTTTCTGCCCCCGGATCACTTTAGTCCATGTATAATGTGTAAGTATGTTTATAGCTAGCTTGGCGGAGAAGTCAAGTGTCAACTTCAGTAACTTGTATGTTTTCTTCAGTTGATACAGCTAGCTTGATTGTGAACTTGATCCCCTTTTTAATTTTGTTATAGTTGCGGTGATTTTGCACATCTATTGGTGTAATCAGCAGCTACTTGTGTTATTTTGCAACTAAATATCTTTTAGTTGTTTCAATCGTGGCTAATGCGTGTCTAATGATAGAGATGGAGACATACCTGCATCGTCCATCCAAAAGTACATTATACAGAAGCTCAATCTTCCAAGTGAGTCTGAGGTGAGACTTCTACCTTCCAGTATCGTCGAGTACTCGAGTTATTGTTTCCCTGTGCTTAATTTTTTACCGCATTCATAAAACATCTAAGGCTATAAGCATGTTGTGGCGTTCACAGTAAAGAATGTCAGTAGTGTAATTATTGGAACCAGTATACATGTTGGTATGTTCTGGAACTGAGTAGTTCTCACATTAGAAGTAGAGATAAAACCGTACCTGCTGTTACCAGTACTTTTTATCACTTTGCATGGAGGTGAAAGACATGTTCCACTGCTGCCACCTGTTCATGTATTGTGATCGGAAGGTGCAGTTTACTCACAGAACGAATGATACTGGCCTGCCAAAATATTCTATATTTATGTGGACGTCAGCTTTGAGTTTACTACCACAACTTGTCTGAACAGTACCCAATCTTGCTGTTTACAGGTTGAAATAAGCTGCTGTGGGCAGTCAGTGAACCCTGCACAACCTCTGCGAAATTTAGTAGAGCGGTGGCTGAGGGTGGGCCCAGAGCGCCCTTTGCAGACGGTGGTAGGCTCCTCCGGTGGAGACTATGTGATGGTGATATCCTACGGGCGGCCAAAGTCCGCGTCTTCTTGATATTCGACCTGGCGATCTCCCGACTCGACATAAGGTTGCGCTGCGCTGCCCCCTGGGAAGAGGTGATCAAAGATAGAGGATTTTCCCCGGTTGACGAATCCTGAAGAATGTGGCTGGCTCACTCTGCAGCCAGCCCACTGTGATGCTCCCATTGATGCTGCTAGCTAGATGTTGTTCAATTCTATTAGGGTTTGTTCATTTTTTTCGTTCTTGATATACAGATGAAAGTCGTTGTAATTTGGAATTCGGTAGGCGGTGAGAATTGAAAGTTTAGGCTGGATAAAGAGAGGATATATCGTTAACTTTCCCTTGGAACTCGGAAGGGATGAGTGACTACAGTGGACTGCAGCTCGGTTGTTTGTTCAGTTGTATCCTGGATTGAATTGCTGCAACAACAGACTGAATTATTCGAAACTTTGAATCGTTGAATCAAAGTGACTTGAACTGCTCATGTGTTGTTCACTTGTTCTGTTTGATTTAGGCCTTGTTCTCTCAACAATATTTTTCTTCTTCAGAAGGTTCGTCACCTGATGTTGTAGCAGGGGCTTGTCCAAGAACTGAACGTTCGTGTTCGTTG
Organism: Ampelocalamus luodianensis; assembly: GCA_036346255.1. Taxonomy (NCBI): domain Eukaryota; kingdom Viridiplantae; phylum Streptophyta; class Magnoliopsida; order Poales; family Poaceae; genus Ampelocalamus; species Ampelocalamus luodianensis. The sequence continues at coordinate 42,780,122 of CM070640.1, read as the reverse complement.
GTTCTGGGCATCTTGTTCGTTCATGCGTATGATCGGTTCTGAGATTCCGATGTTTTTTTTATTTTCAATAGTTGTAACTAATCTGGAAAAATTCCGATGTGGTCGCCATGTAGCTCTTCATCAAGGATCAAAATCTCGGTACCGGAGACAATACCGCCCGGTAGCCGGTAGCCATTCTCTGTTACCGGCCGGTAATCGGAAAATCTGAGAAAAAACTGGTTGAATTTCAAAAAATAGAATCTGAATTCGGGATGAAACCGTCGGGATTTTGAGTTTGAATTTGAATTTTAAAGATTTCGCCGGTTTTAAGATCTCGGTCCCCACCGGTAAAACCGGTAACCGGTGGGATTTTGATCCTTGCTCTCCATGGTCTCCTCGTCCCATCGCTCCTCCTTGGTCAGGTCTGCCAGGGGAGGACGGCTCTCGCGGCGATAGAGGCAGGAGACGGCGTTGAGGATGATGTTGGATACGGAGTCGAGAAGGCCGATGCAGGCGTTGCCGATGATGACTCCTTGTGCACCATGGCCACTGTCGGACCCCAGGCTTTGAATATCTGAAACACTTGTATGTGCCATACTAGTCCCATCATTAGTTGCTAGTACACACATCTACAACATTGATATTCACATCCAGACATCATATATACAAGGAAGAAGTCCATTCTACCCCCTCAAGTATTAACATGCGGACAAGTGACCCTCTGAAAAAAAACGGCCATTTGACTTCCCTTAAGTTGCAAACCGGACAACGTGCCCCCTCTAGTTTGGTGCGGTGGTTTTGCTGACGTGGCATCCGGTCGGGCCGGTTTCGCCACGTAGGCCACTGTGTCATTGGGTGTGGCGATTTGGTGGCGCTAAGGTGGCGCAGGAGGTGGAAGAGAGAGGGACAGAGAGGAAGAACAGAGTTGGCGGCAGCGATGGCAAGTAGCGTCAACGGCAAGTCAGGGGCAGATGAGGGCAAAAATGGATTCTCGGGGATGAGGTGGTTCTTCGGGTGGTGGCGACTTGGCTGGAGAAGCACAGTGGTGGCGGCGGACTGAGCTCCCGGGTGCGCGAGGACACCGGCGCGGGGACCTCGGCTGTTCGGCGACACTCTGAGGAAACAAGGAGGAGCACGAGGACAGCGGTGGCACAAGGAACGCGGAGAGCGCCTTGGAGCGGTCGGAGGAAGACCGGAGTGGTGGCGCGACGAGGGCGGCCGACGAGGAAGTAGACAGACGGTGGCGGGGCATCTCGGCGGCGGAGAGATAGGGAGAAGGGAGGGGAACAAGAGAGGAGGGTCGGGGACACGGTATGACGCAATCAAGACGGCGAGAACCTCATCGGAGATGGAGATCGAGGATGGTGGCGGCGATGCCGGCTTGGGGAATAAGGGTGTCGGTGGCGCCCAGGAAGAGAAAAAGGATGCGGGTGGATGCCGGCGAATGGGCGCGAGGAGCCCCTGAACCACGTGGAGGCGGAGCGGTAGTGGCGGGAGGGGCCGAGCGGAGGCCGGCGGCCGACGGCCAGTAGCAGGCTGGCAGCAGCGGCGGCGCCATGGGGGAGGCGGTGCCTGGGAGGAGAGAGGCCGAGCCGGGCCGAGGAGGCTCGAGCGTGCACGCCGCCGCGCTTGGAGGGTTTGGAGCTGGAATTGGGGATGGTGGAGGGGATGGCGTCCGGGTGGATGTAGGTGTGGAGGGAGTAGAGGAGGAGCGAGAAAGAGAGAGAGGGGATGAGTGGAGGCCGACAGCCAGAGGCCAGCAGGCCAGCGGCAGCGATGGCACCATGGGGGAGGCGGCGCCTAGGGAGGGAGAGAGGCCTAGCCGGGCCGAGGAGGCGCGGGTGTGGTGGAGGGGATGGACAAGAAAGTGGTGGAGAAGATGAAGGGGCAGCACATCGGGTGAAAGAGGGTAGAAGTGAAGGCGATCAGTCGGCGGCACACTGCAAAACTAGCCCGACCGGATGCCACATCAGCAAAACCGCCGCACGAAACAACCGGAGGGGGTACGTTGTCCGGTTTTGCAACTTAAGGGGGGTCAAATGGCCGATTTTTTTTCAAAGGGTCACTTATCCACATGCTAATACTTGAGGGGGTTAGAATAGACTTCTTCCTATATACAACATGAAACAAATATAAGATATTAACTTAAGCGTTTACATCAAGTTATATTACAAAAGGCTGACTGGCCAAATTAAACTACAAGTTTCAAAAGAAAGATAGCGGAAGCATAGTAGTAAGACCAAAAGTCCAACGGTGTGCCTATCCATACCCTTAGACAACCGACAAAGAATAAACTACAGCAAGACCCGTCCCCGTACCCTTCGGTACTGGGAGCGAAGAAAGCGTCGTTCGAAATCGGCTCATCCTCATACTCTAACCAACAATTTAAACAAGATTGAGTACATTTTGTACTCAGTAAGACTTGTAGTGTATCGCAACATAATTATAAATATAAGGCTAACAAAGGATGATGCTCTACTCTGTAAGTTATTTTCAGCATTAAGCAAGTTTTATTTGCAATATCCATATGTAATAGTTTGTAACAAAAATTTTAAAGAGCAGTTGACAGATATTGAAATAACAAGTATGTAACTCAATAATAGCAAAATTACAGCCCTCCTCGGCTACGATCAATATTTTATTATCATCCATAGACATGACACTCATACAAACTAACCATCCCAACATTTTTCAACAAAACAATTTTTTTTTTGTGCAAAAACTAGTACTATACATGATGTGACAACACTTAGCACGCTCATGACTGCAAGTACGGTTATTTAAATATATTTACACTCTGCAGAGGTGTACAACTTTACCCAGAATATATGAGGTCTCTAACTTTTTTGGTATCCGTCGATACCACCACACACAATATGACAGTATACAATTTAGAGTTCATAACAAAGGCTTTACATCACCTAGTTCTAACCTTGCACTAGCCCGACGAATGTTAATCCTCACATCACCTAGGTTCCTCCTATTTTACTGAGGCATTCACCGCTGTATTGGCAAGCTTTGTTCTCAATGCCTCGGTGAAGGGAGACCCTTCGAACCACCCTTCATGGATTGCATACTACTGTGGCCTATCAGCATGCAAGACAAGTCTTCGACGACTTAATTAGCTAAGGCCGTCCCATACCGACACATGTCGTTGTACGCTTGCTTAGGCTTAGATTAGATTAGATACACCGCTTTTGGTCCTTAATCGACCCAGACGAGGATATCCCCCTATCTACATACGAGATACACTTCTCACATTCCTCAGTTCATAATATAACTCATTCGCGTCAAAATCTAGGTTTTTTATTTTTATTTTATATTAAACTAACAGAGGTAACCCCTTTGGACCAATCATCTCAAAATTCCCCATTCCATACTGAAATTTTCATCAAGCATTCGAATATAGTGAATTTAGAGCTCAGCTAAACATCTATTCGACATTCCTAATCAAAATACTCAAATTAACATCATTCATTGCCTAAGCTATATCCTAAAGACTACAACAATAAGGATATCAACATTTCAAGGATGATTATGCATACAATAGGAATTTAACTATCATTAACCCTAAATATAGCAATTTTAACCAAACATACATGCATGCATAATAGATTTTACAAAATAAAATAAAATAATTGAAACAATAGGATCAACATGATAAAGGAGGTGCTTTCCTTACTCTAGTATCCCTGAGTACGAGGATGAAGGGTCGTCGAATATCTCGTTCGCGTTTCCGACATCTATTTGAAAGAGCCAAAACAAATCACTAATAGTAAAATAAATTCAACCACAAAAAATCCAAATGTTTTTTTTTTGCATATTAAGATAGATCATGATTCTAAATGAATTTAGAAAAAAATCATCCAATTTGGAGTTCATATGCAAAAGTCATTAATATTTTAATTTTGCCCGGTTTGAAAAATCCTGAAATAATAAAAAGGGTGACGTCAAAAGTGTATTTTCTGAAATTTATGCTCCAACAGAGAAAGCACATTTCCTTTATACCGAAGATGGATTTTTCCAATTTTTTTCTTCTAAAAATCATTTTCTTACATGTGGGCCCTACATTCAGTCTCTCGAATTTTGAATTTTGATTTTATTTATCAAAACAGTGATAGTCTCACATGTCATAGACTCATTAAATATTAAGTAAATAATTAAAACTATTCTTGATTTTAATCCAATGACGTGTGGGGTCCACTTGTTAGCATCTTGGTTTCAAAACGTGTTTTAAAACCAAAAACAATACGTGGGCCCACATGTTAGTGACTCATTTACTAAACATGTTTTAAATGAGATTTTTGATTAGTTTTTCAGCCGGTCCTACATGTCATTGACTTATTCCACTTAACCACTGTCATTAACATTAAGCAAACCTTAATCATCGACGAGCGACGGAATGCCTCGGGTCCACGACGAACTTCGTGTAGGAGGCATCCCCCAGGCTAAAAGTATGGCGCACTAGACTCAGCGAGTCCAGGCGGTGCTAACAGGCCAGATTCGAGGACCTAGGGTCACCAGAAAATGGTGTAGGCTACTCGCCCTCGGCAAATTGAAGTGCGCATGGGGTTCAGGAGCTCACCACGATCACGAAGGTGAAGATGGTGAGGTCGGAGACGACTTGGCGCAACCGGACGGCGATGACCAGTGGCGGTGGCGTCAATCTTCAAGGTGATTGAGCTCCTTCGTGAAATTGGGCTGAAATGGAGCATGAGAATACCTTCAGGGGAGCATAAGGATGAACATAATGACCTTGATGAGGTGGGGGGTTTACCGGAGTGGTTCGTTGATGGTGAGCAACAGCGACGCAGGGGATGCTCACGGTGACAACATCTACGGTGATGGAGATGCAAGAAGGTGCGCATTATCTTGCACGCATGCTAAGGATGGAGTAGGAGGAAGGAATTGAACGGGGACTCATCGAGTTGGCATGGATCAACAGAAATGGCAGTGACGGCCGGAAAATTGGAAAAAAGTGCAAGGACTCAATCCACCGCGAGATAGACAACGTTAAGTAGGGGGGATAGCATCACTGAGATATGGAACATGTTGCGATGCACTCGGGCTAGGCTCGAACTCACCGGAGCGACGAGAACACGTTGGTCCAGATTGGGCGCGTGTCGAAGATGAAGATGAAGTAGTGAGATTGTGCTTCGGGGATCCAGAAGCTACATTGAGTAGATGAGAAGAATGAGTGAAGCTCAAGGATCATAATAACGCGATTGTCGTGGGAGAAGAACCTCCCCAGAGCGGCGAAACGGCAGAGGTGTGCTCACCAGCGTCGAGAATGATGCAAACGTTCCCACAAAAACACTGAACAAGAAGCTTAGTTTTGCATGAAAATAGAACGGGGGAGAGCAGAGGAAGAAGATGACACGGCTAGGGCTTAAGTACAACAAGGTTTAGCATGAGAAGAACAACAGGTGCACGAGAAACTCGCAGCTCGCTCTGGCTTCTCCGTCCGCCCAGGAAAATGGCACCATTAGTGGGGTTGCTAGCATGGGCATGGTGTTGGCGGAGGCGACGGGAGCAGGTGAAGCTCAAAAATGGTGGGCGTGGCGTCGCAACCCACGAGCGGAGCAGGCACGGGCACGGCGCCCTGGCACGCAGAGACGAAGGCGAGGTGGACGAAGGCATCTGACAGGTGGGGCTAATGTGTCAGCGAGCGTGAGGAGCGGGGGTGCGAGTCGGGTTAGCTCGAGCGCCTGGAGTTGGGCCGCACTGGGTTTCGGCCCAAAGGCGCGCAAGAGATTTGAATTGAGTTTGAATTTACCAGAAAATGCTGAGATTTTGCCAAAGTTTTAAACATGGAAGATGAGCTTCAAAAATTATGAAAAGTTTTGTGGAGGCTTCTAACATAGTGTAGTTTATTTTGAAAATTTTTCAGAATTTTATGTGTTCTGTAATTTTCTTGAAAATTCTTTCAAGCTGCTGTTTGTACGCAAATTCAATATTTTGATTTATGAAAAATTTATAAAAAATGCTAAAAAAAATGATTCCTCACTTTATTAACAGTACAATTATCCCAAGGTGAATTTTTGAGATGTTACATCCGCCATGCCCTCGGGATGCCGCAGGTGGGCGAGGTCAGGATGACCGTCGCCCGGTTGCCTTCGGCAGCAGGGGCGGATCTAGTACAACGACATGGGTGTACATATGTACACCCATTTGTTTTTAGAAAAAAACCCAGTATTTATTAAGTATATTAAGTATATATACTAGTAATGTATTTTCATACATGTTGAGACGTTGAGTTCAACCTATGTCGCAGCCATATTTTCATACATACTGAGACGTTGAGTTCAACCTATGTCGCAGCCAGCCGCCCACTCTCCAGCTGACCAGCTCTATCCGGCACCCGCGCGGCCCACACAGTCCTAAGCACCAAGCCGCGCCACGACCCAACTCCAAGCGGGCAAGCAGCAGCCGGCACTCGGCAGCCCAACTGCCCAACGCGGCAGCCGCCCCAAACCCATCCCCACGCAGACGCGGCTGAGCTGAGACCGAGTGGGCGAGTGGCCAGTGCTAAGTGGTAACCCTATTGCTTTCCAGCTTTCCTCCCCTTCCTCGCTCTGTGGCGGCGGCGGGCAGGCCTTCCGCATCTACACCCAGCTCTGGCACATGCAGCAGGAGCACCGCCACCGCCTCCTCGACGCCGGACTCCGCCGCTGGTAGGTCGGCGAGATCGAACTGTGCAGGAAGCCGAACATAAGGAGGTAATGCTTCATCTGTTCCTCCCTCACATGCATCTACTTCTGCTTTTTTTTTTTTTACTAACGGAACTTCTCGTTCAGGCCAAATTTACAGACCTTACCATAGATGTATTCAGAATGCTTCAATGTCTCGAATGGAACCATGTGGTTCTTTTGCGCTAAACAATGGTTACAGTGCCCACGATGAAAGCGGACAAAACAATTCCAGTCTCTTAAAAGATTTGCGAGATGCTGCGCTGCCTCCAAACCCACCTAAAACAATTCTCTATCGGCCCTCAGTGAGACATTTCCTAACGGCGAGTTCATCTTTCAGTTCTTCCTCATTTTACATCTTTCAGTTCTGCTCGATGTATACTGCTGTTAGTAGTGTTCTTGTTCTAGACTTTATTTTGTTATTGCACATATATGAGATAGATTTATTTGAGTTGATGATCATGTTACAGTTTATATTCTCAAATATGCTTAGTATATATGCTGCTGTTGTATTGATTATTGTTTTAAGAATTAAACTAATTACAAAAGTATGTATATACTTAACAGTTTGATCACTTACTATCAATACACGGGAACACAAAGATTTATTTGGGCTTTTGCCATGAGCGTGGGTGTCACATGAGACCAGTGAATACAGGTGAATCCGCCCTTGATCGTGCATGCGTACGTACCTACCTGTTCTGAGGCTCCTCCGGCACACGACCTTTTCCCCGCTGCTTCTTGGTTGGCAGCATTCACTGCACCACCCCGCATTGCTAGCCCCCTCCGGCCTCCTCCTTGCCGACGTGTCGGCGGCAACGGCAGGGTCGTCGTGGCCGCTGCTTCCCCGCGTGCGCGCGGCAGTAGCGCTTGTTCTGGACTTGTTGGGCACGGTACCCTGCGGCTCATGATCGTCGAAGGCCTCCTCGAACACCCGGCGGAGCCACGATGCCATCTCGGCCTCGCCCGCGAGCGCTCTCCAAGATAGTGTCTATTGGTGGCTGGCGGTGTTGCTTGTCGACGACGGAGGCTGTGTCCTCGCCGACGAGAGCTTTCGGTCGTGCGCGGCGGAGCTCCCGGCGACATCCCCGTTCCGCAGCAAATCGAGTAGCTCGTCGCTGTAATGTGAAAGCAAAGCTAGATCTTGAACGACGAGGTACCATATATAATCGATAGATCGACCGAACGGTACTTATTTGAGGTAGTGGTCGTCGAGAATGCTCAGCACATCGTATTCGCCAGCGGCGGCGACGCCCGCCGAGGTACTCCGGCACCTCAAAGTTAATTATGTTGGCCTAACTCTCAGAGAGAACTCGCTCATTGTTTCTACTTTGCAACGCATGCACGAAGAGGAACACAGATTAGTTTTTGTGCTGCACAACTACTTGCATCTTTTCTTGTTTCTTTCTGTTTTTCTTATCTTCAAACAAACTGGTTACAATGCCTTAAATAACACACACGCGCACAAGCTGAGATGTTGATCCTTGCCACTAAGACATGAACGTAAGCCACATCTCCACTACATGCACTGGCTAGTTACTCGGTCAACTAACACACGCCACACCTCCAGAAGAAAGGGTCTACTAGAAACGACTACATGCTGCTACGTGCAAGACTAAAGCAATAAGCATGCATGCACATGCACACGGCTCACATCTACGTGTACAATGGCAAGATTAATTCCAACAGGTCCATCGTCGATCACGACCTCCCAGCGATATGATCAGACACACCAACTTGGAAACGAGCGAGGCGGCAAAAGATGTAGAGTGCAAGGGGACTGACTGACTTGTCAGTTCGATTTGGTGACTTGTTGCGTGATCGCCGGAGGCTGCAGGCAGGTGACCCAGCGACGACCCGACGGGTGGTGGTCACGGCACCCGGGATCCGGCCATACGCGTGAGGGAGCCGTGCTACGTAGTGTGTACGCGCCTTCATCAGCTGAGCTGAGTCACGTGGAGAGATTGTGCACGTCAGTAGTATGGTAGCACTCTCGGGTCTCTGGTGCTGCACGTTTGTACGATTAGAATTGTTTTAAAATTTATAATATTAAATGATATAACTTAGATATGTAAAAATATATTTACGTATTTAGTAGGCTATATATTTAGATTTTTTAGATAACATAATCCTAGAATTCGATCTAGGTGTGCCGGTCCTCCAGCTACGCTTATTACAGAGATGAAGAGAAACAACATGAGTAAACATCCCATTAATGAACCCACGTTGCATGAGTTGATACAGCGGCTTATTACAAGAGTGGGTTAATTAGGTGGCGATGCGATTAATTAGTTAGCCAACATAGGCGGCGGCGGCGTGCGCGACGTAGGCCATCATGAAGAAGCGGTCGTTCTCCTTGGGCTCCGCGCCTTGCCGACCATGCCCGCGCACCTGCACGCGATGTTCTGCGCCCCTCTAGCACCTCCGGCGCGGGGTACCGCCGCGCGGCTACGGACGCGCCGCCATCGCATCGGCTGCACGCGCGTCGCCCGTCCGCAAGCATTCGCAAGCCCTTCCTCACCTCGCGTCCGCCGGCGCGGGACGGCCTCGCTTCGCCAAGAAAGCGCCGCCTCGAGGCTGGCCTTCGCGCGTGGCGTTGGCCACCGCCCGCCGCCAGCGCGCGCCGCGAGCTCCGGCGCGTCACGGGCGGACCGGCATGACTTCGGTCCACGCGAGCGGCGACACGCAGAGCTCGGCGTGGCGTAGTAGCTGCCTGTGCTCTTGCACAGCTCGTCCAGGCGTCGTCGAGACCGGCGCTGGGCTGCCGTTGGCGGCGGCCAAGAAGGCGACGACAAGGACAAGGGTGCGGGCGCGGAGCATAGGAGAGGAGGAGGTGGCCATGATGGTGGTCGTCTCTGTCTCTTGGTTCTGCCTTAGCTTTATAACACTTGGTGTAGTTTCAGTGTTTGGAGTGAGCTCGGTGATTATATTAACACTAAATCAATTATGACTAAATAATTACTGTAAATTACTAAATTAATTCCGACTAATTTACTAGCATCAATGATAGCCCAGAAACAGTTAACCGCACAACCTGTGCGTGTTAATTGCCTGATTTGATTCTTAGTATATATTCATTGTGTCAATTGCCTGATTAGATTAATTAGTATATATGTTAGCATGTTAATAATGTACTAATTGGTCCCTGAGCGTGTTAATTGCCTGATTAGATTCTTAGTATATATTCATTATATTAATTGCCTGATTAGAGTCTTAGTATATATGTTATCATGTTAATAATGGATTGATTAGTCCCTGTGCGTGTTAATTTCCTGATTAGATTGTTAGTATATATTTATTGTGTTAATTGCCTGATTAGATTCTTAGTATATATTCATTGTGTTAATTGCCTGATTAGATTAATTAGTATATATGTTATCATGTTAATAATTGATTAATTAGTCCCTGTGCATGTTAATATTCTTAGTATATATTCATTGTGTTAATTGCCTGATTAGATTAATTAGTATATATGTTATCATGTTAATAATTGATTAATTAGTCCCTGTGCGTGTTAATTGCCTGATTAGATTCTTAGTATATATTCATTGTGTTAATTGCCTCATTAGATTCTTAGTATATATTCATTGTGTTAATTGCCTGATTAGATTAACTAGTATATATGTTATCATGTTAATAATGGATTAATTAGTATATATGCTAGGAAACCCAATGAGTAAACCCAACGAGTAAACCCTACCAAAGGAGGAGACAGAAAAACCATGAGGAGCTCACTACTTGCCACCCTTCTCCTCGTCGCTGTAGCTGTCTCACTCCCCATCGGCGGCAGCGGCGCCCTCGTCGACAAGGTGGCGGACTCGTGCAACGCCATCCGCAACTTCGTGGACTTCGGCTTCTGCACGGCAGCGCTGCGGTCCCGCCCAGGCGCCGCCACGGCGGACCACCACGGCCACCTCCTCATCGCGGTGGACCTGGCCATAGCGCGCGGCACGTCGGCGCGAGACTCGTGTGCGCGATGGCACGGCGGCGCGACTGCGATGCGAGATGGCACGGAGGCATGCGCTGATGGATAAGTCTGCGTGTCGGCTTTTTGTGTCGACTTTTTGCTTTTGTAAAGGACGGCATCCTTGGTGGTTGTTAGCATCTCTAGGACAACATCTTGACCAGTATCTAGGACAGTTGTTAGCATCTTAGAGGACACAACATCTAGGACAAAGTTGTTAGCATCTTAGAGGGCGACATCTAGGGCAGTTGTAAGCATCTTAGACTAGCATCTTGGCATATGCTTGGTGAGTAGCGACCTATAAATATGTATATCCAACCTCGAGTTGGCATGTCATTGTGTAAGAAATAAACCAAGAAAAATTTGCCCCATCTACAAGTGTCATCCTCTCCATGAGAGTAAGGATCTTGCTATCACCAAGAGCAAGAGTCCAGCGTGTAACAAGTGGTATCGAGCTATACTATCCTCGTAGCTTTGAGCATCTCCTGCTCATCTCCTTCTCGGCCTCGCAGGCCCCAATGCGTGCGTGGCGACTCCGCCGCCCACGCTCACTCCTCTCCGGAGACGGGCGGCTACTCGTCGAAGCGAGCCTCTCTCACGCAACACCCCAGTGCGCGCCATGTCGCGCAGATATCTCAACGCTTCGGTCGCCTCGAGCATGCGGCGTCGCCAGACGGCCGAGCTTCGCCGCGACAGAGCAGCGGACCGAAGCGGCGGCGAGCAGCTGCGGCGCGAAAGGGGCGCGTCGGCCGGCGGCGCAGGTAGCGGCAGCCAAGCGAGAGGTGGAAGCGGCGGCGGCGGCGATGCGCGCGCGGCGCGGCAAAGGTCGAGGTTCGCGCGGCGGCAACAGAGCTCCATTTCTGCGATAACTAGCGACGCGGACCTTGGCGTCCAAGAGGAGGCGAGCACGAGGCGGCGGCGCGGTGGCGGCAGCGCGCGCGCCACAGCGGCAGCAGCCTGACAGCGCGGGCGCGCGGCGGCGCTCCTGGAGGAGGCACGCACGGCGGCGGCGTACGGGTCGGCGAGAGCGCGGCCTTCAAAGGCAACGCGGCTCTCTCTCCCCGGTTCGGTACCGTGGTCACCACGAGTACCAGGCTGTCGTCAGGGACGTCGGCTCCGGTGGCGGGTGGCCTACCCTCACCAAGTCCAACTACGTCGAGTGGGCTGCGGTGATGAGGGTAAAGCTCCAGGTGCGGCATATGTGGGATGCAGTCCGGTACGGCGACGTCGACTACAACCAGGATCGACGGGCGCTGGATGCTCTCATCGCTGCAGTCCCGCCCGAGATGCAGTTCTCGCTTACCAACAAGCGGACTGCCAAGGAGGCTTGGGACGCCATCGCTGCGGCACGCATCGGCAGCGACCGCGCCCGCAAGTCCACACTGCAGGCACTTCGCACGGAGTGGGAGAACCTGGCCTTCAAGCCAGGTGAGGACGTCGATGACTTTGCTCTCCGTCTCAACACTGCATTGCGGCTGAGTGCGGTTTGGCGGCGACACCTCTGATGAGAGAGCTGTTGAGAAGCTCTTTCGCTGCGTCCCCGAGAAGTACAAGCAGATGGCTCGCTCGATCCAGTCTCTGCTGGACCTCTCCACGATGTCGATCGAGGAGGCGTTGGGTCGCCTCAAGGTCGTTGACAGCGATGAGCCACAGCGTCTCTCGGGACCCGTCACCATTGGCGGGAAGCTCCTTCTCACTCGGGAGTAGTGGGATGCTTGCCAAGGTGACAGGGAGAAGGGGGAGTCCTCTTCCACGACAGGCGGCCGCAAGCGCGGCAAGCCGCGCAAGGTGCGCCAAGGCGCCCAGGCCGGGACGCGAGGACGTGCCGAGGGTGATGCTCGCAGAGGCGCCCAGGGCGGCGTCGTTGGCAAGCAAAAGCCGGCACGAGACGACTCTTGCCACAATGCGGCAAGCTTGGTCATTGGGCCAAGGAGTCGGCGACCACGACGCGGCGAGCCCACGCCGCGCGGAGAGGAGGAGGCGATCGGCTCGTTCATTGCTCATGCGAGCATCGAACTACCTCCAGCGGCACCGGTCGCAGCGGCTCTCCTCCACCTTGACGAGCCAAAAGCACACGCCCTCCTCGGCGACGGCTCCGGCAACAACAAGACCGACGGGTGGTGCCTCGACACCGGCGCCACCCACCACATGACCGGCGGCGGAGTTCTTCTCGAGAGCTTGACTCTGCGCCCGAGGCTCCGTCAAGTTTGGGGACGCCTCCGGCGTGGAAATCAAGGGCGTCGGCTCCGTCATCTTCACCGCCGTGTCTGGTGAGCACAGGCTGCTCACCGGCGTCTACTACATCCCAGATCTGCGGAACTCCATCATCAGCTTGGGACAGCTGGATGAGAACGGCTCGCGTGTCGAGATCGAGCACGGGGTGCTGCGGATTTGGGATCTTCGCCACCGCCTTCTTGCCAAGGTAACCAGAGGCGGAAATCGACTCTACATCCTTCACGTGCAGGTGGCACAACCCCTCTGTCTCGCTGCTCGTCGGGACGACGAGGCGTGGCAGTGGCACGAGCGCTTTGGGCACCTTCACTTCGAGGCCTCCGGTGGCTCGATGCCACGGAGATGGTGCGAGGCCTGCCGTGCCTTGACCATGTGGAGCAGCTCTGCGACGTCTGCGTGTTGACGAAGCAGAGGCGACTCCCCTTTCCCCAGCAGGCGAGTTTCCGAGCCAAGGAGAGGCTCGAGCTCGTGCACGGGGACTTGTGTGGCCCGGTGACACCGGCCACACCGGGAGGACGACGCTACTTCCTGCTGCTCGTCGACGACCTCTCCCGCTACATGTGGGTGATGGTCCTCGGCAGCAAGGGAGAGGCTGCGGACGCCATCAGGCGCACGCAGGCTGCTGCGGAGGCGGAGTGCGGCCGTAAGCTGCGCGTACTGCGCACAGACAACGGCGGCGAATTCACGGCGGCTGAATTTGCATCGTACTGCGCTGATGAGGGCATTCAGCGCCACTACTCCGCGCCGTACAGCCCGCAGCAGAACGGCGTCGTCGAGCGGCGCAACCAGACGGTTGTGGGGATGGCTCGGGCCCTCCTCAAGCAGAGGGAGATGCCGTAATGCGGGAGAGCGGTGGTGGCGGCCGTCTACATCCTCAACCGCTCGCCTACCAGCGCTCAACGGCGGGGCCGCACGAGGCTTGGCATGGCGCAAGCCGGCGGTCTCCACTTGCGGGTCTTCGGCTCCCTCGCGTTCGCAAAGGATCTTGGCCACATCGGCAAGCTCGGCGGCAGAGCACTCGGGAGTGTTCGCCGGCTACGCGGAGGGCTCGAAGGCCTACCACATCCTCGACCACCACTGTCACCAGCGCGTCGCATGCGGTTTGCCTAATTCGATTGAATTGCCTCACCAAATGCTGAAACTCCTCCCGACCAAACCTGGCACAAACCGCATCCACAAATGATTCCCAGTCCTCCATTCTGTGATGAATCTTCGAAGCTTGTAACCACAACGAGGCTCCACCCACAAAATACATTGTTGCAATGCTCACCATAAACTCGGGCTGAATAGAGCAAATTCTGAAGTAATTCTCCGCCTTCAGTTGCCAGGCCTTCGGGTTCTCACCATCAAACTGTGGAAAATCCATCTTCGGGGGTTGTGGATGATGATGATAGTATCCGGCAACGGATTTGGCTCCATTTCCTCCCGAATCCCACGCATACAATCCCCCTTCCGGGTTCAGAGGCCTACTCCGGCCGTTGGTCGGGGTGATTGGGAATCTATCCCCCATTGTTCTTCCCCAATGTGGCTGTTCCTCACCATGGCCTTGGGACCCAATCAATCGCTCCTCCCGAGCACGTAGGGTACTCTCCTTGCTTGTCTGCTGTCGGTCCTTCTCCGTCAATGGTTCACGTTTGGTCTCCGGCAGAGGAAGGATCGGTGGCAAATCCCTGGGTCGAAGTGTCGATCTTGGATTACGAGCGTCGGTGACTTGCGTCCGCAAATCGCCCACTTCCAAACGCAATCCCTCCATAGAGGTTTCCATCTCCGGTCTCCATTTCTGAAGATCAAACACCACCGGCTTGATTTCCTCCACCGTGGCCTGGATCGCATCACTCTTCGCCTGGATCGCGTCACTCTTGGCCTGCAAGGTCTTGACGGATTCGCTCTGGGCCAAAATGACTCTCGTCAACTCTGCCATTTGTTGTTCCATCTCCAGGGTATGAACTTGAGCTCGCGTTTGATAACGTGGTGGCTCCAGGGTTGCGGAACAAGGCTCTGATACCAGATGTTACAACCCCCTTTTTGGTATTTCTCAAATCAACACCAAACAGTTGAAAGATTACAGAAAGAACAGAGAGGTCTGGTAGAAGAACTAGCAGAGGAAAAAGAAGGAACAGAGAGGATAGTTCAGAAGAGACGCAGAACGAAAGTATTCAGAGTATACAACTTTTTTCCTCCCCCTCCAACCGATTCTGATTACGTTTAAGTACTAGACCCCCTCGCCTAACAAACTGGTGGTCCCAATCCTTCCCTCGGTAACGCATAGCTCAAGAAATCCAATCCTTCGATAGATAGCGATCGGACGGCCGTCTTTCCCGCTTCCCTTTTCCCTGGTCTCGCCGGCAACCTGAAGACTTCTGTTCACGGTCAGGTCCTCCAACAGAGTTCATAACAAGCATCCACTGCACCACCCCGCATTGCTAGTCCCCTCCGGCCTCCTCCTTGCCGACGTGTCGGCGGCAACGGCAGGGTCGTCGTGGCCGCTGCTTCCCCGCGTGCGCGCGGCAGTAGCGCTTGTTCTGGACTTGTTGGGCACGGTACCCTGCGGCTCATGATCGTCGAAGGCCTCCTCGAACACCCGGCGGAGCCACGATGCCATCTCGGCCTCGCCCGCGAGCGCTCTCCAAGATAGTGTCTATTGGTGGCTGGCGGTGTTGCTTGTCGACGACGGAGGCTGTGTCCTCGCCGACGAGAGCTTTCGGTCGTGCGCGGCGGAGCTCCCGGCGACATCCCCGTTCCGCAGCAAATCGAGTAGCTCGTCGCTGTAATGTGAAAGCAAAGCTAGATCTTGAACGACGAGGTACCATATATAATCGATAGATCGACCGAACGGTACTTATTTGAGGTAGTGGTCGTCGAGAATGCTCAGCACATCGTATTCGCCAGCGGCGGCGACGCCCGCCGAGGTACTCCGGCACCTCAAAGTTAATTATGTTGGCCTAACTCTCAGAGAGAACTCGCTCATTGTTTCTACTTTGCAACGCATGCACGAAGAGGAACACAGATTAGTTTTTGTGCTGCACAACTACTTGCATCTTTTCTTGTTTCTTTCTGTTTTTCTTATCTTCAAACAAACTGGTTACAATGCCTTAAATAACACACACGTGCACAAGCTGAGATGTTGATCCTTGCCACTAAGACATGAACGTAAGCCACATCTCCACTACATGCACTAGCTAGTTACTCGGTCAACTAACACACGCCACACCTCCAGAAGAAAGGGTCTACTAGAAACGACTACATGCTGCTACGTGCAAGACTAAAGCAATAAGCATGCACATGCACACGGCTCACATCTACGTGTACAATGGCAAGATTAATTCCAACAGGTCCATCGTCGATCACGACCTCCCAGCGATATGATCAGACACACCAGTGACTAAGCGACTAACTTGGAAACGAGCGAGGCGGCAAAAGATATAGAGTGCAAGGGGACTGACTGACTTGTCAGTTCGATTTGGTGACTTGTTGCGTGATCGCCGGAGGCTGCAGGCAGGTGACCCAGCGACGACCCGACGGGTGGTGGTCAGTTCGACGTCAGTAGTATGGTAGCACTCTCGGGTCTCTGGTGCTGCACGTTTGCACGATTAGAATTGTTTTAAAATTTATAATATTAAATGATATAACCTAGATATGTAAAAATATATTTATGTATTTAGTAGGCTATATATTTAGATTTTTAGATAACATAATCCTAGAATTCGATCTAGGTGTGCCGGTCCTCCAGCTACGCTTATTACAGAGATGAAGAGAAACAACATGAGTAAACATCCCATTAATGAACCCACGTTGCATGAGTTGATACAGCGGCTTATTACAAGAGTGGGTTAATTAGGTGGGCGATTACTGATTAATTAGTTGGCCAACATAGGCGACGACGGCGTGCGCGACGTAGGCCATCATGAAGAAGCGGTCGTTCTCCTTGGGCTCCGCGGCCTTGCCGACCATGCCCGCGCACCCAGACGCGATGTTCTGCGCCCCCTCTAGCACCTCCCGCGCGCCGGGGTACCGCCGCGCGGCTACGGACCGCGCCGCCCACTGCAGCGCCGGCACGGCGTCGCCGTACAGCTGCAAGCACGACTGCAAGCCCTTCCTCACCTCCGCGTCCGCCGGCGCCGGGCGGCCTCGCTTCGCCAAGCGCCGCCTCGAGCTGGCGCCGCGCGGTGGCGTTGGCGCGCCCGGCGGCGCGGCGCCCGCGAGCTCCGGCGTCCGCAGGCGGACCGGCACGACCGGGTCCACGCGAGCGGCGACACGCGAGCTCGGCGTGGCGTAGTAGCTGCCCGAGCTCTTGCACAGCTCGTCCAGCGGCGTCGTCGAGGCAGCCGGCCCGAGCCGCCGTTGGCGGCGGCCAAGAAGCGGCGACAAGGACAAGGTGCGAGCGCGGAGCATAGGAGAGGAGGAGGTGGCCATGATGGTGGTCGTCTCTGTCTCTTGGTTCTGCCTTAGCTTTATAACACTTGGTGTAGTTTGAGTGTTTGGAGTGAGCTCGGTGATTATATTAACACTAAATCAATTATGACTAAATAATTACTGTAAATTACTAAATTAATTCCGACTAATTTACTAGCATCAATGATAGCCCGAAGCGATTAACGCACAACTGTGCGTGTTAATTACGATTTGATTCTTAGTATATATTCATTGTGTCAATTGCACGATTAGATTAATTAGTATATATGTTAGCATGTTAATAATGTGCTAATTGGTCCCTGAGCGTGTTAATTGCCTGATTAGATTCTTAGTATATATTCATTATATTAATTGCCTGATTAGATTCTTAGTATATATGTTATCATGTTAATAATGGATTGATTAGTCCCTGTGCGTGTTAATTTCCTGATTAGATTGTTAGTATATATTTATTGTGTTAATTGCCTGATTAGATTCTTAGTATATATTCATTGTGTTAATTGCCTGATTAGATTAATTAGTATATATGTTATCATGTTAATAATTGATTAATTAGTCCCTGTGCATGTTAATATTCTTAGTATATATTCATTGTGTTAATTGCCTGATTAGATTAATTAGTATATATGTTATCATGTTAATAATTGATTAATTAGTCCCTGTGCGTGTTAATTGCCTGATTAGATTCTTAGTATATATTCATTGTGTTAATTGCCTGATTAGATTCTTAGTATATATTCATTGTGTTAATTGCCTGATTAGATTAATTAGTATATATGTTATCATGTCAATAATGGATTAATTAGTATATATGCTAGAAACCCAATGAGTAAACCCAGAGTAAACCCTACCAAAGGAGAGCAGAAAAAACCATGAGGAGCTCACTACTTGCCACCCTTCTCCTCGTCGTTTGTGTTGTCTCACTCCCCATCGGCGGCGGCGCCCTGCGTCGACAAGGTGGCGGACTCGTGCAACGCCATCTGCAACTTCGTGGACTTCGGCTTCTGCACGGCAGCGCTGCGGTCCCGCCCAGGCGCCGCCACGGCGGACCACCACGGCCACCTCCTCATCGCGGTGGACCTGGCCATAGCGCGCGGCACGTCGGCGCGAGACTCCGTGTCTGCGATGGCACGAGGCGAGCGCGACCTGCGATGTGAGATGGCACGGAGGCATCGCTGATGGATAAGTCTCGTGTCGGCTTTTGTGTCGGCTTTTTGCTTTTGTAAAGCGGCATCCTTGGTGGTTGTTAGCATCTCTAGGACAACATCTTGACCGATATCTAGGGCGGGTTGTTAGCATCTTAGAGGACACGACATCTAGGGCAGGTTGTTAGCATCTTAGAGGGCGACATCTAGGGCGGGTTGTTAGCATCTTAGACTAGCATCTTGGCATATGCTTGGTGATAGCGACCTATAAATATGTATATCAACCCCTCGAGTTGGCATGGCATGTGTGAGAAATAAACCAAGAAAAATTTACCCCATCTACAAGTGTCATCCTCTCCATGAGAGTAAGGATCTTGCTATCACCAAGAGCAAGAGTCCAGTGTAACAAGTGGTATCGAGCTATACTATCCCGTAGCTGAGCATCTCCTGCTCATCTCTTTCTCGGCCTCGCGGCGTGACCCGGTGCGGCGGCGGCTCGGTATCCACGCTCCTCCTCTCCGAGGCGGCGGCGGCTCGTCGAAGCGGCCCTCTCTCCGCAACACCCCGATAGCGCGCCATGTCGCGAGGCGATCTCAACGCTTCGGTCGCCTCGAGCATGCGGCGTCGGCGACGGCCGAGCTTCGCCCGCGACGAGGCGGCCGGCAGCGGCGGCGAGACCAGCTGCGGCGTGGAAAGAAGCGTCGGCGAGCGGCGGCGGGCGGCGGCAAAGCGGAGGTGGAAGCGGCGGCGGCGGTCGCGCGTCGCGGCGCGGCAAAGTCGAGTTACTGCGGCGGCAACAGCGCTCCATTTACTGCGATGGCGGCGCCGGCGGACCTTGAGCGGCGGAGGAGGCGACGAGGCGGCGGCGCGATGAAGCGTCGCGCCGCGCCCGCAGCGCGGCGGCGGAACGGCGCGCGGCGCCGGCGGCGCTCTGGAGGAGGCACGCGCGGCGGCGGCGTGCGGTCGGCGGAGAGCGCGGCCTTCAAAGGCAGCGCGGCTCTCTTCCCGGTTGATGCCGTGGTCACCACGAGTACGGTATCGTCGGGCGTCGGCTCGTGGCGGGTGGCCTACCCTCACCAAGTCAACTTCGTCGAGTGGGCTGCGGTGATGAGGTAAAGCTCGGTGCGGCATATGTGGGATGCGATCCGATGGCGGCGTCGACTACAACCAGGGATCGGCGGGCGCTGGATGCTCTCATCGGCTGCGATCCCTTGAGATGCGATTCGCTAACCAACAAGCGGACTGCCAAGGAGGCTTGGGGCGCCATCGCCGCGGCGCGCATCGGCGGCGGCCGCGCCGCAAGTCCACTGCTGCGAGCGCCGCGCGGGTGGGAGAACACGGCCTTCAAGCGGTGAGGGCGTCGATGACTTTGCTCTCGTCTCAACACTCATTGCGGAAGCCGGTGCGGTTTGGCGGCGACACCTCGATGAGAGAGAGCTGTTGAAGCTCTTTCAGCTGCGTCCCGAGAGTACAAGCAAATGGCTCGCTCGATCCTGTCTCTGCTGACCTCTCCACGATGTCGATCGAGGAGGCGTTGGTCGCCTCAAGGTCGTTGGCGGCGATGAGCCACGGCGTCTCGGGACCCGTCACCATTGGCGGAAGCTCCTTCTCACTCGGGAGTAGTGGGATGCTT
Source organism: Ampelocalamus luodianensis (assembly GCA_036346255.1). Taxonomy (NCBI): domain Eukaryota; kingdom Viridiplantae; phylum Streptophyta; class Magnoliopsida; order Poales; family Poaceae; genus Ampelocalamus; species Ampelocalamus luodianensis. Next base: position 42,760,067 of record CM070640.1, on the reverse strand, counting down.
GCCAAGGTGGCGGGAGAAGAAGTCCTCTTCCACGACATGCGGCCGCAAGCGCGGCAAGCCGCGCAAGGTGCGCCAAGGCGCCCAGGCCGGGACGCGAGGACGTGCCGAGGGTGATGCTCGCAGAGGCGCCCAGGGCGGCGCCGTTGGCAAACAAAAGCCGACACGAGACGACTCTTGCCACAACTACGGCAAGCTTGGTCATTGGGCCAAGGAGTGTCGACAGCCACGACGCGGCCAGGCCCACGTCGCGCAGGCGGAGGAGGAGGAGCAGTCGGCTCTATTCATTGCTCATGCGAGCATCGAACTACCTCCAGCAGCACCGGTCGCAGCGGCTCTCCTCCACCTTGACGAGCCAAAAGCACACGCCCTCCTCGGCGACGGCTCCGGCAACAACAAGACCGGCCAGGTGGTGCCTCGACACGGCGCCACCCACCACATGGCCGGGCGGCGGGAGTTCTTCTCGAGCTTGACTCTGGCGTCAGAGGCTCCGTCAAGTTTGGGGCGCCTCGGCGTGGAAATCAAGGGCGTCGGCTCTGTCATCTTCACCGCCGTGTCGGTGAGCACAGTGCTCACGGCGTCTACTACATCGGATCTGCGGAACTCCATCATCGACTTGGGACGGTGGATGAAACGACTTCGCGTGTCGAGATCGAGCACGAGTGCTGCGGTTGGGATCTCGCCACCGCCTTCTTGCCAAGGTAACGGGCGGAAATCGACTCTACATCCTTCACGTGCGGTGGCACAACCCCTCTGTCTCGTTGCTCGTCGGACGACGGCGGCGTGGCGATAACGCAGCGCTGGACACCTTCGCCGAGGCCACGAAGTGGCTCGGTGCCACGGAGATGGTGCGAGGCTGCCGTGCCTTGACCATGTGGAAGCAGCTCTGCGGCGTCTGCGTGTTAGCGAAGCAAAGCGACTCCTCTTTCCCAGCGCGAGTTTTGAGACAAGGAGAGGCTCGAGCTCGTGCACGGGGACTTGTGTGGCCCGGTGACACCGGCCACACCGGGAGGACGACGCTACTTCCTGCTGCTCGTCGACGACCTCTCCCGCTACATGTGGGTGATGGTCCTCGGCAGCAAGGGAGAGGCTGCGGACGCCATCGAGCGCATGCGGTCTGCGAAGGCGAGTCGCGCCATAAGCTGCGCATACTACGCACAGACAACGACGGCCAATTCACGGCGGCTGAATTCGTCTTCTCCTCGCACTTGCAGCCCAGGAGGGTTGGCGCGTCCATCACATGGACGTCAAGTCCGCCTTCCTCAACGGCAACTTGAAGGAGGAGCCGGCCATCAGCTCCAGGGAGCCGTGCCACGTAGTGTGTACGCGCCTTCCTCAGCTGAGCTGAGTCACATGGAGAGACTGTGCACGTCATTGGTATGGTAGCACTCTCGAGTCTATGGTGCTGCAGGTTTGCACAATCAGAATTGTTTTAAAATTTATAGTATCAAATGATATAATTTAGATGCTTGAGAATATATTATATATCTTATAGGCTATTTAGATTTTTTAGACAACATAAACATTGGAGATAACAATAGAAGTTTGCAGGAAAATACAACTTGATTATTGCAATTGAAGTTGTTTGGGTTATTACAAACATAACAATTCTTCGTCATGCATGAATCCTATAGCTGTATGCCACTATTCTTACTCCATTAGTTACTCTTTTGTAAAATTTATGCACGCACACATACATCTATTTAATCTCGAAGCAATACTTTGATTATGCGTGCGGCAAACTATCTTATTAGTTTACATGGCATTAGAGTACCTTGCTCATGCATACACCGACATACCAGGGACAATCACCTTGAACTTATATTCCCACACACATCGGCTATCTCATCCAACCGTGTGTCTTCTATCTCTTCTCGCCATCACAGTTTTTCTATTTCGACGATGGTAATTTGCTTGCACTATGATCACACATTGAATTTCATCATGTTTCCCCTTTTTTGTTGTCTACGCTCTCATGCAAGTACATTTCCCTACTTGAAGAACGTTGCCTATGTGGCTTGTTCTTTGATTCTAGCTTTTCCATGTTGTAGTCGGATACACCTGATGAACTTCAAGTCTTGCTTATTTGCATTGTGTAGTCTAACTATCTTGGTGTTTGTTGTTGTCTTGAGCAGCGACGGGCTTGTCATCTTGTTGGTGTATTTCTTTTCTTGTTTAATAGAATGACATGCATGTCTTTTGTGTGCTAAAAAAACATCTGACCATCTTGGGCTTGACTTGAATTCTATACAGATACATTGTTTATTGAAACAACCCAAAAAAATGCTAAATTTAGCTTGCACCGTAGTACTTCCGTGCTGAGTAGCTCTAGAAACTCCGGCGACGAAGTAAAGGTAGAGCAGCGCCCCCGCGCGCCGTCTGCCACTCCGGCGACGGTGGCCACCTCCCCCGCGTACCGTCTGCCCCCTACTACTCTCCTCGGACTCCACTTTCTACACTCAGAGATTGTTTCGGTTTGAGCATTTCTGGGTAAAGCTAGCAGGTTTTACAGAAGTGGTCATTAAGGCTTAGCAACAGTTGATAAATTCAACGGGTAGGGGTTTGCTAGAGAGTACTTAAGTATTTTTTGGGTTTGTGAGTACTTGAGTTTTTTTTTATCTATACTATGCTTGGTGATATCTTATTAGGAGAGGAGGCAAAGTGATCTCATGCATTGAATTTAGATCTAAGAGTTCAAAATTTGAGTACTAGTTAGCAACAAAACACTCAAGTACTTCCTAGACACCCCCAATTGTGATCCTTAATGAGAAACCAAGGCAAACAGTAAAGGTACTCAAGTCTTGGAGCTCAAAGAAGATTGGTGAACTGCGATTACAGTCACAAATAGGAACCGAGGTTATCCTGCGTCTAGATGAAGCACAAGATTCTCGACAACTCTCACCAACTGAATGGAGTTTAAGAGGGCAACTAAAGAAGTGTATCCTTGGGCTGGCTGCACTTGAAAGAACAATGTGGAGACAATGTTCCAGGGTGCAATGGCCAATGGCCAAAGGAAGGTGACGCCAATACAAGATACTTCCATTTAAAGGCCAGCGCTAGATGCAGAAAAAACTTTGTGACAATTATACTTCATCAGGGCTCAATAAAACACACACAGTAGGACAAGGAGGAAGCATTCGTCCACTACTTCCAGTCCATTATCGGAGTCCCATGTCGAAGAAGCCAGACAATTAACTTCTCCACTTTAAATTTTCCAACAGTAGATCTTACTGCATTGGAAATGGAAATCACTGAGGCAGAAATCCGGGTGGTAGTGATGGCATTACCCTCAAGCAAAGCTCCCGGTCCAGATGGTTTCACAAGCCTGTTCTACAAACAATGCTGGGATATCATAAGGTATGAGGTCATTTCTGTGTTCAATTGCCTGAACAGTGATCAGTACACCAAAATGGAACTTATCAATAGAGCAAACATTGCATTACTGCCAAAAAAAGTTGAGGTCGTAGAACCAAAGGATTATAGACCAATAAGCTTGATTCACGGAGTCATCAAGATACTTACCAAGGTTCTAGCAAACCGGCTAGCCCCACACCTGAGCGAACTAGTAGGTGGATGCCAAAGTGCCTTCATAAAAGGAAGGACAATCCATGATAACTTTGTTTTTGTGCAACGAATGGCAAATAAATTGAGACAAAAGAAGAGGCCAGCACTCCTTTTAAAGCTTGATATTGGTAAAGCTTTTGACTCAGTTTCATGGGTTTTCCTCATCAAATTGTTCAGGCGAGAGGTTTTGGTTCCCGCTGGTGCAACTGGATAACATGCCTCCTAGCAACGGCCTCAACTAGAATCATTGTAAATGGTAACCTCACTGCGAGATTCAAGAACTATCGAGGTCTACGGCAGGGAGATCCCCTATCCCCCTTCCTCTTTATCTTGGTGATGGACTGCCTTAGTGCTATAGTGATAAGTGCAGTTAACAAAAGAATATTCACCCCACTCCTTAACCAAATACAACAGGACCACTTCCTCTCCATGTATCCTGACGATGTGGTATGGTTTTTAAACCCAGCAAAAGAGGAACTTTTTGCCGCAAAAGCAATTTTGCATTTCTTTGGTGAAGCCTTGGGACTGAAAACTAACATTGACCAAAGCTCTATCACAACGATCAGCTGCCAACACATCGACTTGCAAGAGATCACTGAAAATTTCTCTTGCCCGATACACTCTTTTCCTTGCAGATACCTAGGTTTGCCACTTTCAGATAGAAGATTAAGAAGAGCAGACTACCAACCCTTGATCGATACCTGCTACAAAAAACTCGGTGGTTGGAAACCAAAGCACATCACCATGGCAGGGAGGTTGATTATGGTTAAAACAGTCTTGCAGCAACGCCCATCCACCATCTTCTAGCACTGCAACCACCTCAATGGGTGCTAAATCAATTGGACAAAGCAAGACAGGGATTTCTCTGGACAGGAACAGATGTAGCAATAGGAGGAAAATGCTTGGTTCGGTGGGATAGAGTTTGTAGACCAATTCAATACGGTGGACTGGGTATTTCTAACTTGAATTTCCAAGGAATTGCACTGAGAACTCGATGGCTATGGCATCAGTGGAATTCGAACAAATCATGGCATGATCTACCTATACTGATTGATAAGCCAGCGCGACAATTATTCGAAGCCTCCACGGCAGTTCACTTGGGAAATGGTGAGAATGTGAAATTCTGGTCAGACCGATGGTTAAACAGGAAAACCCTGAAGGATACTGCCCCGGCAATATTCCAACTCAGTAAAAGGAAAAGAAGAACAACATGCAATGCCTTGGCTAATAGTGCATGGGTGGCTGATATTGGCCAAATCAATGATGAGGTTACTCGATGCAGTTTGTCAACTTGTGGATACAACTGCAGGATGTTCAGTAATCAAGTGCTGAACCGGACAGATTGATTTGGAAATGGACAACTTCAGGCCAATATTCATCACGTTCAGCTTATGGACTACTCTTCGAAGGATCCACAGTTCCAGCCGGAATGTAGCTTATTTGGCAATCATGGGGACCTCTACGGTGCAAATTTTTCTGTTGGGTCGCCATTCAAAACAAATGTTTAACGACAGATAAACTAGCTAAACGAGGATGGCCTCACAACCCGATCTGTCCTTTATGCTGCGTTCACCCGGAAACAATAAGTCACTTATTGATACACTGCTCATATACAAAAGGAATATTAATAGAAATCATGAATTGGCTACACATTCCTCCTTCGCAAGTGCATTTCACGCTTCTTGGATTGGAAGGTTGGTGGCTTCAGTCCAATTCTCGGTTCCATGGAAGAAGAAAAGAAGGCTGGAACACTTTAGTGATGCTTATATGGTGGTTGGTTTGGAAAGAGCGCAATGCTAGAATTTTCAAGAGAACAGGAACAAATGGAAGATCCTTGAGTTTCAAGATGAGAGAAGAATTCAAACTATGGGTTGAAGCAGGTGCGCAAGCCTTGCAAAGTTTTGACACAGGCTAGCTATCTTTTCCCCCTCTTGTTTTGTGTTCTTTTAGGGGCTTGTCTGCTTGACATCCCTTTTGTAAATGTTTTTTTTTTACATTCTTCACTGATTTATGAAAGGCACGCTGGTGCCATTTCGTAAAAAAAAGAAACAACCCAAAATAAAACCGTGTAGATCTTTTTGTTTATACCCTGGTTAATATGGTAATTTTTATCCCTCCTTGTGTGGCTAGTTTTTCTTTTTTTTTTTTTTTAACCAAATTGATTGTTAAAGTTTGTTTCTTCCATGATTTTCTTTGTAATGTCTATACATCTATTTAATCTCGAAGCAATACTTTGATTATGTGTAAGCAAACTATCTTATTAGTTTATATGGTATTAGAGTACCTTACTCATGCATACTGATGCACTATAGATGACCTACCCGGAACTTATATTCTCACACATGTTGGCTTTCATCCCGGTTTGATCTGGCATGTGTGATAACATGCATAGTTGGGCGTCATCTAACTATGTTAGGTAATATGTACAACATCTCTCGTGGCTTTGGTTCTTCTTCATAGAGTATGGACAAGGCTCCAGAGAAAATTGCAGGATCCAACAAAGAAACAACAGCCCCACAGTTTCCAAGGACGGTTTGATCTAACTAGTAGAATCTTGTTTGGTGCAGTAATAGCTAACAAACTTTCTTCACGGCTTCTCCTCCCTACAGTTTTATTCGTAAGTTGACTAATACTAGTAGAATGATACAATCACCGAACATTCATCGAAAGTCCAGTGTAAGAAATGTAAGTTGAGCAGATACTCCCTCCTTACTTTTCTACTTGACACCCTAATATGTGCAGTCAAACTTTCTATAGTTTGATCACCAATAGATTTTGAAACTATCTAGGGGATGTCGTTGGCCTGTGCTGATTGAGTCTCCCCTGGCCGTGCGCCTTGGCTCGAGGTCCAGGACTAGCTACGGCCTCGACAAGGATCTCAAAGAGGAGGAGCAGGGGTTGGGGATCGTGCGGGAGTTGGAGGAGGAGGCGGCCATGGCGATGGCGAGCTTGAGCCCCCAGGGCTCTGAAAGCTTCGAGAAGGCTAGGGTTTCGCATAGCTGTATACAGGCTGGGTGCTCCTGCCAAGCTGGGCTGGGCTCCTCACTTGCTGGCCTAACGGGGCCGGGCTGATCCGTTCAATGGGCCGAAAACATAGTTTCTCTGCATCAAATGTATGGAGAATTTCCCAATTTTGAGAATTTATGGAAGCTTCTGCACAAACCCAAAGCTCACTGCTCACATACACAAGCTTAATTACAAGAGATTGTCGCACCACCATGCTCAAGGCCATCCATGATGGTGGACACAAGCCAGGCTGGGAACGGTCAGAGGAAGAAGAAGGCGATAGGCCCACCTATCAGGGCGCATGGGACCGTCCGGGTGGGAATGCGAGCTGTGTTGAGCTGGCTGTGCTCGACGATGGAAAGAGTGGGATGGGTGCATGAGCCGAAGGACCCACCATCAGTGTAATTAAGAAGGGTTTAAATTATATCCTATAGCGAATGATTGAGGCTGGAATGAAGAAATGAAATCAACTCTTTCCCATCTCGTTCTCTCTTGTTCTCATCCACTGTTCTTCCTAGAATTCGTTAGTATAGCTACGATCTAGGTGTGCCGGTCCTCCGGCTACGCTCGGGACATTACAGAGATAAAGAAAAACAACATGAGTAAATGTCCCATTAATGAACCCACGTTGCATGAGTTGATACAACAGCTTATTACAAGAGTGGGTTAATTAGGTGGGCAATTACTGATTAATTAGTTGGCCAACATGGGTGACGACGGCATGCACAACGTAGGCCATGATGAAGAAGCGGTCGTTCTCCTTCGGCAGCGCGGCCTTGCCGGCCATGCCCGCGCACCCGGACGCGATGTTCTGCGCTCCCTCTAGCACCTCCCGCGCACCGGGGTACCGCCGCGCTGCCACGGGCCGTGCCGCCCACTGCAGCGCCGGCACGGCGCCACCGTACAGCTGCAGGCACAACTGCAAGCCCTTCCTTGCCTCCACGTTCGCCGCGGACGCCAGAGCCAGGATAGCCTCGCCCGCCAGGGAAAGCGCCGCCTTGAGGCTGGCCTTCGTCGCGTTGGCGTTGGCCGCCGCCAGCCTGGTCACTAGCCAGTGGCGGAGCCAGGAATTTAGCAATGGGGGTGCACACTTCAAAGATGAAAAAAATCTTGTACGACATATATGTAATTTCACAAATCCAACATAATTACACAAAAGATTTCAAAATTAGTTAATAATGCAATACAAATAGTTTAAATAAAATCTTACATGAAAAAAATAGTCCTAAATAGCTAATAAAAATCATAATACCACACGACGCGATCTCATTCCTTGGAAGCACTTGATTATATCATCATCACTAACCTTCGAGAAGATATCTCGCTCTATAAAGGTGGCTAAACAATCATTCAATACTTGATCGCCTATACTATTTCTCAACTTGTTCTTCATAAGATTTATCGTCGAAAATACTTTTTCAATGCTCACCGTTGCCATCGGTAGGAGCAATACCAATTTGAGAAGTAAGCACACCAACTTGTAAATGTCATGCTTTCTTATTTCAACAAGCTTAGTAGAAAGCTCACTCATATTATTTAAGCTCTTAAATCTATCATCGCTTCGCATATCATCAATGAAATTATCAAGATGGAAAGAGAGTCTCATTAAATCAGTGCTTGAAAAATTATTGGGATAAAAGTTGGCAAGGCTAAGCACCTTGTTCCTATCATAAGAAGCAAATGAATTCAGAGGATTTAAAGCGGACATGTAAACAAGCAACTCCATATTAATCTTGTCAAACCAATTGTCAAGCTCTTAGAGAACATTATCAATGATGCCAAGATACACTTCCCTTCTAAAATGATCATCATTTGTTTGTTTGGGGTAAAAATGTGATGATCTTCTATAAGGCACATATCTACCATCCGACTTAGGATTTAACTTGTCCTACATATACAAATCACAAGAAACATTCAGTTTTGCAATCCCTAATTGGCCAAACGCCCAAATCCAATCCCTAAATTTAAATGTAGATGGGACTATGGGAGTATCAAAGTATGAGATTTCACCTGAGCTCTCAGCTCCCCTAAGTGGCTACCGGCAGCAACGCCCAACTCGCTCGACGCCGATGGCTGAATTGACGTGAGGGCGTGCGGCGCCCAGCCGCCCAGGTTGCCAAAGTCTTGACGACTGCCTGCTTGGTGCGATGCCTCTGTCTCTGTGAGCTCAGTTGAAAGATAAGAAACTAGAACTAGAGAGTTGAGGACTTGAGGGACTGGTTGGTTGGTGGGCTGAAAAATCACAAGATGGACTTGGCCTAGTTGCTAGTTGTACTAAAAAAATGGATTAGCCAGCCTAAGCAAAATGGATGTGCATTAGCATAGCTAATGATACCCAGGTAAAAAAAATTTGCATACTTTTTTGGGGGCGCCCGTGCACCAGGGGCACCCCCTAGCGCCGCCAGTGTCACTAGCGCCGCGAGCTTCGGCGCGTCACGAGCGGACCGGCATGATGGTGGGTCCACGCAGAGCGATGACGCATAGAGCTCTGGCGTGACGTAGTAGCTGCCCAGGCTCCTGCACAGCTCGTCCAGCGGCGTCGTCGAGACGTCGGCGCCGGAGCCGCCGTTGACGACGGCCAAGAAGGCGACGACAAGGACAAAGCCGTGGTCGCGAGCATAGGAGAGGAGGAGGTGGCCATGATGGTGGTCGTCTCTATCTCTTGGTTCTGCCTTGGTTTTATTGCACTTCGAGTAGTTTCAGTGTTTGGAGTGAGCTCGGTGATGTTTATTAACACTAAATTAATTATGACTAAATAATTACTGTAAATTACTAAATTAATTCCGAATAATTTACTAGCATCAATGATAGCCCAGAAACAGTTAACCGCACAACCTGTGCGTGTTAATTTCCTGATTTGATTCTTAGTATATATTCATTGTGTTACTTGCCTGATTAGATTAATTAGTATATATGTTATCATGTTAATAAGTTACTAATTGGTCCCTGTGCGTGTTAATTGCCTGATTAGATTCTTAGTATATATTCATTGTGTTAATTGCCTGATTAGATTCTTAGTATATATGTTATCATGTTAATAATGGATTGATTAGTCCCTGTGCGTGTTAATTTTCTGATTAGATTATTAGTATATATTCGTTGTGTTAATTGCCTGATTAGATTCTTAGTATATATTCATTGTGTTAATTTCCTGATTAGTTTAATTAGTATATATGTTATCATGTTAATAATGGATTAATTAGTCCCTATGCGTGTTAATTGCCTGATTAGATTCTTAGTATATATTCATTGTGTTAATTGCCTGATTAGATTAATTAGTATATATGTTATCATGTTAATAATGGATTAATTAGTATATATATGCTAGGAAACCCAATGAGTAAACCCAACGAGTAAACACTAGCAAAGGAGGAGACGGAAAGAAACCATGAGGAGCTCACTGCTTGCCACCGTTCTCCTCGTCGCTGTAGCTATCTCGCTCCCCGTTGACGGCGGCGGCGCCCCCGTCGACAAGGTGGCGGACACGTGCAATGCCATCCGCAACTTCGTGGACTTCGGCTTCTGCACAGCGGCGCTGCGGTCCAGCCCAGGCGCCGCCTCGACGGACCGCCACGGCCACCTCCTCATTGCGGTGGACCTGGCCGTGGCGCGTGGCACGTCGGCGCGGCACTCCGCATCCACGTTGGCACGCGACGAGCACGACCCTGCCGTGCGCGATGGCCTGGAGGCATGCGCCATCCTGTATGGGATGTCGGTGCCGGCGCTGCAGTTTATGCGTGGGTACGCGGCGGTGAGGAGGTGGGAGGCGGCGCGGTCGCTGCTGTCGCTGACTGGGCACGCTGGCATCGGCTGCGCGGCGGCGCTCGACGCGGCGGCCGCTGCAGCGAGGATGGCCGGGGCCAACTACGAGTTTAACCAGCTCACCACCATGGCCACCGCACTGCTCAACAACGTCAGCCAGCAATAGCTTGCTGCAGCTGACGTGGCAGGTCGTCATCGACCAATGCTGTAATCGTCGCAGGCCTTGTGGGTTTTTAAATTTTAATTACTCATGTTATATGGCCAGACATATGTTATCATGTTAATAATGGATTAATTAGTCCCTGTGCGTGTTAATTGCCTGATTAGACTTCTTAGTATATATTCATTGTGTTTGTGTTTCTGATTCATGAGAACAAGCTGATGGTAAGGTTTCATCCCTGTTTGATCTAGCACGTGTGATAACATGCATAGTTGGGCGTCATCTATGTATGTAACTATGTTAGGTAATATGTACATATCTCCAGCGGCTTTGGTTCTTCTTCACCGAGCATGGACAAGTATGCCGGATCCAAAGAAAATTGGTTCCAAAGAAAATTGCCGGATCCAACAAAGAAACAACAGCCCCACAACTTCCAAGGACGCTTTGACATGTCACTAGTAGAATCTTGTTTGGTGTAGTAACAGCTAACAAACTTCTCCTCCCTGCAGTAGAATGATGCAATCACCAGACAGCTTTCATGGACCATTGATCCCTCTTATGGCCGCCCCCCTCTTGGGCCGAGACGCTGTGAGCCGAATGCCATGACACAAGTTTCTGCAGTTTTCTGAATACCCCCTGATTAATTCCTTTAATTATCTTTCTACTTGATTTAATCCCTCTAATGCGATTCAGGATATTACATTTTATCCACTTAAACATAATTTGACCCTGAATTCTACTCATCGTTCCAAACGAAAGAACATCAAAATTGAACTTAAACAACAGTTAACATGTACCCGACGTGAACAACACTGGATATTGCTGGCGCATGCGGGGCAAACTTTAACTCCCAAGTTGCCTCCTTCTTCGACTGATGCGTTCGCAACACCTTGATGTACACCAACATCCTGTACATCAAAACCTGCTCTGACCTCTCCAGAATATGCACCGGACGTGATTGATCAATGGTGAGGTCATGCTCACTGGTCAGTGGTTCCAACGAAATCTCATGCTTTGAGTCTCTCTAGAACTTCCTTAACGTTGAGACATGAAACACATTGCAAAATCCGTGCATGGACTCGTGAATGTCCAAGCGATAAGCTGTCATATCATGTGCAGTAGGGTCTCCCCTGGCCACGTGCCTAGGCTCGAGGCTGCTCCTAGTGCTCCACCCTGGCCAGTATCTTAAGGGTGTTATGTAGGCAAAGTGCTGAGATGGCAGTAGATTAAATGAGGTGATAGATTATTGCAGTATCTAAATAAGAGTCTGCTTTGGCTCGAAGTCATAGACAAGAAAATTCTTTCTCTCTTATACACACCATCTCCTTGAGATTCTACATCTAATTAATTAAATGGGCCTAAGATACTACACCATAAGAAATCATACATTGGGAAGATAAAATCCTAACACTCCTCATGCACTAAGAAGCTGTACTAAGATACTGCTCATTGGAAGCAGCCTTAGATGAAGAGAAACAGCACGAGTATACATCCCATTAATGAATCCACATTGCATGAGTTGATACAACGGCTTATTACAAGAGGGTTAAATAGGTTGGCGATTACTGATTAATTAGGGGGTGGACATGGAGGCGACCGTGTAGATCTTCTATATCAGATACATTGTTTATCGAACCAACCCAAATCTATCCCTCCTTGTGTGGCTAGTTTTTTTTTTTACCAAATTGATGGTTAAAGTTTGTTTCTTCCATGATTTTCTTTGTAATGTCTATACATCTATTTAATCTCGAAGCAATACTTTGATTATGTGTACATCAAACTATTTTATTAGTTTACATAGTATTAGAGTACCATGCTCACGCATACACCGATGAATCATAGACGACCTACCTTGAACTTATATTCTCACATACGTTGGCTTTCATCCCTGTTTGATCTAGCACGTGCGATAACATGCATAGTGGGCGTCATCTAACTATGTTAGGTAATAGGTACATCATCTCCCGCGGCTTTGGTTCTTCTTCACAGAGCATGGACAAGGTTCCAGAGAAAATTGCAGGATCCAACAAAGAAACAACAGCTCCACAGCTTCCAAGAATCTTGTTTGGTGCAGTAACAGCTAACAAACTTTCTTCACGGCTTCTCCCTGCAGGTTTTAATCGCAAGTTGATTAATACTAGTAGAATGATACAATCACCGAACATTCATCGAAAGTCCAGTGTAAGAAAGGTAAATTGAGCAGATACTCCCTCCTTACTTTTCTACTTGACGCCCTAATATGTGCCGGTAGGGTCTCCCCTGGCCGCACGCCTAGGCTCGAGGCCCAGGAGTGGCTACAGCCTCGAGGACATTCTCACAGAGGAGGGGTTGGGGATGGTGTAGGAGGAGGGGGAGGAGGCCATGGCGATGGCGATGGCGAGCTTGAGCCCCCAGGGTTCTGGAAGCTTCAAGCAGGCTAGGGTTTTCGTACAGCTGTATACACGTTGGGTGCCCCTGCCGGGCTAGGCTGGGCTCATCACTTGCTGGCCTAACTGGTCTGGGTTGATCCGTTCAATGGGCCGACAACATAGCTGCTCTGCATCAAATGTACGGAGAATCTCCCAATTTTGAGAATTTCTGGAAGCTTCTGCACAAACTCAAAGCTCACTGCTCACATACACAAGCTTAATTACAAGAGATTGTCACCACCATGCTCAAAGCCATCCATGGCGGTGGACACAAGCCAGGCTGGAAACGGCCAGACGAAGAAGAAGGCGATGGGCCCACCTGTCAGGACGCATGGGACCGTCCTGGTGGGAATGCGAACTGTGTTGAGCTGACTGTGCTCGAAGATGGAAAAGGTGGTACGGGCGCATGAGCAGAAGGACCCACCGTCAGTGTAATTAAAGAGAGTTTAAATTACATCCTATAGCGAACGATTGAGGCTGGAACAAAGAAATGAAATCAACTCTTTCCCACTCGTTCTCTCTTGTTCTCATCCACTGTTCTTCCTGGAATTCGTTAGTATAGGTACGATCTAGCTGTGCCGGTCCTCCAGCTACGCTCGGGACATTTCAGAGATTAAGAGAAACAACATGAGTAAACGTCCCATTAATGAACCCACATTGCATGAGTTGATACAACGGCTTATTACAAGAGTGGGTTAAATAGGTGGGCGATTACTGATTAATTAGGTGGTGGACAAGGAGGCGACGATGGCGTGCACGACGAAGGCCATGGAGCTGAAGCGTTCGTTCTCCTTGGGCAGCGTGGCATTGCCGGCCATGCCGTTGCACCCGGACGCGATGTACCGCGCCACCTCCAGCACCTCCCGCGCGCCGCGGTATCGCCGTGCGGCCACGGACGTCGCCGCCCACTGCAGCGCTGGCACGGCGCCGGCGTACAGCTGCAGGCACGACTGCATGCCCTTCCTCGCCTCCGCGTCCGCCGCGGACGCCGGCGCTGGGACGGCCTCGCCCGCCAGGGAAAGCGCTGCCTCGATGCTGGCCTTCGCCGCGGTGGCGTTGGCCGCCGCCAGCCTGGCCGCGAGCGCCGCGAGCTCCGGCACGTCACGGGCGGACCGGCACGACTTCGGATCCACGCAGAGCGACGACACGCAGAGCTCCGGCGTGACGTAGTAGCCGCCCAGGCTACCGCACAGTTGGTCCAGCGGCGTCGTCGAGACGCCGGCGCCGGAGCCGCCGTGGACGACGGCCAAGAAGGCGACGACGAGGACGAGGGCGCGGGCGCGGAGCATAGGAGAGGAGGAGGTGGCCATGATGGTGGTCGTCTCTCTCTTGGTTCTGCTTCTGCCTTGGTTTTATAACACTTGGGGTAGTTTCAGTGTTTGGATCATGCTACGCATGCACGCGTCGGTTTTATAACACTTGCAGTAGTTTCTAATGGCAGTGATCTTACCGATCGCATCTTTTCCGAGTGACACAAGTCTTACGAGTCATTCCGACGAAGTGCTCGAGTTTTTGTCTAAAATGGCTCTATTGACGGTCGTAATAATAAATCTAGTATCCTCCTGATGTTAATAGCAAAAATAGTACTACAAAGGTGTTGTAGCTCGACACGTCACCAAGTCTGGTCCAGGGCCGGACTCCCCTCCTCTGTGCCCCATTGGGGCGGAAGCCTCCTCCGCACGCTACATGTGTAGTATACTTCGGGGGCCGGATCTATCTCGTTCGTGCTCCCGGGGGCCGGAGCTATCTAGTCCGTGCCCCAGGGGCAAGGTCTTGCCATGTTGTGCCCCTGAGGGCCGGGCCTCTCCCGCCCTCGGGTGTTTTATGATTTCATGTAAACTCTGGCAAACTATGTACGTGTGTCGCAATCGTCTCCAGAACCGATGTACTCCGACAATACGTACATAATGTATACAAATATGTTATGCAATTAAGACTAATTAATATTACTAAATTAATTACGACTAATTAACTATTACTAAAATAACTATAGCTAATTAACTATTACTAAAATAACTACGGCTAATTAGCTATTACTAAAATAACTATGGCTGACTAACTATTACTCAAATAACTACGGCAAATTAACCACGGCTAATTGACTACGATCAATTAATTACGGCTAATTAAGTATGGCCAATTAATTATGACTAATTAAGTATGGCCAATTAATTATGGCTAATTAAGTATGACCAATTAATTACAACTAATTAACTACGACTAATTAATTATGACTAATTTTTTCAACCAAGTAATCATGATTAATTTAATTTAGCACTAATTTCATGGTGATTACTTGTCGCGGCGAACCTGGCCGTGGCGCGCGGCACGTCGACGCCTCCGTGTCTGCACTCGCTCACGGCAAGCGCGACCTCGCCGTGCGCAACGTTTTGGAGGCATGCGCCATCTTGTACGGGATGTCGGTGCCAGCACTGCAGTTCATGCACGGGTATGCGGCGACACGGAGCTAGGAGACGGCGCAGTCACTGCTGTTGTTGACGGGGCAGGCCGGCATCGGCTGCGAGGCATCGCTCGACGTGTCGGCTGCGACGGCAAGGTTGGCCGGGGCCAACCATGAGTTCAGCCAGCTCACCACCATGGCTGAAGGAAGAACTCAAATGGTTTCAAAGATATAAGGAAAATGTGTTGTTAGAGGGTGATACTAATACTAGATTTTATCATGCAAAAGCCAATGAGAGGAGGAGAAAAAAATTCATCCATGCCAGAGAAGGCATTTTATAAAAAACATTTTTGGTCAATCTGATTCTATTATGTGTAACATTGATATAGAAGGCATTAGTTCCACAATTGGATGAACATGACAGAGAACTCTGATTCAGGATTTTACTTTGGTAGAGTTACAATTTGCTATTTTTTCAATGGATTTAAATAAAGCTCTTGGTCTAGATGGATTTCCAGCTGAATTTTATCAGAAATTTTGGCCCCTGATTGAGGCTGATCTAAAAGATATTTTAGATGGTTTTGCTTATGGGAAAGTGAATATTGCAAGACTTAATTTTGAAGTCATTTATTTGTTGCCAAAAGGAAATGATGTAGAAAGAATTCAGAAATTTAGACCTATTTGTTTGTTGAATGTTAGCTATAAGATTTTAACTAAGGTTCTAACTAATAGATTGGCTAAGGTTATTGATAAGATCATCCTTGTGTCTCAATCTGCTTTTCTTAAAGGGAGGTATATCATGGATGGAGTGTTAATATTGTATGAAACTTTGCATGAAATACATTGGAGAAAGCTTTCTAGCATTTTGTTCAAGGTAGATATTGAAAAGGCCTATGACAAAGTTAAGTGGAACTTTCTTTTTAAAACCCTTGAGTTGAAAGGTTTTCGTCCAAGTGAACTGATTGGATAATGGATGTGGTTAGTCTGGGTCAAGTGTGTGTTAAAGTGAATGATGATGTTGGGCCTTATTTTAGTACTTTTAAAGGCCTTAGGCAGGGTGATCCTTTGTCACCATTACTGTTTGATCTTGTAGCTGATATTCTAGCTCATCTAATTAGGAAAGCTCAGGATTTGGGTTTTCATTAAAAGCCTAAATTCTCATTTCTCAAATGAAGGGACTGCCATTTTGTAGTATGCTGATGATACCATATTCTTGATTCAGGATGATGGAGAGTGCCAAAAATTTGAAATTTATCCTTTGTTTGTTTGAGGATTTATCAGGCTTGAAAATAAACTTCCACAAGAGTGAGGTTTATTGTACTAGATCAGCAGCTGTTAAACAAGAAATTTATGAGGAAATTCTTACCTGTAAGGGGGGATTTACCTCTTAAATATCTGAGGATCCCTGTGGATAGGAAAATGGTGAGAAATCTGGATTGGAAACCTGTTGAGGACAAGTTTGAAAATAAATTAAGGGGTTGGCAAGGTAAAATGCTAACTTTAGGAGGCAGATTGGTGCTTGTCATTGCTTCTTTAAGTAGTCTGCCTCTTTATATGACGTCCTTCTATAAAATTACCTATGGGTGTTGGGAGAAAATGGACTGGTTCAAGGTCAAGATTCCTTTGGAATTCTGGAGTTGGCACTAAAAAAATATCATCTGGTTAGTTGGCTAGTGGTATGTTTACCCAAGTCTCAAGAGGGTTTAGGAGTTCTTGATTTGAAATCCATGAATTTGGCTATTTTAGGGCCTGTGGCTAGGGCTAAAAACGAGCCGAGCCGAGCCGAGCCGACTCGAGCCAAGCTCGCTCAGGCTCAGTCCGAACTATGGCTCAGCTGGGCTCATTTTTAAAACGAACTGAAAGCCTGCCTTGGCTCGGCTTGAATGTTGGCTCGAGCCGGCTCGTGGCGGCTTACGAGCCGAACCTCCAAATCTCGAGCCGGCTCATGGCGGCTCGCGAGCCGAACCTCATTTTTGGACATACACTGGTCTGGCATAAACACAAATACATTGTAGGCATCTTCCCTACTCTGGTAGTCTGGTACCAATTGAATTTGAGTAGCATGGAGCTAAACAAGAGGTGAAAACCAACATAGGAATGAACAAGAACACAAATTATAACAAATTCATCAACAATTCTTGGCTGAGTATCCGACCAGGCCACCACACTAGGATCTGTTGCGGCGGCGCACCCAGACAAATGCCCCCATGACGGCATGGCCCCATCTCTGCATCTGCGTCGATCAGCTCTCTCGCGTGCTGCTGCCGTAGCTGCTGGTCGCATCTCGCATCCTACGCAGACGTCGTCGTCCCCGCGTGGCTACTCCTCCTTGATTGGGGGGCTCTAGAACCCCGTTTGTGCTTTGAGCATCGCCTACGGCAGCGATGGCCATCGGAAGTGGTCTCGGCCTCTCGGGAAGGGAAGCTTCCTCCTCCTCACAAGGTCACAAGACCTTGAATCCGGCGACGGGGTGACGACATGGCTGTGGAGGACCCAGTGGAGCTGCGGAGGCGTGGAGCTGGAGGACTGGGGCGGAGGATGAGGGAAAGGGGTGATGCCAAAGGAGGAGGGGTGGTGATGGAGGACGGGGCGACGGGGGAGGATAGTGTTGGTGATATGCTCTAGAGGCAATCATAGAGATGATTGTATCACATCTATGTTTACGAGTTCTTGAATAAATGTTATTCTGTTCCTTGAATGAATCGTTAGTTCTGAAGATCAATGAGTATGTGACTTGTTGGTGAAACTCTTCGACTTATATGATGTCGTTCTAAAAGTATCCCTGGTCGAATGTCGCTGATTGGAACATCAGTGACCCTACGACCAACACATGTATTGATTGATGATCATGTTTCACCGGTCATGGATATAGGGATATCGAATCAATAATGTGAACACATGTTAGAGAACATGGGGTTGGATTGACCCCACCTTGAGACAATATTGAGATTGTTATGATTCTATGTGTCATTAGTTGGTCTCAAGCAATGATGATGTATAATCCTTAGACTTGAGATCATCATGGTTCCCTACATGTGTAATAGCACTCTTAGGGGTTGCCAAACGCTACTAAATGAATCGGTAGTTATAAAGGTAGCTTTCGGGTATGCTATGAAACATGCGGAGGGATGTGACTGGTCGGATATGAGATTTGCCCCTCCTAACATAACGAGAGAGATGTCTCTGGGCCCCTCGAAGTGGTCGAATAAAGAAAGTGCATGTCCATGCCACTAGTGGTCGAAGTGTTTGACCACATAAGGTTATTCGACAACTCGATCGAGAAAGTATTGAACAATCCATGGATGACACATTATTTCACCTAGAGTTCAACCAGATATCGTGAGGCAAAGGGAGAATACTAGAGTAGGTTACTTAGTTCGACCAGGTCCAGACAAGTCGTATGGTGATACGAGCAAGTCGTAAATTGGTCGAACAAAATCACAGAGTGGTCGATACCTGGTCGTAAGAAGTTACGAACTGGTCGTGACCGAATGCGAACTGGTCGTATAGAGATAGGACCTGGTCGTAAGTGATGGGGACCTAGTCGTAGATCATATTGCATTAAGGTTCGTCCGATATTATTTGTGTGTATTCGGGAATCATTATGTCCTGCTAGGTACCACTACGACTCGTGGTCGGAAAGGGTTTCCGAGTCACAACCGATTACACACAAACCTAAAGGGTCACACACTTAATGGGTTGGAACAAAACAGTACGAATACGATTCGTCAAACGTGTTCGGATAGGATCCGACACGGGGCACTATATAAGGAGTTGCTTAAGGCTATTGTTGGGTGGAACAGACGGAGAGAGACGTACGTTGTTTCACCGAAACCCTAGCCGCCATCTTCTTGAGCCTTCCCGTGCGACTTGGTGCTAGCACACCGGCATACGGTTGTTCCTTCTCTGGACGTGTGGATACCGTAGAGGCGCTACTGCGGTTGTTGTTGCGCTGAGGACGATCCGCGATCTTCACAAGGAACTGCAGAGGTTGCTGGAGGAGACGATCGACTACGAGGACGTTAGACGATCATCTACGACCACTACATCGGCGTGTTCTTCGTCGGACTAGGCTGCACCGACTCTACTTCCGCTGCACTGAGCGTCTGGTGGTAATGATCTGTGATCATCTAACTTGCTTGGCATCCTGGTTTACGTGGTAGAAATTTTGAATTATTACTAGCATAGCCTACCCGTATCCCAATAGATAGGGCGACGGCACGAAGGACCGTAGGGAGGATGGTGTGGCGGCTTGCAGGACTGGAGGGGGGAGGACGCGGGGCGGCAAGGGGTCGGAGGGAGAAAGGAATGGAACTTGGGAGGAGGCAACGAGGCGCTGGTGTTTGGGAGGCCGAGTGGGCTGGGGACCGTGGGGTGGGGCTGGGGAGTGGAGACCATGGGCGAAGGGATAATAAGGGAACGCTTGGCTCATTTGGCTCGTAAGCGGCTCGAGATCGACTTGAATTTTCACCGAGCTAAAATTTGGGCTCGGCTCAGCTCAAAAATTTACGAGCTCGAGCTGAGCCGGCTCGGCTCGTAATGAGCTCGAGCAGGCTCGCTAGCCTCGAGCTTTTTTTTTCAGCCCTACCTGTGGCAGGATATCATTAGGAAAAAGTACTTGAACAAGAATACCTTGACACAATCTAGTGCTAAGGTTGGAGATTCTTTCTTTTTGGAAAGGATTAATGGAGGTGAATGATGTCTTCCTCTCTTGTTGCAGAAGGAAATTGGGTGATGGTACTAGAACTAGGTTCTAGCAAGACTTATGGTTAGGGGATGTTCCTTTTGCTGTGAAGTATGCTAGATTGTTTAACCTTGTGTATAATAAGCATGTCACCGTGGCAAATGTTTTTGCTAAAGGTTTGAATTTTATCAAGTTTCAAAGAACCTTATTGGGAGAAAGCTTAGTCTTATGGTAGAGACTAGTAAGTGAGTGTGGTGGTGTTAAGCTGAGGTCTGAGAATGATAAGTTGGTGTGGCTTTTGACGAAATCTGGTTTGTTCTCTGTTAATTCTTTTCATCTTGCTTTAAGAAATCAACATTTTCTTTTTCCTTACCATTTCATTTGGGGTTTAAAAATTCCTTTGAGGATTAAGGTCTTCTTGTGGTTATTGCTTAAAGAGAGAATTCTGACTAAGGATAATTTGTGTTTCCGACTAAGGATATCATAGAGGTTGGTCAGGGGATAAAACCTGTGTTTTCTATGGAATGAATGAGAGTATCAATTATCTTTTTATGGTTTGTCTATTAGTGAGGTTCATTTGGAATGTTGTGGGTTGTGCGTTTGGTTTGACTTGCCCTCCTGTGGACATCCATCAGTTGATGACCAACTGGATTGAAAGGTTTGCTAGGAGGGCAAGGAAACTGATTTTGGTTGGCATAGCTGCTGTTATATGGAGCATCTAGAGAATGCACAATGCAGCCTGTTTCAAGCATAAGTGGCCCTTAGAACCAGTACAAGTATTTTTTGATATTTGTCAATGTATTGAACTTTGGGCCAAAATGCAGAAGGAGGTCGATCAGGACTTGTTGTTCAAGGGTGCTAAGGTGCTGAGTCAAGTGACGACGGAAGTTTTTGGGGGCAAGAAGGAGATGGACACCACGGATCAAGAAGTTGATGAATGGAACTGTTCACGGTGGCAGCTAACATGGGCGTTGTAGTTCCTTCACTGGGATTTTGTCTTTAGTCGAATAGATAGATATCCTTTGTAGTTCTCTTCGGTTGGTGTCCTAGTAACTTTGTTTGTAACCACTATTGGGTGGTTTTCCATTTGTACTGGAATGCTTGGTAAACTTTTGTAATTTGTTTTCTTCTAATAGAAACAGGGGAGACCTATTTTCAAAAAACAAAAAAAATCCACCATGGCCACCACGCTGCTCAACGAAGTCAGCTAGCAATAGCTAGCTGCAGCTGACGTGGCAGGTAGTCATCGACCAATGCTGTAATTATCGCAGGCCTTGTGGGGTTTAAAATTTTAATTACTCATGTGATATGGCCGGATATATGTTATCATGTTAATAATGGATTAATTAGTCCCTATGCGTGTTAATTGCCTTATTAGATTCTTAGTATATATTCATTGTGTTTGTGTGTCTGATTCATGAGTACAAGCTGATGACGATCTTTGCATGGTTCACATGTATGTACTCTTGGCTTGTCTCCAAGACATGGCATTGTGTGAAGTTGGCTTGTCTCAGTTCTTCTTCACCAGAATCAACCAGCAGGTCCAGCACACAATAGAGAATAGAGGGGAATTCTTTTACCACACATGCTTTTCATCTGCTTGATTAGTCATGTCTTGAAGTTTTGACTTCTCTCCGTTGCCCATCCCCTCTTACGGAGAAGGGTCTAACCTCACATGCATAGGACCTTAGTTAGGCAAAGTTTGTTGCATGCACACGTGACATAATAACAATCTCAATCATATACCGAAACACACGATCTGGTCCTTTCATAGGAAATATTTTAATTAACATGGGGATTTAGGGAAAAAAACATGCTTTGGAGATGGCCGGGGCCTTGTTATTATCTATTGTAAGTCGTATACAATATAGTTTGATTCACACTCATAGCGTAATATAAAAGGATGCAAATATACAACCCTCGAGCTAGCTGAAACTAGTGTTCAATGGAGCACATGTTGGAGATGCACGCACATACTAGCACTGTATCTCTATGGGTAAAAGGTGGCACATAAGCGCTGCAAAAAGGGTGGCCATGTGGATGCATTTTTTTGTTGGCCGTCGGATGTTGCTCACGCTGTTGCCGTCGTTAGATTTCGTCAAGCGTTGTGTTCACACACATTGTGTCTAGCCCAGTGTTGTGCTCGCATATGCTACCTTCGACGCACCACGTGTTGCCGCTGCCTCTCCCGTATTGCTTCGCGGTGGGTTCTACAGTTGTATACCTGTTTAATCCTAAAATGATATATAAATAAAGCACGAATCACGATGTATGATGTAATGATGTGTTAGAAAGTATGGGGTTCTTATTTTTAAGAAAATCATCTAGCTAATAAATAATAATCTAAGTCTTTTGTAATCATGTACATGTAGGGTTCTGAAAATCGGTCCTACCAGTTCCACTGAACCCCTCGGTAAAAGCTCAAAACTGGTCGAAATAACTGTTATTGATTTGATTTTGCTTGAATTTTATCTTTTTTTATATTTTAACTTCAAAAAATTCAAAAGATTGAGCACATATATATATCGATTAAAACTTGAAACAACTCCATGTTCGTACGTATGTATATCTATTTGTAAATTGAAATATATCCATCTTACCTTGCTGCACCTTGGCACCAGTTGCTACAGGGTCATCATTGTCGAGACCACCTCGGGATGTAGTAAGAAAGGCCTCACAGGACCTCTTAGGGAGGTCTGACAGGACCACCCGGAGGTCTTGTAGGTCCTCCAAGAACACCCTCGGAGGAGGTCCTCCAGGACCTCCCAGGAGATCACAAAGACCCTCCCGGAGGTCTTGGCTCTGTGCACTGAGTTAGTCTCAGGAACTGAAGCTAACTTGCACAAATCAACGTAGGTGAAATTACAACCACACAGTCCAACAACTTGGGAACAACAGATAAAGTATAACTTATATAGACAAGGGCCTTATGGCCAAGGTTGGTTACAGAGATTGCCAACAAGGGCTTATAAAAACTGACAACAGCGGAACCACCAAAAGTGCGTGAGGCCATCCGGCAAGCCCGCAGGCTATCGAGTGGAGGACGTCCCCTAGAAGGTCAGGTTATCAAAGAACTCCTCGAAGAGGTCTGAGCCACCATGACCTGGATCATCTTGGTCCACTGCTTAAATAGAGGGCTTAAAGCCATGAGTACGTTGAATGTACTCAGCAAATCGCAGGGAACAAGTATGCAATTAATATTCATGCATTAGCTTTGACAATGGAGAGCTGCAGGGTTAGTTGCAGAAAGCAAACTGGAAATAACATAGATAGATTGCAAAGCTCAAGTTTAAAAACAGTAACACATAAGCACATTTGTTTTAAAAGGAGGTCGAGAGCATCAACTCACTTCCAAAACCACACGTGGGAGGTCCTGACCATACCCACGACCACCCTGAAGCACCAACCCCAAAGCACCCAAGACCACCCTAAGGCCCCAAGTCCTCCTTGAGCGCCAACTCTAGAGCACCTTGGACCACCCTAGGGTTCCAAAGACCTCTTTTGAAAAGCTAGCCCTTGCGCAAAATCACCAGGCAATGTCCATGACTAAGGACTTGGCTATTCGAATAGATTTTTACACTCTACAGAGGTGTACAACTTTACCTACAATTCACGACCTTTCTAGCGGGGCGGGTTTCCGTCGAAACCCTTGCTCATTTCCAAAGATGAGTAGTCTAGAGAGTGCGACAAGGCCTTTACAAAGCTTTGAGCTAATTTAGAGTTGCACGCTAAGGTTTCACTTCTAACGGGCCTCACACCCGCTAGATTCGTGCCCCCTGTTGCTCCAGCGAATCACACGCTCCACCACAATAGAATCAAGCTAGCTCATTGCTAATTATTTGGCCTAGACCACCCCATAAAATAGTCTTGTGGTTGCACGGTGATACCTGGATCAATGAAACACAAAGTGAAGTCCTTAATCCACCTAGGAAGACAACCACATCCCACGGTGCTCAAAGCACCTCCCCTTTACTGCACGATCACTTCCCCGGATGAGAAAACAGTTTTAGGTTCAAACCTAGCCAGAAGACCGCCCTGGTCTTGGCACCACAGTTTTAACAAAGGTGGCATCACACCACAATTGACATAATGGTGGCATCTCACCACAGTTACTCAATAGTGGCATCTCACTACAGTTCCACAGTTCACTTAGTCAAGTTATTAAAAAGGAAAAAAACAAGATTCTCAAAACCAGCGGTTCTAAGGCTAAGGCTAATACCATGTTGGCAATATCAAAATAATACCAACTAAAATACCCATTCTAGGTTGTTTAAGGGGATCATGTCTGCATGCTGAGTACAAACATCCAAGGAGGCATAATAACAAGTAGGAAAAGTAACTACTACCCAAACCATTTCTTATAAAAAAAAGTAGCCATGCATGTAAAGGTAAAACAATATAGCTTTGAAATGCTAGGTTCAACATGATCAAAGGCCTGCGACTTGCCTTCGTTGAGAAGTGGTGAGGCTTCTGTAGAGGCTGCTGGGTCAAAGAACTCTTCTTCAAACTGGGACCTACACGTTCACAAAGAACCAAATAAACAAGGCAAACTCGGGCAAAAGAACGTAAAAGACTTAAAGAAACTTAAGCAAATCAAACAAAAACCAGAAACACAAGAGGTCCTGGTGCAGAGGGGAGGTCCAACCCAAAGGATGGTGAAACTCCAAGCACAAGCACAGATAGGGCTAGGCAAGAGCAAGGAAGTTGGAAATAAGGAAAAAGGTGATGAAGGGAGGCACTCTCGGGCTACAAATAGCTATAAATGGTGGGGAAAGCCCTGGGCTCAGGGCAACGTGTCAAGGGTAGGTGAAAAATAGGACAGGGATAAGACAAGGTATGCCATCAAAAGGACGAAACAAGTACCTCAGAGGTGACCACATTTAATGTACCATAGCAACATTAAATGTTCAGAGATTTTCTGCTGCAAGCATGTAGAAAGGAGAAAGGGGGCAGGGTTGGCTCAAACAAAGAGGTTCGTCAAAGCAGCAGGAGAAAGTCATGACCAAAGGAGAGGTCCAACGACGGGGTGGTCCTAGGAGGAGGTCCTGGGAAGGTAAAAGGGGTCCTGTTCCACCAGGGTGGTCTTTGCAAAAAGACCAGAGGTCATGACAACATAGGGTGATCGAGACAAAAGAGAGTGGTCTTTGCAAAAAGACCAGAGGTCATGACCACATAGGGTGGTCGTGACACAAGAGGGTAGTCTTTGCAAAAAGACCAGAGGTCATGACCACATAGGGTGGTCGTGACACAAGATGGTGGTCTTTGCAAAAAGACCACGGTGGGGGGGGGTCCTAAGGACAAGGAGGTCCTAAGGAAAGGGGGAGGTCCAAAAGATAAAAGAAAAGGCGCAACAAACCAGAGCCACATGATCTTGATCGGGTGGTCCAAAAGGGAAAGGAATGTTCGGAGCATGCAAACGTGCACTTACATCGGGCCGCCCTAACTCAATCGGACACACCACAATGCAAGGGTACGTTCGGACCACGCGAACGCTTTTCTCTCAATCAGGCCATCCAAACAAGATCTAACGGTCCTAGGGAGGGGAAAGTGTGCACAGGATCTGGACTTAAGGGAGGTCCAGATACAAAAGAGTTTCAACGGACAAGATACAAAAGGGAAAAGATCTAACAGAGGAGATCCAAGGAAAGAGGTCCAAGGAGGTCGTAACTACCAGGATGGACCCATTGTCTATAAGATGGAGCACCTGGACTTCCCTTCATCTTTTCCTCACCATTGCACACTTTCCCTTTCCTTCTTCTCCACTCAATCGAGCCCAAAGGCTTGGAGTGCCACCACCACTGCTTCGGCCGTTCAGAAGGGTTTCTTATTGAGTTATCTATGTCATCTCTTGTTCCAAACCAACTTGAAGGTTTCCCCTCACTCGATTGCATCTTTGATCCACAAGAGACGTTGAATCACTTCTTCTTCGTTTCCGGCCGACAATGCCACCTCAGTCGCTGCTGGAGTTTCGTTGAGCCTTGGACCGATTCGCTGCCTCAAGAGCATCACAAGGATGTCAGCAACCATCGCACTGATCATGGGACTAGTGCAGTATACACATAGGGTCTTTGGGTATTCCATGCCCGGGGTTCGGCAACGCTTGGTATTAGAGCTATACTGACTGTAGGGCAAGCCTAGATAGAATGGTCGTTAGATTAGGACATATAATAAAAAATGCAACCTAATCTAACCATAGGAATTGTTCAACTTGGCACGCTGGACCTTGCTCCACGTGCAAACAGCCATGCACCTTGATTTCTTTATTCCTTTGCTCCACGTGTAAATAGCCATGCACTCATAATCTCTATTTGATCTCGTGCATGCATGCATAATGAGCCACTGGTCCATTACATCCGCTCATCCACCGAGTGCAAGAAATCTGCATGACTCTTCTTTGGCGTTCCCATCCTCCCGCACCTTATGCTGGCCACATACTCCTAGACAACAAATAATCTTCTCGGGTCCCAAAGTCTCCTCACGCACAAACCTGAGAACAACTAAAATACTAGGATTAGGTAGTAACCAATTCTCATGTAAATTAAAACCAAAATCAACTAAGAGTGAGTTCACCTGTTGATTAATCTTGTTGGCTCGTGCTCGTGTAATGGGTCCAATCAGGATGTCCTCATCATCCTCCCTCTCTTGAAAAGGAGTCGTCCTCAACTCTGATTCTTTCGATCCAAAGAATGGTGACTAATCAGCAACATTGAATGTGGAACTCACAACATAATCATCACCCGGAAGCTCTATCTTATATGCATTGTCATTGATCTTCTGAAGTACTTTAAATAGACCATCTTCTCGAGGCATCAATTTGGACTTACGCTTGTCCAGAAAGCGTTCTTTGCATAGATGCACCCAAACCAAGTCACACGTTTCAAATAACATCTTCTTTCTTGACTTGTTCACCTTCTCAGCATAGTAGTATGCATTCTTTTCAATTTCTTCTTTAGTCTTGATAT
Organism: Ampelocalamus luodianensis; assembly: GCA_036346255.1. NCBI lineage: Eukaryota > Viridiplantae > Streptophyta > Magnoliopsida > Poales > Poaceae > Ampelocalamus > Ampelocalamus luodianensis. The sequence continues at coordinate 42,733,123 of CM070640.1, read as the reverse complement.
GAATTTTCTTAACATATTCAACACGTTTTGACACTTCCGTATTAGCATGTTCATGGAGCAGCAGTGGCAGCAAATCAAGTGGTGTGATTGGTTTAAAACCATACACCACCTCGAATGGGCACAATTGAGTAGTAGAATGTACCGCCCTATTGTACGCAAACTCCACATGCGGCAAACAATCTTTCCACTCTTTTATATTCTTCTTGATCATCGTTCGTAGTAGCATTGAAAGTGTTCTATTCACCACCTCCGTTTGTCCATCCGTTTATGGGTGACAAGTTGTTGAGAATAACAATTTTGTCTTGAGCTTGGCCCACAAAGTCTTTCAAAATTAGCTCATGAACTTAACGTCATGATTTGAAACAATCATCCTTGGCATGGCATGGAAACAATTTTCCTGAAAAATAAGTCAGCTACATGCAACGCATAGTCGCTTTTGTGATAGGGAATAAAATATGCTATTTTAGAGAACCTATCCACAACTACAAAAACTAAATCTCTTCCCCTCTTAGTTCTAAGTAATCCTAAAACAAAATCCATACTAATATCCTCCCAAGGTACACTAGGAACAGGAAGTGGAGTATATAAACCATGTGAATTAAGTTTAGATCAACACACATTCTCTATGTACCATCTTTCTTAGGAACAAATATTACAGGAACAACGCAAGGACTAAGACTTTCACATAAATACCTTTTCTCAAGTAGCTCTTGCACTTGGCGTTGAATTTCTTTGGTTTCCTTCAGATTAGTACGGTATGGTGGACGGTTTGGAAGTGATGCGCTAGGAACTAGATCAATTTGATGCTCTATTTTGTGCAATGGCAGAAGTCCCACTGGTATCTCCTCCGGAAACACGTCCTCAAATACCTGCAAAAGGGAGGAAACACCACTAGGAAGAGAGGTTAAATCGTTAGTTCAAAGCAAAACAGTTGCATCTTTGTACACAAGAACAAAGTGTATCTTTGATGGGTTATTGATCACATCTCTCAAATTTGATTTTGTGGCTAACATAACTAGTCCTATCTCACTCTCATTTTTTCCTTTTATATTTGGCTTGTGGGTCCCACTCACCGATGTGTGGAAATCACTCATTTGTTTTTTTTACCCTCATTTTCAACAAGCTTTTTTTACTAAAATTCTGCATGTATTTGACTAGGAGTCATTGGATTAAGCTCTTTTGTCTTCCCCTTCCACTTAAAAGCATATCTATTGGAATGACCATCATGTTACACACTTCTATCATATTGCCATGGCCTTTCCAACAGTAAATGGTATACGGTCATAGGCACCACATCACACTCAACGGTGTCCTCATAATCACCAATATTAAAAATAACATGCACCACAAACTGAACCTTCATATCCTCACAAGAGCTAAACCATTGCACATGATATGGACGCTGATGTTTCAACTTCTTTAAACCAAGCTTCTCACACAATTCATTGCTAGCCAAGTTATGACAACTACCACCATCAATAATAAGTTTGATTACCTTGTTGTTTATCTTGGCTTGTGTTTGAAACAAATTGAATTGCCGCGGATGTGCATCTCCTTCTTGTGCAAGCATGCTCAAATTTTTAGTGACTACTAGTGCCTCTCCTATTTCATAATTCAACACATCAACCTCATCATTGTCATCCGATGCATCTTCAAATCTCCCTTTTTCATGACTGAGCTCAACCTCATCTTCACTTGTAGATTCATACTCTCCATTTTCCGTCACAAGCATAACTCGGCTGTTGGGACACTCCCTAGCTATGTGCCCACACCCCCAAACACTTAAAGCATTGAATTTCTCTACTCTTTGCTATAGCATCAATTGAGGATGTAAGGGATGGAGCCGCCTTCTTCTCACTTGGTGTAGGTGTTGATTTTGCAACTGAGGAAGAACGAGTATTAGTATTTGAATTACCACTAGCTGAAAATGTACCTCGTCCCAAACTGAAGCGTGCTTTGGTGGAATTAGATGATGATGATGGAGCTTTCAAGTTGAAGGATGATATCCTTGGTGCTGGTTTTACATCATCTAGTAATCGCTTCTCCGCCTTTGTCGTTTGATGCACCAAATCAACAAACAATATTGTAGGGCTGATATTGCACTATGTGTTTAATATTTTTATTTAGGCCAAACAGAAAACACGCAAGTGTTAGCTCTTCATATTCATGCACATGTGCTCTAATCATAGCTTGCTCTATCTTCTTGTAATATTCCTCCACCGAACGACCTCCCTGCCTCAAATTCTGTAATTTATAAAAAGATGTTTATAAGTGTTAGGAACAAAATGTGCTCTCAGCTCTTACTTTATTTCAGCTCATAATGCAATTGGAGGTTCCCTATTATCTTATCTTTGGTTCAACACTTGCTCCCACCAAATCAACGCATACCCATCAAACTCAAGTGACGCCATGTGTAGCTTCTTCTCTTTCGAATAATTGTGCATCCGAAATATCTTCTTTACCTTGAGCTCCCATGTAAGATATGCATCTAGATCAGAAGCGCCTTCAAATTTGGGAATAGTGAACTTGAGTTTCCCAAAATTTTCCTCCACATGCTGGTCATCATGACGACAGCCATGGCGTTGATAGTTATCATTGTGATGTAGCCAAAAGTCATTGCCAAAGTCCTCAATGTGGGCAGTACCGCCATGTCCACGCCCACAGCCTCTCCCTTGAACATGGTTAGCGCCCAAAACACCTCCCCCACACCCTGGAAAGGGTGGTCGAACCGCGTTACCAACGGCTCGACCGCTGGAGCTTCTCTAGCAAATCGTGCAGCCCTCTCCTCATCGATCTCATCAAGCGCATCACCTTCTTCATGGACACCAACTGGACCTTGCTCTTTGCAAAGCTCTTCTAGTATCTCCCTCCTCAAGACGCTCATGTTGACAGTATGTCGACGTTTGGGACTCTCGTCACAGAACAGACAAACAAAAATATAAAGAAAAAAATGAGATTCATGTCTATTCGCCAAAGAACTCAAATGGTGATGTATATTGCAAAGGGTATGCTCTGGTTACAGGGTATGTATCGGGATCATTACAAAGGCACATAAGCTGGGTCTTTTATAGTATACAAGTGTCGGCAGTTGGTTGTAGTGGTGCCTCTTCACGCCAATAGTCGCGTCCCTTTAGGTCAATCGTTGCGTCTCTTCATAACGGTTGTCATGTCTTCAGAAGAAACAAGTAATCCCTTCTCTCCATGTGTGTTGTCATTAACCACACATGGGTAACCGCCTTCGAGGACCTCCTCTGTGGGAGAGAGGTCCCGGAGTGGTTCGAAAAAACCTATAGGGGAGGTCCAATAGGACATTCAGAAGAGATCTGAGGATGGTCCAAGAAAAGACTCTCGGGCCCACCTTCTGACCGCTTGATTGATCTTGGGCCCAGCATGCTAATTTGGGCCCAATAGAGGATCTGGGTTATTTATAAATAAACAAATAAATATATACCCGAATAATTAACTGGTCAGCAATCCTTGTCAACTAGCAAGGATGCTAGCCAAACATGGAGTAGGGAATGGTTTTACTCTACTATCCTGAGAGAGAGTAGGATCACTTATAGTAGTGATGCTCCACCAGAGTGGTGAACAAAAAACTGAATTTCTCACAAGGAGATCAAGCTCACCGATGATGAGAAGAATGTGGTCCTAGCGATCAGTGACTTGGTGAAGAGAGGTCTGACTGGTCGAAAGATCGTCCATGACTTCCTTAAGAACAAGATCTTCCCCCTCCAGAAGAGGGAGATACTATCCTATGACTATGAGATCCCCGAAGATGGTAATAATCTTATCCGTCTTTTTATTCGAATAGAATTTCATAGTTGAAGTAAAGTATTTATCATATTACAACTTCTTCAAATGATGAGGTAGCTAGGGCCTCAATCCTGTTGAAGGATCGGATCACAGAAAGGGGAAAAGTCGATTTAGAAGCACAACCCCAAGCTTGATTGGAGCTTCCCTATCACTTAGGAGATATTGTACAGTGGTAAGTATTCGTAGGAATAGGTAAACATAAGAAGTAATTTGGTTCATGTTTAACTTATGTATTTATGAGCAGATGACAACGAGGAAACGTCCTATCTCTAATGTCGGTGCAAGTTCTGCTCCTTCTCCAGCAAAGAGTGCAAGGACGAGTTCTGAACGTCCCATTGTGCCAAAGAAGGCGAAGCCCATACCTACTTTGGCCTTAGCTCCACAAAAACCTCCTTTGATTCCAACTCCGGTCTCAATTTCCTCGAATCTTTCTACCCGCAAGGTACTGGAAACTAAAATCAAGACTCCAATTTCTTGATATGTCTCTAGCCCCCAGCCAATGTCTACTACATCAACTTTCACGACTAGGGTGATCCAGGGTGAAGGATCATTAGAGGAGTCCGAAGAAGAGATCCCCCTTCAGCGGGTTCCAAGGCCACCGACCTCCTTGGCCTTGGTTCCTTCTTTGCTAGAGCGAGTAGAGCAACCTGCTTTCACTCTGAATGAGGACTTCATGGCGCTTTTCAATGAGCGCAAATTTGAAATCGAGTAAGTTCTTCGATAATGACCTTATGATTTTGGCTTGTAATAACCAATCTTTTTATTAGCCTCTCTTTTTACCGTCAGACCCGACAAGGGGACAATTGATAGCACAAGAACAAACTTCAATTCCAATTGTGCCGGCGGTAGAGGAATTCCAAGCAAAAGAGAATTTGCGAGTGGAGATACCTCCTCGGACCACTGAAGGAGTGGTCTAGGATGTTCTGGCAACAACGGCTGGGACATCCAAAGAAATGTCACAAGACACGAAGGTCTCAGAAGAGAGGACCTCCAAAGGAGATCAAATGGAAGAAATGGTTCATGGGTCCACCACAATAGGAGTAGACCATGAGACCACATGGTTAGAGGAGGTGGTCCATGAGACCAGCGAAACCCAAGAGGAAGACGACCCTATCTTGGTAACTTTTATTTTGGTAATTTCGTCTTTGAATATACCAGTATAGTCCTGACTCATAGAATATCTTAGGAGTCGCAAGATGCCAGGACTGATCCAACCACAGGAGTTTTCCGTTTAGTTCAACTGGATCAGTCCGAGGATGAAGTTCTTCTTGAAAGTTCTCCTTCCATAACCAAAAAGAAGGACCTCTAGGACCTAATGACGTCTGTCAAAAATTGCTGAAAAGTCAACATTGACATGATAGGAGATCAAAACTTTCATAGAGGAGAAAGAGAAGTAAGTGTGTAAAGTAATTACTCAATGATAAGATCCTAACTGAATAATTAACTTATACTTTTGTTTACATTATAGGGAGTGCTTACTAGCAAAAGCCAGACAAGAAAATGCTAAATCTGTACTTCACGTTCTCAGATTAAAACTATCTGAGGCGGAGAAAAGGTTTGAGAAGAATGTGGCAGCCATGGCAGAAAAAACCGAAGAGATCCGCCTCTTAACTCAAAGGAATGAAAAGTTAAAGGAGATCTTGGGCAAACAATCTGAAGAAAGCCATAATCTCTTTGAGTAGAACAAGATGCTTATTAATGAGAAAGAAGGTAAAAAAACCTCTCTTTTCTTTTTCCAGAGCATTTAACCTTGCTTTTACTCGCAAAGCATGAATTCTATTATCTTTTTCCATTCTTTCTTAGAACTAAAAAAGGCAAAAAAAGACCTTCAGAAGACCTCTTCTAACAAAGATCTTCAGATTCAAGACTTGAAGGAAGTAGAAACAAGGAGTCGCACTACCATACATGAACTTGAGAAGAAAGTGGAGACCTTGTTGATGGCCGGCAAGGAAATCACTATGGTTACGGGAAATAGTTTTTCTTGAATTTCAGCTTCACTATGGGAAATCGCAGAATAACTAAAAGCCCCGGTAACTTCTGCTGTTACAAACATGACTTTGGACGAACTTAGGAATGATATCTGCACTCAAATTGCACTCATCCAAAAGCACATACCTGCTATGAAGAAAATTGTATATCAATATTTAATGAGAGCAACGGGTCAAGCTTTGAACCGAGTCTTGTTGAAGATTGATCTCCTATATGGCAACTCTGTTGATCTTCATATGCTTGTTCCTGCACCCAAGTTCAAGACAAAAGAAATAGGCATTGTAGCTCAAGCCAAGATTACACCCATGGTGGCGGCGATCATTAAAAGTATTGTATTTAGTGCTCCTACCACTTCTTCAAGTGCTCCTAGCTCAGACGTTTAATAATGATAATGTAATGATACATTTTTAGTGTATGGAATGATGAAAGGATTTGATGTATGATAATTGTAATCACTTGTCGGAAGTTGACTTGATTTTGCAAATTAAATTCCTTATTTATCTTGGTATGTGTAGCTCCCTGCCTGGAACACTTTGTCTAGCAATGGGAGAAATGTCGCGGTGAACAAATGCTTTAGGACCATGATATCTTTACAAAATCAATGATCCAGACCAGTGTGTATTCAGAAAGACGAAGTCAAATTGTTGGGTTCTTATGCAATGAGAATTGGCTTATAGAAGAGGTCCCACACAGTTGTCATTTTCCAAATGTATACCGATGGCCATTTTACAAGTAAAGACACTATGACCCATCAACGAATTTGATCAATCGTATGCATTTAAAATAACAAAAAACATGGTGATTATGTATGCAAGATGATATGAAAAAAATTATGAAGAAAAAATTAGGGTTATATTGATACTAAATGTGATGAACCACGGAGGTCCTGTTTTTGGCCCGATTTTTCGATGAGAAGAAGTTCGGTAGAAGTCACTCAACTCTCACGATCCTGGCGACGAACTCGCAAGGCTCAAAACCACGCAATCGTTGAACTGCTCGACAAGTCGTTATCAACCGTGCACGAATACCCGGTTGACTTGTTCACAAAGATCGATTCCTACATACACCGAAGAAGCACGCAAGAACAAGATAAATAAACAATTTGAAATTACGAATATGAATTGAATGTATTGATAGGTGGGGTTCCAAAGAACAATGTCGCTGTTGATCTCGCCGACCAAGAGGACAAAGAATAAAGTAGCAAAGCTAAACTTCAATCAACAAAACCCGCGCAACCAAAGGGGATGGCGGCCACTATGTATAGGAGGAAGAGGGAAGGGGTGGTGGCACTGTTCACATGTGAATAGTGCCACATGAACAGTATCCCAAAGCCCTAGGGGCGGCTATATGGGCCAATGTGGCCAAATCAGCCCATTCGTTACATAACCCATGGGCCAACAATTGGTGACGCAGCACCATGGCATGTAGACAAAGCCCGACACGTATGAGTAGAAGCAGTAGACCTAGCCCGACATATATGTGTAGTGGCAGCTCGGTCCAACTGGAAAATATGGCAATGCAGTAGCCGAAAGTCCAATTGGAGAAGATGTGGATGCAGTTCAGCGAGTCGAAGCAGTGGATGCATCTTTAGGGTTGATGTCCCTCCCTTTCTTGAATTTGAGTCATCGTCAACTCAATCGTATCCTTTAAGAGCAACAGGAGGCAAAGAAACACACAGTTCTTCTAAAGGACATAAAAATTATTTGTAAATCATAGTATAGCATTCAGATTCATATTTTTCCATGTCAATGCAATCAGATTCTGTAGCTAACATAACAGGAGCTTTCAATTTGGTTTCACTTGGCGCTATAATCTTATGATTAACTTTTGTCTTCTCCGAACATGTTCTCTCAGTTCTTTCTAATTCATTCTTTAATACTCCCTCCGTTCTTTTTTACTTGACACAGTTGACTTTTCATGGTCTTCGAGAAGCGACTTTGACCACAACTTTTTATAACTTTTACATCAAGATGTACTAATAAAATTATAATATTATAAAAGTATTTTTAATGACAATTCTAATGATATAATTTTCATATAGCCAATCTAGATAGTTTTAACCCTATTGGCGGTCAACCTTTAGAAAGTTTGACCATAAAAAGTCAACTGTGTCATGTAAAAAAGAACGGAGGGAGTATGGCAACAGAAGACATTGGAAGCAAAGTGATTTTCTTTTCTTTATATGTGAAAGTATAATAATTAGATCTACCATGATGTTCAGTATATCTATCATATTGCCAAGGTCTATTTAATAATAACAAGTATGTTTGCATAGGTATAACATCGCAATCAACATAGTCATGATATGATCCAAGAGAAAAGTATACACACACAAGTTTAGTTACCTTCAACTTACCACAATAATTCAGCCATTGAATGTAGCAAGGATGAGGGTGTTGAGTTGTGGTCAAGCCTAGCTTCTCGACCATGTTTGTGCTAGCAAGATTGTTGCAACTTCCGCCATCGATGATGACTTTACATGAATGTTCCTTCATGACAAATTTGGATTGAAACAAAGTGTGGCGTTGATTTTATTCAGCAAACTCCATTTGAGCACTTAGCACACGCTGGACAACTAAGCTTTGGTACATGTCAAATACCTTATGGCTTATATGTTCTTTCTTAGTTTCATCACCTGCATTGTTAGTTGCAACCAAAACATGTTCTTCCTTAATGTCACTAGCTGAAGTATACTCACCATTATATTTTATCAAGAGAGCTCGCTGACTTGGGTAATCACGCATCAAGTGCCCAAATCCTTTGCAACGGTGATATTGTACATCTCTAGATCGCCCTGTAGAAGCAATGGAAGTAGCACTTTTTTGTAGGGACTTGTACCTTTGCTGATTTGCTTGCATCAGGCACATGCGTAGGAGTGGAAGGAGTAGCAGGGGCGCACGGCTTGAGGAGGGTTCCACGTGTTGTTGCTGACTTGGTCGACCTGCAAAAGATCCTCCAAAATTGCCCCTAAAGCGAGATTGTCGACCCTGCACTTCTCTTTCAGCTTTGCAAGCAAGATGGAACAAACGAGTGATAGAATTGTATTCTTTATAATCAAGTATGTTCTGAATTTCTCAGTTTAAACCTCTCAAAAATCTAGCCATCTTAGCATATTTAGTTTCATCTAAACCACAACATAATAAACCAGGTTGCAAATCTTGGTAATAATCATCTACAGAATTACTACCTTGTCTTAAGCGTTGCAATTTATTAAGCAAATCACGAGAATAATATGAAGGTACAAATCTATGCCTCATGGCTCTCTTCAAAGCATTCCATGTTCTAGCTATGTCCTCATGAGTACGACCATATTCACTCCACCAAATAGATGCAAAATTAGAGAACTCACTAGTAGCAGCCCTAACTTTCTTATCTTCAGAGAATTCATGACAAGCAATTTTTGTTTTACGGTAAGTTCCCATGTGAGATAGGCATTAGGATCATATTTTCTAGTAAAAGGAGGCATAGTAAATTTAATTTTACCAAATGCATCATTATGGTCACGTACCTCACGTTGATTTCTTCCCATACCTTGATGATGGTGACGAAGCCGACGATGGTTGTGATCATTGTGAACATTGAATCCATCGGTTTCTATATCAACAGTATAGTTTTTCATTTCTTCTTCCACCTCATTTGCCCAAGAGCGAGCAGCAGGTGGTGTGCGGCAAGCCGGAGGTGGTGCGCGGTGAGCAGGAGGGTCGTGCACTCTTCGCTCATCCCGGGCTGTGTTTTCAGCAAGTGGCTAACGTTCGAGGAGCGCAACGCATGTGTGGAGCACAGCGAGGCTATCATTGATCTTATCCAAGGCATTATGAACGCTCTCTCTGAGCGAGTGCTCCATGTGCCGCACGAGCTCTCTCATGCGAGGAGTGAAAGATCCCTCACCAGCATGCTCCAAAGAGTGGCCGTTGTTGTATTCATCATGTGTAGATGCATGTAAACCTACCATTGTTAGTAGAAAACAAAGAACAAAATACAGTATATATGTTCCTATCAACTACAAAGTTTTGGAGTTTTTAACTGTCACTCTCACTCAAGCCTTTAACCAAGTTCTTACAAGCTCTTACCAATGTAGTAAGAAAAGTGGTATAACCGGTGGCTAGTTTGTGATACTCTGATTTGTGAACAACCCAACGATTGCGAGGAATGGTACCTGCTGAGTTAGTAGAAAGTGGAGCTCGGGAGGCTTCAGTATGGTAGCAAGGATCAGCAATAATCAAATCAGTAAATGCAAGTTGAAAGATTGTTCAAAGTACTCGTCAAAGTTACTGATCCTAGCCTAATCACAGCTAGCTAATCAAAGCCCTATGCAGAGAAGTGTATGTACGCACACGCAAAGATAATTGTGACTTGATTTAAGTAATGGAAAACCTCACAACAAGAGCTAGGAGAGATGCTAGCCAACTACTCAAACTTCTGTGAAGGGCACAAGATTGTTCACACGACGTAGAGCACAATAGAGAGCAATATCGGTATAATGCAATAGCCCTTTAGATTGAGCAGAAACAATAGCTAATCTCAAACAATGAAAAGACAAGGTTTTATATGGCTTGTATATGCTTGTTTGAAAGGTTTCGACGAGATCTACAACTTTCTCAACTGGACGAACCCCAAATTCCGAAGGGAAGACCGAAAGAATCGCCAAAAACAGAAAACCCAAAACTTATGATGCGAATTTGGGGCTGAAGATGGCCAATTTTGGGGGTCTTGTAATGTGATTGGTGCAATAAAGTTATTTTTTTTTGATGCACATCGTTGTTAGCTTTCAAACAAGTCTGAGAACGTCGAATTCCGACTCCATATGCAAAAGTTATGCCCATTTTACTGAAGATGTGTCGAAAACGGACTCGAATTTGTTTCGGCCTCAAATTGAAACTGCTATAACTTTTGATTCCTTAGGCCAAATGTGCCCAAATTTTTTGTGGAATCTTTTGGATGTATCAAGAAGGGCTCCACCAATTTTCATTGGATGGCTTTTCAAATTTTGGACAGAGGATGGACTCTCTTTTGCTTCTTCTATTTTTTTCTTTTTTTGTTCTCCTCTGTTTTTTTTCCTTTTCACGAAATCAAACTCTAGGGTTTGTGGCCGAAACTTTTTTCTCCTCTCTTAATCCGAAATCCAATCTCTTCTCTCCCTTTTTTTGCCTTCGATTTTCTTCTCTAGAGTCAACTTCTAGGTTTTCTCTTGGTATTGCCGCAGTAAGGAGATGAAGTATGCCGCACCGTAGGAAAGAAATGAATTGGTTAGGGTTTGGTTATCGCAGCAAGGAGTGGCAGTGCCAGGGGTGGTCGTGGCAAGGAGTGGCAGCGCCTTGGGTGGCCGCGGCAAGGAGTGGCGGCGCCTGGGGTGGCCGTGGCAAGGAGTTTGGGGATGAAGACCTTGCCGCAGCTAATGATGGTGGCGCGGTAGGGAAGATGATGTGAGGATGATGATCTTGGTAGGGGATTGTGGTCGCGGCAAGGGATGGTGGCTACTGCGGTAGGGATTGGTGGTGTCATGGCGGTAGGGAGGTTTTGGTGGTTGTTACGATAGGGGATGACAAGTAGGGAGATGTGTTTGTGCGACGGTAGGGAGATGTGGTGGCACGGCGGCGATTGGTGGTGATGTGGTAGGAAGCAAAAACACACACGATGCGAAATAGACAACGACGAAGCTATGCAAAGGAATACACGAAGATGTAAACTAGACAATGATGAACTAGACTCTAACTAAACTAGAATTCAGCAACTGATACGACGATGCAATAAAAAATTCAACAAGCAAAAACTGAAAAGAAAATTACAAAAGCACAGATTGGTTTGGATGATGAACTAAACCTAATTTTTGTGATTTTTGTGGCTTGGTGGACTGTAGGAAACAAAAAAATTCTCACCGAAGAACTATAGCTCTTATACCACTTGATGAACCACAAAGGTCTTGTTTTTGGCCCAATCTTTCGATGAGAAGATAAGTTCGGTAGAAGTCGCTCAACTCTCACGATCCTGGCTACGAACTCGCAAGGCTCGAAACCACGCAATCGTCGAACTACTCGACAAGTCGTTATCAACCGTGCACGAGTACCCGGTTGACCTGATCACGAAGATCGATTCCTGCATACACTGAAGAAGTACGCAAGAACAAGATAAATAAGCAATCTGAAATTGCAAATATGAATTGAATGTATTGATAGGTGGGGTTTCGAAGAACAATGTCGCTGTTGGTCTCGCCGACCAAGAGGACAAAGAATAAAGTAGCAAAGCTAAACTTCAATCAACAAAACCTGCGTGTGGCCGTATTGCTAGGCGACACACCTGACACTATCGGCGCTCCTCGTCCACACGAATAGCACGCTCCTCCTCGGTCTCGTTGTGTTGAATGATCGGAGGGCCATGCACACTCGCATTGTTAGCTTGCGCACTGCCACAGAGATTGTGTTGTGCGAACATGGTACGCAGCTCTAGGAAATTTGTGTCGATGGTCATATGCAATTGTGTGACTTCCTCTCCTAGGGAGTGTAGTCCAATCTGAACTACCCCGAGCTCATCACGCACACCATTATCACCATCATAAATTTGTTTCTGTAGCATCTCGCGCAACCAAGTGTACTCCATCCACGTAACCAGCACCTCTGGATTCGGTGGAATCTCCTCGTGACTTGTCATAGTAACAACTCACAAACAGCAAGCGAGATTATATCCAGGTTAGTAAAATAAAAATCTTTCTCTATGCTCACACTCACTATCCTGAACACAAGATAAGCTTACCGTTCCAAAGTAAATTAAGGCCACAAAAACGATACTTGGGACAGCGAACGATATCAACCCTGTAATGTATAAGCGTAACCAAGAGTAAGGGAGTACACAAATGGGTGTAGGTGGAGCTTGGAAAGGTATGTGTACAACCTATGTAAACTGATATTCAAGTTATTGTAAAGCTAAGTAATGATCCAAGCTACAAAACTTTGCCTTTGTGCTGATCCAAAAGATGCAAGCGAAGGATATGAATGCACACGCAAAGATGAATGTGACTTAATGCAAACAAAGGACTGAGTCAGAGATCGACCAACTCGTATTGCACCAAGTACTAGGAGAGATGCTAGCCAATTGAACAAAGAAGGGCACAAGATTGCTCAAAGAGATTAAGTACACGATCTGAAAATATGGACTAGGGTTTCCACTTTCCAAGTTTCGGCCAACACTGTTTCTTTTCTCTTTTCTTTCTCAAACCGCATTCACAAGATCTGCCTCTGTCGGTTAGTAAGGTCACCGAATGGAAAAGTTGGTACTGTATGTGCGGGTTCTCTTTTGCTTTCTTTTTTTATACTTTTGTCAAGTCGTGGCTTTTTCTTCAAATCGGCTGCCTTTTGATATCTTCTTTTGCAATGGCCGAAAGGAAGGTGTAGATTCACCCTTTGATTTGCATGTCTCAAAAATTTCAGAAGTGTAGACTAATTCCAAGAGTAGGCTGAAAGCAAAATTCAACAGCTAGTCTCAAAGATGAAAAGATATAAGTAAGGCTCAAGATCACCAAAAGGTTTCGGCTGGCTAGGATTAAAGATGAAACCCGAATCGAACGGAACACCAAGTCAGAAAGTTGGAACAAGGAAGTTTTGGAAAGAACATTCTTGGAGTTTAAGTCGGATACTACTTCCTAAAAAGAAAACAGTAAGAAGATGTGTAGATCCAACTCGGATAACATCCAAGAGATAAATTCCAAAAGCTCTTTTTGGGTGCTAATTGAGGGAATCAATCAACAATTTTCGAGAATTGAAGTAGACACCAGATGAAGTTACGCAAAGGAAAACACAAGATCAGCACGAAAAACAAATCTCTAATGGATGAAAACTTAACGAAACTCACAAGAAATAATAGATTGAACTATGGTTTTGGTGTTGCAAATTTTTAGTTTAATGGACTATAGGACAGAAAACAAATCTAAACTATGGGTAAATAGATCTCACTGAGTAAACCTAGAATATGATACCACATGGTATAGGGGTTTCCCGATCTTCTCAGTGAGAACCATAGATAGATGATGCGAAATAGTCGATGTCGTTAGCTAAACACTCGCGCCAATGCACAAACCCTCAACTCTTTGGATATCGCCTAAAACACACCAGATAGTTGATCGTCGCGAGACCACAAGCGTCGATCGCCAAGCCCCCAATTCCCAATGGAACGACAACTTGACCTTGAAGTGCAGGATGAACCAATGGATCGCCCAATTCTCTCTTAAAGTCCTCGCATGAACTCTAGTTTGAAAGAACAAACAATAGCTATGTTTCAATCTTACGCATAAACTGGCCTTAGGGATACATGGGGGTCATGGTGGTATTTATAGTGAACCTCCCGAAATCACGCTACTAAAATCTAGGGCGACGCAACTAATCGAGTCGGACAAAGACTCTGATTTCCAATTCCTAACCGAATCATACTATTCACAATTAGTACTATTTACATCTAGTACTGTTCACATTGAGTATTGTTGCTGTCGAGCACTGTTCCTGTCGAGCACATCTCCTTCCGAGTACTGCTCCTTTCCGAGTACGACATCCACTGAGTATTGTTTAAGACCTGGTCGTTGGACTAGTCATAAGACCGGTCGTAGGACTGGTCATAAGCCTTGGGAACCTGGTCCAAGATCTTGGAGAACTGGTCGTAAGCCTTCGAAAACTGGTCGTACATCTTCGGAAACTGGTCGTAGAGCTTAAGACTTGGTCGTAGGACTGGTAGACTTGGTCGTAGAGCTGGTAGACCTGGTCATACAACCTGACCGAGATAGCATAAGGTGACTTCCTTTGATCTTCCGAGGTTCTCCTCCATTGCTTTGCTTCCGAAGTCTTCACAATGTTTGAATCTGAGAATGCACAAAATATTTGCACGAGGTAGTAGCCAATTCTTAGTATAGTTAATAGAAGATTCATTAAGAAACAAAAGCATCTGTTGGTTAGCTCTGGTCATTGGACCGGCTGGTACTGAACTGGTCGTAGGGACGTCCGCATCAGTTTGTGCCTCACCAACAATAGGAGAAGATGCATAAGTGTTAGGCATGCCCGCATCAATAGACATACTCAATTTCGAACTATTGCCCCGGTTCCTCTGTGCTATGCAGCCTCGACTTCTCCATCCCTTCTTCGGCGTGCACTGACGTGGGGAGAGCAGTGTCTCCGAAGCCACCTTCCCTCCTGATCCTGCACGGGTTAGGGTGAATCAGTTTTTGGGAAGCGTTTGCGTGACTGCTCACGGCTTCCTCCTTCTCCATCATCCTCTGCGTGTTGTCGTCTTCACATCAGACTCTACCGCGACCTTCATCGAAGCAATTCTCTGTAAGTCGGGATGATGTTAGTTGATATGGCCAGGCCTTACTTCCTAGATATTTGGCATATGATGATGTTGATGTATACTACTGTTAGTAGTGTTCTTGTTCTAGGCGTTGCCTTTGTTAGTGTATATATATTAGATAGATATATTTGAGTTGATGATCATGTTACAGTTTATATTCTCAAATATGTGATGCGGCATCAAGTAGCATTGTTACTGATTTGACCAAGAGTGGGCCAGGTGCAAGTAGAGCCAGAAAAGAGCAAGGTCCACGACCAGTTCCTGATGGTTTACGACCAGTTCCTGAGGGTCCACGACCAGAACCACAAGATATACGACCAGCTTAGGAAGATCTACGACCAGTTCAGGAGGGTCTACAACCAGCTCAGGAAGGTCTCCAACTAGCTCAACAAGGTCTACGACCAGCTCAGCTAGGTATACGACCAGTTTCACGAGAGCTACAACCAGTACTCGGCGGAAGGAGCACTCGTCGGGAACAGTACTCAAATTGGGAACAATACTCAACGGGAGCAGTATTCAGCGGGAGGGGTACTCGGCGGCAATAGTACTCAGCGTCAATAGTACATGGTGGGAGCAATCTACGTCCAGGTGGCCTATGACCACATCTAGATGGTCTACGACCACGTTCAGGTGGCCTAGGACCACTACTAGGTGGTTTACGACCACATCTAGGTGGTCGTAAACCACGTTTAGGAGATCTGCGACCATATCCAGAAAGGTTACGACCATGACTAGGTCTGTGTCTAGGTCTTCGACTAGATCCTAGACCAGGTGGTTGTACCAAGAAGCGAGCAAGGGAACAAGGCTTTAGTTGGTTTGTACTGCATGCGACAAAATCAGCTCAAGAAGGAAAGAATATCTTTTCAGATATTTTTGGAGATAGGGTCGCAGGAGGGCAGGCTGTATTTTGGTTTGTGCGTATTTTCCTCTACCTGCGCAGTTTCCTTTCTCTACGAGCTCTGGGGTAGGGTCCACCTGCAGCTGTGACAGCTAACGAAATCAATCTGGTTTGGTTTATGAGATGTAAAAGGAAACCGCCTGTTTTAGTTTTGCATTAGGATTTTGAGTCCGAGTATATCTCTTGGTTCGATGCGTGAGTTTGTTTTTGGTTCGGTTGTGGAACTGTGCGTGTGTTTTAGTTGGCCGCACCCTTAGGTGCCAAGATAAGGCCAGCGCATAGCCCGTTGTAAGGGAGTTAAGTTTTAAGTTTTGAGTTATGAATTAAAAACACGTGTGCGTGTTGGCCTTAGCCCATTGGGGTTCATCCCTGTTTTATGTGTGTTATTGTGGATTTCAATCTCGGATTTCATCTTGGCGTGGTGGTTTCTAGCTGTGCTGCTGGGAGTTACTCGTTGGATCTTTGAGCCCTATTTCTCGTTCATGTACTGTGGTGTGCGTGGGTATAAGATTATTTATCCAAGTGTGAGTTGCATCCTGTAATTCGTGATACACATATTTTTTGGGGGAAATTCCACCGTGAAAGATCGGGCAACCTATGGATTTAATCTTGTCTAGAGGTTGATCCGCATCAATATGCCTAGTATATATGCTGTTGTTGCATCGATTATTATTTTAGGAATTAAACTAATCACATAAGTGCGCATATACCTAATAATTTGATCACTTACTATCATTACACGGGAACACAAAGATTTATTTGGGCTTTTGTCGTGAGCGTTGGTGTCACATGAGACCAGTGAATACACGTGAATCTGCCCCTGATCATGCATGCGTATGTACCAACCTGTTTTGAGGCTTCACCAGCACACTTCCTTTTCCCGCTGCTTCTTGGTTGGCAGCATCCACTTCACCACCCCGCCTTGCTAGTCCCCTCCGGCCTCCTCCTTGCCGACGTGTTGGCGGCAACAGCATGGTCATTGTGACCGCTGCTTCCCCGCGTGCGCGCGGTAGTAGCGCTTGTTCTGGACTTGTTGGGCACGGTGCCCTGCGGCTCATGATCGTCGAAGGCCTCCTCGAACAACTAGCGGAGCCACAACGCCATCTCGGCCTCGCTCGCGAGCGCTCTCCAAGATAGTGTCTATTGGTGGCTGGCGGTGTTGCTCGTCGACGACGGAGGCTGTGTCCTCGCCAACGAGAGCTTTCCGTCGTGTGTGGCGGAGCTCCCGGCGCCATCCCCATTCCGCAGCAAACTGAGCAGCTCGTCGCTGCAAAGTGAAAGCAAAGCTAGGTCTTGAACGACGAGGTACCATATATAACCCATAGATCGACCGAACGGTACTTATGTGAGGTAGTGGTCGTCGAGAATGCTTAGCATGTCGTATTCGCTAGCGGCGGCGACGCCCGCCGAGGTACTCCGGCACCTCAAAGTCTTGTTGGCCCAGGTCCTGGAGAGAACTCGCTCATTGTTTCTGCTCTGGAATGGACGCACGGAGAGAAACACAGATGAGTTTTTGTGTTGCACAATTGTCTGCAGCGGCGGATCTGGGCATCGGGCAGGGTGCGCTGTAGCCCGAGGCCCAGAAAAATAGGAATGCAAATAAAATTTATATATAGGCCGAAACAAGTGGATGCAGCCATTTAGCCCGAGGCCCAGCCATACGAGCCGGCCCAGCCCACGCGCAGACGCGTTGAAGCCTCCTTCCCGGTTCCTCCACTCCATCCACATCCAGACCCAATCCCCTTCCCCCACTCGGCCACCCCATTGGCGGCTCCGGCCTCTGGGGCTGGCTCGGCGCCCTGCCCTGCCTATGCCGCCTCCTCCAGCCTTCACCGTCCGCCGGTGTGAGACCTCGGTTTATTAAGCTTGTAAAACTTAGACTTCCATTGGCCCTAGCATCACAAACAAAATAACCCGTGCCTCGATGGACATATGCTTCCCAGAAATGCAGCACATATACATCTTTACAAAAGCATACATCAATTCCATACATCACAAATAACAAGTCTACTAAAAGACATACATAATATAAGTTATTACAAGATGGGCCGACCGACCAAAAGAGATTAAAGAGACAGTAACAGATGAAGCAAAAGTATTATAATATGGCTATAAACAAAAGCCAATTAGTGTGCCTTAACCCACAAGGCAACCAACCGGACCGCTGAGCTAATCGTCCCAGAAGCCACACATCTCGCAAAAGTAAGGCCCTTGGGGCTCACCCTCTTCCTCTGCACACAACAAGCAATGCAGATGAGTACAATAATGTACTCGCAAGACTTACGAGTAACAAGCCTATACATAGCTACATGTGAGTTGAATTCAAAGGAAATGGTTATATGGTTGATTGGATGCATAAAGCAGTTTTCATTTGCAATAATATAATAGATTGAAAGCAATTGGTAAAATCTGTTTTAAGCATTGAAATAACAGCAAGTAGACAGTAATATAATCAAGTAACCACCTAGAGGTGACTAACCCAATAGCCACCATAACATAGCACGAATCCCCGATTCGTACCACCCATCAAGTTTTAATTAATATGTTGTAGTCTAGTTCTCACGAGGTGTATCCGAGCGTGTCCATAACCTAGGATAAGGCGATTCGAATAGATCAAACCCTGCAGGGGTGTACCAATGTACCCACACTTCAGACCGCCTTTCCACCAGCCACGGTTAGCATACTTCCTTTGGTATGCGGGCACGGCTAAGTCTAACAAGACGTTTTCCAATGGAAAATGCTAATCAAGAGCCGCACATATGGGGGTTAAACCTTAGTGATCTGCCGACAAAATATGGATCACAAGGAGCCATACGTGGAGTAGGAGACACCGGCCTTGGTGGGTGCTCCCCTCCCCACAAACATGTCCATGTTGCATATAATTAAATATACAACCCACCATGCGACTCATTAATTAACACCCTCTAAAGTACTTAGTCAAGAGAGGTCCTATACCCTCTAGTTAGGTTAGCACGCAAATTGCTCAATATGGAGATGTAAGTAACTCAGTCCTTATTGACTCGGGCACCATTCCAATCACACCTAAAAGCACACCAACATACCATTGTGCCCAAGTCCAAATCATTTTATTTTTATTTTTAGTTTTCATAATTTAAACATAGCACAAAGCCAAAACATAGAGTCATCATAAGTTTGTGTGATCAAGGTTATCGACAAGTCGATAACCGCCCATTTCTACCGATAGCTAAGCATGGCTAAGCACATCAACTCATGAACTACTAAGTGACAAGGGTTCATCCGACGAACCCAAAATCACAGCAAATAGCCTTAGGCTCAGTAGTAGAGGATAAATATTTGCCTACTGAAAATGTATCTAGTAGGTTAACTATCGACAATAGTTTAAACCAAGATAGCAATGCATACGTAGAATTTGCAAACAACATATTAGAATTTGAAAATAATAGGAACAACATGATCAAATGATGCTACATCCGCTTGCCTTCTTTGGAGGGCGAGTCAGTTCTTGAGGATCGATTCGAGATCAATAATATCTTCGGAACCTAACGCAAGATACGATAAACCAATAAGATCGAAGAACACCAAACAAAACTCAACAGCAAAACTCAACAGCAAAACTCATCCAAATCTTATGAAATTTATACAACAGCAAGGTTATGATTTTAAATGAATTTAGAAACAAGAATCAGGTCATTTGGACTAAGTATGAAAAAGTTATAGCTAAAACAAATTCTCTCAGCCTGAAAAAAATCCAATTTAAATTAATTAAGGATACTGTTCATGGCAAAAATTTCCAGACTGACCTCCGGTCTGAAATTTTTATGCTAGGTAGATAATGGCATCCTAAGATCAGCAAAGTTGGGTTTACCAAATTTGGAGTTAAAATGAATTACTTATGGTTTTTCTAAGTTGTAAATCTAGCACATGATACTTTTCAGAAATGAAAACATGATCAAAACCTATTTCATATTAAAATATGCTGGCAGGGGAATTTAATAAGATTGAGTTTGCACATTTTGGAGTTATACAGGAAAAGATATGTATTTAACAAGTTTCAAACCATTTTTTGGAATATTCTAAAATGGCTGAAATCAAGTTAATAATGTTTGCAAAGTTTTCTGTTACAGAAACAAACCTAAATACATTTTTAGATTAGACTTTGGTGAAACAAGAATTTAATACAGTTGGAATCACATAAAAAGGAATTAAAATGAATTAATTATGAGTTTTTAAAGTTTTAATACCATTTTTAGTTGGCAAATAAAGGCTTACCGGAATAAAACAATACTTATCAGAATAAAACGACGTGGACGAACATGAGCCCTTGATGCAGAATCTAACATCCCACGCACTTCGCACACAACGCACGCGCGCACGGAGGTCCTCCGGACCCACCGTTGAGTGGTGCGTTCGGTAATCCGAACAACCCAATCAATCCTGACCGCAGATCTAGAGATGGAGGGCTAAGGGCGTTGTGCTCTTCGGGTGGTCCGAACGGCACATCCATCTTGACCGTTGATCGTGAGATGGACGGCCCCGAGTGACTGGGACGTTCGGGGGCCCGAAAGTTCCCCAGATCTGGGCCGTTGATCAAAAGATCGACGATCCACGTTCGACGAAGCGATGCGCACTCATGCACGTGAGGTTAAAGTGCACCGAGAGGGTTTTAATGGTGCGGGCCCACATGTAAGCGACCCAACAAGCTTTTTAGGACGGTAATTAATTACTAACAATGATTAGTAATTAATGAATCTAATTTTTGTCCAAAAGGCCATGCTACGGTGATTTAAGCCTCACGGCCCACTATCGATGTACGCGAGCTATATTAAGACAACTATTTATTACTAAATCATGATTAACGCTGATTAAACAATGATTAGCATTTAATGATGTCTTAACGACAACGGCGGTGACGACTTCGTCCAACAAAAAACCCGAGGCAAAGAAAGACTTATCGCCGGCGGTTCCGGCCATGGCGGCGCGACCAGAAGGCCAAAATGGGTTCGCAAAAACATTGCGCACCCACCGGAGGTGACCTCGACGGCGGCGACGGCCTAAAACGCCGGCGATCCGGAAATCAGAGAAGGTGACCAAAACGACCGAAAGCAAAAATAGCCAAAAAACTTCGCATTGTCCAAAGAAGAGTGTGCCACAGCATCTAACGACTAATAAGAAGCTACCTTAGCCAAAACGAGCTCCAAAGATGGCCGGAGAAGCTTTGACCACGGGGAAGCTCGCCGGAGTTGAAGAAGATGAAGGGGAAATAAAGGCCTGAGCAAAAATGAACACCACTGGTGGTCAAAATAGCTGCAATAAGGCCCACAGAGGGTCCATGAGCAATTTATTGCAAAAAGAACCACTTACCGGAGCTGAGGAAGAAAGGGGACGATTTTGGGCGAATTTGAACAAACCCAAAATTTGACAATTCCTGAGAATGCCAAACCAAATTAAGTTAGGGAAAATGCATAGGAGGTTAAGGAGCTCAAAAGGGTGCAAAAAGATTTGAAGATGAACCACTAGAGCACCATGAGCCACAATGGAGCTCCACAGGTCAACAATGGCAGAATTGGATATTTTCAGTGGTTTGAGCTCTAAGAACAGAGAAAGAGCTAGAGTGGTGTAAAGGAACTCAATGGAGGAACTAAGGAGACTATTTATAGATAGAAAGCTAGGGTTTGAGCCAGGACCTAGCTCAACGGTGAGCTCGGTTCATGGAACTGCCATGGACCGAAGAAATGATGGGGGCAAGTGAAGATCAGGACATGGGAGCCGAAAGCCTGGGGCGCATTTAATGTGAAGAGCCATTGACGTGCGAGGGGACGGGGCACTGCTCTCTCCTACTCCCTGCCATGGTGCGCACGCTGCACGGAGCCGAGGAGGAAGAAGAGCGAGAGAGAGATCGCGACCGACGAATTTTAGGTGGACGGTCACGATTAAATGGGACCAACTGAGGGTCTCTAACGCTCAAGTCAATCAGGACGGCCCGATCAAGAATGAACGACTGAGATCAATTGAGCCACTCGGGTGACCCGATCAGCCCAATGAATCAGGACGGTTGGATCTTATCCAACGGTGCAAATGGGTTGGCGCTACCGCGCGGTCCGAACTGCCCAATCAGCGCGGGCTATTCGATAGTAATCCAATGGTGCAAATGCCACACGCCCTTTGGCTGGCCCGCTGGTGCAATTAGGCGGTTGGGTTCAACCAAGAAGTGAGGTTGGGCTCGAGTCTGACTCGAGTCCAACACAAGTTTGACTTAGGGTTTTAAGTAAGAGCTGAGAACTTTGAAAGGTTTTTAAAGGTAGCAAACTAACTCAAAAAATCCTGAAATTTCTACAGGAGCTTGCTAACTTCAACATTGACCTTGCGTAAAATTTTCAGAGGTTTTTATGTAGTGCAATTTCCTCCAAAAATTCTGCAAGTTGTTGAGCTGGGGTTTGACTGCCTCCTAAAAATATTGAAACAATTTCTAAAAATTGTGAAATTTTTCAGAGGGGTCACATACCTTCCCAAGAACTTGGAAAAATATTTCCAGAAGATGATCACAAAATTTGCCAAGGATGTTTTTGAAAGGTCAATAATTGGATCAATATACTTGTGACTTTGTATTTCCATAATTCTTTTATAAGGTTTGTCCAGAACATACAGGAAATACATGATGTAAGAATAATTTTCAAATTTCTACTCATTTTCTTACATTTGAAACACAAGTCTAAGATTGGGATGTTACAAATCTCCCCCCTTACAAGAATCTCATCCCGAGATTCCGTTTACCCGGTGAAGAAAGATGGGTAGTCCGCGCGAAGACGATCTTCCCACTTCCAAGTTGCCTCATCCTCGGAATGATTCGACCATTGAACCTTAAGGTACTTTATGACACGGTTTCTTGTTCTCCATCCAGATTCTTCTAGAATACGAACAGGATGCTCGCGATAGGTCAAATTTTCCTACACATTAAGATTTTCCAACGGAGTTTCCTCGGCTGGAACACGGAGGCACTTCCTCAGATATGACACATGGAACACATCATGCACCCCCTCAAGTGCAGCTGGCAACTTCAACTTGTAGGCAATAGCGTCTACCTTCTTGATGATGCGATAAGGCCCAACGTATCGAGGAGCCAACTTGCCCTTGATGCCAAAACACTGATGGCCCCTCAAAGATGAGACTTTGAGATAAACAAAATCATTGGGCTCAAAGCTCAACTCTCGACGACGATGATCCGCATAGCCCTTTTGCCTGGACTAGGCCACACGCAAATGCTCACGAATCAACTGAACCTGGCTTTCGGCCTCATTAATTGAGTCTGGGCCGAAGAACTGTCTCTCACCAGTTTCCAACCAGTTCAATGGTGTTATGCACCTCCTCCCATACAAAGCCTCAAATGGTGCCATACCGAGACTAGCCTAAAAGTTGTTGTAAGAGAATTCGGCAAGCGGTAGGCATTTCTCCCAATTCTTCCCATAGGAAAGAACACAAGCACGGAGTATATCTTCCAACACTTGGTTGACCCTCTCAGTCTGACCATCAGTTTGGGGATGATAGGCTGAGCTAAAAGTAAGACGAGTCCCCATGGCCTCTTGCAAACTGTGCCAAAACCGAGAGGTGAAAAGAGAACCACGATCTGACACAATCGTTCGTGGCACACCATGCAAGCTCACAATGCGGGATATGTAGAGGTCCGCCAATTGACTCAGATAAATCTTCGCTCGCACTGGAAGGGAATGGGCCACCTTTGTCAACCGATCAATGATAACCCATAAGGCATCCTTCCCTGAAGAAGTACAGGGCAACCCGGTGATGAAATCCATGCCAACTGAATCCCACTTCCACTCGGGTACTGGCAAAGGCTGAAGAAGGCCCGCTAGACGCTGATGCTCGGCCTTAACCTGATAGCACACATCGCACACGGCAATGAACTTGGCAATCTCGTGCTTCATTCGGGTCCACCAAAATCTCTGACGAAGGACCTGATACATCTTGGTAGCCCCGGGATGAATGGACAAGGGGGAGTCATGGGCTTCGCGGAGGATCAAATCCCACTATTCCATGACCTTTGGAACCACTAGGCGTTGTCCAAACCACACAACACCAGACTCATCTTCTGAGAAGCATTTGGCTGTCCTATTCTAGATGTTCTGCTTGATTTGACTCACACCATCATCAGATTGCTATGCCGCCTTGATTTGGTCCACCAAAGTTGGTTGCACAACCAAGGTAGCAAGAGAACCGTGCTCAACCAAACCCAAATTAAGCCGCTGAAATTCTTCAAGAAGGGCAGGCTGCTGCTCTTGGAGCATCAAAGTATTGCAATACACCTTTCGACTAAGTGCATCCGCAACAATATTAGCCTTGCCCGGATGATATTGAATGCCCATGTCATAGTCTTTGATCAATTCCAGCCATCTTTTTTGCCTAAGGTTCAGATCTGGCTGGGTGAACAAATACTTCAAGCTCTTATGATCGGAATACAACTCACAACGGTTACCGATCAGGTAGTGTCGCCAAATCTTGAGTGCATGAACCACCGCAGCTAACTCCAAGTCATGGGTAGGATAGTTGAGTTCATGAGGCCTCAACTACCTTGATGCATAGGCCACTACCTTGCTTTCTTGCATAAGAATACAACCAAGTCCCTGACGAGACGCATCACAAAAGATATCAAAACTCTTGTGGACATCAGGGAGAACTAGCACTGGGGCTGAAGTCAACCGCTTCTTGAGTTCCTGAAAACTCTCATCACAAGTAGAGGACCACAAACTTTTTGTCCTTCTTGAGCAACTTGGTCATCGGCTTCGCGATCTTGGAGAAATTCTTGATAAAACGACGGTAGTAACCCGCCAAACCAAGAAAACTCCGCACATCGGTGACTGACTTGGGCTGACCCCAAGATAGCACATCACCGACCTTGCTGGGATCCACAGCCACACCTCCTGCTGAAAGAACATGGCCTAGGAATGCTACTTCCTTCAACCAGAACTCGCACTTACTGAATTTTGCATACAGCTGATGCTCACACAATTTTCCCAAAACAAACTGTAGATGCTCGACATGCTCTTCTTCACTCTTGGAGTAGATAAGAATATCATCAATGAATACCACCACAAACTTATCCAAATATTCCATGAATACTGAGTTCATAAGGTTCATGAATAAAGCAGGAGCATTGGTTAAGCCAAAAGACATGACGGTGTACTCGTAAAGACCATAACGAGTAGTGAAAGTCGTCTTCGGAATATCCTCAGCCCTGATCCTGACTTGATGATACCCCAACCTCAAGTCAATCTTGGAGAAGACCCGAGCTCCAGTCAACTGGTCAAAGAGATCATCAATGCGAGGCAAAGGATACTTGTTCTTTACTGTCACCTCATTAAGCGGACGGTAATCAACACACATACGTAAGGTCTTGTCCTTCTTCTTTACAAAGATCACAGGACAACCCTAAGGAGATGAACTAGGACGGATAAAACCCTTCGCTTGCAGCTCACCTAGTTGCTTCTTCAACTCCTTCAACTCATTAGGAGGCATCCGATACGGCGCCTTTGAAATTGGAGCGGTACCGGGCAGCAACTCAATGACGAACTCCAGATCTCGAACTGGAGGCATCCCAGGCAAATCTCCAGGAAAAATATCCATAAAGTCACATACTGTGGGAACATCCTGGATCTCCAAAGCTGGCTCCGCTTCAAGTGCACAAAGATGTGGCCCTTGCAGCTGCGGCGAAAATCCAACCTGCTCGCCTGAGGGACTGGTGAGGTAGATAATCTTCCTAGCACAATCGATTTGCCCCAAGTGTTGGGACAACCAATCCATGCCAAGAATCACATCCAGTCTCGCTGAGTTGAGAAGGATAAGATTCGTCAAGAATCCCACGCCTTCGACTTCAATAGGAACATCCCGGCATTCCTGATTGGCTCTCATTTCCGAACAAGGAGAGCGAATAAACAAAGGCACCCCCAAAGGAACAAAGTGAAGATCACTAGCAGCAGCAAAATACCTCGAAATAAAAGAATGCGAAGCTTCAGAATCAAATAATACTGTAGCAGGATGAGAATTGACAAGAAGCGTTCCCAACACAACGTCGGGTGCCTCCTGTGCCTCCTCGGCCGAAATGTGGTTGAATCGGCCGCTACCCACGCCAGGTCTTCGGACTATCTTAGTCGGTGGGTGACCACTCCCTTACTGCATCCTCCATTAGGGCGAGGCCGCTCGATCCTCTTAGGGCAAGTATTAGCATAGTGGCCCTTACGGTTGCGGAGAGCGAGTAAATTCGGCGGCGGATTGCGAGGCCACCTGCTGCCGGGCGCAGTGCATGTGGCGAATCACGGCCTGCGGGGGACGAGGAATTGGCGCCGACGGCCTCGACGGTGGTGAAGCCAGAGGGCGGGCCCCTAGTGCTGGCCCAACACCGGGACGGGAGAGGCTGGCCTCTGCAGACCAATGGCCTCCCACTTGCGCTTGCGGGACTCGCCCAGCGCCTTCGCCTTGTGCTCGGTGACGACGGCCTTGTCAACCAAGGCTTGGAAATCAGGGAAATCCATGATAGACAGCTTGTCCTGCAGCTCCTCAGACAAGCCATCCATGAACTTCTCCTGCTTGGCCTCATCGGTGGCCACCTCACCCGGAGCATAACGAGCCAAGTGGTTAAACTCATACAAATACTCCATCACAGATTTGCGCCCTGTTTGAGCGCAAGAAACTCCTACTTCTTCAGCTTCATTAGGCCGTCGGGGATGTGGGCCCGACGGAAAGTAGACCTGAACTCCTCCCACGAGACCACGTGGCCCGCGGGCTGCATGGCGAGGAAATTCTTCCACCATGAGAGTGCTGCACCCTCCAGCTGATGGGATGCAAAGAGGGCCTTCTCGTGCTCCTGGCACTGAGCGATGTTGAGCTTTTGCTCAACGAGACGCAGCCAGTCATCTGCGTCGATTGGGTCCTCGGACCGGGAGAATGTGGGTGGCTGCGTGCGGAGGAACTCCAAGAGTCCCCCACGAGACTGATGTCCACCGCCTCCAGATCCCGAAGCACTAGAGGGAGTGGAGGTGCTCCAAGCGATGACCTCCAGGATCCACGTCTGATCCATGCGGTTTCGCTCGATCTGAGCGAGAACCTTAGCCATGGTCGGAGGAGGGGGAAGCTCCTCATCAGGACCAGCTGGCTGACTACCATGAGTTCTTCCGGCCATCCCTTTTATCCTCGCAAGTTTTAGTTGAATTAACCTATCATTTTCAATTCCATATACTATCTACTAGCTTGCTGTCCAGATTTTTCTTGCTTGCTATCCAGATTTTTCTCCCCAAGTGTTCAGCCGAAATCTCCATCTCCAGGAGCTCCTAATATTCACCAAAAGATAGTCAACACTTTAATACATAACTCTCATGGTTCTTCCAAAACCAATTTAACCGATAACCACTATCTTTTGAAAGGAGATGAGAGGATAAAATCAGCATTCCAAAACTTAGCAAGACAAGGTAAGGTGAGCAAGCTAAGATAGATAAGGAGTAAAATCTGAGACTCTACTTAGACTTTTCATAAATCATTTGACATTTACATACTAAGGTTTCAAAATATCCTAAGAACGACCAAGCTAGGGGTTTCTACGGTCAGTATGGCTCTGATACCAACTTGGTGAGACCTCGGTTTATTAAGCTTGTAATACTTAGCCTTCCATTGGTCCTAGCATCACAAACAAAATAACTTGTGCCTCGATGGACATGTGCTTCCCAGAAATGCAGTACATATACATCTTTACAAAAGCATGCATCAATTCCATACATCACAAATAACAAGTCTACCAAAAGACACACATAATATAAGTTATTACAAGATGGGTTGACCGGCCAAAAGAGATTAAAGAGACAGTAATAGTGGAAGCAAAAGTGCCATAAGATGGCTATAAACAAAAGCCAATTAGTGTGCCTTAACCCACAAGGCAACCAACCAGACCGCCGAGCTAATCGTCCCAAAAGCCACACATCTCGCAAAAGTAAAGCTCTTGGGGCTCACCCTCTTCCTCTGCACACAACAAGCAATGCAGATGAGTACAATAATGTACTCGCAAGACTTACGAGTAACAATCCTATACATAGCTACATGTGAGCTGAATTCAAAGGAAATGGTTATATGGTTGATTGGACGCATAAAGCAGTTTTCATTTGCAATAATGTAATAGATTGAAAGCAATTGGTAAAATCTGTTTTAAGCATTGAAATAACAGCGAGTAACAGTAATATAATCAAGTAACCACCTAGAGGTGACTAACCCAATAGCCACCACAACATAGCACGAATCCCCGATTCGTACCACCCATCAAGTTTTAATTAATATGTTGTAGTCTAGTTCTCACGAGGCGTATCCGAGCGTGTCCATAACCTAGGATGAGGCTATTCGAATAGATCAAACCCTACAGGAGTGTACCAATGTACCCACACTTCAGACCGCCTTTCCACCAGCCACGGTTAGCATACTTCCATTGGTATGCGGGCACGGCTAAGTCTAACAAGACGTTTTCCAATGGAAAATACTAATCAAGAGCCGCACGTATGAGGGTTAACCCTTAGTGATCTGCCGACAAAATATGGATCACAAGGACCCATACGTGGAGTATGAGACACTGGCCTTGGCGGGTGCTCCCCTCCCCACAAACATGTCCATGTTGCATATAATTAAATATACAACCCACCACGCGACTCATTAATTAACACCCTCTAAAGTACTTAGTCAAGAGAGGTTCCATACCCTCTAGTGTGGTTAGCACGCAAATTGCTCAGTATGGTGGCGTAAGTAACTCAGTCCTTATTGACTCGGGCACCATTCCAATCACACCTAAAAGCACACCAACATACCATTGTGCCCAAGTCCAAATCATTTTGTTTTCATTTTTAGTTTTCATAATTTAAACATAGCACAAAGCCAAAAAATAGAGTCATCATAAGTTTGTCTGATCAAGGTTATCGACAAGTCGATAACCACCCATTTCTACCGATAGCTAAGCATGGCTAAGCACATCAACTCGTGAACTACTAAGTGAAAAGGGTTCATCTGACGAACCCAAAATCACAGCAAATAGCCCTAGGCTCAGTAGTAGAGGATAAACATTTGCCTACTGAAAATGCATGTAGTAGGTTAACTATCGACAATAGTTTAAACCAAGATAGCAATGCATACGTAGAATTTGCAAACAACATATTAGAATTTGAAAATAATAGGAACAACATGATCAAATGATGCTACATCTGCTTGTCTTCCTGGAGGGCAGAGTCAGGTTGCTGAGGATCAGATTCGAGATCGATAATATCTTCGGAACCTAACGTAAGATATGATAAACCAATAAGATCGAAGAACACCAAACAAAACTCAAGAGCAAAACTCATCCAAATCTTATGAAATTTATACAGCAGCAAGGTTATGATTTTAAATGAATTTAGAAACAAGAATCAGGTCATTTGGACTAAGTATGAAAAAGTTATAGCTAAAACAAATTCTCTCAGCCTGGAAAAATCCAATTTAAATTAATTAAGGATATTGTTCATGGCAAAAAATTTCAGACTGAGCTAAGGTCTGAAATTTTTATGCTAGGTAGATAATGGCATCCTAAGGTCAGCAAAGTTGGGTTTACCAAATTTGGAGTTAAAATGAATTACTTATGGTTTTTCTAAGTTGTAAATCTAGCACATGATACTTTTCAAAAATGAAAACATGATCAAAACCTATTTCATATTAAAATATGTTGGCAGGGGAATTTAATAAGATTGAGTTTGCACATTTTGGAGTTATACAGAAAAAGATATGTATTTAACAAGTTTCAAAGCATTTTTTGGAATATTCTAAAATGGCTGAAATCAAGTTAATAATGTTTGCAAAGTTTTCTGTTACAGAAACAAGCCTAAATACATTTTTAGATTAGACTTTTGTGAAACATGAATTTAATAGAGTTGGAATCACATAAAAAGGTATTAAAATGAATTAGTTATGAGTTTTTAAAGTTTTAATACCATTTTTAGTTGGCAAATAAAAGCTTACCGGAATAAAACAATACTTATCAGAATAAAACGATGTGGACGAACATGGGCCCTTGATGCAGAATCTAAAGGCCCACGCACTCCGCACACAACGCACGCGCGCGGAGGCCCTCTAGACCCACCGTTGGATCTAGATCCAACGGTCAAAAATGAGTGGTGCGTTCGGTGACCCGTACGGCCCAATCAATCCTGACCGCAGATCTAGAGATGGAGGGCTAAGGGCGTTGCGCTCTTCAGGTGGTCCGAACGACACATCCATCTTGACCGTTGATCGTGAGATGGACGGCCTCGAGTGACTGGGACATTTGGGGGCCCGAAAGTTCCCCAGATCTGGACCGTTGATCAAAAGATCGACGATCCACGATCGACGAAGCGCTGCGCACTCACGCACATAAGGTTAAAGTGCACCGAGAGGGTTTTAATGGTGCGGGCCCACATTGAAGCGATCCAACAAGTTTTTTAGGACGGTAATTAATTACTAACAATGATTAGTAATTAATGAATCTAATTTTTGTCCTAAAGGCCACGCTATAGCGTATTTAAGCCTACGGGCCCACTGTTAGTGGCACGCCAACTATATTAAGACAACCATTTATTACTAAATCATGATTAACGCTGATTAAACAATGATTAGCATTTAATGATGTCTTAATGACAATAGCGGTGATGACTTCGTCCGACAAAAAGATCGAGGCAAAGAAAGACTTATCGCCGGCGGCTCCGGCCACGGCGACGCGACCAAAAGGCCAAAATGGGTTCACAAAAACATTGCGCACCCACCGGAGGTGACCTCGACGGCGGCGACGGCCTAAAACGCCGGCGAGCCGGAAATCAGGGAAGGTGACCAAAACGGCCGAAAGCAAAAATAGCCAAAAAGCTCCGCATTGTCCAAAGAAACATGTGCCACAACATCTAAGGACTAATAAGAATCTACCTTAGCCAAGACGAGCTCCAAAGGTGGCCGGAGAAGCTTTGACCACGGGGAAGCTCTTCGGAGTTGAAGAAGATGAAGGGGAAATAAAGGCCTGAGCAAAAATGAACACCACTGGTGGTCAAAATAGCTGCAATAAGGCCCACAGAGGGTCCATGAGCAATTTATTGCAAAAAGAACCACTTACCGGAGCTGAGGAAGAAATGGGACGATTTCGGGCGAATTTGAACAAACCCCAAATTTGACAATTCCTGAGAATGCCAAACCAAATTAAGTTAGAGAAAATTCATAGGAGGTTAAGGAGCTCAAAAGGGTGCAAAAAGATTTGAAGATGTACCACTGGAGCACCACGAGCCACAATGGAGCTCCACAGGTCAACAATGGCGGAATTGGAGATTTTCAGTGGTTTGAGCTCCAAGAACAGAGAAAGAGCTAGAGTGGTGTAAAGGAACTCAATGGAGGAACTAAGGGGGCTATTTATAGATGAAAAGAGAGGGTTTGAGCCAGGACCTAGCTCAATGGTGAGCTCGGTTCATGGAACTGCCATGGACCGAAGAAATGATGGGGGCAAGTGAAGATCAGGACATGGGAGCCGAAAGCCTGGGGCGCATTTAATGCGAAGAGCCGTTGATGTGCGAGGGGATGGGGCACTGCTCTCTCCTACTCCCTGCCATGGTGCGCACGCTGGTACGGGAGCCAGAGGAGGAAGAAGAACAGAGAAGAGAGACTGCGATCGACGGATTTTAGGTGGACGGTCAAGATTAAATGGGACCAACTGAGGGTCTCTAACGCTCAACTCAATCAGGGCGGCCCGATCAAGAATGAACGACTGAGATCAATTGAGCCACTCGGTTGACCCGATCAGCCCAATGAATCAGGACGGTTGGATCTTAATCCAACGGTGCAAATGGGTTGGCGCTACCGCGCGGTCCGAATGGCCCAATCAGCGCGGGCTATTCGATAGTAATCCAACGGTGCAAATGCCACACGCCCTTTGGCTGGCCCGCTGGTGCAATTAGGCGGTTGGGTTCAACCAAGAAGTGAGGTTGGGCTCGAGTCTGACTCGAGTCTGACTCGAGTCCAACACAAGTTTGACTTAGGGTTTTAAGTAAGAGCTGAGAACTTTGAAAGGTTTTTAAAGGTAGCAAACTAACTCCAAAAATCCTGAAATTTTTACAGGAGCTTGCTAACTTCAACATTTACCTTGCGTAAAATTTTTAGGGGTTTTTTATGCAGTGCAATTTCCTCCAAAAATTTTGCAAGTTGCTGAGCTGGGGTTTGACTAATAGTCAAACATGTTTGACTGCCTCCTAGAAATATTCAAACAATTTCTAAAAATTGTGAAATTTTTCAGAGGGGTCACATACCTTCCTAGGAACTTGGAAAAAATATTTCTAGAAGATGATCACAAAATTTGCCAAGGATGTTTTTGAAAGGTCAAGATTTGGATCAATTGACTTGTGACTTTGTATTTCCATAATTCTTTTACAAGGTTTGTCCAGAACATAAAGGAAATACATGATGTAAGAAAAAGTTTCAAATTTCTACTCATTTTCTTACATTTGAAACACAAGTCCAAGATTGGGATGTTACAGCCGGCCGCCTGCAGCCCTGCACCACCCGAGTTCACCTCCCGGCCTACGCCACTGCGGCCTGTGTCGTCCAACTAGCTCCGAGCGGCCTCTATCCTACGCCTCGAGGACCTGACTGCCCCCAATCCCAACCCTTCTTGTTCTTGGTAGTGACGGTAGGTAACATCCAACACTTGCCCATCAGGAAGTAATGGTAGATTAACTTGTTTATTGATGCATTTCCTCAGTTTGATGAGAATTGTAGGGCTCATTTGGCCTTTGAGGAGATCTGTAGACAACAATGGAATCTACAGGATTGAGCTTGATGCATAATGAAGATGTGTTGTCTATTGGAGCTTTTTTGTTTGTTTGGAAATTGGGCTGTGTACTATGAGTAGTCCTTTGAATTATTGAATCTTGTTGTGTTGATTGTGTACGAGTGTTGTGCCTTTGGTTTGCTTGCATCTACGACTAAGTTTGCTTCAAGCCAAATTAAATAGTTTAATGCTGATTATTAGTGTTGCATCTGTGCTTTGTTCTGTAAGTACTAAGCCTTCAATTCAATAGTTCACTGTCGAACTGCCGTGCTGCATGATTGGTTGTAGTCTCGTAGAGTTTAGACTATGGTTGATTACTTGATTTGTCTATATCAAGATGTTACAATGTTGGAATATGCAGTGTGCCGTGTGCGGATAATGGAGTAATGGACCATATGGTTGTAGACTTGTAGTTCAGTAGTTGCTCGACTTATACTGATTTGGTTCCTTACTTCCTTGGTGCAAAATTAACTTGTTGCCTGCATATTGTTAATAAGTGTATTGCTTATTTAGGAATTAGAGATACAAAAGGAAGAGGAGCAAGACATTGTCATCTTATTTTTCAATACAAACACAACAGTCCAACCAATCTCTTCCAGAAACAGTTGGAACTAGAGATAGTCATAACAAGCAAAACAATCCTCATTGGTATATCATTTCATTGACTTGGCTTTGATTTTGCCAGTGGCAACGACAACTGTAGAAAGAGCCTTCTCAGCTATGAGCATTATTAAAACTGATTTGCGGAATAAGATGAATGGATGAATCATAACATGGTATGCTATATTGAGCGAGACATATTTGCAAGCACTAAAGATGATAAGATTTTGAAGCGTTTTCATGGAATGAGGTCACGTAAGAAACACTATCTCGCTAGTGATAAGTTCGGTTCTTACAAATCTAATTTTCATATTCTTTGTATTTAATCATACCTCTTTTTGATTTATTCTAAGTTAGAGATGAAATCTTCGTTATTTAGGTACTCAATTTGTATCTCTAAGATGCTATAGTATTTATGTTTTATCATGTTTTTCTTATTATATTTTATGTTGAAGTATTTTTGATAAAGTTTCATGTCAATGAAGTATTTGTAGCTTATTTTTTGTTATGTCTTGCTGTGGGTAGAAATTAGCGTTAGTTTGAAGATGTTAGCCTATCAGAATTTAGCCCGATGCGTGATCTAATCCTAGATCCGCCACTGATTGTCTGCAGCTTTTCTTATTTCTCTCTGTTTTTCTTATCTTCAAACAAACTGGTTACAATGCCTTAAATAACACACGCGCACAAGCTAAGCGTTGATCCACGCCACTAAGATATGCACGTTGGCCACATCTCCACTACATACACTAGATAGTTACTCAGTTAACACACGCCACACCCCCAGAGGAAAGGGTCTACTAGAAATGACTACATGCAGCTACGTGCATGACTAAAGCAATAAACATGCACACGCACACGGCTCACATCTATATGTACAATGACAAGATTAATTCCAGCAAGTCCATCATCGATCACGACCTCCCAGCGATATGATCGGACACACCAGTGACTAGGCGACTAGCTTGGAAAGGCGGTAGAAGATAGCTTGGAAACGAGCGAGGCGGTAGAAGATATAGAGTGCAAGGGGACTGACTAACTTGTCAGTTCGATTTGGTGACATGCGCATCCTGCATAAATGTTGGGCTTGGGCCTGGCCGACGGCTGCGCGTGTGTAGGGCGCCTCCGAATCGGTGGTCTGATTCGTGCGGACGTGAGGAGCGTGGCGAGTAACCTAGCGACGACCCAACGGGTGGTGGTCACGACACCCGGGATCTCCTGAGATATGCTAGCTAGGGGGTGTCGGCCATACGCGCGTGGGAGCTGTGCCACGTAGTGTGTACGCGCCTTCCTCAGCTGTCACACAGAGAGACTGTGCACATCATTGGTATGGTAGCAGCTAGAGCTGGGCATTGGGCCGTGCCGTGCTGGCACGGCTCGGGCCCGCCGTTCTTCGGGCCGTGTCATGCCGTGCCGGCTCGGCCCAGTCATCCTGCCGTGTCGTGCCGTGCTGGCCCACCTCGTCTCCGGCTAGGTTCAGGCACAGCCCAAAGCCCGTCGTGCCAGGGTCGTGCCGTGCCAGCCCAAGCCCAGCCCTAAGTAACTATAGACAACGGTGGCAGCTGCGGCGACAGCGACCACCATCTTCATTCCTCTTATGCCCGTCTCGTTAAAATCCTAGTCCAACTAACATAGAGAGGCAGTCTAGCAGAGGCATTAATGCCGAGTAGTCAAGGGCTCAACTCTCAAGTCTCATGTGAGATAAGGTGTGTTGTGTACTCTGTACTCCAAATCTCCAACACTCAAATAGTCCAATTATCAACGATCAAGACGTCGATCTTACGAAAAGAAAAATGAGAGAGTGACGTGGAAAATCTAGAGTAAAAATGAGACTGCTCCTTTATTAGTATGAACTGGGGTTTACAGAGATGCCTCATGACTGAATGTTGAACTACTCCTATTTACACTGACAACACTACGTGTTATCTTACAATGCCAGACTTAAAACACGAATCTAAGGTCTATGCTTTAGTCTGAAGGCTCTATCTCCCTCCGCTCCATCCATGCTTCATCTTTAAATAGCCCTTAAAGAGGTAACAATTACTTCTGGAGAAGACGTCTGATGTGAAGCGTCACGACTAGTCGGAGTCAAGTGACGGTTGATAAAGAGTCAACCGTTCGGCGGTTGTATGTTTATGAGACATATAACCGTATGGTGGTTATTCATCAGTGCTTCTGGATAAGAAACGTCGTATGGTATGGAATATGCACATGTTTCATTCATCACACAGTAGAGAATATACCTGAAATCAGTTCCAAGTATCAGTTCATACCTTTTACGAGCAGTTCTCCTGGTCGGGAGCTTGGGATAGGCCTTCATCCGACCAGGGTACCAATTATGTAACCTCTGGAATCTCTACGACCAGTGAGATTGTGTACCTCAGGGGTTACAACCATGAAGACGTATGGTCTGCTATGTATTAAAAATAATACATAGTGGTTTTAATCCTCGTCAGCTAGCCCTCGAACTTAAAATGAATAGGTCGTGTGAACACCTTTCTTCCGATGAAGTCGTATCGGTCTGACTCTTATTAAATGAAATGACATTTGAAGTGGTTTGTATTCATTTTAAAGTTGAGAACTTGCTTTGGGAATCGAAGAGTTTTTGTCCGTTGGACGAAAAGAATTCTGTCCGTTGGACTTTTTTGGGTAACTCCTTATTGCAGTTAGAATTTATGAAGCTTATAAAAACCCCTTTGTAGATTTATGGTTCTTTCACTTCTTGCTTTCCTTCTTCATCTCCCGAGTAAAAAAAGCTTTCGACCT
The DNA here is from genome assembly GCA_036346255.1 of Ampelocalamus luodianensis. NCBI lineage: Eukaryota > Viridiplantae > Streptophyta > Magnoliopsida > Poales > Poaceae > Ampelocalamus > Ampelocalamus luodianensis. The sequence continues at coordinate 42,696,914 of CM070640.1, read as the reverse complement.
CCTTTTCTTTCCTCATCCGAAAGAAATCTGACCATGTCGGACCAAATCACCAACTGGTCGGTTTCCGACTTGGGTGAGAAGAAGCTAGAGATCTTGGAGAAGATCGGGATGCTTCCCAGCAAGGATCTGATTTCCTGGAGATCTGCGGCTGAAGAACATTCCCCGAGTAATGAAGATGGAGAAATCCCAGTTTTTCTTGCATGTGTTGAATGCGGATTTAGGCTACCAATTCACTCCTTCCTTTCTAAAGTTTTGGAGTATTATGGTGTTGAATTGGTGAATCTTGCTCCCAATGCTATCGCCAATCTCAGCATCTTTATTTATCTCTACGAAGCGTACTTGGGGATTCCAGCAGATCTGGATCTATTCAGGTACTAGTACAGGATGACAAAGTCTGGGAAGATGATTGGGACGCCTGGAGAGTGAACCTTGCGCCTCCATGACGGAAAAGCCGATGAGTACATTTTTATGTACTCAAAATCTTCGTGGTCGTCGCGGAAGAAGAGCTGGTTCTACATGAAGATCATGAAGAAAGACAACCTTTATTATTCTGGTAAGAAGGCGGTCGAGAATCCGAATTGCCGCTCCTCCACAGAGAAAGAGGGAAAGATAAAGAGATGGGCCGAAGCTATCAAGCTTCTCAGTGTCAAGGGTCTAACATCATAGCACGTAGTGAAGGATTTTTTTCACGCGCCGGATTAGTCCTTTGAAGGCCCGAACACACCGGATGCTCTAGTATATTGGTCGTGATGATACGACCAAAGATTCCAAAAAGAGTAAGCCATAAATGATTCCGATCAGTTTGCCTATATTAGTTGATTATTTCTGTATCCTTAAATCTTTTATTTTACCTTTCCAGCTTTATCTTCTGACGAGATTAGAAGCTGGATCAAAATGATCTGTGCCGGAGAGCCTGGCGACAAGGCTAGTTTTCCTCAGATCTTAGCGGTTGTTTCCACCAAAGAGAGGATCGAGAGACTTAAGGTAAGATTATCAACTGTGCTTTTTTCCTTTGTCGTACATATTATTTCTGATCGGTATACCATAAATCCTCTTTGATGTGTAGTCGGTCGGGTTGAGGATCAACGAGGCTACTGAAAGATGTGAGCCGATTGATGATCCGACCACCCCTACGACCATACAGGATGTCAGCCTTCCAAAGGTAGGTGACCGAACATAAATGATGTTTAGACAAATGATTTTCATCGCCTAATTATCTTTAATGATGTGTTTTAGGCGGTTGTCGTACCTTCTAACAAGGTCGCTGAAGACCCACCAGTGCCTACTAAGGCTACTGTTTTGGAGGTCTACGAATCTACACCTACTGATCCTGCGATCAGGAATCCTATCCTTGACCAAATGGTCGTGGATATTGCTTCTGATTTTCAGTTAGTGAATGTGCAGACCTAGTCAACCCTACCGGTTTAGAACTGGTGAATTTGGTTAGAAGAGATGGAAAGCTAGCGAAGCAGATTTTACTCCGAGCGAAGCAGATTTTACTCCGATGCGTTACAAGGTCAAACTCAAAAAATCGATCAGGTATATTTAAATGAAGAAGTCATGTACATGCATACCTTGGATATTTTGATATGTTGAAACCTCGATCTTCCTTACTTTCTTCTTCGTAGATCTTCTAGTGTTCCAGTCGTGTCCGACCAAAACACCCCTCAGGAAAAGATTCCTGGGGAAGAAGTGGTCGTGGAGGTTCCTGATCAGGACACTCCTCAAGCTAAGACTAGAGAGGATGAAGTGGTTAAAGAAGCCCCCGAGCAGGTTTCAGTTCCTACATCTGCTCAAGATCCTCTAGTAATCCTTACTCCTTCTCCGGAGGTAGTCATCTCCAGAGATCCTCAACAGGTTCCACCTCCTCCCGGAAATACCTTTGTGAGGACCCCAGTTTATTTGGCTTGTAATGCTTAACCAACCACCTGGCCCTAGCATCACAAATCAAATAAACCAAGCCTCGAGATATGTATACTTCCCAGAACTGCAGTATACACACCTCTTCACAAAATTATGCATCAACTCCATTCTAGACATAGAATCCAAACATCACGATACTAAACAGTAGACAATAAAGTAGAGTTATTACAATAGAGGGCCAACCGGCCAAATGATAAACAGATAACAAAGTAAACAGCGGAAGCAAAAGTGCCATAAGATGGCTATAAACAAAAGCCAATCAGTGTGCCTTAGCCCACAAGGCAACCAACCGGACCGCCAAGCTAGTCGTCCCAAAACCCGCACATCTCACAGAAGTAAGGCCCTTGGGGCTCACCTGCCTCCTCTACAACAAAAACATTAAGCAAAGCAAGTGAGTACAAAAATGTACTCGCAAGACTGACATGTGGACTAGCAGACCTATGCATAACTACATGCAGGCTTATTTGAGTGGAGGCTGTATGGCTCATTTTAGCACAAAGCAATCTTTATTTGCAATAATATAATACATTTAAAAGCAAGTTGGCAATTCATTTTCATAGTTTGAAATAACAGCGACAGTAATAACAGTAAGTAGATGACAACATCTTGGAAGTGACTAACCCATTAGTCACCACGACCATAGCATGAATTACCCATTCATGCCACCCATGTCAAAATTTTAATTAAAAGGTTGTAGTCTAGTTCTCACGGGGCGTATCCGAGCGTGTCCATAACCTAGGACGAGGCTATTCGAATAGATCAAACCCTGCAGGGGTGTACCAATGTACCCACACTTCAGACCGTCTTTTTGCCACAAAAGTACACTTCCGAAGGTATGCTGGCACAGCTAAGTCCTACGAGACATTTCCAATATTGTATATTAACTACGAGCCGCTCATATGGATAGAAATCCATATGCTTACATGGTAAAACCGAAAAGACAACTACCCACAAAGGGTAAAGCTTTTCGGACAACTACCATGCTCCCAACACCTTCCCTCCTGCGACCCCCTGCGACTCGGAGCCAATACACGCTAAAGTACTAAGTCAAGAGAGGTCCCATACCCTCTAGTGTGGTTAGCACGCAAAATGCTCAGTACGGTGGCGCAAGTAACTCGGTCCTTGTTGACTCGGGCACCATTCCAGTCACATCCAAAAGCACACCAACATACCGTTGTGCCCAAGTCCAAATCATTTTATTTTCAGTTTTTAGTTTTTACAATTAAACATAGCATAAATACTGAAACACAAAGTTATAATAATTTTGTGTGATCAAGGTTACCGACTAAGTCGATAACCGCCCATTTCTACCGATAACTAAGCATGTCTAAGCAGTTTAATTCGTATCTACTAAGTGACAAGAGATCATCCAACGATCTCTAATCACAGCAAATAACCTAGGCTCAGGTAGTAGAGGAATATCATTTACCTGCAGATTATGCAACTAAAGGGCCCACTAACCATATTTTAACACAAAATAGCAATGCATACATACAAGTTGCAAACAAAATATTAGTTTGGAATATAAAGGGATTAACATGATCAAACTGCTTGCCTGGTTGCTGCTGCTCAATATGTTGCTGAGGCTCACTCTCGATAATACCAGAATCGCCGCAATCTATCGATCGAGCAAAAAGAACAAATAACACCGACAAAAGCCAAAATTCAATTTAATCCAATGAGCACAAATTTCATACAGCAGCTAGAGTATGATTTTACAAAATTTTAGAAACAGAGAACATTTTATTTGGAGTTAAAGAGAATTTTCTAGGAATTTTCCAAGTTAGAAATACATAAAAACATCATTAAATTAATTATCAAAATTTTATGAATAGAGACATACTTAAACTTATCTTGGTAAAAAGTACATTAAAAATGAAAATTTACAAAATTGGTTTCATTCGATTTGGAGCAATATTGATTTAGATATGGATTTTCTAAGTTTAAAGGATTTATCAGTGCAAAAGAAATTCAATTCGGAAATTTCTAAAAGCAATAACTGCTTTTTACACGCACAACCAGCTAGCCACAGCGCATGACAGGTGGGCCCGAGCGAGGGCGCTGACTAAGTCAACTTTGACTCAGCCTCAGCCGAGAGCGACGCTGAAAGCATATTCAGAGAATACGTTTTCACATTTACAAAACGTACTGAACCTAATCAATCCAGAGAAATACGCCTGCTCTTAACAGAAAACACATTTCGCTGCTTTACGCAAAACCTTAACCATCCGAGAGGGCCCACATGCCAAAGACTCAGGGATTTTAAACGGTTAGATTTAACTTCTAATCATGATTAAGCCGGGGGGGTCCACATGTCAATGACATAGATTAAAAGGAGATTAGTGCTAATGAAAAAGGGTTATACCCTAACGCTGCCGGCGGCTCGCCGGAAGTCCCATGCGCGAGCGCGGCGACGAGGAGGGTGATCCGGTGAAGGAGAGACGCTCTGGGCTCGGGAGTGGCACCACCAGGTGCACATCAACCTCACGAGTGCGATGGCGACGACGCGGAGTCCAGAGGATGCCGACGGCGAGCTGGCGGTGAACGGAGGCGGAGAAGAAGCTACGACTCACGCGGAGAAGATGCTACGGGCTTTGGGAAGCTTCGGGAAGGTTGCCTTAGCTCCGCCTCGATTCCAGGAATGATACGCCCAAGATAACGTCGCCGAAGGAGGTCCGAGGCGACCGGAATCGACACGGCGGCGAAACACCGTGATCGGAGAAGAAAGGGCCGCGCTTCCTCGGTGATGCACCAAAGAGCAAAACAAAGCCACAGTTAGACTCAGTGAGCAATGCGATCCTAAGAGACTAATTGCCAGGCTAGAAACTCACTAGAACGCCAAGAGCTACGAGGGCGAGGTCTGGAGGCGAGGCGAAGATGTCGCCCCAACAACTCCGTGGATGAAACGAGCTCGGGCGGGAAAAATGGGCGCGCGTGGGGAGAAGAACGCGATGGCGGGTCACTTTTGCTCGGCGGTGAGGTGGTGGCGCCGCCTCGGTTTCCTCTCACTGAAACCAAGAAATGGGCGGAAAACGCGAGAGAGCAAGGGGCAAAAGTGGGTGAGCTCGGGGCTTTACGGTCACGGCGATGCCTCGGCCGGACACGAGGGCATCAAGGTGGCGGCGGCGAGTGCGTGGCATGCATGCGCGAACGCCGATACTCTCGCGACGGAGAAGACGAGGCGAGCCCGACAGGGGGTCGCTTGTCGGCGACGAGGAGAAAAGTGGTGCGGTCGAGCACAGTGCGGCACGAATAGATGGTTTGACTTCGATCAAGATGGCGCAGACCTTTAGATCTAAAATGGGCGGTTGAGATCCGGAGGAACGTGTTGGCGATCCGGTCGACGGGCGTGTATGGACCGTCACGATTAGCATCGGACGGTGGACAGCCATCGGGCTCGGCGGTGCAGCTAGGCGGTGCGGCCGAGCCGAGTGGCGCGTCGGACTCGAGTCGAGCACGATGAATAGTGATTCAGTTTTGATTTTTAAAAGGTGAGAAGATTGGGGAATTTTTAGAGGTAGCTCCAAAGCTCTAAAAATTCCAAAATTTTTATGGTAACTCCTTTGGATAGAGAAAAACCTTGCATAATGTTTCCAGAAATTTTTATGCAATGCATTGTTCCCAAGAAAATTCACAAGCTTCTACCCTAGGGATTTGACCAGAATTCAAACTGGTTTAACTTGCTCTTTTGAAATAGCAAACAAAATCTAAAAATTATGAGATTTTGCAGAGAGGTTACTAGGAAGGTCAAGAAGATAGGAAAAATACTTCCAGAGGATGATCATCAAATTAGAGTTGGAAATTTTATTGACAACAATTTCCATCAAAAGAAACATGGTTATTAGAAAATAGAAATTGCTAAGGGAAAATTCTAGAAAATTTCCAAATGACTTCATGAGGCACCAAAAGTTTTAATTTATCCTCATAATATTACATTTGAAACACAAACCATTCTTTGGGATGTTACAACCTCTCAGGTTAACAAGTTTCCTTTTTCCCCCGATTTATCGAGGATAAGGAACTTGACGAGGCCTGGGGAAAGATATCGGACTGTCAAGCTGAGATAGGTCCAGATATGATTTTTTGCCGAATATAATGACATGGTAATTCGGGTAAGTGTTCTACGACCATCCTTATAATTCTTTCCTTTGAAGTCTCTTCAAAAACTTACCAAAGAAAGGCATTTATTTTTGGAGCATATGGTCGAGAAATATGCTGTGGTCGGAGGACTGACCCAGCGAATAAAAACTCTGGAGCAAAAGCATTCCAATTTGAGAAGTAAGAACTTTTCTCTTTTAGCTTGACTTCCTAAATTTTATCATCTTGTTTCTCTTTTATAACTTAATTCTCTCTTTCTGTCATATTTGATAGATTTAGAGAAAATTAAAAAAGAAGTCGTGGCTAAGGAAGCCATAATAAGAAAACTTAGGGAAGAAAATCAAAGTAAAGACCGGTCTATCGAGCATGCGATGACCAGGCAAAAGGAGATTTTCGACTCTTGTGAGACGAAAATCAAAGGTACCTGGTCGTAGACTTAACCAGTATCCCATGACTCCAATTTTAAAGTGTGTGTTAAATTTCCTTTTTTATCCACTCGTGCAGAAAAAACTGAAGCACTTGAACGAGCGGAAAAAACCCTCGAGTTTGAGCGTGGCCAAGGGGCTAAACTCGATCGGAGTCTTGAAGACAAAGTCAAGGCTCTGAACAAGATGCTCTTCGACCTGGGGTCGGGAACGCAACTTCCCATTCTAAGAGACCCTGTGGAGAGAATCAATTTTCTCGGCCATCAACTCGAAGATCTCAAAGAAGTTATAGCACTCTTTCAAGAGAACCATGCTAAGACGATGAAAGAAGCTATTGCGAATGAAGTTAGTGTTGTCTTAGCAAAACTAAAGGCTTCCAACCCCTCTGTTAGTCTTAGAGCTGTTGAAGAAGATTTCGACTGCACCAAAGATGAAGCAACAAAACTTCTCGAGGAAGTAAGACCTCTCGGAGAGAAAGTTGCTAAGGAAATGGATGTCGGATCTCCATCACGCAGCGATCAGTCTAGCAGTTCTAACAAGTAGATGGATATAAAATTCAAAACTTTATAAATGAAACTTATCTTTTTATCATCAATGAAGTCCTTGGTTTGTCTTATCAATGTTATTAAATACTCATATATATCCTAGCCCCCGACTGCTTATATTAGTAGATGAACATTACTAAAAAAGTTGTAGACCAAGAAACTGAGTAATAACAATGACCATGGTAAAAGTGCTGATAATGTTTGTGACAGTGATCTAGTGAACACTAGGAAATCATGTGGTCAGAACCAGCTTATGAATTCGACTAGTGTAGATCTTGTCCATTATCGAATCACTATGAGAAACCACATATAGTCTGAAGATATAACAAAGACTGACTTTGATGATAAGAAGATATGCATTAAGAATGTATGCAAAAAAGGAAAAGATAAGTACCTTTGTTTATAAACTATTCGAATCTGGTCGTAACGAATCCCAAGAATCAAAGATTTGTAAAATATTTCGCAAAACGTGCTCATGCTCAAGTCCGACTGGCAGCGAGGATCGTAGGAAAAAGGACCGTCACTAGGAAGCTCCTTCCAGCGAACAGGACCATGTGCAGAGAGGAGAGACTTCGACTAGGAGGTTTTCCATGTCCCGACCAGTAGCCAGACTCAAGCAGAACAGAATGTTGAAATAGAATATCAAACTTTGATTCTCAAAATAAGAAAACCATATATATTGCCTGAGTTGTACTCCATATACTCGTATGCTTCTTTAAGAAAAGAGTATTTGGTCATGCGTGTGTATCATTGGAGCAATGATCACGACGGAGACCGGTGTTGTATTTGACCTCTAAGTCAGCACCCATGATTAATGGAGATCCTTTGAAAGGAATATCGGAGAGAATGAGTGTCTTCTCCGACCAATCAGCAACAATAAAGGTATATGATCAGGTGCAACGAATAATCAGTATAAACAACCATACTTATCGTTGAAAAAGGAAATGCATCTTAACGGAAATATGAAATGAAATAAATACAGAAAATTAAACAAAGAACTTACGCAATTGATCAATATTCCAAGAATTAGACAAAACTTGCCCATCCGACATAGCTAATCGCATCGATCACGGTGGGTGACTTCACCACGATGTATGGACCTTCCTATTTGGGTGAAAGTTTGTTGCGACTCGCTTGGTTCTGATTTTTTTAAGAACCAAATCACCTCTAGCTAGGCTGCGAGGTTGCACCTTACGACTGTGGTACCGACGCATGGCTTGCTGGTAGATTGCTGATCGTAGCAAAGCTTTATTTTGTCGTTCTTTAAGGAAATTGATATCATCAAGTCGTCGTTCACACTGATCACTTTCGGAAAAGCAATCAGTTCGAGCAGAACTAATTTTGAGTTCTGGAGGAAGCATGGCTTCAGCCCCGTAAACCAAAAAGAATGGAGTTTCACTGGTAGCACGACTAGTTGTTGTACGAACTGCCCATAATACAGAAGGAAGTTCTTGAACCCAAGCCCCTGACCGCGTAATTAACTGGTCGAAAACTCGTCGTTTGATGCCTTGCATTATGATACCATTGGCTCGCTCAACTGCACCATTGCTCTGTGGATGAGCAACAGAAGCGAAATGTATCTTGATACCTAGGTCCTCACAGAATTCCTAAAAATTACTACTCGAGAACTGGGTACCATTATCGGTGATTATACGACTGGGTACACCAAATCGTGTGACCACGTGTTTTGTGAGAAACCTCTTGGCAGCCTCAGTTGTATTTTTTACAACCGGCTCAGCTTCGATCCATTTAGTGAACGTGTTAATCATAACGAAACGGAACTCAAAGACCCCGGGTGCTCTTGGGAAAGGTCCCAGAATGTCTATCCCTAGGTTGCAAAAGGCCAAGAAAGAGGAATTGTTTGCAAAGCTTGGGACGGCTGATGTACTTGTCGGCTATGAAGCGACATTATGCGCGCCGTCACGAGCTCTTTTGCATCATGAAGGCGATTGGCGATGGTATCCTTGCCTAAAGGCTTTACCAACCAACGTTCTGTAGGAATGATGTGCTCCACAGACTCCTCCATGAATTTCGGTTAGCAATTGAATGCCATCCGAGTGAGATATGCATCTCATCAACACTCCGTGAGATCCTCGTTTGTACAAGGTACGTTTGATTAGAGTGTATGATTTGGCTTTTCGTGCTATACAATCGGCCTCTACATCATCTTCTGGAATTAGGTCATGCTGAAGATAATTGTAGATCGATGTCATCCAATCTCTACCGTGATCGTGATGGCGCCAACCATCATCGACCTATGGAGCATCCATGTTTGCAGAATCAAGGTGGGCAACCTCCTTGCGAACATCTGTGTCCTCGGAAGGCTTGACTACCGAGGGTGAATCGAGTTTTCAAGTTTCCGTACTTTCGCCAGATATGATGACATCTTGGTACTAGAGCATTGATACCTTTCCCTACTTGATTCGCTACTAGTTGAGAATCGCCTTTCACTAGCAATCTGCGAATCCCGAGCGAACGAGCTACTCGAAGTCCTGCCAGCAAACCTTCGTATTCTGCCACATTGTTAGTAACAGGAAAGTTTAACTAAATGGCGTACTTTATTTGTTCGCCAGTAGGGGAAATCAAGACGACCCCAGCCCCCAAGTCGTGTAGCATCAAGGAACCGTCAAAATACATTGTCCACTCATCGTGGTGTTCGTACTCGGGCCCTTGGATGGGTTTAGGGTTTGTCCATTCAGCAATGAATTCTGCTATTGCTTGGGACTTGATTACTGTTCGTGGGATGAAATGGAGGTCGAACGCCACAAACTCAACCGTCCATTTTGCTATTCGTCCTGATGACTCCCTGTTTCCTAGGACTTGACTAAGAGGATATCCAGTTGGTACGACCACTTTATGGGCCTGAAAATAATGCCTTAGTTTCCTTGAAGCCATAAGGAGATCATAGAGCAACTTTTGTACCTGCGGATATCTTTCTTTTGGTCCATGTAAGACTTCGCTTATGTAATATATTGGTCGTTGAATATGGTCTCATTCTACGACCAGTACACCACTAACTGTTTGTGGCGTTGTAGCCACGTAAATCAGCAATGTCTCTCCCAATCTTGGGAAACTAAGATTGGGGGATTCGTAAGGTACCGCTTCAGTTCTTCGAAAGCGTTGCTTGCCTCCTTAGTCCATTCGAAACTTCCATGTTTCCGGAGAAGCTTAAAGAAAGGTAGTCCTTTTTCGCCTAACCGCGCTATGAAACGACTTAGTGCTGCCATACAGCCGGTTAGCTTCTGAACTTCCTTCTTTGTGGTCGGAACGCGCATTTGATCGATAGTGGCGATTTTTGCTGGATTTGCTTCGATGCCTCTAGCCGAAACTAGGAATCCGAGAAGCTTTCCCGACGAAACTCCGAACACGCATTTCTCTGGATTTAACTTAAGGTTATGACGTCTTAAGTTATTGAAAGTCTCCTGTAAATCTAGAATGTGATCACCGGCGTTGATGGTTTTTACGACCAGATCATCGACGTAGGCTTCAAGATTCCGATCTATCTGTGGACTAAAGGTTTTTTGCATCAACCTTTGGAACGTTGCACCAGCATTTTTGAGACCAAATGACATCTTTACATAATAGTAAATACCATACGAAGTGATGAAGGAAGTTTTCTCTTCATCTTCTTTACTCATATTAATCTGGTGGTACCCTGAGTAAGCATCTAAAAAACTTAACAACTCACACCCGGAAGTAGAGTCTACAAGTTGATCAATGCGAGGAAGGGGAAAGTCATCCTTCGGACAAGCTTTATTAAGATCTGTAAAATCGATACACATTTGCCATTTCCCATTGGCTTTTCTAACCATTACAAGATTGGCGAGCCACTCTGGGTGGTCGACTTCACGAATGAACCCATCTTTGAGAAGTTTGTCAATCTCCCACTGGATTGCTTCTTTCCGATCAAATGCGAAACGTCATAGCTTCTGCTTGACTGATTTTTTATTAGGCTGCAGAGCTAGCCTATGCTCGATCACCTCCCTGGGGACTCCGGGCATATCGGACGCCTGCTAGGCGAATACATCCTGGTTCGCTCGGAGGAAGGAGACGAGCAACTCTTCCTATTTAGGGTCGAGTCCTGCTCCGACCAGTATCTTGGCACCCTTTGGAGAAGCACTTCCGTCGAGTTGTACCTCTTTTATCTGGTCGGAAGGTTTTGGTGTCATCTTTGGTCTCGAGTGTTTGACCTGCATGTTAATTGTGTTAGTTCCCCTGGTCGGAAGTTCATCGACCAGTTCTAAGCATTTCCGATCGTATGCGTAGGCTATTTTCTGATCGCCTTGAACTGTGATGACACCCTTTGGCCCAGTATTTTCAAACTCTGATAACCGTAATGCGTGGCTATCAGTAATTTTGCTAAAGCTGGACGACCAAGGATTGCATTGTATGCAGTTTCGAAATTTACCACATCAAATGAAATTTTTTTCTGTCCGAAAGTTGTCGGGCTTTTCGAACGTAACCAGTAGGGACAAGTGCCCTATTGGTTTGGCGATAGATCCAGGAACTATGCCATGGAAGGCATATTTCACAGGTTTTACCTTGGATTTGGGAATCTGCATGTCTTCTAAAGCGCTTGCAAATAAAATATTTAAAGAACTACCCCCATCTATCAAGACCCAATTAACCTTGCAATTATTAATAGTAGGCTCAACAACAATTGGAAACCTACCTGGTCGAGTCGAAGGAATAGGGCAATCTTCTTTGCTGAAGGAGATTATTGTCTCCGACCACCTTGAAGGTTTAACGGCGATCGAAGGTTCGGTAAGGTTGACTTCTCGCTCCATGGATTTCAGGTGACGTCTGGACTCGTAAAAAGAGGATCCACCGAAGATCACATCAACAATGTGCTGAGGTTCTTGGTACTCCATTTCTTTGTCACCATCTTTATTCTTTTTGGAGCTTGTTTCCCCGAGTTCTTGTATCGACGGGAGTGGACCTTTACCTGCAAAATAATCATCTAGTTTCTTTTGCCAAGCACGACAATTGCGCAAGTCGTGTCCTGCTTGCTGGTGGAGAGGACACCACTTCTTACTTTTCTTCTAATCTTTGGTCGGAGCCTTGGCTTTGCCATGACCAGAATAATCCTTTCTTCCTTTGGTAAACTTTTCAGGAACAGCAAGAACCTCCTTATCGTTGATTATGTCGTGCTTCTTTTTCTGGAGAGTCTTCTTTTGCTTCTTTTCTGTCCTGTCTAAGCCAGGTTGGGGAATTTTATCTTTTCGATCAATGGCCTCGTTCCACTCAACCGCTTCACTGGCCGTCGCGTACTTGTCAGTCATGTCGAAAAGCTCGATGGTTGTTCGTGGGGGATGTATAGCTAAATCCTCCGTAAACCTTCAATTTCTCAATCCCGCTTTGAAGGCTTGGATAACAGAAGATTCTGCAACCTCTGGTATTGAGTTACGAACCTGGCTAAATCTTTTGATGTACTGTCGGAGAGTCTCGTTAGATTTTTACCATATTCTATGGAGATCGTCCTCCTTTCTAGGGCGATCATACGTACCCTGGAAATTTGCAATCAAAAGGTCGCATAGTTGCTCCCAAGTATACACGGACCCGACTGGTAGGTTAAGCAACCATGATCGGGCTGATCCTTCTAATACCGTAGGAAGATAGTTAGCCATTACGTTTTCATCACCACCAGTGGCTCTAATAGCGGTGGTATATATCTGGAGAAATTCCAAAGGATTTTGGGTCCCATTGAATTTATCCAAATTGGCCAGTCGGAACCTATTTGGCCAACGCACATCCTGGAGTCCTGATGAGAAGGCTCGACAGCCTGTGATAATTTCGTGGCACCTTCTTTGAAAAGGGGCCATATTATAATCGGTTGGAGACCGATTTCTAGGACCAGATTTTCGGTACTCCAGTGTCCCGATTCGGTCATGGATGTTACTAGAATGCCTCCGACCGCTTGTCTGGTTTAGGTGATGTCGAAGATCACTAGGTCCAAGCGATTGCTCTTCTCGACGAAGTGAGGGTGAGGATTCTTGGAACAGTCTTCTCCCCTGATGACTTGTTGGTAGGAATCGTCGAGGTGGTCGTGGTATCGGCTGATCCTCAACACGACCATGCTGGCCCCTGTTTCGGGAAGAATGCTGAGACGAAGTCATGGTCTGACTTTGCGGGTGCCTTCGTTCCCGATACGCTTCTGTGCGCTGCATTGACTGTTGGATAATCTTTGATACTTGACCTACAAGTTGGGCAAAACCTGGAGTCTCTGCCAAAGCAGGGTCAGAAGTATTTAACATATCCCTAACTCGCTGCAGGTTTTGTATTGTTACCGAAGGTCTCGAAGGATTTTTGCCAGAAGAAGGTGTCTGATGGCTTGAATCTCCGATCTCCTGTTCGGTCTTGCCTGGTCCCTTACATTGGTTGGGCAGGATCAGACGAATTAACTGGTGGACATCCACCAGTTCTGTTACCTCCGGCATTTGGTGCTTGACTGCCCGTACCATCTCCATTATTACGTGGTGGCGAGGCAACGTATGGAGGACCATACACGGCATTTTGATCTGTATTTCCGATCACATTGACCTTGTGCTTCCAGCAGTGATCCTCCGATGCGCTTCCATCGTAATCAATGGAGAGCCTTTCAGAGCTTCTGCGAGAAGCTTCCACGACGGAGAGCAGTCGGTGATTAGCACTTCCTAAGATTTTCGCAAAGGTCTCAACCTGATCCAGCGAATTGCCGATCGAATGTTGAGCCTTATCATCCCCATTTGGTTTATAACCAATGGAGGTTTCATTGACACCGTCACCAGGTGTCTGTTGGCTCCTGGAATTGCTAGAAGCCGTCGGTGAGTACCTATCAACCATGATTGCATCAAAGGTATATTGAACCTTGAGTTGCGGTGTTGAATTTTTGTCACCTTTTTTGCCGGTCGAAAAGTCCAGGCTTGTTGAGGCTTTTGGGTGTTTCGAACTGGTCAGAAGCACTTCCTCTAAACCGCCACTGATCGTAGCGGTGTATCCTCATCTATCCGGTCGACCTCGCCGATCTCTGCGATGGGCGAACCGGCGGAGGAGGATGATGAAAAGATTCCATTTTCCTCTATGATGCGCATGCATGCGTCCATGTCGAGGTTGGAGTAGTCCGCCAAGTCGAACCGGTTTTCTTCATCCCAACTTCCCGCCATAACCGCATTAGCAATCACAAACGGGGAATGGACAAAGATTTGATGAGCGGAGTATTTCTTCCACCCCACGGACGGCGCCAGCTGCCGACGATCAAGACGTCGATCTTACGAAAAGAAAAAGGAGAGAGTGACGTGGGAAATTTAGAGTAAAAATGGGACTGCTCCTTTATTAGTATGAATTGGGGTTTACAGGGGATGCCTCCTGACTGGATGTTGAACTACTCATGTTTACACTGAGAACACTACATGTTATCTTACAATGCCAGACATAAAACACGAGTCTAAGGTCTATGCTTTAGTCTGAAGGCTCTATCTCCCTCCGCTCCGTCCATGCTGCATCTTTAAATAGCCCTTGAAGAGGTGGCAGTTACTTCTGGAGAAGACGTCTGATGTGAAGCGTCACGACTGGTCGGAGTCAAGTGACGGTTGATAGAGAGTCAACCGTTCGGCGGTTGTATGTCTATGAGACATATAACCGTATGGTGGTTATTCATCAGTGCTTCTGGATAAGAAACCTCGTATGGTATGGAATATGCACATGTTTCATTCATCACACGGTAGAGAATATACCTGGAATCAGTTCCAAGTATCAGTTCATACCTTTTATGAGTAGTTCTCCTGGTCGGGAGCTTGGGATAGGCCTTCGTCCGACCAGGGTACCCATTATGTAACCTTTGTCGATGACCAGTGAGGTCGTGTACCTCAGGGGTTACGACCATGAAGACGTATGGTCTGCTATGTATTAAAAATAATACATAGAGGTTTTAATCCTCGTCACCAATCCAATCCAATCCCATTCATTCCCCCTCCCGATAGCACTGCAGTGCAGTACCCCCATCCCCAACTCCATGACATGTTCTCCATCCCAACTCTGGGCGTCGCCGTCGATCCAAAAAGCGTTGGAGAGGGGAAACTAGGAGATGAGTCCGGTTTAAAAAGTGGGATCATCACCCCTTGCGTGGCTTGAATGCTTGATCAAAGAGAGATGCATTGGAGTTGTGGTATTTGCACGGATTCTAACGCGTGTATGGTACACAAAATTTAGTTAAAAAAGGAGCCAAGAAGAAATGTACTGGGTACAATGAAAGTCTCTTTGATGACCTTCTGCGTATAACTTGGTAGGTAATTTTGTCGTCTCACATTTAGGGTAGACAGGATGATATCATGTTCATGTGGTTATGCTGAGGTGTCTGCAGTTCCTATGGATCTTATGACGAAAAAGATGAAGGGTGTACCGTACATGGTAGATGGTGCAGACTTGTGGGGGTGTTTTTCGGTTACTATGAGTCTTTATGGCTAAAAAGGTGAAGCATATATATATATATATAACACTAGGTAGGTAGTATATACTCTTTTGTTTGTCGCATTCTTCTTTTTAATAAAAATAAGTACATATGAGTTGAAAAAGATGAAGGGTGTATCGTACATAATAGTTGGTGCAGATTTGTGGGGGTGTTTTTTGGCCACTACGAGTCTTTATGGCTAAAAAGGTGAAGCATGTATATATAACACTAGGTAGGTAGTATATGCTCTTTTGTTTGTCGCATTCTTTTTTTTTAATGAAAAGAAGTACATGTGAGTTGAACAATAAACATGAAATAGCAAGGCATGCAACTCCTTAGATGTGTTTTATGGCCTCATAATCTTAGGGGAAAAGTGAGATATGCACAACACGTGATAAATGGTGCGTACTCTTATGTTTGTCACACTTTTCTTTTTTAATGTATGAAAAATGGTTAAAAAAAGTACATATAAGTTGAACAACAATAGCTAAATGCTAGGACATACGACTTAGACTACTTTTCAACTAAACTTCAAAAATATATGCTTCATACATGGGTAAACAACTCTTAAAATAATCATTTATTAGTATTTATTCACTGTTTACGATGCCACAATATTATTACTCGCTATCATTCCAACCTCCCCAATCCCCATCTCCTGTTCTATTTCTCCCCCATCCACTAGGCTTTGCGCCTCGCCCCAGCGTCCCCCAATCCCCATCCCCCCACCGCCCCGACCTCCCCCTAGATCCCCTCTCCCCGGTAGCCCCAAGCCGCGGCACCGCCCGGCCTCCCTGGATCCCCTCTCCCCCAGCGCCTCCCCTCCCCATCGCCACCCAGAGCTCCGCCGCAACGCCCGGCCTCCCCTGGATCCCCTCTCCCCCAGCGCCTCCCTCTCCCCATCGCGCCCGATTTCCGTCGGCACCACCCGCCTCCCGGACCCCTCTCCCAACGCCTCCTCTCCCCATCACCGCCCCGAGCTCTGTTGGCACTGCCCCCGACATCCCCCTTCTTCCCCCGCCCCTCCACCTTCCCCACCACGGGCCTTGCTCCACCGCTCCACCTCGCGCACGATCGGGGGCGACGACGTAGAGGCTTGGGCGGCGACGCGAAGACTGCCAAGCGGGCGCGGAGCACGAGGACGAGCACGGCACGGCGTGGCGGGCATGTGCGGGCGCGGCACAGCGTCATGGGTGAGGGTTGCACGGTGCGCGTGTGGTGCATCGCGGGCGGGGGCTTGGCACAGCGTGCCGGCGTGCCGCCGTCGTGCGAGGCCAGCCCGAGCACGGCCCAACTCCCCGTGTTGTGCTGTCCTACCCGTCGTGCCCCGTCCTCAGGCCCGGCAACCCGTCGTGCCGTGCCGTGTCTGGGCCGGACCGTACTGGCCGGGCCGTACTGGCCGGACCTCGTGCCAGCCTGGAAAAGCCCGAACCAAGTCCTAGCTCTAGGTAGCACTCTCGGGTCTCCGGTGCTGCACGTTTGTACAGTTAGAACTGTTTCAAAATTTATAGTATCAAATGATATAACTTAAATACTTGAGAATATATTTACGTATCTTATAGACTATTTAGATTTTTTTAGACAACATAAACATTGGAGATGACAATAGAAGCTTGTAGGAAAATACGACTTGGTTATCGCAATTGAAGTTGTTTGGGTTATTACAAACGTAACAATTCTTCGTCATGCATGAATCCTGTAGCTGCATACTGCTATTCTTACTCCATTAGTTACTATTTCGTAAAATGTATATATGTATGCACACATACATCTATTTAATCTCGAAGCAATACTTTGATTATGTGTGCGGCAAACTATCTTATTAGTTTACATGGTATTAGAGTACCGTGCTCATGCATACACCGATGCACCATGGACGACCTACCTTGAATTTATATTCCCACACACGTTGGATGCCTCACCGAACCGTGTGTCTTCTATCTATTCTCGCCACCATAATTTTTCTATTTCGACGATGGTAGTTTGCTTGCACTACGATCACAAATTGAATTTCATCATGTTTCCCCTTTTTTGTTGTCTATGCTCTCATGCACGTACTTTTCCCTGCTTGAAGAACGCTGCCTATGTGGCTTGTTCCTTGATTTCTCTTTAATCTTAGATTTTCAATGTTGTAGTCGGATACACCTGATGAACTTCAAGTCTTGCTTATTTGCATTGTGTAGTCTGTCTAACTTGATGTTTGTTGTTGTCTTGAGTGGCGACGGGCTTGTCGTCGCGTTGGTGTATTTCTTTTCTTGTATAATAGAATGACATGCATGTCTTTTGTGTGCTCTAAAAATTAATCTGACCATCTTGGGCTTGACTTGAATTCTATGTCAGATACATTGTTTATCGAACCAATCCAAAATAAAACCGTGTAGATCTTTTTGTTTATACCCTGGTTAATGTGGTAATTTCTATCCCTCCTTGTGTGGCTAGTTTTTTTTTACCTAATTGATGGTTAAAGTTTGTTTCTTCCATGATTTTCTTTGTAATGTATATACATCTATTTAATCTCGAAGCAATACTTTGATTGTGTGTATGGCAAACTATCTTATTAGTTTATATGGTATTAAAGTACCTTGCTCACGCATTCACCGATACACCATAGACGACCTACCTTGAACTTATATTCCCACACACGTGGCAGGTCGTCCGGGTAGGAATGCAAGCTGTGTTGAGCTGGCTGTGCTTCACGATGGAAAGGGTGGTACGGGTGCATGAGCCGAAGGATCCACCATCTATGTAATTAGGGAGAGTTTAAATTATATCCTATAGCGAACGATTGA
This sequence comes from Ampelocalamus luodianensis, assembly GCA_036346255.1. Taxonomy (NCBI): domain Eukaryota; kingdom Viridiplantae; phylum Streptophyta; class Magnoliopsida; order Poales; family Poaceae; genus Ampelocalamus; species Ampelocalamus luodianensis. Next base: position 42,678,709 of record CM070640.1, on the reverse strand, counting down.
GGCTGGAACGATGAAATCAAATCAACTCTTTCCCATCTCGTTCACTCTTGTTCTCATCCTGGAATTCGTTAGTAAATGTCCTCCAGCTACGCTTATTACAGAGATGAAGAGAAACAACATGAGTAAACATCCCATTAATGAACCCACGTTGCATGAGTTGATACAGCGGCTTATTACAAGAGTGGGTTAATTAGGTGGGTGATTACAGATTAATTAGTTGGCCAACATAGGTGACGACGGCGTGCGCGACGTAGGCCATGATGAAGAAGCGGTCGTTCTCCTTGGGCTGCGCGACCTTGCCGGCCATGCCCGCGCACCCGGACGCGATGTTCTGCGCCCCCCTAGCACCTCCCGTGCGCCGGGGTACCGCCGCGTGGCCACGGATCGCGCCGCCCATGCAGCAGCGCGGCGCCGCGCCGCCCGTCATGATCGCATGCCCTCCGCCTCCGCGAGGCATGATCGCATGCCCTTCCTCGCCTCCGCCCGCCAAGGAAAGCACCGCCTCGAGGCGGCATGATGGTGGGTCCACGCAGAGCGACGATGTGCAGAGCTCTAGCGTGATGTAGTAGCTGCCCAGGCTCTTGCACAGCTCGTCCAGCGGCGTCGTCGAGATGCCGGCCCCGGAACCGCCGTTGACGACGGCCAAGAAGGAGACGACAAGGACAAGGGCGCGTGCGCGGAGCATAGGAGAGTAGTTTCAGTGTTTGGAGTGAGCTCGGTGAAGTTTATTAACACTAAATTAATTACGACTAAATAATTACTGTAAATTACTAAATTAATTCCGACTAATTTACTAGCATCAATGATAGCCCAGAAACAGTTAACCGCACAACCTGTGCGTGCCAATTTCCTGATTTGATTCTTAGTATATATTCATTGTGTTAATTGCCTGATTAGATTAATTAGTATATATGTTATCATGTTAATAATGTACTAATTGGTCCCTGTGCGTGTTAATTGCCTGATTAGATTCTTAGTATATATTCATTGTGTTTGTGTTTATGATTCTGAGAACAAACCAATGGTAAGGTTTCATCCCTGTTTGATCTAGCACGTGTGATAACATCATCTCCAGCGGCTTTGGTTCTTCTTCACCGAGCATGGACAAGTAAGGTTCCAAAGAAAATTGCCGGATCCAACAAAGAAACAACATCCCCACAACATCCAAGGATGCTTTGACATGTCACTAGTAGAATCTTGTTTGGTGCGATGCTGACTAACAAACTTCTCCTCCTATGAGAGAATGATACATTGATCCTCTTATGGCCGCCCTTGGGCCGAGACGTGTGGGCGAATGCCATGACACAAGTTTCTGTAGTTTTCTGAATTCCCCCTGATTAATTCCTTTAATTATCTTTCTACTTCATTTAATCCCTCTAATGCGATTCAGGATATTACATTTTATCCACTTAAACAGAATTTAACCCTGAATTCTACTGATCATTCCAAACGAAAGAACATCAAAACTGAACTTAAACAACAGTTAACACGTACCCGACGTGAACAACACTACATATTGCTGGCGCTTGCGGGGCGGACTCTAACTCCCAAGTCGCCTCCTTCTCCGACTGATGAGTTCACAACACCTTGATGTACACCAACGTCCTGTACATGAAAACCAGCTCTGACCTCTCCAGAATACACACCAGACGTGACTGTTCAATGGTGAGGTCTTGCTCAATGGTCAGTGGTTCCAACAAAATCTCATGCTTTGAGTCTCTGAAGAACTTCCTTAACGTCGAGACATGAAACACATTATGAAATCCGTGCATGGACTCGGGAATGTCCAAGCGATAAGCTATCATATCATGTGCAATAGGGTCTCCCCTGGCCACGCGCCTAGGCTCGAGGTCTAGGACTGGCTGCAGCCTCGAGGAGGATCTCGTAGAAGAGTTGGGAGAGGAGGCCATGGCGATGGTGAGCTTGAGCCCTTTGGGTTCTTGAAGCTTCGAGAAGGCTAGGGTTTCGTACAGCTGTATACAGGCTGGGTGCCCCTATTGGGCTGGGCTGGGCTCACCACTTGCTGGCCTAACTGGGCGGGCTGATCCGTTCAATGGGCCAAAATCGTAGTTGCTCCGCGTCATATGTATGGAGAAATTCCCAATTTTGAGAATTTCTACAAGCTTCTATACAACCCAAACTCACTGCTCACATAGACAGGCTTAGATGAAGAGAAACAGCACGAGTAAACATCACATTAATGAATCCCCATTGCATGAGTTGATACAACGGCTTATTACAAGAGGGTTAATTAGGTGGGCGATTACTGATTAATTAGGGGGTGAACATGGAGGCGACCGTGTAGATCTTCTATATCACATACATTGTTTATCGAACCAACCCAAAATAAAACCGTGTAGATCTTTTTGTTTATACCCTAGTTAATGTGGTAATTTCTATCCCTCCTTGTGTGGCTAGTTTTTTTTTACCGAATTGATGGTTAAATTTTGTTTCTTCCATGATTTTCTTTGTAATGTCTATACATATATTTAATCTCAAAGCAATACTTTGATTATGAGTATGGCAAACTATCTTATTAGTTTACATGGTACTAGAGTACGATGCTCACACATACACCGATGCATCATAGACGACCTACCTCAAACTTATATTCTCACACACGATTGGCTTTCATCCCTGTTTGATCTAGCACGTATGATAACATGCATAGTTGGGTGTCATCTAACTATGTTAGGTAATAGGTACATCATCTCCTGCGGCTTTGGTTCTTCTTCACAGAGCATGGACAAGGTTCTAGACAAAATTGCAGGATCCAACAAAGAAACAACTGCCCCACAGCTTCCAAGGACGCTTTGAAATGTCACTAGTAGGATCTTGTTTGGTGCAGTAACAGCTAACAAACTTTCTTCACGGCTTCTCCTCCCTGCAGGTTTTAATCGCAAGTTGATTATTACCAGTAGAATGATAATCGCCGAACATTCATCGAGAGTCCAGTGTAAGAAAGGTAAATTGAGCGGATACTCCCTCCCTGCTTTTCTACTTGACGCCCTAATATATGCCGTCAAACTTTCTATAGTTTAACCACCAATAAGTTTAAAACAATCTAGGGGAGGCGATGTCGTCGGCCTGTGTCGGTAGGGTCTCCCCTGGCCGCACGCCTAGGCTCAAGGCCCAGGACTGGCTACGGCCTTGAGGAGGACCTCATAGAGGAGGGGTTGGGGATGGCGCAGGTGTTGGAATTAATACGGGCAAGGCCCAATTTTAATTCTAATTAATGCCTGGAAAATCCCAAAGGTCCATATACACGTGCTAAAACTATTTAGTGCCATATGGAGAGTTGAATGGGAGTTACACCACTGTAAAAGGTGGAACGTGGTAGCCCACATGTGGAATTGGAGAGAGCCAATACACACGCGCTCGCTCGCGAGTGAGTGCTCGCCTCGCCACACCACGTCTTGCCGTGCCGAGCCGAGCCGTGTGGTGCGGTACGTGTGTGCGCAGGCGTGTCGGGTGCGGGCGCTTTTTTCTTTATCTATTCGAAAATTGAGACGCACCGACTCGCAGTAAATGGTATTAACGAATGGCTGGCAGTAACGGTGTAGTTACTACTTATTAATGGTTGCGGTTACTATTGAGTAATGGCTGTAGTTAACACTATTCTGGCCTCTTCATTTTTGCTATTAAGAATAACAGAGCACTGGTTCTGCAACTGATCTCCATACGAAAGACTTAGACAAATAAGGTTTTTGGGGAGCGTTCGCGCGACTGCTCGCTGCTTCTTTTTCATCCAATTTTCTGCTACGTCGACATCAACTGCACTACTACTGCCACGACATCCACTACGCCATGACGAACGACGATGCTACTGGATCTGGAGTTCCTGCTGCTGCTGCTCCTTCCACTGGATCTGGGTATGGCTATCTTGCACTTATTTGTTGGTTAGCTTTATTATCTGTTATTACCACGAATACTGAGATAGGTATGCTAGTTTCCGTCCTTCTGGATCTTAGTATAGCTATAGTGTTCTTGTTTTCTTGCTATGTGAAAATGACTAAAGTAATTTTCATAATTTATCTACCATATTTCTAGATTAAAGTAATTCGAAAAATGCTCATATATTCAACAGCAGAAGGAGGCCATGGCGATGGAGAGCTTGAGCCCCCAGGGTTCTGGAAGCTTCAAGCAGGCTAGGGTGCCCCTGCTGGGCTTGGCTCACCACTTGCTGGCCTAACTAGGCCGGGCTGATCCGTTCAATGGGCCAAAAACATAGTTTCTCTGCATCAAATGTACGGAGAATCTCCCAATTTTGAGAATTTCTGGAAGCTTCTGCACAAACCCAAAGCTCACTGCTCACATACACAAGCTTAATTACAAGAGATTGTCACACCAGCATGCTCAAGGCCATCCATGGAGGTGGACACAAGCCAGTCTGGGAACGGCCAGAGGAAGAAGAAGGCGATGGACCCACCTGTCAGGGCGCATGGGACCGTCCGGGTGGGAATGCGAACTGTGTTGAGCTGGCTGTGCTCGACGATGGAAACGGTGGTGGGTGCATGAGCCGAAAGATCCACCGTCTGTGTAATTAAGCAGAGTTTAAATTATATCCTATAGCGAACGATTGAGGCTGAAATGAAGAAATGAAATCAACTCTTTCCCATCTGGTTCACTCTTGTTCTCATCCTTGAATTCGTTAGTATAGCTACGATCCAGGTGTGCCGGTCCTCCAGCTACGCTTACTACAGAGATGAAGAGAAACAACATGAGTAAACATCCCATTAATGAACCCACGTTGCATGAGTTGATACAGCGGCTTATTACAAGAGTGGGTTAATTAGGTGGGCGATTACTGATTAATTAGTTGGCCAACATAGGCGACGACGGCGTGCGCGACGTAGGCCATCATGAAGAAGCGGTCATTCTCCTTGGGCACCGTGGCCTCGCCGACCATGCCCGTGCACCCAGACGCGATGTTCTGCGCCCCCTCTAGCACCTCCCGCGCGCCGGGGTACCGCCGCGCGGCTACGGACCGTGCCGCCCACTGCAGCGCCCGACGACGCGCGCCGTCAGTGCGACCGCAGCGCAAGCCCTTCCTCGCCTCCGTGTCCGCCGCGGGCGCCGGCGCCGGGGCGGCCTCGCTCGCCAAGGAAAGCGCGCCTCGAGGCTGGCGCCGCGCGGTGGCGTTGGCGCGCCGCCGGCGGCGCGCGCGCCGCGAGCTCCGGCGCGTCACGGGCGGACCGACACGACCGGGTCCACACGAGTGGCGACACGCGAGCTCCGGCGGCGTAGTAGCCGCCTGAGCTCGCACAATCGTCCAATGGCGTCGTCGAGATGCCGACGCCAGAGCCGCCGTGGACGACGGCCAAGAAGGCGACGAAGAGGACGAGGGCGCGGGCGCGGAGCATAGGAGAGGAGGAGGTGGCCATGATGGTGGTCGTCTCTGCCTCTTGGTTCTGCCTTGGCTTTATAACACTTGGTGTAGTTTCAGTGTTTGGAGTGAGCTCGGTGAGGTTAATTAACACTAAATTAATTATGACTAAATAATTACTATAAATTACTAAATTAATTCCCACTAATTTACTAGCATCAATGGTAGCCCAAAAACAGTTAACCGCACAACTTGTGCGTGTTAATTGCCTGATTAGATTCCTAGTATATATTCATTGTGTTAATTGCATGATTAGATTAATTAGTATATATGTTATCATGTTAATAATGTACTAATTGGTCCCTGTGTGTGTTAATTACCTAATTAGATTCTTAGTATATATTCATTGTGTTAATTGCTTGATTATATTCGTAGTATATATTCATTGTGTTAATTGCCTGATTAGATTCTTAGTATATATGTTATCATGTTAATAATGGACTGATTAGTCCATGTGCGTGTTAATTTCCTGATTAGATTATTAGTATATATTCATTGTGTTAATTGCCTGATTAGATTCTTAGTATGTATTCATTGTGTTAGTTGCCTGATTAGATTAATTAGTATATATGTTATCATGTTAATAATGGATTAATTAGTCCCTGTGCGTGTCAATTGCCTGATTAGATTCTTAGTATATATTCATTGTGTTTGTGTTTCTGATTCATGAGAACAAGCTATTGACGATCTTGGCATGGTTCACATGTATGTACTCTTGGCTTGCCTCCAAGGCATGGCATTTGTGTGATGTTGGCTTGTCTCAGTTCTTTTACCATGTATGCTCTTCGTCTGCTTGATTTGTGATGTTGTGGAGTTTCGACTCCTCTCCGCGTTGCCCATCCCCCTCTTACGGAGAAGTGTCCAACCTTACATGCATAGGACCTTAGTTAGGCAGAGTTTGTTGTATGCATGTGTGACATAATAACGATCTCAATCATATATCGAAACACACGATCTGGTCATAGGAAATATTTCAATTAACACGGGGATTTAGGAAAAAAATACATGCTTTGGAGATGGCCCGGGCCTTATTATTACCTATTGCAAGTCATATACAATATAGTTCAATTCACACTCACATCGTAATATAAAAGGATGCAAATATACAACCCTAGAGGTAGTTGAAACTAGTGTTCAGTGGAGCACATGTTGGAGATGCACGCACGTACTAGCGCTGTATCCCTACGAGTAAAAGGTGGCTCACAGGCGCTGCAGCAAGGGTGGCCACGTGGACGCATTTTTGTTGCCCGTCGGATGTTGCTCGCGCTGTTGCTGCCATCCGATTTCGTCGAGCATTGTGTTTGCTGCCATCCGATTTCGTCGAGAATTGTGTTCGCACACGTTGTGTTTGGCCTAGCGTTGCGCTCGCATCTGCTGCCTTCGACGCACCACATGCTGTCGCTGCCTCTCCCGTATCACCTCGCGGTGGGTTCTACGGTTGTATACCCGATTAATCCCGAAATGATATATAAATAGAGCACGAATCTCGACGTATGATCTAATGATGTGTTAGAAAGTATGGGGTTCTTCCTTTTTGAGAAAATCAGCTAGCTAATAGTTAGTAATCTAAGTCTTTTGTAATCACGTACATGCAGGGTTTTGAAAATCGGTCGTACCGGTCAAAATAACTGTTATTGATTGAATTTTGCTTGAATTTTATCTTCTTTTTATATATATTTTAACTTCAAAAAATTCAAATTTTGACTTGAAATTTTCAGCCGAATTTAGTGAAACTTTTTTGATTTTTGGCCATTTCGGTGCCACCGGTGACCCTGGTAAAAAATTAGAAGCGGTAATCAAAACCCTTTGTACATGTACTATCTCCCTGCAGTTGGTTCTGGAGCGACTTCATGTAACGGATGACCCCGTCCAGCGTTGAAGCCTTATCGGTGTGACGATCAAAAAACTATGCAGCATTAAAGCACCTATATATGTCCAGCATTCACCATGCATGCGCGCGTTAACATTCAACTCGACCCCAAACATAATCGAATCCCAAAGATTGTGCTAAGGTTGTCAGAATCGCGATCCTGAATCAGATCTGAGGTTGTTCGGTAGGATTGCGAATCGTGGGATCAACGTAGAATCTAAGATCCTATCTGATTCTACCAAAGAAACATTTTTAAAAATCCACCTTGTATTTTGACACTTCTATATTTTTGAAACTATATACTTGTAGAACATTTGTTTACCAAAATGTACTGCATAGGAAAGATCATTTGTTATTTATAGAAATTATAATGGACATGAAGAAATAAAAAGTAAAAATGTACAATCAAACGGATATTTGCAAATAATTATTTATAATAAATCACTATAATAGGTAGAATCAGATAGGATCGTATGAAAATTGTAATCATGATTCTACATTTTTTTGTTAGAATCGTAATAGTATTAAGATTTTACCAAATTAAGACTCTACCATGAGATCAGATTGGTCCAATCAATATGAGTTGTAGAAACGTAGGATCGTATGACTAGAATCGAGATTCTGACAACCTTGGATTGAGCACATCTATATATCGATTAAATCTTGAAACAGCTATGTGCAACTACGTGCAAGACTAAAGCTATAAACATGCACATGCACACCGCTCACATCTACATGTACAATACTTAGCATGACAATATTAATTCCAACATTCTCCTCCTTAATCTTGTCATGTCGACTCACCGATGCAGATCACCCATACATTATTGCCATGCGCAACAGCTTTGTCTATCATGGATGCCGACACAGCTCCTGGATCACTCACACTATCTCGTGGACTCAACTCACACAAGAACATACGCTATCACGAGGAAGAAGATGAACACGTGCAGCTTCTCACTCAGAGGAGATAAACACAGAGAACGAACTCACACATAGAGTTCGGCATACGACTGCAACTGCCTAGCTGTGGCTTTTCTCTTCTCTCCTCTTCGCTGTCGCTTCTCCGCTAGTAACATGACTCAACAGCGACGGAGACTTGGACTTCACCATCCTCGGCATGATCTTGGGTGTGGGGACCCCTGTAATTATCTCCATAAGACCGAGATTAGACAAGGTCTTAGGGACATAATTACGGGTCTCCGGTAAATGAATTCCAATTTAACTCTATCCAAGTGAGAGGCTTAGCCGAATACTGGAGCCTCAACGATCATGCGCACTGCTCCCTTGCGAGCGTTACATGATTGTCGATTCTCCCTCGATTCGAAGCACTACCCTTGGTGAGTTAAATGGGAATTCATCAACAACGAGTATGACATATATTGGCTCCCAAGATCAATGACCAATATACTCATACCCTCATCCAACGTTGATTACATCCATACAACGCATACAACAAGGAATGAAAGACATACTGCATAATAGTTAAGGTCTACGATTTATTACAAGCGGCGACCGGCCAAATTTAAAACAGTATCAAGTAGCAATGAATTAAATAGATAAAGCGAAAGACCAGCGTGGTATGCCCATCACCCATCGACAACCGATCGGGAGTTAAATGGTAGCACACTACTCATTAGTGTCGCCAAGTCAACACTAGCGAGATCATCATAATCATAACCTTCCTCACCAAAAGGCCAAGAAGCATCCGGTGAGTACAAGTGTACTCTGCAAGTCTTACACAAATAAAATAGATATGCATAAGGGTCATTCAAAGGATGGCTCATATTGGTTTAGTGTTTGAAAAAGCGCAACCATTAACATCCTACACATACTAGTTTTTCATGTGCCCATTTAAAATCAGATTTGAAGTAGAAGTAAAAACATGTAGTAAAGCATTTCAGTAATAAACAATTGAATCATACAAAGACCAAGGTGGCAGCCCACCTTGATGTACTAAACACATGAACATCCCGTTCATGACGAATACCAAGTTCAACCACAATTTTAATTAAAAGTCTAACAATAGTAACTCCCGAACTCAAGCGGTTGTCCATAACCGTGGACACGGCTATTCGAATAGATTTATACCCTGCAGGGTGTACTACTTTACCCACACGACTTGATTAGCCCGTAAGCCTCCAGAGGCCCCTGAAATAGCACACTTCCGATGGTATGCCGGCCGGGTAAATCAAGATATAGTCATTTTCAGCAAGAAAGCCCTATTGAGCTAAGTCCCCCTTGTGAGATGGTTCCTTGCCTAGTACAAGCGTCTGATAGCACTTGCTAGGGGGCTCACAAGTTATATTGGAAATACCGACGCAATCAAAACAAAAGAATTGGTGCTCCTTGCACACTATAAAGGATTACATCGGCTCCTCAAAGAACATAGGATTTCACGGTCGCTATGCCCTTACACCACCAAGGACTTAACACAATAAAACCCTCCCCTACTTAACCATACGGCACCCATACACGCGTGTGGCAGACGAGTGTACTTGAATTAACGACGTTACCAAAGTTCGGTCCTCAATTGTCCGGACAAGTCATTCCACATACCCAATTCGTGCACAAAGACACCATCACTAACCAACACTTGTCCGGACCAAATCTCATTTAAAAATGACAAAGTTTTACTCATAAAACAGCTACAAAGATCTGAAGTAAAAACATAAGGTAAGGGTTGTGTGTATCCCAAAACCGTCGGGTTATTCCCGACGATCGAACTACCGTATCCAGACTTACATGGCTAAGCAATTCTATAATCCACAATTCACACATCCTATCTTAAGCATATAGGGGTTGGCATAATTCAAGATTAACCTCAAGCATAGGACATAACTAAACTACACATCACAAAGATATTGACATAATCAAAATAGCATGCAAGCAATTATCATTGCACTATCTTAACCAAAACTGGGATCAAATATGATGCAAAAGAAAGTTCAAATGATGCTTGCCTTGCTGGTACAGTAGCTGCTCGCTCTCAGTAGCGTAAGTGTCGATGTCAATATGCTCGGGATCTATATAATTATAACATCAAATAAATACTGAGAAAACAACTCAAAAACCAAAATGCTCAAAAATGCATGATTTTTCTACAGTAGTTAGGTCATGATTTTAAAGGATTTTAGGTGAAAGAATTATTTCATTTGATTTAGCATGTGAAAGTTATAATGGTTTGAACTTGATTTCAATAAGCGTCATTTATGTAATTTAATTATGAGGTGAAATTTTGTAGAACAGTGGTGGGGTAAAGGATTACATAGGTAAATAGGTAATATTAATACAAGTTCAGAATAGTTGAGTTTGTCCCATTTGGAGTTCTTATGATTTAGTTATTGATTTTCCAAGTTATCGACCTTTTATAGTATACAAATAATGGAGTTAAGGGTATATTCTCCCAAAAATAGTTTCTGTGACAGAGGTAATGTGGAGACCATTTTTAGAATTAAGTTTACTGAAAATGAAAATTACCAAAAGTGGTCTCACTGTTTTTGGAGCTTCAATAATTACTTATGCATTTTTGAAGTTATCAGTCATTTTTATATTGTACAAATAATGGTTTTAATGGATCAATCTCCAATTAATACTCTCTGTTACAGAGACAAGTTTGAAACTAATTTTAATATAAAGTCTACTAAAAGTGAAATTTTCCGTAGTGGTTTCATGTGATTTGGAGTTATTAAGAAATAGTTATGCATTTTAGAAGTTAAAACAATTTCTCGTGTGTAAATTAACCGATTTCGGATTTCATAAAGTGTTTTATACTTTTCTCACCGAGTGCAGCACTAGCCGCGATCCATCGGACCAGCGGGCCCGCTCGTCAACGCCCACGGCGGCGCGATCCACGCACCACTCGAGCTAGGATCGCGGCCGTTGGATCAAGATCCAACGGTCCACAGTCGAAGTGCAATAGGACGGTCCGAATGTCTCAACGAATCTAGATCGTAGATTCCGGATCTGACGGCCCATGATCGTAGCGTAATCGGAAGTTCCGAAAAGCCACCAATCTGGACCGTCGATATCGCATCGGACGGTCCACAACGATCCAAGTGCAAGGAAGAGCGCCAATACATCGCACGTGTTTAAATTTTTGGGCCCACACGTCAGTGGCTCCAACGTTTACCAACGTGTTGTTTTCTGTGGGTGGGGCCCGCATGTAAGCGACTGGGTAAGGAGGTTTAAGACAACGTTTAATTACTAATGATTGCCATTAACTCGTAATCATTTGCTACAGTGACGGTCGGCGTACGACAACGGGATTTCATCCCGCGCGCTTCACCGGCGGCTTGCCGGCGATCCCGGCCACGGCGGCGTGAACCAAGAGCATGGACAGATGGAGAATAGCAAGGCGCTCTAATGGGAGTAGTCCCGACGATCGAGCGGCCCGAGCGCGGCTAGCCGACGCGGCGGCGCTACTAAATCTGCAAAGGAGCTACGCCCGATTTGAGCACGCTGCTTACGAGCAAATGTACACATGCTTATGCTCCTAGGGGCATGAGGAAACTACCGAGCTAGGAGAGGGCTTGAGGAAGCTGGAAGTCGGTGGAGGCTTGTCGGTCTCGAGAAGACGAGCGGGCAACACGGCCGCGAGGAGAGGATTCCACGAGCAAAACCAAGGCGGTGAGTGCTTGGATCACTCCAGAACTCAAGGTCAAGCTATAAGAGCAAGGAGTTGAAAGATAGCTTACCAAAATGAAGTGGGAGATGAAGAGGTTGGGCTACGGCCGAAAATGGTCAAATCTTCAATTCACCGAGATCACATCGTGAATCCAAGAAATCGATTGAGGGTTTAGATTAGTGGTCTAAGGCATGTAAGATGACGCGGTGGGTTGAGGACCATACCTCCGGAAGTGAGAAATGGCACGAGGATGTCACTCGGTGCGTGCTCCGAGCCGCAGAGAGCACGATGTGTGAACAAGAACTACAAGCAACGAGAGAGGCTCGCATTAGCAAAAATGGACAAGGCATGCAAAGGAGGAACCGAGGTACCGGAGGTGGGAAGCTTACGGAGAAATGAGCTCGAGCTAGCTTCCCTTCCTCGACCGAGAGGAAGAGTGAGTGAATTCTAGGGTTACGAGGGTCTTATGCATGGGGAGATAGCGGAGCGGGCGGTGTTAGGCGAGGAACACACCGGAGTGGTGGATGGAGGCGGTGGATTCACGAGTAAGAATCTCCCAACGGCGAAACAGGGAAACTCGAGCGCGTGGCGTTGGAGCTCGAGTCGGAGGTGATAGGAGGAAGACGAAACTGACAAGCGGGGCCCACAGGTCAGCGGCTCTCCGTTCACGCGCAAGATGGGGAACGTGGCCCACTAGGGATCCTCGGATCTGAATCGAACGGTTGGGATTTGAAAGAGGTAAGTAGTGCGGGGTGAAGCGGTAAGTGATCTGGAGCGTTGAGCTTCTATCGGACGGCTCGCAGGTGGTGCGTTTAGGTGGTTCGGTTGAACCAGTGCCAAATTGGACTCGGGCCCGAGGAATAGTACTGAGGTTTAGGGTTTCCAGTTTGACTGGAATTTAAAGTCTGTCTAGCAACTTTGACCGGGGTTTATAATTAGAAATAAATTCCCTAAAATCACGAAATAATTTGTGGGGATTCCTGGGAAAATGTAGTTCCCATAAAAATTATGAAACCCTACTGTTCAATGTATATTCTGTGATATTTAAATTCAAACATGTGGTATGTCTATAAATGTTGTTTGAATTTTAATGAGGTTCAAACTAGTCCCAAAAATTTTGGAAAAAATATATTAATTCATGATAATTAATTTAGTATTTGAATAAATTGGTTCCATGATAGCGATCACAACTTTTTATCACTGATTTGAATTGAATTTCAAATTTGAAAGGTAGGTTCATGTTTTTAACAGATTTTCCAAGTGCAATAAGTTATTAAATGATTTGAATTTAATAATGCATGCTAGTGAAATACATACTAATCCATTTTAATTGTTGGGGCTGTGACGTTGGGCATCCAACACACCATGACACACTCGAACACGACACCACAACTGCTTAGTGCCAACTCAACTCTTTCACCTGGAAGTAGAACACAAACAACAAAAAAATTGGTGACGTGCACACAACTTGTGTCGGGCTGGCCCTCGACTCATCGGCCTCAAGCTTGGCGATGAGCTGCATCTCCTCTGCGGCAGCCAGCTCCCCTCCTCGGTCCCGAGCTGTTGCCACTCCTCGTGTGGAGAAGTGTTGGCGCGCCAATGCATGCTTGGCGTGCCATCACCGGGCAGCATCTCCATGCCGAACATCGCTATGATGCCAAATGTTGGTCTAGCTCCCAGAGAAATCGCTCATTGTTTCTACTCTGGAACGCACACACGAAGAGGAACACAGATGATTTTTTGTGCTACACAACTGCCGGCAGCTTTTCTTGTTTCTCTCTGTTTTTCTTATCTTCAAACAAACTGGTTACAATACCTTAAATAACACACACACACGCACAAGCTGAGATGCTGATCCTCGCCACTAACACATGCACGTAGACCACATCTCCACTACATGTACTAGCTAGTCACTCGGTCAACTAACACACCACACCTCCAGAGGAAAGGGTCTACTAGAAACGACTACATGCAGCTACGTGCAAGACTAAAGCAATAAACATGCACATGCACACGCACACGCACACGGCTCACATCTACATGTACAATGACAAGATTAATTCCCACAAGTCCATCGTCGATCACGACCTCCCAGCGATCTGATCGGACACACCAGCGACTAGGCGACTAGCTTGGAAACGATCAAGGCGGCAGACGATATAGAGTGCAAGAGGGGACTGACTAACTCGTCAGTTCGATTTGGCGGCACGCGCGCCGTGCATACATGGCGACTTGTTGCATGCTTGCCGGCTGTGAAATGTTGGGCCCGGTCGGCGCGTGCGTAGGGCGCCTCCGAATCAGTGGTCTGATTCGGCTTGTCGTCGTGCAGACGTGCGGAGCGGGGCGAGGACGCGTCTGAGGCTGCAGGTAGGTGACCGAACGGGTGGTGGTCACGGCGCCTGGGATCTCCCGAGATATGCTAGCTAGGGGGAGCCCGACCATATGCGCAAGGGAGCCATGCCACGTAGTGTGTACGCGCCTCCCTCAGCTCAGCTGAGTCACACGTAGAGACTGTGCATGTCATTGGTACGGTAGCACTCTCGGGTCTTTACTGCTACACGTTTGCATGGCTAAAATTGTTTTAAAATTTGTAGTATCAAATGATATAACTTAGATACTTAAGAATATATTTACGTATCTTGTAGGCTATTTAGGTTTTTTTAGATAACATAAACATTGGATATGACAATAGAAGCTTCTGGAAAATACAACTTGATTATCGCAATTTAAGTATATGCTTTGATAGAAGAAAATCGATGAGCATAACAAGTTGTTTGGGTTCTTACAAACATAACAATTCTTCGTCATGCATGAATCATTTAGCTGCATACCGCTATTCTTACTCCATTAGTTACTCTTTTCTAAAATATATGCATGCATGCACACATACATCTATTTAATCTCAAAGCAATACTTTGATTATCTGTGTGGCAAACTATCTTATTAGTTTACATGGTTTTAGATTACCTTACTCACGCATATACCGATGCACCATGGACGACCTACCTTTAACTTATATTCCCACACAAGTTGGCTGCCTCATCGAACCGTGTACCTTCTATCTCTTTTCGTCACCACAGTTTTTCTATTTCGACGATTGTAGTTTGCTTGCACTTTCGACGATCGCATATTGAATTTCATCATCTTTCCCCTTTTTTTGTTGTCTACGCTCTCATGCACATACATTTCCCTGCTTGAAGAACACTGCCTATATGGCTTGTTCCTTGATTTCTCTTTGAACTTAGCTTTTCAATGTTGTAGTCAGATACACCGATGAACTTCAAGTCCCCTCCGGCTTCCTTCTTGCTGACATGTCAGCGGCAACAGTAGGGTCGTTGTGGCCGCTTCTTCCACGCATGCGCACAGTAGTAGCATGTAACATCTTAATTTTCTGAGTTTCAACATCCTTTTAGGTAGTTTAATCTGTTGGAAAATTCATCAAATTTTATTTAGAATTAATAAAGCTTAAATGGACTTTCAAATGTCAAAAAAATTTAATGTGACTAATATGAACATCCACTAAGTCGAAACTATTTTTATTTGAGTTCTTTTTGGTTGAAAATATTTTTCAGATTTTTCTAGAATTTTTCTAAGATAATTTCATATTTTTAATTTGACATTTCGAAAATACATAATCTATCTAAATCTCAGGAAAATCCAACGGGCTGAATTTCCTAACCTCGGCCCAACCCTATTCCGATTTCCAGCTCACAGCCCATCTCTCTCTCTCTCTCTCTCTCTCTCTCTCTCTCTCTCCTGCTCGCGCCCGTGCGTGGCCCACCCGTCAGCCTCTCTGGACTTGTTTCCGACTCAGACTCACTTGAGCCCCTGCCACTGCCACGCTTAGACTCCTCCACCAGGGTCTTCCTTGATGTGCGTGTTTGGGACTCTCCTAGCTTCTAGAGTATAAAGAGGAAGGTAGCCCTCGGCTTCCGTACCTTAGAACGCGCAGCCGCCGCCCAAAGAGCCTAACCCTAGCCGCAGGAATCGCTCAGAGAAGAAAGCCACCGCTGCAAGCTTCGATGAGGTATTCCTCCACCGTTAGAGCACCTGGAGCTATGTTGTCACCACCGTTGAGTTCGTAAGACCCAGATCTACATCCATGTCACCTTCACGTCGTCGAAGCGTCACCGGAGCGTCAATCCTGTCGAGTCCGAATCTTTGCCACCGCTTCAACCTCGCCGTCGGCCAACTCTGTCATCCCCTCGCCCTTGTAAGCACACCATCGTGATCCCCGTCACATCAGCTACCCGAGGCACCCCTCTGTTCACCCCACCAAGGTTGCAATCGTCAAGGACCATTGGAACCCAAGCCTCTATCGCTGTCAAGATGACATGGATGCCACATATCTGCCACATCATCACCACCTGTGCACCTTTGATTACGCGTCAGCCGCCAGCGTACCACCCGTACCCAATTCCCAAATCTAAACCCAATTAAAGCTAGTCTACCATGATCTTACCCACTACCTTATGGACCCCACCTATTAGAACTATAGTGCCATGGACCCGTGAGCCATAAACTAGTAGACCAGATCCATAGACTTGGTCCATAGAACTAGGGTCGCACATGTTAGCCTCTATTTCTGATTTTCTGGATTTTGTTTTAAATTTGAAATCATTGCTGACATCATGCTGATGCAATATTTAGGAATTTCCATTTGAAAAAATCTGAAATTTTGAAATAGTAATTTCTTTCTCTTTTTTAGATTTAAATCTTCCAAAAGCCCATTCTTCCTTATACGAACTCCGACTGAACCCATTCAAAATTTTAAATTCATCTAAATTCAAGCTCTACCTTCCTGAGATTTTTATTTAATTTTTGGAGTTTATTTATCTCTCTATTATTATATTTATTTGGTTATTTACTTTCGTTTGTGAGTAGACGTTGATATTTCGGGAACTTTTGAGGAATAAGGAGTTGATCAAGCTCAAGATCAGTACCAAGACTTGTTCCAAGGCATGTTGTAACTTTGACCATGTTGAACCCTATTTTTCAAAACTATCTTGATTCAAATTATTGCATTTTGCTTTAAGTATTTATTTAAATATTTTGGGATTAGTTATATATCTAATATATTATACCACTTTGCTCATTGTATTACCATGATCTTTTGTCACCCTAAATTGGTTAATTACTAGTTGGTATTCTCATAGCACCAACGTAGGTTGGTTGGATACGAATAGTCTGCTTAGCCATGCAACGAGTCATTGATATCATTTGAGTTGCAAATATAAACTTGACTAAATGATTATGGAACTTGTGTAAAACTATGTGGAATATGTTGTTACTCGTTGATGGCATATATTGCACTTAACCAACAGGGTGGGAAAAGATTTAGACTGAGACGAGTTGATGGAATTATATGATATGGTGGAATTGTGTGATATAGTGGAATTGTGGACCGAAAAAATATAAAATCTTGGTACTGTAGTTAGAAATTGGTAGTATCGTCTTGGTCAATTAAGGACTTAACTTTGTGCGCCATTGAACTGAGTCATAATTATACAACCACATACTTGGTATAGGACAGGCCTAACTTAGTAAGCTATGGAATCTTTGCATTGATTACTCAGGCATGTAGGATAGACTGTGTGCTAGGGTAGAGGTGTGTACCACTTTGACAGGGTCACATTTATGAGATGTCCGCCGTCTTCAAATCTAACGGTGTGCGTCGTACCAAAGCTTTGTGGTAGGGTTATGACGAGGATTAAAATCTCTATGTATTATTTGTAATACATAACAGACCATACGTTTTTATGGTCGTAACTCCTGAGGTGCACGACCTCACTGGTTGTAGAGATTCCAAATGTTACATAATGGGTACCCTGGTCGGACGAAGGCCTGTGTCAAGCTCCCGACCAAGAGAACTGCTCGTAAAAGATATGAACTAATATTTGGAGCTAATTCCAGGTATATTCTCTACTGTGTGATGAATGGGACACGTGCTTATTCCATACCACACGACGTTTCTTATGCTAAAAACATTGGTGAATAACCACCATGCGATTATGCCTCTCAAACATACAACCACCGAACGGTTGACTCTCTATCAACCGTCATTTAACTCGGACCAGTCGCAACGCTTCACATCAGACGTCTTCTCCAGAAGTAACTGTCACCTCTTCAAGGGCTATTTAAAGATGGAGCATGGACAGAGCAAAGGGAGACAAGCCATCAGACTGAAGCATAGGCCTTAGATTCGTGTTTTAAGTCTGGCATTGTAAGATAACAAGTAGTGTTCTCAGTGTAAACAGGAGTAGTTCATCATCTAGTCAGGAAGCATCCCCTGTAAATCCCAGTTCATACTAATATAGGAGCAGTCCCATTATTACTCTAGATTTCTCACATCACTCTCTCCTTTTCTTTTCGTAAGATCGACGTCTTGATCGTCGACAGGATGGTACGACTGTAAAACATATCGGGGGTGTCAATCGTCAAGGTGAAGTTTCAGAAAGGTTTTGTTATGATTGGTGCTAGCTACATTGGTTATATCTTGTGGGTAAAGTGTACAACCTCTGCAGAGTTTTAATCAATCTATTCGAATAGTTGTGTCCGCGGTCATGGACATACTCGGGGAATTCACACGAGAGGTAGATTTTCATAAAAACAATTGGGAAGGGACAATTGTGTGGGGACACTTTTGCAGCTGTGTGAAAGAAACTTATTAGACTTGGTGTCTTTGTGAAAATAATTGTTAAACTATTATTGTTTATTTGTTTTAAATTATGCTTTCAATCTATTACTTGTATTCAATTGCAAATGTTGTATTTTTACAAAATAACCACAGGAGTTATTTCCTTCAGAATAAGCCATCATCTATAATTGCATTATGTGGTACAACTTGTTGAGTACTCGGAGTACTCATTCTTCCTGTAACCATTCAGCTGAAGTGGAGGAATCTTCTCCTACTTTTGAGGAGGAGCTATACAAGGATGGTGATCGTTAGGTCTTGATCCGAGTCAGTTGCCTATGGTAAGTCGATGGGTTTCCGCTGGAGTTGCTTTCGTTCTGTTGCTGTCTCTTTGTTAAGTGCCAGCTCTACGTGGCTTAATAAATGTAAACTCGACCATAAGATCACAACTGCTATTTATTATTCTAATTAGTCGTTTATTCTTATATTCGTCTTGTATGGAATGATATTCGTCTATGTTGATACTATTTACACTAGCATGATCCTGGACTAGTGCATTATACACAGAGGGTCCAAAATTGTATTTTTGGGTCCCGACAGAGGTGGTATCAAAGCCATACTGACTGTAGATCTTGACCTTAGTTAGATCAGTCGTCCTTAAGAACTTCAAAACTATTTTCTAAAGCAAAAATTAACTTGCAAGATTAATGAATTACTTAATTTCTCCTATCTCTCTATTGACTCATCTATTGTTGAAAATCATCTCTCCGCTGATTTTAAGTTAATTCTTACCTTTTGCATGTCTTTGTTAGATGGCACGACTTCAAACCTATGGAGAGCGTACCAGAGGTTTCGTTGCTGAGTTGTGGAAGATTCTACAAGCACTTCAAGGATTTCAGAAGCCACTCTATCAAGGCACCAACTGGATGGTGAATGATCGGAATCGTGGTGTGTTGTGTCGATTGACTATCTACGCCCGAAAGGATACCAAGACCAATCGTCCCATGAACATCACCGTTCAGAGGATTATCTTTGCTGAAGGGATCCAGGAGTCTTCACGTCTTGTCATCCTACAAGTGTGCAACATCTACGCCAACGAGTTGAAGGATTCAGTTTTTCACCTTCACCCCACACACCCACTACCGCTATCGCCCTCCACGCAGCGCCGCCCCTTCGCCCGCTGCCCAACATGCCGACGTACCCCCCTCCTGGCCTCCTCCCTCCACGCCGCAATTGCCCCCTCCTCCATCTCCTCATTCACCTCATCTCCTCTCCACCTCCTCCCGGCTCCCCCCTTCCTGAGCCAGCCCAGCCACCTTCTCCTCTCTCCACGGCGGTGCTGCCTCCTCCTCCCTCCACGGCAGCACTGCCTCCTCCTCCTCCATCTCCTCTCCTCCTCCTCCCAACTCCCTCCTTCCCGAGCCAGCCCCGCCACCTTCTCCTCCCTCCACGCCGGCGTCACCTCCTCCTCGCTCGCTCCCTCCCTCGTCAGCTCGCCACTCCTCCTCCCGATGCTCCCTGCGGCCTGGGGGCCTGGGCCGCCTGGCAACTAGGTTCCCTCGGCCTCTTCGCAAGCGGGCTATGTGGGTCGTGCTGGGCTCGTGCTATGCTTGGCATGGCCCGACACTATTCGTGTCATGCCAGGCGAGTCCATCGTGCCAGGGGTCAGCCTAAGCACCGCATAGGCCTTCGTGTCGTGTCGACCTGGCCCATGAATAGTGTGAGCCAGGCCAACAGTGTCGTGCCTCGGGCCGGGCTGGCAGGCATGGCCCATCTGGCCACCTCTATGGCCACATGCGCGAGGGAGCCGTGCCACGTAGTGTGTACACGCCTTCCTCAACTCAGCTGAGTCACATGGAGAGACTGTGCACGTCATTGGTATGGTAGCACTCTCGGGTCTCTGCTGCTGAGCGTTTGCATGGTTAGAATCATTTCAAAATTTGTAGTATCAAATGATATAACTTAGACGCTTGAGAATATATTTACGTATCTTATAGGCTATTTAGATTTTTTTAGACAACATAAACATTGGATAAAACAATAGAAGCTTGTAGAAAAATACAACTTGATTATTGCAATTGAAGTATGTGCTTTGATGGAAGAAAATCATTGAGCATAATAAGTTGTTTGGGTTTTTACAAACATAACAATTCTTCATCATGCTTGAATCATGTAGCTGCATGCCGCTATTCTTACTCCATTAGTTACTCTTTTCTAAAATGTATGCATGCACACATACATCTATTTAATCTCGAAGCAATACTTTGATTATGTGTGTGGCAAACTATCTTATTAGTTTACATGGTATTAGAGTATCTTGCTCACGCATACATCGATGCACCATGGACAACCCACCTTGAACTTATATTCTCACACACGTTGGCTGCCTCACCGAACCGTGTGCCTTCTATCTCTTCTCGCCACCATAGTTTTTTTTTATTTCGACGATGGTAGTTTGCTTGCACTTTCGACGATCACATATTGAATTTCATCATCTTTCCCTTTTTTTGTAGGTTGCGCTCTCATGCACATACATTTCCCTGCTTGAAGAACACTAGCTATATGGCTTGTTCATTTATTTCTCTTTGAACTTAGCTTTTCAATGGTGTAGTCGGATACACCTGATAAACTTCAAGTCTTGTTTATTTGCATTATGTAATCTGACTATCTTAGTGTTTGTTGTTGTCTTGAGCGGTGACGGGCTTGTCATCGCATTGGTGTATTTCTTTTCGTCTTTAATAGAATGACATGCTCGTATTTTGTGTGCTCTAAAAAAATCTGACCATTTTGGGCTTGACTTGAATTCTATATTAGATATATTGTTTCTCAAACCAACCCAAAATAAAACCATGTAGATCTTTTTGTTTATACCCTGGTTAATGTGGTAATTTCTATCCCACCTTGTGTGGCTATTTTTTTTTTTACAAATTGATGGTTAAAGTTTGTTTCTTCCATGATTTTATTTGTAATGTCTATACATCTATTTAATCTCGAAGCAATACTTTGATTATGTGTACGACAAACTACCTTATTAGTTTACATGGTATTAGAGTACTTTGCTCACGTATACACTGATGCACTATGGACGACCTACCTTGAACTTATATTCTCACATACGCTGGCTTTCAACCCTGTTTGATCTAGCATGTGTGATAACATGCATAGTTGGGTGTCATCTAACTATGTTAGGTATAGGTACATCATCTCCAGCCGCTTTGGTGCAGTAACAGCTAACAAACTTTCTTCACGGCTTCTCCTCCCTGCAGGTTTTAATCGCAAGTTGATTAACACTAGTAGAATGATACAATCACTGGACATTCATCGAAAGTCCAGTGTAAGAAACGTAAATTGAGCAGATACTCCCTCCCTGCTTTTCTACTTGACGCCCTAATATGTGCTGTCAAACTTTCTATAGTTTGACCACCAATAGGTTTAAAACTATCTAGGGGATGTCGTCGGCCTGTGCCGGTAGGGTCTCCCCTGACTGTGTGCCTAGGCTCGAGGCCCAGGACCAGGGGCGGATCTAGTATAGGGACATGGGTGTACATATGTACACCCAAATTTTTTGGAAAAAACCTAGTATTTAGTAGGTATATTAGGTATATATACTAGAAAGCATACTGAAAATTCGTATTTCTACTGTGACTCGATCGAATCCCGTCCGCCAGTGTGTCCGCGCGCGCAACCCACTTGGACCTCGGCCCACCACGCCCGCACGCCGCACCAACCCACTGCCCCACCAGGCACCAGACCAGCCCACCACGCGGTCCACGCTGCACCAGCCACCAGCCCACTAGCCTAAGCCCACCACGTCACGGTCACCACCAAGCTCAAGGCTCAAGCCGCACTCGGCAGCCCCAACCCCAACCCTACCTTTCCTCCCGACCTCCCCTTTCTCTTCACGCTCGCGGCGGCGGTGGTGCAAGGATGCGCGACGAGGCGGCGGCGCAACCAAGCCACCGAAACTGAGCCGCGGGGAGGGGAAGCAGGCGCGCGGGCGCACCATAGGGCCGACCCAAGCGGCGCCGGCACGGATGGGGAGGTGGCACCTTAGAGCCGGGGCAGAGCTACTGAGCGGGCGAGCCGCGCGTGAGGAGCCGCCGGCCGGGCGTAGGCTCCGGGCACTAGGGGAGGCGAGCGCGAGCGCGCCGGAGACCGGAGGCGGCGCCGAGCCGGAGGGGAGCCAGGAGGAAGCACCCATGGAGCAAGATGAGCCAGGATGGCCGATGGGGAGTTCGGCTGGAGCAAGAACCAGAGAAGGATTGAGATAAAGCAAAGAGGAAAGTGAGGGGAGAGAAGAAGCAAAGAGGTAGACTTGTAGTTGAGTTCGGCTGGAGCAAGAACCATGCTTACATATATATTATCAGAGAGTTCTTGTGGTAAACTATTATCATCTAAGAGGGGAGTTCGGCTGGAGCTAGACCCAGAGGAATGCTGATTTAGTTGTTAGATAAAAGAGATGATTATTCTGTATAGTTCAATAGCTTGTGTAGCTTCAGTTGTTAGATAAAAGAGAAGGTTATTTTGTCTTAAATGTCCAATTATTTATGTGAAGTTTTTGTTTTCCTTAATCCTTATGGCTTAAGCTGATTTGTTCTTTGATTTTGATGTCTTTTTTGTTCACACAAGGTAAGGGAAATGGATGTGAGTTGATCTTTTATTTGAGCAAGGCGGCACAGTGAGCAGCGGGGCAGGGGAGAGCGCCGAGCAGGAGCAGCGACCGGCGCAAGGAGCGGCGGCGGCGTGCGGCGAGCTCAAGGTGAGCTCTAGCTGCTCTGCTGCCACTGCAGTTGTGCTTCATGTTCATGGATTGCTAGATTTTGAAGGGAAAAAACCATGTAGGTTGTAGGCATGTTGTTATTGGTTCGTTGCCATTGAATATGCTTGCTATGAGATGGAGATATCGAGGGTGAATGGATTATGTTGAGTGAGATTTACAAATCCTGTAGGATGAATTGATCATTTAGTAAAAATATTTTTTGTAGGATGAATGAATCATTTAGTACAAATATTTTCTGTAGGATGAATGGATCAATTAGTACATATGTTTCCAAATTGCAAAAAAAAATCCAAATTGAGTGAGATTTACTCAATTTGTGATATCATAGTAATAACCTTGTTTGTAGTATTGCTTTGAATATTGTCGTGAAGCTTAATGTGGGTATCAAAAAATTATAGAGAATACAATTGCAGTTCTAGACTTCTAGTAGCATATAATGACTAAAACATGCCACAAGTTAATGGACAATTTTTTTGTAACTCCGAACACCCATTCTTGAAATCCTGGATCCGCCACTGCCCAGGACTGGCTACAGCCTCGAGGAGGATCTCACAGAGGAGGGTTGGGGATGGTGCGGGAGGAGGGGAAGGAGGCCATGGAGATGGCGAGCTTGAGCCGCTAGGGCTTTGGAAGCTTCGAGAAGGCTAGGGTTTTGTACAGCTGTATACAGGCTGGGTGACCCTGCTGGGCTGGGCTGGGATGGGCTCACCACTTGCTGGCCTATCTGGGCCGGGCTGATCCATTCAATGGGCCGAAAACATAGTTGCTCTGCATCAAATGTACGAAGAATCTCCCAATGCTGAGAATTTCTAGAAGCTTCTGCACAAACCCAAAGCTCACTGCTCACTTACAGAAGCTTAATTACAAGAGATTGTCACACCACCATGCTCAAAGCCATCCATGGCGGTGGACACAAGCCAGGCTGGGAACGACCAGAGGAAGAAGAAGGCGATGGGCCCACCTGTCAGGATGCATGGGACTGTCCGGGTGGGAATGCGAACTGTGTTGAGCTGGTTGTGCTTGACGATGGAAAGGGTGGTACGGGTGCATGAGCCGAAGGACCCACCGTCAGTGTAATTAAGGAGAGTTTAAATTATATCCTATAGCGAACGATTGAGGCTGGAATTAAGAAATGAAATCAACTCTTTCCCATCTCGTTCTCTCTTGTTCTCATCTACTGTTCTTCCTGGAATTCGTTAGTATAGCTACGATCTAGGTGTGTCGGTCCTCCAGCTACGCTCGGGACAATACAGAGATGAAGAGAAACAGCATGAGTAAACGTCCCATTAATGAACCCACATTGCATGAGTTGATACAGCGGCTTATTACAAGAGTGGGTTAAATAGGTGGGCGATTACTGATTAATTAGGTGGTGGACAAGGAGGCGACGATGGCGTGCACGACGAAGGCCATGGAGCTGAAGCGGTCGTTCTCCTCGGCAGCGTGGCGTTGCCGCCAAGCCGTCGCACCGGACGCGATGTACCGCGTCGCCTCCGGCACCTCCGCGCGCGCGCGCAGACGCGCGCGGCCACGAATCGCGCTGCCATCGCAATGCGGCGCGGCGCAACGCCAGTCTGCAGCGAGCACGGCGCATGCCCTTCCTCGCCTCGCGTCGCGGCGGACGCCAGGCCATTGGGCGGCCTCGCCCGCGCGGAAAGCGCCTCGATCTTGCCGCCGCGCGGTGGCGTTAGCCACCGCCGGCCGCGCGGCGCCGCGAGCTTCCGACGCGTCACGGGCGACCGCACGACCGGATCCACGCAGAGCGGCGACACGCAGAGCTCCGGCGAGATGTAGTAGCCGCCCGAGCTCCGCACAGCTGGTCAGCCAGGCGTCGTCGAGACGCCGGCGCCGGAGCCGCCGTGGACGATGGCCAAGAAGGCGACGATGAGGACGAGGGTGCGGGCGTGGAGCATAGGAGAGGAGGAGGTGGCCATGATGGTGGTCGTCTGTGTCTCTTGGTTCTGCTTCTGCCTTGGTTTTATAACACTTGGAGTAGTTTCAGTGTTTGGATCATGCTACGCATGCACACGTCAGTTTTATAACACTTGTAGTAGTTTCTGATGGCAGTGATCTTACCGATCGCATCTTTTCCGAGTGACACAAGTCTTACGAGTCATTCTGACGAAGTGCTCGAGTTTTTGTCTAAAATGGCTCTATTGACGGTGGTAATAACAAATCTAGTCACTCCCGATGTTAACAACAAAAATAGCATCACAAAAATGTCGTAGCTCGACACGTCGCCAAGTCTGGTTCCAGGGGCCCAAACTCCCCTCCTCTGTGCCCCATGGGGGCGGAAGCCTCCTCCGCACGCCACGTGTGTAGTCCGCCCCAGGGGGGCCGGATCTAGCTCGTCCGTGCTCCCGGGGGCCGGAACTATCTAGTACGTGCCCCAGGGGCACAGTCTTACCATGCCATGGCCCTGAGGGCCGGACCCCTCCCGCCCTCGGGTGTTTTATGATTTCATGTGAAACTCGAGTGTTTTATGAATTGATGTAAACTCCGGCAAACTACGTACGTATGTCGCAGTCGTCTATAGAACCGATGTACTCCGACTATACGCACATAATACATACAAATATGTTATACAATTAAGACTAATTAAGTATGACTAATTAAGATTACTAAATTAATTACAACAAATTAACTATCACTAAAATAACTACGGCTAATTAACTATTACTAAAATAACTATGGCTAATTAACCACGGCCAATTGACTACGACAAATTAATTACGGCTAGTTAAGTACGACCAATTAATTACGGCTAATTAAGTATGACCAATTAATTATAGTGAATTAACTATGATTAATTAATTATGACTAAATTATTTCAACCAAGTAATCACGATTAATTTAATTTAGCACTAATTACATCGTGATTACTTGATTACGGCGGACCTCGCTGTGGCGTGCGGCACGTCGGCGTAGGACTCTGTGTCCGCGCTGGCTCACGGCAAGCGCGACCCCGCCGCGCCCGACGGTCTGGAGGCATGCGCCATCTTGTATGGGACATCGGTGCCAACACTGCAGTTCCTGCACAGGTATGCGACGGCGTGGAGCTAGGAGGCGGCGCAGTCACTACTGTTGCTGATGGGGTAGGCCGACATCGACTGCGAGGCATCGCTCAGCGTGCCGCCCGCGGCGGCAAGGATGGCCAGGGCCAACCACGAGTTCGACCGGCTCACCACCATGGCCGAAGGAAGAACTCAAATGGTTTCAAAGATCTAAGGAAAAAGTGTTGTTAGAGGGTGATAGTAATACTAGATTTTATCATGCAAAAGCCAATAGGTGGAGGAGAAAAAATTCCATCCATGCCTTGCATCAGGATGAAGGGGTGATTGAAGGGGATGAAAAGTTAATGAAGTACATTACTACTTTTTATAAAAGCCTTTTTGGTCAATCTAATTCTATTATGTGTAACATTGATATAGAAGGCATTCCACAATTGGATGAATAGGATAAAGAACTCCTTATTCAGGATTTTACTTTGGTAGAGTCACAATTTGCTGTTTTTCAATGGATTTTAAATAAAGCTCCTGGTCCATATGGGTTTCCAGCTGAATTTTATCAGAAATTTTGGCCCCTAATTCAGGCTGATCTGAAAGATATTTTAGATGGTTTTGCTTCTAGAAAAGTGAATATGTTGGTGATATGCCCTAGAGGCAATCATAGAGATGATTGTATCACATCTATATTTATGAGTTATTGAATAAATGTTATTTAGTTCCTTGAATGAATTATCAGTTATAGATCAACAAGTATGACTCGTTGGTGAAACTCTTTTAACTTATGATGATGTCGTTCTAAATGTATCTCTGGTCAAATGTCACTGGTCGGAACACTAGTGACTTATCAACCAGCACATGTATTGATTGATGACTATGTTTCATCGGTGATGGATATAGAGATATCGAATCAATAATGTGAACATATGTTAGAGAATATAGGGTTGAATAGACCCACCTTGTGATACTATTGAGATTATTATGATTCTATGTGTCATTAGTTGGTCTCAAGTAATGATGATGTATAATCCTTAGACCTGAGATCAGCATGATTCCCTACATGTGTAATAGCACTCTTAGAGGTTACCAAACGCTACTCCGTAACTGGGTAGTTATAAAGGTAGCTTTCGGGTTTACTATGAAACATACGGGGGATGTGACTGGTCGGATATAGTATTTGCCCCTCCTAACATAATAGGAGAGATATCTCTGGCCCCTCGAAGTGGTTGGATAAAGAAAGTGCATGGCCATACCACTGGTGGTCGAAGAGTTCGACCATATAAGGTTATTTGATACTTGATCGAGAAAGTATTGAACAGTCCATGGATGACATAAATCTCATTTGGAGTTCAAACCAGATATCGTGAGGCAAAGGGAGAATACACAAGAAGGTCATTTAGTTCGACTAGGTATGGAATAGTCGTATAGAGATACGAGTTAGTCGTAGACTGGTCGAACATAATCACTAAGTGGTCGAAACCTGGTCGTAAAGAGTTACGAACTGGTCGAGACTAATTAGGAACTGGTCGTATAGAGATACGAGCTGGACGTCCGATATTATTTGTGTATATTCGGGAATCGTTATGTCCTGCTAGAAACTGCTAATGACTCATGGTCGAAAAGGGTTTTTGAGTCACAACCGATTACGCATGAACCTATAGGGTCACACACTTAATAGATTGGAACAAAACGTGTTTGGATAGGATCCGTCATGGGCACTATATAAGGAGATGCTTGAGACTATTGGGAGATAGGTGATAGATGAGAGACACGAAAATCGTGACTTGAGTTGCTCCACCAAACCCTAGCCGTCATCTTCCTGAGAGCCCTACCGTGCGAGTTGGTGCTAGAACACCAGCGTACATGTTCCTTCATTGGACATGTGGATACTGTAGAGGCACTACTGCGATTGTTGTTCCATGAGCTTCACAAGGAACGTTGGAGGTTACTAGAAGAGACGATCGACTACGACAACTGCATCGACGTGCTCTTCATTGGACCAGGCTGCTATGACTCTTCTTCCGCTGTACTGCGCGCCTGGTGGTAACAATCTGTGATCATCTACTTGCTTGGCTTTCTTATTTACGTGGTAGATTTTTAATTGTTGCTATTGTAGCCTACTCGTATCCCTTCAGTTGTATCAAAACCATCCTGCATAGTTTTTTATCTAGATCAGTCATATATACTGGATATGTGGCAGTAGTAGATTAGATCTATTACTAGTTGGATCTGGTAACCTAGATCGGTTCATGAGGATGAAACGATCTAGGCACTGATCGATAAGATTGATCGCTGTTCGGCGATAGTAGATGGGTCTTGCGAAGAGGTATAAGCTAAAAGGACCAGATGGTTTATTGCGCTTGTTCACGACCACATGGTTTATTGCGCTTGTTCACGACCACACTACATAATACCCCTACCGGTCGGAGAACAGAAAGCATGCTGATGGAGATCGACATGTTAAGGGCCATACTATTTTCACAGTTTAATTTGATTATCTATGAATGTTTGTGTCTATTCCTATTATGCTATTTGATCATGTTTTATCATAAGATGTTTTAACATGATAAAGTAGTACTCTCAAGAAAAAATTAAGTTAATTTGATGTCTTTCCAATTGCTGCAACCATCACGACTTTGATCGTTAATTGGTAGGTCTACCAAAGTAGGGTGTCATTAACTATCTTAGTAAGATAGGGTGGGTGTCGGACACCCATATGTATAGTGTTGGTTTAACTTGACAAGGCTATCAAAACGGTTTTGGGCCTTGGGACATAATGTTAGTCGTCGGGGCATAGAGATGTCGCCCAACAAACAAAAGTCATATGTGATATGATTGGCAAGAGGTTGTCTACCTTAAATCACTAAGTTTCTAGCAGTGATGCCAAAGCTCACTAGGACTTAATGACTTTTGGATCTTGAACTCACTATATGATGTTAGAGGTAAACATGGTTTAGAACATATAGTAGGAGTATCTTTTATTAAATTGTTCAATAGAAGATATTACATAAACATAGTGCTGAATTTTTGTATATTCTGTTGTAGATCATGGCACCTACTACTTTTTCTGCACCTACCTTTAGTTTGCGATCTATTCTTGAAAAGAAAAGGTTGAATGGTTCAAATTTCATTGACTAGTTTCGTAATCTGAGAATTGTTTTCAAACAAAAGAAGGAATATATTCTAGAAGGTCCCTATCCCGAGGAACCGAGTGCCGATGCTCCTCGTGTTGAAAAGAATGCTTATGAGAAGCATTGCAATGACACAGTTGATGTGCACTGCCTAATACTTGCTACCATGAACTCTGAGCTTCAGAAGTAATATGAGACTACAGATGATTACAATATGATTGTGAGTCTGAAGGGTATGTTTTAGGATCAAGTAAGGGCAGAGAGGTTTAATACCTCCAAGGCATTTTTTCTTGTAGGATGTCAGAAGGTAACTCGGTCAGTCCTCATGTGATTAATATAATTGGTCTCATTGAGAGCTTGAAAAAGCTTGGTTTTCCCCTTAGCCAAGAGTTGGATACTGATGTGATTCTCCAATCGCTCCCTACGAGCTTTGAGTCTGTCATATTGAATTTTCATATAAATGGCATTGAGAAGTCTATAACCGAGTTACATGGCATGCTTAAAGGTGCTGAGGAGAGCATCAAGAAAAGTTCTAATCATGTTATGATGGTTCAAAAGACTACTAGCTTCAAGAAGAAGGGTAAGTCGGGAAAGGGAAAGGGCAAAGAAAAGACTCAAGATGAGATCGAGAGTCTCAAGGCTAAGCTTAAGAAGCTCAAGTTGGATCCTAAGCTTGACACAGAATGTTACCATTGTTATAAGACTGGGCACTAGAAGAGAAACTGTAAGAAGTACTTAGCAGAAATGAAAAAGAACAAAGGAAGTAAGACTTCCAGTTTAGGTATAAATGTTATACAAATTAATCTTGCCACTTCTCTGACCAGTTCTTGGGTATTTGATACCGGATCAGTTGCTCATATTTGTAATTCGATGCAGGGACTGATAAGGAGTAGAAGTTTGGCAAGAGGAGATGTTGATCTTTGTGTGGGCAATGGAGCAAGAGTTGCTGCATTAGCTATTAGCACTTTACCATTAGCTTTGTCCTCAGGATTAGTTATGGACATAAATAATTATTATTATGTTCCTACCTTAAGCAAAAATATTATTTCTGCTTCATGTTTAGGCGCAGAAGGTTATGAATTGAGAATAAAGAACAATTGTTGTTCAATTTATTTTGAAGATATGCTTTATGGCCATGCTCTATTAGTGAATGGATTGTATATTTTGAATCTTAAGGATGAGCCCGTCTATAACATTAATGCTAAGAGACTTCGACCTAATGATTCGAATCCTACTTATATTTGGTATTGTCGTCTAGGTCATATAAATGAGAAATGTATGATGAAGCTCCATAATGATGGTATTCTAAACTCATTTAATTTTGAATCATTCGAAACATGTGAATCTTGTTTACTTTGCAAGATGACAAAGGCGCCCTTCATAACCAGAGGTGAGAGGGTGAGTGATCTACTAGTCGTAATACATTCAGATGTATGTGGACCAATGAGCACTCCGACCAGAGGTGGTTTTCAGTACTTCATAACTTTTATTGATGATTTCAGTAGATATGGCTATATCTATTTGATGAGACATAAGTCGGAATCCTTTGAAAAGTTCAAAGAATTTCAGAAGGAAGTGCAAAATTAACTTGGCAAGACAATCAAATGTCTACGATCTGATCGTGGGGGAGAATATTTGAGCCATAAGTTTGGTGAACATCTAAAGAAATATGGAATTGTTCCACAACTTACTCCGCTGGGAACGCTTCAATGGAATGGGGTGTCTGAACGATGGAACCAAACATTGTTGGACATGGTTCATTCAATGATGAGCCAATCTGATCTTCCATTGCAATTCTAGAGATACGCTATAGAAATAGCGGCTTTCACATTGAATAGGGACTGGGAACGACATCAAATGAGATATGGACTGGGAAGAATCTTGGATTGTCTTTTCTCTGGATATGGGGTTGTGAGGCGTATGTTAAACGTTTAACGTCTAACAAACTCACACACAAATCTGATAAGTGCTTCTTTGTGGGGTATCCTAAGGAAACTAAAGGATATTACTTTTGTAATCAGGATGATAAAAAAGTGTTTGTTGCCCGTAATGGTGCCTTCTTGGAGAAAGAGTTTCTTTCCAAAGGAGTTAGTGGGAGCAAGGTGCAACTCAAAGAAATTTAGGAAACATCTGAAAATGTTTCAACTCCTACTGAACCTCTACAGGAAGAACAAAATATTATTGAACCTATAGATAAGGCATCAGCCCCACGTAGACCAAAAAGGCCACATCAATTGCCTATAAGGTATAGGTATGTCATTTTATTATTGAATAATGATGAGCCTAAAACTTATTCAGAAGCGATGGTGGACCCAGACTCTGAGTCATGGCTTGAGGCCATGAGATCCGAGATAAAATGTTGAACCCGGGAGTGAAGGATCCAGAATTCTCTATGTTCAAACACCGGTCCAGGATTTCCAGTGTACACAGTCTCACAAAATAGATATCACATTCATATCACGAAATCGTAAATGACATTAAATAAATAATTGTTTAATACAAACGAGTTTGAACAACAATGTCAAATATCAAATGATAAATACAGCGGAAACCTAAAAACAGAGGTGAGCCACACGATGCGCCACAGGCAATCGTCTAGGTCAAAAGGCCTACTCGTCCGGATCCTCACCGTCGGGGAAGAAGTCTTCTCCTGAATAAGATTTATTCAGCAAAGATGAGCACAACTTTCGTGCTCGCAAGTTACACCCAATATTGAATTAAAATGCATGCATAAGGTAACAAGTGAGTATGGCAGGGGTTGTTTTGCATAAACAACATTTTCAGTGTAAATAATCATAGTAATTTCTAAGGCAGTTTATACTATGACTAAAATCATATTTTAAAATGACAATATTACAATGTGGATAACCTCCAATGATTTAGTGAAGGATCCCCTCCTAACACTTGGCTTCCCGCCCAACTTTTCATAAGGATTAACCATCCTCAGCATTTAATAAAGCATTTAAAAACCAAAAACAAATCTAACTTTAAGTGGCCCTACTAGCATGTCCATGACCGCGGATGCGGCTATTCGAATAGTTTTTACTCTGCAGAGTTGGTACAACTTTACCCACACGAGGTGACATGCTCGTTATGTCGGCCAATACATGCTTCCGTAGGCATGTGACTGAGCAATTACCATGAGGCCTTTACAATGTTCTGTCCTAGTGTACTCATGCCCGCTAAGTTTTCGCCCCTTTGGACTAACCGTCCTCCGGAAGCCCCCTCTTGCGCCAAGTGGGAATAAAGCGTCTAACCGACACCCACATAATCACATGACATAAATACACTAGAACATCACAAATTAATTAGCCAAATCCTGCCCATACAGGACATGTGGTAGTACGATAAGGCATAGCAATAAGCAGCTCAAAGACCGGTCCTCAATTGACTTGGGCGTCATTCCTACAAACCATGTGCCTTAATCTTAACCAGATCAATCCCGTGCATAAACCTGCACCCACCATTCCGACCATTTCGCCCAAGTCCAAACCCATTTTTTATTTTATTTTGAAGAAAACTCTATTTATAAATCCATGTGGTAAGACAATACCACAATGTCAAGTTTGAAACAAATTTGTAATAAATTTGGTTAAACCCTCCCAAATTCTGTAAGTGTGAACTAAGTCTGGCTAAGCATATGTTTAGTTTTGATAATGTTTTGCCTATGGTGTCAAGGTAGTCAGATACAATATTCAAATTGGCCATACAATAAAACATTGGGGTAACTATACATAAAACAGGACATTAAAGTATTTATACAAACATATGCATGCAATAAAGAATTTAAAAACTGAAAATAACTTAAAATGCTGGGGCAATATGGTCAATGGTGTAACTTGCCTTCGTTGAAGTCTTGGAATTCCAGGTCTTCAGATTGGTCGAACTCTCCGGAGTCGTCGAAGTCTAAACGCGAAAATATGGCAAATTCAAATTCAAATTCAAATAAATTCAAAAACATAGATAAAAACAACTCTAAATTTAAATATTTTGGTTTATTTAGCTAGATTATAATTTTATATAAATTTTACAATTTGAATCACCCAATTTGGAGTTCATATGCAAAAGTTATGAATTTTAGAAGTTTTAAACCTAAATCTGAAATTTAATTGAATTTCCCGAATTATTTTTCTACTGAAAAATCTATTTATTGCGCAATGCTGATGCCAGCAACAGAATTTCGGAAATTAAAAGAATATAAAACTAAATTCTGACGTGTGGGCCCTACGTGTCATAGACACGGTCCTTGTGGACTAAGCTCACGGAACTTAGGCTCGGGAGGTTTGCGCTGAGATGGCGCCACGTCAGATCCACGTCGGATCTGACACTTAGGTGGCGCACACGGTGGCGCTTGCGTGGCAAAGCCACGGTGGCAAAGCCAGTGCCAGCGTCGGGACCGAGGGTCACCGGCGCTGTACTGCGTGGCGGTGTCCGGCGAGGGCACCGGAAGAGAGAGGAGTGGGTGGCGATCACGATGCTAACCACGGTGACTGAAAGCAGTGAGGCGGTGGTCGGCGACGAGGTTGAAGGTGGCGGCGAAGTACGGTCGTTGACGAGGTTGGGGTTCCGGCGGCTCCCTGGCGAAATGGAGGTGACCACCCGGTTCGCGAGAAGATGACGATGCCGACGGTAGCGACGGAGAGGACGCGGCGGTGTCGGCGGCAGCGGAATCGAAGCTCCAAGCTTCACGGTCGTCGGCGACGGAAACTCCAATATGTGGCACTAGAGACGATAAAAGCGGCAATGGGTGGTGGCGTCGAGACCGGTGGAGCAATGCGCACCCGGGGCTGCCTTTTATAGGCGCCGAGGTGCTCCAGGACGTCGTGGCGACGTGGAGGTGGTGCGGCGACGATTGGAGCTCGCGTGGCGAAACCGCCGGGGTTGCGAGAGAGAGAGAGGGAGTCGTGCGGGGCGGTGCGGTTCGTGCATGCGGTTGCAGGCGACGTGGGCAGTTGGAGGCGAGCCGTTGCGAAGACGTGTGCGGGCGGAACCGCCACGGTTGCAAGGTCTCCGCGGAGACGAAGACGACGATGACGTAGGCGCGGGCCCACGCGGCAGCGGGAGAAAAAGAGGGGCTAAGCGATGACCGTTTGATTTAGATCCAAGGGCTGAGGTTGAGTGCGGTTTAAGAAAAGAGCGAGAGAGCTGTGGACCGTTGGATTTAAATCCAACGATTGGCAGAGGTTGGGTGCGGGCGCGCGCGGTTTGGGCTGGTTGGGCCGAGGCCTTTGGGTTTCGGCCCAAAGTCTGATTTGATTTTCTTTTGATTTTCCATTTATTTTAATCCTGATAATTCATTTAGGCTTTAGAAAATAGTAAAATAATTCCAAAAATTATGGAAAAATTCACAGAAATTCCCATACTTATTATAGACTTAATAAAATTATTTCCAACTTAATGTTTGCTTTTAATTTTGCAAATAAATTTGTTTTAACTTTAAAATATTTATAAAAAGCTTTTAAAATTTCAGAAAATTCCACAAAGATACATAAATTTTTATTTTTACTGAAATTTGAAAATTGGGCTATTACATAAAATCCATACATAACAATCAAGTTCGGAACTTAGTTGATGCACCCGATGGTGTTACGACCATTGAGTGCAAATGGATTTTTAAGAAAAAGATAGATATGAATGAAAATTTTCATATTCATAAGGCACAACTGGTCACAAAGGGTTTCAAACAAATTCAAGGTGTTGATTATGATAAAACCTTCTTGCCCGTCACTATGCTTAAGTCTATCCGGATCATTCTAGCTATTGCTGCATATTTCGATTATGAGATATGGCAAATAGATGTCAAAAATGGTTTTTCTAAATGAAAACCTAAGTGAGGATGTGTATATAACACAGTCTGAGGATTATATTGATCCGAAGGTAGCTAGAAAGGTATGCAAACTTAAGAAATCCATATATGGATTAAAGCAAGCACCTCGGAGTTGGAATATTCGTTTTGATGAAGTAGTCAATGGGTTTGACTTCATCAAGAATGAAGAAGA
This sequence comes from Ampelocalamus luodianensis, assembly GCA_036346255.1. NCBI lineage: Eukaryota > Viridiplantae > Streptophyta > Magnoliopsida > Poales > Poaceae > Ampelocalamus > Ampelocalamus luodianensis. Next base: position 42,643,277 of record CM070640.1, on the reverse strand, counting down.
ACCTTGTGTTTACAAGAAGCTCCCTTAACTTGCGGTCACATGGCACCACCATACGGTTCCCGAACTGCAAGGTGCCTTGCGCATCTTCAGTGAAGCATTTGGCCTTGCCTTGCTTCATTTCTTCCCGAATTTGAGCAACCTCCATGTCGGTCTTATGGGCTTCCTTGATCTGGTCCTCAAGTGTAAAATTCACCCTTAGGATAGCAAGGGTTCCTTCTTGAATCATCTCGAGGTTTAAGCGTTAAAATTCGACGCAAAACCCTGCCGAGGTGGATGTTTCCGACAAACAGTGGCATTGAGATTTTTTGCTCAACGCATCAGCTACCACATTAGCTTTTCCCGGGTGATAGTGGAGTCCCATATCATAATCCTTGATTAACTCGAGCCATCTTCTTTGCCTCAAGTTCAAATCGGCTTGGGTGAAAATATATTTGAGGCTCTTGTGATCAGTATAGATCTCGCAACGATTACCAATGAGGTAATATCGCTACATCTTCAGAGCATGGACTACGGCCGCTAGCTCTAAGTCATGTGTGGGATAATTTGCCTCATGTGGTCTCAATTGCCTTGATGCATAAGCCACAACTCGACCTTCTTGCATGAGCACACAATCGAGCCCATTACGTGAAGCATTGCAATAAATATCAAAACTTTTGTGAATATCAGGCAGAATGAGAACTGAAGCTTTGGTCAGACATTCCTTTAAGATCTAAAAATTTCCTATGCATTTCGCTGACCATTTGAACTTCTTTTCTTTCTTAAGAAGCTGGGTCATTGGCCTCACGATTTTAGAGAAATTCTCGATGAACCTACGGTAGTAACCCGCAAGTATGAGAAAAAAGCGAATATCGGTGACGCACTTGGGTTGTCTCCAGTTCAGTATATCTTGCACTTTACTAGGATCAACGGCGACTCCTCCTTTCGATACACATGACCCAAGAAACTAACTTCACGAAGCCAAAACTCGCATTTGCTGAATTTCGCATAGAGTTGATGTCGACGAACTGTCTCCAACACAAGCCTCAAGTGTTGCTCGTGTTCTTCATCATACTTGGAGTAGATGAGGATGTCATCGATGAACACGATGATGAATTAGTCCAAATACTCCATAAAGACCGAATTCATAAGATTCATGAAGTAGGTCAGTGCATTAGTCAATCCGAATGATATAACAGTGTACTCGTACAGACCGTAACGAGTAGAGAATGTTGTCTTTGGTATATCTTCAGTTCTAACTTTGATATGATGGTAGCCCAATCTCAAGTTAATTTTGGAGAATACTTGAGCTCCACTAAGTTGGTCAAACAAGTCATCGATCCGTGGAAGCGGATACTTATTCTTGATTGTGACTTCGTTCAACGGACGATAATCAACAAACATCCGTAAACTCTTGTCTTTCTTCCTGATGAATATGGTCAGGCATCCCCAAGGTGAGGAGCTCGGTCGAATAAAGCCCTTGTTTTGAAGCTCTTTGAGTTGTTCTTTCAATTCAACCAACTCATTAGGAGGCATCCGATACGACCGTTTTGAAATGGGCGCAATACCGGGTGCAAGTTTGATCACGAACTCGACTTCACGATATGGAGGTATGCCTGAAAGTTCTTTGGGAAAGACATCCGGGTATTCACATACCACTGGTACCTTCTCTAGGTCAAGAGTGGTACTTGCTTCCATAGCATAAAGATGAGAACCGACACTATTTGGAGTGAAAACGACTTGATTGTCGTCTTCACTTGTGACAGAAACTGACCGCTGAGCATAATTGATTTGTCCCTTATTCTTCGACATCCAATCCATCCCTAATATAACATCAATTCCCACTGAATTAATCACTATTAGGTTGGCCAAAAATTCTACCCCTTGAATCTTCACTTTTACATCCCGACAGATTTGATCGGTTTGCAGAACCGATCCCAAAGACTGAATGTGATATGGTGGTTGAAGTATATGCATTTGAAAATGATGTTGTGCAGCAATGGACTTCTTGATAAAAGAATGAGATGCTCCAGAATCAAATAAGACGGTAGCTAAACTGGAATTAACAAAGAGAGTACCCAAAACGACATCGGGTGCGTCGTTTGCCTCCTCGGCGGTGACGTGGTTGACTCGGCCAAGTGCCAGATCTTGAGGGGGTTTAGCTGTGGCCCTCGAAGGTGGTGGTGGTCTCGCTGGAGCTGGAGTAGGAGCATTGAAGACTCGGGGCATCCCACGCGCTTTCGCCAAGCATTGATGCGCGTCATGCCCTGGGCGTCCGCAATGAAAGTAGGTAACACTCGGCTTGATGTAGCCGCTATTCGGGGGCTGATTTCCCCCACCTGTTGGCTGCACATTAGGTGTAGGAGGTCTTGGTACAAAGGTGATTGGTCTTGGTGGCACCAGTGCTTGAAACCGGGGCTGTTGGGGTTGATTTGTGCGTGGCCTAAAAAAATTACCGTTTGCTGAAATCAAAGTGGCTCTCTTCCTCTTTCTGGACTCCTCCAAGGATTGACTCTTGTTTTCCACCACTATGGCCTTATTGACCATATGCTGGAAGTTACGAAAGTAGTGGACGGCAAGAGTAAGTTGCATTTCCTCCGTCAAGCCGTTTATGAAATAGCTCTGACGGCGGGCGTCGGTGGAGACATCATTAGGAGCATAACGAGCTAGGAAGTTGAACTCGTGTAAATACTTCATGACACTCTTCTTTCCTTGCTTCAGAGTGAGGAATTGTTGTTGCTTGATGATCATTACTCCCTCTGGGATGTGGGCTTCTCGGAATGCCACTCGAAACTCATTCCAAGTCAGAACTTGTCCCTTAGGTTGCATGGCATAGAAGTTGTCCCCCCATGCACTCGTGGCTCTTGCATTGAGCGATAGCTAGCTTCTTCTCAATGGCCCTAAGCCGGTCCTTGGCTTCCATAGGATCTTCCGAGCTAGAGAAAGTCAGAGGATTAGTTCACTGGAAATCAGCGAGTCCTCCGTGAGCTCGATGTGTAGTGGATCCTCTTTCTGGGGTGGGAGCTGGGGCGGTATTGTGGGCAATGGCCTCGAGAATCCGCATCCGATCCATGTGGTTCCTCTCAATCTGGGCCAATACCTCCGCCATTGAAGGGGGTGGTGAAAGCACTTCCTCGGGTGGACCGCTGTGTTGGGTCTGTGGATGGGGAGGCTCACCACGCTCTGCTCGTGCGTAGTAGAGTTCGCTCACGGTAGCAAAACGGGGTCCCTAGGGTGGAGATCCCTCTTCAGGTTGAGCCCTTGAGCGCGTGTTTGGTCCTGCCATCCTGTGGTGACATGGATGGTTAGAAAATGGACTGAAGGTACGCTCTAAGGAGTGTGAAACAAAATCTGGACAGTGAGCACATAATTCTTAGCTAAGCATGCATAATGATATGAAATGCACAAAACTTAACACCAAATATGTGTACTAAGGCTATAAGGCCAGTACAAGATCCATTAACTTAAATCATAGTTTTTCAGTACAATTACATTCATATAGGCCCGTAGGCAAATGGTAACTGCTCGAAACAAAAGTTCTTGCAACAAAACATCAAGAGTTCAACTACTACTAACCTATTACATAAATTTAAAGATACATGCTCACTGGACACATGTCCGGACAGCGAGCTCACTACTCTAACACTCTATATATTGTTCCATTAAAGTTCACCGGAAACTCATCTAGAAGATGATATCCAAGTGATCCCATGTCATCGGGGTCCTCTGGATTAGTGAGGCGCAAGGGCGATCCTATGTTGATAATATTGCCTCCCACTTCGGGAAGACAATACCCTGGTGGCGCAGAAACGTAGAGAGAGACCTCATTGGCACCATACACCACGTTTCGGCCCACAAACCTCATGTCACACATGAGTTGTAGGTGCTCCTGGGCCACTATGAGATGACGCTGCGTCTCCCATAGCTCATGCATGGTGCAACGATGGATTTGGTCCATGATGTGAACCAATCTTGCCAGCTGTCTCACTTGGGGGTCATCTCCATACTAGATTCTGGCAAAAATGTTCACTTCCGCGTCATGTGCTTGCATGGAAAAATGGTCGTACAGTGGCTGAGACAACTCCGTCAAATCATAGCAGAGATGGATCATGACCATACGAGCCACTCCCTGCAATGCCATGGCCTCGGAAGTACCATGTGCCTGAAAACGGTACAAAATTCTCCCCGTAACACGCCTGGCAATGATGTTGGCCACTGCCAGGTACTCTTCCGGCCCTCGATCTTGTCGGTAGATGGAGTACATTGGTTGATATGTGAAGTTCGCCCTCCACATCATGTCTTTGAGTAACGCCGGGTATCCTTCAACATCTTCAGCTTGTGTCTCTCTGACGAGGTATTGACGATTCATCTAAGTGCAAGAAGGGCAAGGTAAGTTAGTTTTGCAAATGAAAATGAGAATAAGGTAAGAAATGAGACTAAGATGGATAAGGAATAAAAGATATTCCTAACTTAGACTTTCTGAAATTAATTTGATAATTTTAAAATAATTTGACCAAGGACTTACTAAACTTAACGCCTGTGATATCTCTAACCTACAGTCAATATGGCTCTGATACCAAACGCTGTGAGGACCCCCAGATTATTTTTGCAAGACCGAGGCCTTCTCGATCTTATGGAGATAACTCTGGGCCTCAGGTAAATGGATTCCAAGTTAACTCCATCCAAGTGGGAGGCTCAACCGAAACTAGAGCCCCAGCGATCATGCGCACTGCTCCTCTGTAAGCACTGCATAATGACTGGTTCTCTAAACGGTCTAGGCTCACACTTAAACAATTTAAGAGGGAATTCATCAACAGCGAGCATGGGACTATGTTGGTTCCAGGATCAGCAACCAACACGCCCATACTCACATACAACGTTGATCACATGTAACGTCCCAAAATTTGGTTTTTTAAAAATCTTTTGAGTAGTTTAGGTCCCTGGAAAATTTCACCAATTTTATTTGAATTAATAAAGCTTAATTGGGAATTTTCCTAAATTAAAAATATTTAATTTGACTAATATAAACATTAATTAAATAAAAACTTGTGTTATTTGGCTTCCTTGTGCTTCAAGGAATTTTTGGGTATTTTCTGAGATTTTTCCGGATTTGTTTGCTATTTATTTGACCTCCTTGATTTTTGGGATTTCTTTTAATTCCGAAAATCCAGATTTTCTCTCTCCTGCCGATGCTATGTACTGTTCATCTTCCAGAACGAGTTCGTTCCGTGCACGTCTCCAACCGAAATTTCCAAATTCCATATCTTCCTCTACGGTGCATATAAAAGCAAGCTGTTTGCGCTCACACGTCCGTGTTGATCCCCTCTTCTAATCCCCTGAATTGGTTTCCTCCAAACCAATCTATTTTCGCCGCAATCTCCAGAAAACCGAGCTCCAACCGAAGTTCTTCTCCGGCGAACTACGGCTTCATCCGACGTCCCCCGGCCGAACCGTCTGCGGCGTTGGCTTCGCGTCGTCGCGTTCTACGTCATGGTTCCTTCCTCTTCGCCCGAAGATCACCGGAGCACCGTCGGCCATGTCAAACCCTAAAGCCGAAACGTGTTCATCGCGTTCCTCGCTTCCTCGGTGACTTTTTCCAAAAATCCGATCGCGTCATCTTGTGCCCCTCGTCAATACCTATTTTTCCCCTCTTGTAGATTCAAGTTTCATCCACCGTCTGGCGAGAATTTGGCGTTCTCTCGCCTCTTGTTCGTCGTCCTTCTCCGATCAATTACTCATAACCGTTGATCCCCGCCTTCAACTCCACCACCGTTGAGTTTGCATCGCCGCGTTCTCGCCGTGCTCACCTCCCTTTTCGTGAGCATCACCGGAAGTGTTACGCGCGTGAGGCCGCCGTCGTCGGCGTTCTTCGCGTCGCTGCGTCGCATGGAGCAAAATCTCGACGTCCGGACCGCGTCATCATCTCCGGCTCGTCGTTTCCTTTCCATTTGCCCCTTCGCCAATGTTGGTTCGCCTCCGTTCTTTGGCATCTCCATTAGCAAGAACATGCTAGTTTTCTCTTTCTTGTTCATGTCGATGGCTCTGTTGCTACGTGACCTTCTCTGCCTTGTCTCTAATCTCTTTGCTGTAGTTCAACATCTCTATCTCTCTCACTTTTTTTTTGACATGCTAGTGCTAACTCCTTGCTATCACCTTGCACCAAGATTGGCGGTAGCAATTCCTGCGCTAAAATCAACCGTGAAGTTCCTGTCCTCTGTTCAGTTAATGCTTTCCTGTGATATTGTTCCCTGTTGACAATTCTTTCTCACTTGCATGTAGACCCTTTGCCATCCATATATATATATATATATATATATATATATATATATATATATATATATATATATATATATATATATTATATATATATATATATTCCATGTTGTCCCTACATGTCATCCTCTCAATTAAACACTCTAACTATTTCTCTCTCTTACATGCGGGTCCCGTATGTCAGTCAATCTTAGTCAACCCTATTCATGAGCTTGGTCCACAGTGGACTGGAATATCTTTGTGGACCTGGTCCATAGACCAGTGGCCCACATGTCAAATCCTAATCCTATTTTTGAGAATTAATTTAATTCTTGAAAATCCTTTTATCTTATTGGTCTCACATGTCACTCTCTCTACCTTATTTCTGGAATTATTTTAATTCTAGAAATCCATAAATACCTGTCGGTCCCACCTATCATATACTCGTTCTTTTTCTAAATATTTTCGGAATAGAATATTCTGAGAATATTCCGTAGAGCTTTTTCATCATTTCATGTGAATTCCAATCTTCCAAAAGCCATATCTTCTTCATCCGAATTCCGATTGAACTCATTCAAGTTTCTAAATTCATCTAAATTCAATATCTACCTTCCAGTACCATTCAATTTCAATTTGGAGTTTATTTGATTTGTCTTTTGAATTTAGTTTGTTTTGCGCTTTCTTTCTCGTTAGACGCCGAAGTCCCGGAATCGTCCGAAGGAGCTGAAGATCAAGCAAGTAGAAGATTGAAGATAAAATAAGATCATCATTGCTATAGCAAGGCAAGTTATACCTTTGATCATATTGAATCCCAGTTTTTAAAGTTTCTTTGATTTAAATTATTTCATTTACTTTAAGTAATTATTTAAATACTTTTGGGTTTAGCTATTAATCCAATTTGTTATATCCACTTTGTCTATTATATGTCATAATCTTTTGTCACCCTAGATTGGTTCATATTTAGTTGGTGCTATGGTATTACCAACGTGGGTTGGTTAGTACGAGTAGATTGCTTAGCCATGCAACGAGTCATCATCATAACCTGAGTTGCAATTATAAATTTGACTATGTGACTATGGAACTTTGTGTAAAACTGTGTGCTATGTGTTATTACTTCGTGATGGCATGTGTTGCACTAAAACGAACTGGGTGGTAAAGGATTTGGACTAAGGCAAGTGGTGGAGACTGTGTGACATGGTGGACTATGTGATGGGAATGATAATCTTTGTGACTTAGTTAGAAAATAGAAGTCTTGCCTTGGTCAATTAAGGACTTAACTTTGTGCGCCATTGAACTGAGCCTTACTGTACGACCACATGTCTGATAAAATGCGCCTAACTTAGTAAGTTATGGATTCTCAGCATTGATGTTCAGGTGGATAGGTTAGGCTATGTGATATGGGTACTATGTGAATAAGAATGTCAATGTTGAGATGAAGTTTCTGAACCGTTTTGTTATGATCAGTGTGGCCACACCGGTTATATCGTGTGGGTAAAGTGTACAACCTCTGCGAGTGTTAAACAATCTATTCGAATAGCGCGTCATGGTCATGGACAATGCTCGGATTTCACACGAGGTAGTTTTCATAAAACAATTAGGAAGGGACAATTTGTGTGATTTAAGTCATATGGTGTGTGAAAGAATTTGATTAGGCTATGTGTCTTTGTGAAAACAAATGTTAAATTAATATTGTCTATTTTTTTTGAATTATGCTTTCAATCTATTATTCATATTCAATTGCAAATGTTGCATTTCTGCAAAATAACCACAGAAGCCATTTCCTTTGGAATAAGCCTGCATCTATACATTGCATTCTGTGGTATGACTTGCGAGTACCGTTGTGTGTACTCACGCTTGTTGTAAAACTTGTGCCCAAACCTATAGAAATGGAGGAATCGTCGGTCAACAAGGTCTACTTCAAGGATCGAGAAAAACTAGGTCGCGCACCCCAGCCGATTGCCTGTGGGCATATGGATGGGCTTCACTGAAGTTATTCCGTTTCGTTCCTCTGCAACTTCATTGAGCTATTAAGCCTACGAGGCATTAATTGTAAGCTTTGACCTTAAGGTCTTTACTCGATATTTATTGTTATTTGCCTATTTATTAGTCATCTTTGTATATGGAAATGATATTTCATCGATGTTGCCACTGTGTGCACTAGCGTGATCCTGGACTAGTGCAGTATACACAGAGGGTCCAGAATTGTAATTTTGGGTCCCGACATCACATCCATACATTGGTAATTCAAAAGACATACAACATAGTAGTTAAAGTCTATGACTATTACAACACGGCCGACCAGCTAAATTCAAATAAGAACAATAAGTAGCAGCGTAAGCAATATAAATAAACCAAAAATCCAGTATGGTGTGCCCCATAACCCATGGCAATCGACTGGAATTTAAATGATAGCACTACTCATCAGCGTCGCCAGATCGACGCTAACAAGTTCCTCAGGCTCGAAGTCTTCCTCACCTGAATTTGCAGAGCCGGATTGAGTACAATTGTACTCATAAGTCTTACACAAATTAAAAGTATTTATGCATAGAGGTTATCAAAAGAAAGGCATTAGTGGCTTAGTTTTGCAGAAAACGCAACAACTTACATTCCTAGACTATCTAGTTTGCAAATGCCATTTTGTAAACACTTGTGTAGTAAAATAATTTCACAAGACATATATCATTATATAGATCAAGCAATACCAAAGTGGCTATCCACTTTGATAAACTATCATGCATGAACATCCCATTCACATCGAAAACCAAGTTATAACCATGTTAACTTTTAAATTTGAGTCTAACGATGACGCATACCAAACCAAGTGTTGTCCATAACCGTGGGCACGGTTATTAGAATAGATTATCTCTGCAGAGGTGTATTACTTTACCCACATGACTTGACTAGCCTGTAAGCCTCTGGATGCCTCCGAACAATGACACACTACCTTAGGTATGTCGGCCGGGGAATCGAGATACAGTCATTTTTAGCCAGAAGATCCTATTGAGCTAAGTCCCCCTCATGAGTTGTTCCCATACTTAGTACAAGCTACGGATAGCGCTTGCTAAGCAGGCTCACAAGTTGTATTGGAAATATCGATGCAATGTAAATAAACGAAAATGGTGCTCCGATGCACACTATAGAAAATTACATCGGGTCCTATGGACAAATTGTAAGACCCTGGGATTAACATCCCAGATCTTCTGTGCATAACTGAACTAGTCCCATGATCAGTGGCTAGCTCACACAGTAAACAAATGTGATAATACAACCATAAACGCTTAAAATTTATTAAATAACCACAGAGTTGATTACAAGATAGCCTTACAGGGCAACGTTAAATAAACACAGCGGAAGACGATGAAGAAGTAGTTGAGTCCGGTTGATCTACCACAGGCAATCGACTAGGGTAGCGGCCTAGTCGTCACGATCCACACCTGTAGTGAAGTCCTTCTTCTTTGAAATTTGTTTGCATTAAGCAAGTATGAGCACAACTTCTGTGCTCGCAAGTTACACCCGTCAAATAACAAAATGGCATGCATACATGGATGTAACAAAGGATGGCTTATAGGGTTATTTGTGCAAAAACAGCATTTGACATTAAATACCATACTAAGTTCAAAAGCTCAAGTTTTGTAAAATCCAAAATTGATTTTGAATTGATAAAGATAGTGTAGGCACCAACCTAACACCAACATAAACACGGGCACCAACCTGGGGCTTCAACCCATAACTTTTCTCATGGATACCCATCCATGTCAAACTGTTTTATAAAACATTTTGAAATCAAAGTCTAACTTTGAGTGGCTTTGCCACCATGTCCATGACCGTGGACACGGCTATTCGAATAGTTTTACACTCTGCAGAGGTTGTACAACTTTACCCACAAGACATGAATTCTCTAGTTATTTGGCATCCGTCGATACCACCGCTCACTACCTTAGGTAAGCAGTCTAGAGTACGTGTCAAGGCCTTTACAATGCGCCATTCCACCATAGTCCTCCCTCGCTAAGGTTTCACTCCCTTTGGACTACCCGTCCGCAGGGTTCAGGCCCCCTCTTGCGCCAGGTGGGACTAACATAAGTCGTAACATGACTACCCACCGCATCACAGGAACGACCATGATATAACTTTGCAAATTAATCAGCCAGGTCCTGCCCATACAAGACATGTGGTAGTACGATGTGGCTTAGCAAGATGCGGCTCGAAGACCGGTCCTTAACTGACTTGGGCGACAACCAACAGAATCCTGGGCCTCAACCTACCCAGTTGAGCCCGTGCATAAACCTGCACCCACCAGACAACCATTTCACCCAAGTCCAAACCATCATTTTATTTTATTTTTCAAGCATTTATAAAACTCCCATGACACACCAATGCCAAGGGTACAATTTAAACAATATTTGACTTTTAGCTGAAATTCCCCAAATGAAACATATGTGATCTATAAGCATGGCTAAGCACAATAGTTTCCAAATGTTCCTAGTCCATACTATTGTATCAACTAGGTTTTTTTATCTAGGGTGACAATATGTTTGATTTGATATAAAAATTGGCCATACAAAGGATTTTAGGCATAGCTATAAATTTAAAACAGGAATTTAAATTACTAAATATAAATAAGCATGCAGTAATAATCTGAAACAAAATTTAAATAATTTTAAATAATGGGTGCAATTATGATCAAGAATGTAACTTGTCTCGCTTGAGGTGAACAGATCAACTGATACCGAGGTGATGTTGTTTTTCTTAACAGGTCACCTAGTACTCACAAGTACTTTCTCCAGGTAGTCTATATATACAATCAAGATGATCATACGGTCAAAATCAATCCTCTTATGTGCTCTTCAATGGCGTCGAAATCTGACTTTCCGAAGTCGTCAAAATCTAATAGCGAAATAAGCTAAATTCAAATAACAATTCAAATGAACTCCAAATTAAATAATTTTAGTTTAGTTAGCTAGATCTTGAATTTATACAAATTTAAAATTTTGAATCACCCAAATCGGAGTTTGGATGCAAAAGATATGAGCTCTGGAAGATTGAAATTACATGAAATGATATATTTAGGGTTTAAATGAATCATTTGTCAAATGAACCCAAAATTAAATAATTTTGGTGTTGTTGGCTAGATCTTAATTTTATAGGAATCTAGGAATTTGAATCGATGAAATCGGAGTTCGTATGAGGGAGAACGAACCCCGGGAAGTTCCAAATCTAAATAAAAACCCTAAAACAGATTTTATAGATTTTCTTGATTTATTTTCCTAAAGGAAAATCAAATTATTGCGCAAGCTGACGTCAGCAATGGAATTTCTGAATTAAAACAATTCGGAGAAAATGCCACAGTGGCTGACATGTGGGCCCCTTGGTCAATGGACCAAGTCCATGGTCCGGTCAACGTCCACGGTGGTCTCGGTCCACCGCACAGTGCGTGCGGGTGTGCGTGTGCTGGCGCAACCACTGAGGTGGCCGCCACGTGGGTTGCCACATGGGCAAAGGGGTGAGGTGGCGAGTGAGGTGGCGCGGACGTGGACGCCGGCGGGTGGTGGTGCTCCATCCCCGATGGTTGCCGGCGACTGGAGGCACGGCGGCGATTGTGAGTGGTACCATGCGAAAGGGGATAGTGTGGCGATCACAAGGCTCACCGTGGTGGCGTGAGGGTGCGAAGGAATCGCCGACGGCAACGTAAATAGCGGCGGTGCGGTAGGGTCGGAGGCGGCGCGGTGGTTCAGAGGCGGCGTGAGCACGGTTAGGCGGGGATGCGGCGGGCCGATGGAGTGGTCGGAGCGGTCGTGGCAGCAATGGTGGCAACACTAAGGGCGGTGGAGTGCTTCACGGCCGACGGTGGTATTTCGCGAAATCCGGCAAAGAGAGGTGAGGAGTGGAGGGGTGAATGGTGGTGGTGGGGTGAGGAGGGCGGTGCGCACCCGGTGCTCCACTTATAGGGGCCGAAGGAAGCCGGGAGGTGGAGATCGTGCGTGGACGCGGCGGCGGCGGCGGTTGGGCGCGCGAGTGAATCGGGCGCGGAGAGAGGGGAGAACGTGGGGGGTGGTGGCGGTTGAGGGCGCCGAGTTCATGCGCACGTCGTGCGGGTCTCGCGGGCGACCAGAGCGGAGGTTGCATGGAGCTTCCGCGGGCGAGAATGGAGGCGGCGGGCGCGGCTTCGCGAAGAAGAAGTCGCGGGGAGAAGAAAGAGGCGAGCCGTTCGATTCGCATCCAACGGTTAGGAAGGCGAGGTGGCGTGGAGGCTTGGGTGCCGTCCGATGCGAATCGGGCGGTGGGGAGGGGGTGAGAGAGGGCTGGTGGCTGCGCGGGCCAAGCGGGCCAGGGAGGAGGAGAATAGGGAAATGGGCCGGAAGGTTTAGGCCCAAAAGGGTTTTAAGATTTTAAATTGATTTAATTCCAGAAATTTGTTTTAAGCCTTAAGATATAGCAAAATAAATCCAAAAATTCTAGAAAAATTCACAGAAATTCCTAGAGTTATTTTGGACTTAATAAAATTATTTCCAACTTATAATTGGCTATTAATTTTGCAAATAAATTATTTTGGTTTTAAATTTATTTAGGAAGAAGCTTTTAAATTTCCAGAAAATCCTAGAAATTAAGTAAATTTTTATTTTTCAGATTAAATCAAATAAAACTTCAAGAACTTCAAATAAATTTTAAATTTTGACTTTTAAAACTTCAGAAATTCAAATAAAGCAATGAAACTCTATCAAATTTCGGGAAATTCAATAAAATAATTATTTTATTTTATTTTAATTTTGGTAACATAACCTTGGGATGTTACACAAATGATCAACACAAATGTCCTTACACCACCTTGGGACTTAACACAGTAAAACCTTCCCCTTACTTAACCGTACGGTACCCATATCCCACATGTGATAGCACGCTCATTACATTGAATGAAAGCCCGTGGCTTGGTCCTTAATGATCCAAACAAGACAACCACATACTTTACGAGTCTTGTGCATAACAGCACCCACACTTACAACCACTTGTCGAGACCCAAAAACCATTTAACATAACCAAATTTTTTACTTAAACACTAGATACAACGATCTACAAAAAAAGAAAGTAAAAGTTGTTATGTGTTTCCTACAATCGACGAGATAATCTTGTCAATTGACCTAATGCAATTGCTAGACCCGCAATGGCTAAGCATTCACACAAAACATTCATAATATCACAAGCATCTATCTTAAGCATATTTATGAGGGAAATTATCAAGGATAACCAGCAAGTATAGGACATAGCTAACTACTCAAACATAAAGGTATACGAAAATAAAATACGAGCAATATCAGTTCATTTCAAACACTAGTGTATTAAAACTGGGATCAATATGATACAAAAAGAAAGTTCAAATGATGCTTGCCTTTCTGGAACTCAAGTTGTTCACTCTCGGTGGTGAAGGAATCTACGTTGATCGCTTCGGGCTCTAAAGAATAAAAATATCGATAAACACCGAGAAATACCATAAAATCCAAATTGCTCAAAATGCCTAAATTTTCTACAGTAGCTAAGTTATAATTTTAGATAAATTTAGGTGAAAGAATTATTCCAATTAGATTTAGTATGTGAAAGTTATAGTGGTTTGAATCTCAGTTTTCAGGAAAACCCAATTTAATTGGAATCTGTTAGTGTTCACCGAATTTAATTATTTGGTCAAAATTTGCAGATCAGTGGTGGGTACAAGGATTACATAAATAAATAGAGGGTATTATTATATGACCAAAATAATTTGATTTATCTCATTTGGAGTTTCTATGAATTAGTTATGAAATTTCAAAGTTATCAGCTTTTTCTATTGTAAAAATAATAGAGTTATGGATCAATTTTCCAAAACTATATTCTATGTTATACAGACATGTTTAAAAACTATTTTATAATAAAGTTCATTAAAAATAAAAATTACCAACACTGGTTTCACTCATTTTAGAGTTAAAATGAATTAGTTATGCATTTTTGAAGTTAATCAAATTTTAAGTGTACAATTTAATATATTTCGAATTTTATAAAGCTTTTAATACTTTTTCTACCGGGCGCTGCACTAGCCACAACCTATGACGTGTGGGGTCCTGTGAATAGTTCATTTTTATTTAAACTTAGATTTATTCGTGCCCTGACATGTGGGACCCAATGTGAGTAACTCGATCCAAAGGACTCGGTCCACTGGCGCACATGCATAGCGCACGGCTCTTAAGGGCTAGGCTCACATGTCAGTCCCTAGGACATGATACTTAACTTCTTAGATTTCTATGCACGGGACCCACGTGTAAGTGACTTGTTAGTGCGGCTAAGACAATCATTAATTACTAATCGATGTCATTACGCCTAATCATTTGCTACAGGGGCTATCCGCGTACGACAACGGGGACTTCTGTCCCGCGTGCGTGCTTGCTGGCACTACACGCCACGGCAGCGCCGACCAAAGGCTGGGATAGACTCACAAAAGCAGTGCGCATCTAATGGGGGTAGTGGCGATAGCTGAGGTGGACTGTGCTGGTGGCTAGCCAGAGATGGGCGGAGTTAAAACTATGGCCGAAATGCACAAGCACAAATAAGCTTCGCATTGTCCAAGGTAGCGGGTTCCCAAGAATCTACGAGACTAAGCGAGGCTACCTAAAGCTAGGAGAGGTTTTGGGGAACTCGAAGACGACCGGAGCAACGTCGGCGTCGGAGAAGATGACGGCGGCGGCACGGCTTCATGTGGAGAGGTCGATCTGGTGGAAACCAAGGAAAGTGAATGGTCGGAATGGCTTACAGGTCACATGAGAATGTTATAGGAGCAAGGAATTGACAAATACCTTACCGAAACAAGGTGGGAGGCGAAAAGGCTATTCTTCGGCCGAAAAGGTCCAATCTTCAAATACACAAACTCCTGTCGTGCATTGTCGAAATAGGTTTAGGGGTTTTGGATCTTAGGCCCAGAGACACAAAATGACGCGCAAGGTTAAGGTCAATAACTCTCGGAGGTGAAAAATGACAATGGGATGTCTTCGGGGGTGTACTATGGACAACCCGAATGGCACCAAGGTGGACTGGGAGCTACAAGCAATTGCAGGAGCTGAAGTTAGCAAAAATGGATCCAGCAATGAAACTAGAGTTGAGAAGAACCAATGGACTGGAGCTTACCCGAGAGCTGAGCTCAAGCCAGCCTCCCTCTCCTCGGTCAATAGAGGAGAAGTGAGGAGATAGCTAGGGTCTGGGGGGGTATTATGCTCAGAAAGAGGACAGAGTGGAGGCGGCGTTAGATGCCGAAGGCTCTGGAGTGGTCAGAATGCGCGGTGGATCCACGGTGTCGACCAGAGCTCCAACGGCTCGGACAGAGCAGCGCAGGCGCATGGTACACACGTTCTGCACAGGCCTACACGAGGAGGAAGAAAGCACTGACAGCGTAGGGCCACCTTGTCAGCGGCACAGGGTGGTGCGAGTCTGAGTGTGGTGCGGTGGTGCGTGTAGGTGGTTGGGCTCGACCAAGTCGCTCGGGTCGGTGTTGTGTGAACCGCAAGATTTTGATCGGATGGCCCGATCGAGTGAGTCGGAGTCCGATGCGGCGCGGTGCAGTTAGGGGGTTGGGTCTAGCTAAGTGGCTTGGGTCTAGTTCGAGTCCAAGGAACAGTGCAAAGGTTGAGTATAGGGTTTGACTGAGTTTTAAATTATCTTCCCCACTTTGACCAGGCCACTAAAAATAGAAATAAATTTCCTAAAATCCTAAAATAAATCAGAGGGGTTCCTGGGAAGGTCTAGTATTCATATAAAATTTTAAACCTCACTGTTCATGTCTTATTTGTATATTTCAAATTCAAACCTAAAGTAAGTCATTGAAATGTGTTTGAATTTTCTGAGGACTGGATCTAGTCCCAGAAATTTGGTAAAAATTATATTAATTCATTATAATTAATATAGTATTTAAATAAATTATTTCTAGAGGTTGATCATAAGCTTTTATTACTGATTTCTTTTGGAAGTTAAATTTTTGAAGTGTGTGTAGTCTTCATGTGAGATTTTCCAAGTGTAATAATTAAGATAATGCTTGAAAAGCATGATGCATACTCATGAGATGCATAATAACCTTGTTTATTCAAATGAGGATGTGACAATTCCAAAACTCACTCATCCATCCAGGCACACAAACACACACCGGCATTCAATTCCCATCTACCCTCCCGAGTCCCCCACCAACTCTACCTCCAACACACTGCACCACAGTGCAGCAACTTTTAATGCCATTCATTGCCTTCCCCTTCCCCCTCCCTCTCCCTCTCATCTCTCTCAAACATTGGCACCATAGGGAAAACACAACCAGGCAGGTAGGCGATGAGGAGAGGAGGTGTCGCGACTGCACGTGGGCGCGTCGCGTCGTCTGGACACGGCGCACATAGAGGGCCACGGGGGAGGGAGGGAGCGGGAGATGCCTGGGAGCTAGAATGGACGACCGACCTCCACGAGCACCATCCATGGCCTCGTGCGCGCCGGCAACCTAGCCGGCGTCCAGAGGAAGCTAGGGTTCTTCATTTTTGATGCTCCTCTGTTTGTGTTTTCTGGTTCTTTTCTGATGTTGCGGCCCGTTGAAAAAATTATTGCAACCGATTGTAAAGAATGTTGAGTACTGTTCTTTGAAATGTTGTGTCCCGTATAAAATAATGTTACATCTGTAGAAAAAAATGTTGCACACTGTTCACAGTGATGTTGCGAGATTTCGACCCGTTGAAAATATTGTTTAACCCGTTGTAAAGAATGTTGCGTACTGTTCTTTGAGATGTTGCACCCCATAAAAAAAAATATTGCGTCGGTAGAAAAAATATTGCATATTGTTCACGGTGATGTTGCAGAATTTTTTAACGTGTTTTTTTCGTATTTTTGTTTGGATTTTGAGATGGGGATTTTGGTTATTGTCTGTGTTGCGCGAGTGTTCGGGATGAGACTTTCTCACGCTAGAGATAGACGATGGTAGAACAGCTTCCAAGATCCGACGTTGGAACGTGCCGTACGGGGCTAGTGCTTGGACCGTACGCTTGAGCGCTAGTCGCACCCTTAAATTATATCCTATATGAGCCGAAGGACCCACCGTTAGTGTAATTAAGGAGAGTTTAAATTATATCCTATAGCGAACGATTGAGGCTGGAAAGAAGAAATGTAATCAACACTTTCCAATCTCATTCTCTCTTGTTCTCATCCACAAGGAGAACTGCATCGCGTGCATCCATTTAATAGCTCACCAAACCGCATCTGAAAGCCCAGAAACAGAAAACCGCACAAGAGCACACACTCGAGATTAAGGAGAGTTTAAATTATATCCTATAGCTAAAGGGTGATACGGGTGCATGAGCCGAAAGACCCACCGTCAGTGTAATTAAGGAGAGTTTAAATTATATCCTATAGTGAACGATTTAGGCTGGAATGATGAAATGAAATCAACACTTTCCCATCTCGTTCTCTCTTGTTCTCATCCACCTGGAGAACAGCATCGCGTGCATCGACTTAATAGCTCACCTAACCGCATATGAAAGCTCAGAAACAGATAACCGCACAAGCTAGGCTAGGAAACCCAACGAGTAAACAACCACCGAGAAAGAGCACACACTAGCGAAGGAGGAGAGGGAAAGAAACCATGAGGAGCTCACTGCTTGCCACCCTTCTCCTCGTCGCTGTGGCCGTCTCGCTCCCCGTTGGCGGCAGCGCCGCCCCCGTCGACACGGTGGCCGACTCGTGCAATGCTATCCGCGACTTTGTGGACTTCGGCTTCTGCACGGCGGCGCTGCGGTCCAGCCCAGGCGCCGCCTCTACGGACCGCCACGGCCACCTCCTCATCGCGGCGGACCTGGCCGTGGCGCGCGGCACGTCGGCGCGGGACTCCGCGTCCGCGCTGGCGCGTGGCGAGCGCGACCCCATCGCGCGCGACGACCTGGAGGCATGCGCCATCCTCTACGGGACGTCAGTGCTGGCGCTGCAGTTCATGCGTGGGTACGCGGCGGCGCGGAGCTGGGAGGCGGCGCGGTCGCTCCTGTCGCTGACTGGGCAGGCCGGCATCGGCTGCGAGGCGGCGCTCGGCGCGCCGGCCGCCGCGGCGAGCATGGCCAGGGCCAACCACGAGTTCGACCAGCTCACCACCATGGCCACCGCGCTACTCAACGTGGTCAGCCAGCAATAGATAGCTGCAGCTCATGTGGCAGGTCATCATCGACCAATGCTGTAATTGCCGTAGGCCTTGTGGGGTCTTAATTACTCTTGTGATATGGCCGGATATATGTTATCATGTTAATAATGGATTAATTAGTCCCTGTGCGTGTTAATTGCTTGATTAGATTCTTAGTATATATTCATTGTGTTTGTGTCTGATTCATGAGAACAAGCTGATGACGATCTTTGCATGGTTGAAATGTATGTACTCTTGGCTTGCTTCCAAGACATGGTATTGTGTGATGTTGGCTTGTCTCAGTTCTTCACCAGAATCAACCAGCAGGTCCCGCACACTGCAGAGAACACAGGGGAATTCTTTTACCATGCATGCTTTTCATCTGCTTGATTAGTCATGTCTTGGAGTTTCGACTCCTCTCTGTGTTGCTCGTACCCCTCTTACGGAGAAGGTCCAATCTCATATGTATAGGAACTTAGTTAGGCAGAGCTTATTGTATACGTGACTTTAATATCGAACTTATAAAATGAAATGAATGCTAAGATGACTCTTTGATCAAGACCACATATTGATTTAGAAAGGTTCGACCTTTCTCTTGGGAGAATAAAAATTCTAATCCTATATTTTTGTATTAATTGTGCTTACAACAAAAGAGAAGTCACCAAATATTAGAACTAATGGCTCTTGTCTGTTCTGTTGCTTGTGTCACTTATTTTTCTCTGCTCATTGGCGTTATAACATATATAGCGTCTGAAGGGGTGACGGTTGTCTATGCCAGAAGGCGGTTCAAGAGTTGATGAATTGCGCAAGTTGATAGTAGTTATTGTCAGAGATATTACTCTCCACGTTCGTCTTGCGGTTATGCTAAAGACAGAGATCAATACGTGCAGTTATAACAGAGAATAATAATGCATATTTACTACTACGTGTAATGAAACACAGTGTATAAAGTCTCTAGTCGATTAGATCCATATATCTATGATCTTTATCGATCATAAGATGATCATGATTGACTTTATCATAGTAAAACTTACAATTGTAAGATGATAACTAACGATCGGTTGGTGGTACCAATTACTCTTTCTACCGCAAGCTGCTGCTCTTACCTGTGAGCTGCTACTAGAGCCCTGAAGTGTATGTGCCAACATCTGCAGGTGGCACATTTGGAGCAGCTGGCGGATTCTCAATGGCGCAGGCATCCTCATCACTGCAGCATGGTGACGACACGGAAGCATGGGCCCAAACAGAATCATCGGAGGCAGTGCAAGGACTACCCCTGGCCACCGGACGTGTCCTGCTACCGCTGCTGTTAGGGTTAATCTCGTTTTAAGTAATCTGTGTCAGTTTTTTGTTTTACGATTTCTGTTTTTGTTTTGAGTCCGCGTGTGAGTTAGTTTCTGGTACGGAGTGTCATACCGAACCCGTTCAGTTTTTGGTCTTATGTTGTGGCTATATAAAGTCACTAGCTGCTTGTAAGTTGATGAATCCGGCAGCAAGAGTTGAGTCGAAGAAATAAGAATTTTTTGCGTATTTAGCACTGTAGCAAAATTTAATTTCAAAACTAGCCCTATTCCACCGTAATTTACAAAAATAACCCCGAAGCAGTGCTCCTACCGCGGCCACCGAGCGGCGGCACCTTGGCGGCGCGGGCAGCGCCGCCAAGCCAGCGGCAGCCCCCTCGAAATTTTTTGGAAAAATTGGAGGAAAATTTAAAAAATTAATGTGATTTAAAAATTTTAAATATTTGAAAAAATAAATATTATTTAAACAAAATTAATAAAAGTAATAATTTAAATCACGTCGAAGTCACATCGCTTCACCTTTGCCTCGTCTCGCGTGACCTCGTGCGCACGCCGAGGCGGCGACCACGTACTGGCGGCGGTGGCGCCTCGTCTCGCGCGGCCACATGTCGCATGCGGGCTGCGGCAGCGGCCCCTTATTCGCGGCGGTGGCGCCTCGGCTCGCGATGCGCGCGTGTCGCATACCTGGCGGCGCGGCGAGCCCCCGTATTCGCGGCGGTGGCCGCCTCGGTTCGCCGCCGCGTCTTTGCATGCGGCGAGGGCCTTCGCCTTGCGTGGCTTTCAAGCAAAAAAGCGTTTTGTTTTTCTCTTTAAATCACGTCGAAGTCACATCGCATCACATCCGAGTCTTTCTTTATCACATTTGCTGCGTATATATGAGCGACGCGCGGCTCGGTCGTTATAAGCGCGGCGCTCGTTCGACATTGTGATTACATTAGGCAATGACATACCTAATTAATTTTCTTAATGCGGTTTTGAGGGTTCGTGCGTGCCAGATCCCACTAACCATTTGTTGTTGTCTATTTGCGGCAATGGCGTACTATACCACCCCTTCTTGAGGAGGCATGGGGCGCCCGACATCGCTGCCAGCTTGATCGGTGGCAATGGACCGCCAACTCGGTAGCGCGAGGGCCGAGGGAGACTTAGCCGTTGGACGAAGCGGTATGTTCAAGACCGTCAATCTGGGTGATTGCGTTCGCTCGCGCATCTTGAACATGGGCGAGAACCTCCTTATCGATGCTGCCTTCTTTCATACGGTTGATCGTTGGCGGCGGAGACCACACGTTCCACTTCCGGTGGGAGATGACCGTGACAACGCAAGGCGTCGGCTTCATTCTGGGCTGCCATTGCGAGGCCGTGCGGTTGTTCCCCCTCCGGTCGTGGGTGGAAGCGCGTCTCCATCATTGCCGGGCATCCTATCCCGAGAGGTCTAAGGGCGTTCCGCCACGTACGGTGTGCGTCAATTCATGCATTGCCGAATGGCGCGCGGAGGAGTGGTTCGATGCCACCTAATTGCATATTTGTTGTTTATTTTGGGTGGGTCATGTTCCCTAGCACGTGGGAGACATGGTGTATCCGAGTTATATTCACCTTGCGAAGTCCATCGTGGGCGCCGGCGATGACGGCGTGCGCTGATGCGATTGAGGTTCAGGTATGCGTGTGCTACATATCGTGGCTTTGTGACGGCGCTTGCGCCGTCGCGAAGCAGCGGCTGGCATGCTATCGGGTTGCCTACGCTATTCTGTTGTGGTCTTGGGAGCACTGCGGTCGGACGGCGTGCTTCACGCCTGTGATCCACCCTTACCGCGCCACAGAATATTTCTATGGTTGGGCGGACGGCGAGATCCGTGGAAGGCCCAACCATAGGATCCCGATGGGCGTGGCGTGCGCAGGGTGGTCTAGAGGATAGGCGCGTCGCATATACCCGAGTTCCCAATGGTCGAGATCTTGCATGAGGCGGCGTAATATGGGCTCCTTGGGCGGATGTCTTCGTGCAAGGCACCTGGCGCTCGGCAGGTTGAGCTTGCTATGCCGGCGGGATGCGGCGTCTTGGAGGACAACCTGTCATCTAGTCTTCTCCCACATGGTTGAGCCCTACAACCCACAACGGGTGATGAGGCAGTTCGAGCTGCACGAGGAGATCCCCTCGGCTCTAGGGCGACCGGTTGCGAGGCACAGTCACTTGTAAGTACATTGCATTGCATTGCTTAATAATATTGTAGGTCATTTAGTCATATGTTATGTCGGTACCATAATTTGTTGTGTTTGTTCCACACAGGAAGGCGAAGAAGGGCGAAAGAGCGATGACTAGCTTGAATCGGCGGCCGGTGGGTAGATGCATGGCAAGCGACCACTTCCGTTTGCGGAGAGCCGCGACCTTACGATGAAGGACTTACGGCGCGTATCTGCGCGTGATGCGTCGGCACGCGAGCGAGGCGCAGCACCCCGGCCCAACATGAAGATCCTACCCACGCCGAGCGGTTGGGCTTGGGCATGGGCGCGCCGTGCATCACGGCGTGGCGATTCGGTATGTTGAGCCGTAGTACATTAACCACCCTCGCCATAGGGTTGAGTAACCAAATTCCGATTATTCCGTAACCATCGGTGGACCGGTTGGAGAGCGTTACGGAAGCGCGCCGGCGAGAGCTCGGCGGGGCACAAACAACACGATTGAACGCCTCTTTTCGGTGATGAAGAGCGCTTGTTGGCGGCGTTAAGCAAGTCGTTAAGTAACATGATCGTGGAAGGCGCTCGATGCCAATCGAGGCATCGGAGGAGCATCGTCGCGTACCCTCGCCCCTCCATCTTCCGTCCGGCGAGTCGACCCGGCGCGGCGGCAGATGGCGCGGATCATCGTCGCGATTGCCACGCGAGACCATCGGCGATCGCGTCCGGTCCTCGTCGCGAATGGACCCTCGCGATCCCGTCCTCGTCGCGGCGGGAAGGCGACATTAGAAAACGCGGACGTGCAACGAAACTCACCGAGGTTATCCAATTCTCCCTCCCGGCCTTACACTCGGCCCATTTCCAATGGCGTCTGGCGCCATGGTACGATCGGCTACACACGTGCGAGCGTTTCCCAGTTCACCTCCCAAGCCGAGCCGACTTGGTGTCCTTCGCGGATCTAATGCTTGGATCAACGACTTGTTGTCGGCGCCCGATCCGCGGTGATGCCCCGTGTCACGGCGACACGGTGTTGAAAACCCGCTATGACTGCGGCATAACCCGGGTCACTTGATAGGTAGCGTTTTCAAGAGGCGGTCGGCGAGACCTCACAGCGACAACACGGCGTGGAAGGCAAAAGAGAAGTCACCGAAGATTAGAACTAATGGCTCTTGTCTGTTCTGTTACTTGTGTCACTTGTTTTTCTCTGCTCATTGTCGTTATAACATATATAGCGTCTGAAGGGGTGACGGTTGTCTATGCCAGGAGGTGGTTCAAGAGTTGATGAATTGCGCAAGTTGATAGTAGTTATTGTCAGAGAGATTACTCTCCACGTTCGTCTTGCAGTTATGCTAAAGACAGAGATCAATACGTGCAGTTATAACGGAGAATAATGATACATATTTACTACTACGTGTAATGAAACACAGTGTATAAGGTCTCTAGTCAATTAGATCCATATGTCAATGATCTTTATCGATCATAAGATGATCATGATTGACTTTATCATAGTAAAACTTAGAATTGTAAGATGATAACTAACGATCGGTTGGTGGTACCAATTACTGTTTCTACCGCAAGCTGCTGCTCTTACCTGTGAGCTGATACTTGAGCGGATTCTCAATGGCGCAGGCATCATCATCACTCCCAAACAGAATCATCGGAGGCAGTGCAAGGACTACCCCTGGCCACCGGACGTGTCCTGCTACCGCTGTTAGGATTAATCTCGTTTTAAGTAATCTGTCAGTTTTTTGTTTTACGATTTCTGTTTTTGTTTTTGAGTCCGAGTGTGAGTTAGTTTCTGGTACGAAGCTTAGTGCATCGCTGTTAGCTTAGTGCATCTCGCGGCGGGTTCCGAGCTTCTGTATGCGTAAAGAGGTTTGGGGGAATCACCACACACACAACGTGAGGGGTGCCTTTCATATATATATAGCCATGTACAGGGATAGAGTTACACTTATCCTAACACCCGCCCGCAGTCGTAGCGGTAGGATCACGGACGCACAGACTGGTCCTGAAATCAGTAAATAGCTGTACAGAGAGACCATTGGTCATGATGTCCGCGAACTGGTGCGCCGAGGGAACATGCAGCACACGAGCTTGGCCCAACACAACCTTCTCGCAGACGAAGTGAATGCCGATCTCGATGTGCTTCGTGCGACGATGATGAACAGGATTGGCCGTCGTATAGACAGCACTGACATTGTCACAGTAAACCACTGACACCAAAGGAACCGAGATGTGAAGTTCCTGAAGGAGCTGTCGCAGCCAACAGCACTCGGTCACGACATGAGCAACGGCCCGATATTCCGCTTCAGCACTGGAGCGGGAGACCGTAGTCTGTCGTTTGGATGACCAGGACACCAGATTGTTACCGAGGAAGACGCAGGAGCCGGAGGTGGAGCGGCGCGTGTCAGGCAGCACCACGATCGGCGTCGGAGTAGGCGATGATCCGTCGACGCGTCCGACACCGAAGAAGACCAGCAGACAATGAACCTTTGACGACCGCAGATGCGCTTGATGAGCGCGAGATGTGGCTCGCGAGGATCATGCATGAACAAGCGAACTGGCCGGCGGCATAGGCCGTCGGGCCGTGTCGGTGAAATGCGAAGTGCTCGGTGAGGCTCCGGACTCGGAGGGGTCGGCAATAGGAACACCGTCGGTGCGGACGGCTCGGCCGGCGTCCCATCGGCGCGCGATCGGGTGGCACTTCGGACATGCGGCGCGGCGGAGGAGGTCGGTGGCGTCGACGCCGTGGATGCAAACAGCCCGTCACTGTCACGCATCACGGAGATCCTGAGGAAGTGGTGCAAGTCGCCGAGATCCGTCATGGCGAACTCCGAGTGGAGGCGCGCTATGAAGTGCCGGAGCAGGGCCGGTGACGAGGCTGTAAGGATGATGTTGTCGACGTACAGAAGCAAGTAGCCGACACTATCTCCATCTTTGTAAACAAAGAGATATGCATCGGACTTGGACGCAGTGAAGCCGGCGCGCGGATGTAGTGAAGCGCCGGTTCCGGGCCGGGGCCCGCTGAGCCCGTACAAGGACTTCTGCAGGAGACAGACGTGGTCAGGAACAGCGGGGTCGATGAAACCCGACGGCTGTTGGTAGTAGACGGTTTCCTCCAGGTGGCCGTGGAGGAATGCGTTCTTCACATCGAGCTGGTGAATGGTCCAGGCACGCGAGGCAGCGATGCTGAGGACGGTGCGAATCGTCGCCGGTTTGACAACCGGGCTGAAGGTCTCGTCGTAGTCGATGCCGGCCTGCTGGGAGAAGCCTCGGACGACCCAGCGAGCCTTGTGCCGAGCCAAGGAGCCGTCGGAATGGAACTTGTGCTTGTAAAGCCACTTGCCCGTGACGATGTTAGCACCAGGCGGTCGAGGCACGAGGCACCAGGTGCCGTTATCGATCAGAGCCTGGTACTCCTCCGCCATCGCAGTGCGCCAATTGGGGTCGGCGAGCGCGCTGCGGTAGTTTGTCGGTATCGGCGAGGCCGTCGTGGCAGAGAGGTTGAGGCGGTTGACGGGACGCAGGCATCCAGTCTGGGATCGCGTCGTGGGGCGCGAAGTCGGTGGTGGCGCCGGAGCGGCCACGGCGGCCGGAGGCACCGGGGGCGCGGGGGGCGGCGGTGGTCGCCCCAGTAGACAAGAGCGCGCCGCCAGAAGGCGAGCGGCGACGGTCTCGGGGCACCGGCACGACCGTGGCGGGTGCGATGCGCTGGCGGGCACGGCCACCGGCCGGTCGGGGGTAGGAGACCGGCGTAGATGACCGCTGGGTCCGGGAGGTCCGACTGCTCAACCTCGCCGGAGGAGGGAGCAACCGGAGTGGCACGCGGTCGCTCGACGCCAAGGGGCGGAGCTGCCGTCGTGGAGGAGAGTCCCTGCAATAGAAAATCCAGTGAAGGCAGCACAGAGGCTGCCGAGGGTGCCGAAGCGAACGGGAACACAGACTCATCGAAGACAACATGACGTGATACAATGATGCGACGGCTGGACATGTCCAGACAGCGATACCCCTTGTGGGAGGAGGGGTAACCGAGGAACACGCATGGAGTCGAGCGAGGAGAAAGCTTGTGAGGTGTCGTGGCACTAAGGTTCGGATAACAGAGGCAGCCGAACACACGGAGGGAGGAATAGTCCGGGAGCTTTTGGTGTAGGAGCTGGTAGGGGATACTATGATGCACGGAGGAAGAGGGACGCCGGTTAAGAATGTATGTGGCGGCGGCCAGGGCTTCAGCCCAATAAGGTGGAGGCATGGACGCGTGTATCAGCAAGATGCGAATGGTGTTGTTGATGGTACGAAGCAGGCGCTCAGCCTTGCCGTTCTGTGGCGAGGTATACGGACACGAGACGCGCAAAGTAATGCCACGGCTAGTTAGAAAGGAAGTGGTGGTGTTGTTGATGAATTTGGTGCCATTATCGGCCTGAAAGCACTTGGGCAGAACGCCGAACTGAGTGTGAGCAAAGGCGACAAAATCGATAATATGGCGTGGCACTTCAGATTTATGGCATAAAGGAAAAGACCAGCAAAAATGAGAGTAGTCATCAAGTAACACGAGATAATATTTATAGCCTGAAATACTAAGGACCGGGGATGTCCAGACATCACAGTGAAGTAAATCAAAAGGAGCAGTGGTGACAGAGGTGGAACTGCTAAAAGGAAGCCGCGTGTGCTTGCCTAGCTGACATGCATGACACAGAGAACGCGAGCGTTTATTACATGATATGATCGACTTATTCAGGTGTGGCGAGGCGTATGACTGGGTGGCGAGGCGGTGATGCCGCAAGGTAGACGAAGTGGCGAGACTGCAACTGTAGGTGGACGAAGGAATGGTGTAGAGGTCCCCGCTGCTATTGCAGCGAAAAATCACACGCCTCGTCTGCTGGTCCTTAACAGAAAAACCCAAGGCGTCAAACTCAATAGAACAATTATTGTCACGAGTGAACTGGCGAACAGAAAGTAAATTGCGCACTAGGGCGGGAGCAATGAGAACATTGCGGAGGTGAAAGCTAGTGCCAGCGACCGGCAGGGTGGATGTGCCACGACAGGAAATGGGAATGGTGCTGCCGTTGCCTACGGTAATGAAAGAATTTGAGTGAGGTAGGCGGGAGAGCAGTATACCATCCGAGGACGACATGTGAGCGGTGGCGCCAGTGTCGAGGACCCACTGGTTGCCGCCCTGAAGTGCCATCTGGTTCAGGGCGGTGATGAGACCGGTCTGATCCCACCCGCCAGCACCCTGCTGCGGTGTGGCAGGCAGCGAGGCCGGCGTGGTGGCGAACTGAGCGGGCGCGAAGGCGGTGTGTGCCTGCGGGTACGCGCCCAGAAGACCGGGCTGCGGAGAACGCCACGGCCGCGGCGCGCGCCTACGGGCGCCACGGCTCTGCCGCAGCGCACCATCGGTGAAGCACATCCAGGCGGCCGGCGAGTAGGCCGCGGTTCGCCGCCGCCACTGTAGTGCGCGCGCCGCCTCCTTTCTTCCGTTCGGCCGCCGAGCGCGATCGCCGCCTTGACGGCCCGCCGGCCGCCGCAGAACCGCCGCCGCCCGTGTGTGACGCAACCGGCGCCACAGCGTAGCGGCGGCGTGGCGGTGTCGCGCCGCAGGGAGAGGGGTCGGCATGGAGGGCGGTCGCGGGAGCGACTTTGCCTTCGTTGGCCAGGCGAAGTTCCTTCGTAACCGCCGCGAGGCGGTGGCGGTTGGGTAGCGGATCAGAGTCGACGATGTTGTCGGCGGTGCTGGAGAAGCGAGGGTTGAGGCCGCGCAACAGGTTGAGAACGAGCTGCGAGTCGAGGACGGCGTGGCCAACATCACGCAGTGCGTCGGCGGTGGCCTTCATCTTCTGGCAGTACTCATCGATGGAGAGATCACCCTGGTTCAGGGAGTGAAACTCGTGGCCGAGGAAGACGGCGCGTGAGGCCTTGTTCGCCTGAAAAAGAGCTTCGATGGCGACCCAGAGTTGGCGGGCATTCTGGTCAGGAGCGAGGGCGAGACCGAGAACGTCGTCCGCGACGGAGCCGAGCAACCACCGTGGACGCAGAGTCGCGACGCCACCGAAAATCCTACGGGCGTGCCGCGGCGGAGCCATCGACGTGCGAGCGAAGCCCGAACTTGCCGCACAAGGAGAGGAAGAACGGAGACCAGCGGGTGAAGTTGGGGCGCTTCAACTCAAGGGTCACCGGACGCGCGATTTGACGCGATCGCTTATAAGGAGCAACGGTGGTGGCGCGGCGTCGGATCCGAACGACGGCAGAGTGCCGCCGATGCCGAGGTGTTCGCCGCCATGGGACTAGGCGCGCAACGGACCGGGAGATGGCGCGCGCGGGCGCGGCGGAGGAGCGGCGCGCTAGGTGTGGTGGGCGCGGCCGGAGAGGCGCAGGTGGCGCGGCCGGGAGAGGGGCGCGCCGAGGGCAGCGGAGGAGGGGCGCGCTAGGTGGCGTGGCTGGAGAGGCGGCGGGCGGAGAGGCAGTGGCGCAGCCAGAGAGCGCGCGGCCGGGCAGCGGAGGGAGGCGGCGCGCAGGTGGCGCGGCCGGGAGCAGGGAAGGCGGCGGCGGCGCGGCCGGGAGAGAGGCGGCGCGGCCGGGAGAGGGGCAGGGTGGCGGCTGCTAGGGTTTGGTGGGTGGAGACGACGGGACCGAGGTTCGGACCCGCTCTGATACCATGTAGAATGCGTAAAGAGGTTTGGGGGAATCACCACACACACAACGTGAGGGGTGTCTTTCATATATATATAGCCATGTACAGGGATAGAGTTACAAGAAGCGAAGACTGAGCAAGTTTTGGCCGGACGAAGCACAGGCGGATCTCACAGCGAAGTAACGGAACAAAAGATAAGAAAATTTTCAATAATCGGTATCAGGGCTTAGGCTTTGTTAGCTACAACAGAAGATCAAACGTTGAAGGAGACATACTGACACAATCACAACTATCGAAAATCAGCGTTAAGCCAACATGATCGGGAAAAACTCTGACAAGGAGAGTTGGAGTACGAGTCAGTATCCAATTCTTAATGACACCAACAACAATCTATGGGCCGTAAAGATGAGGATCATCTTACGTTCTCTTGGAGTATGGACAGTAATCGAAGGCGATGCACTGATCGATGAGAAGAAAGATTAGGGCGCCCTGGACGCAATCTCCCAAGTCATACCAGACGACGTGATGATGGCCATTGCAGAGAAGGAAACAGCAAAAAAAGCATGGGAGGCTATCCGGAATATACGAGTTGGCGAAGATCGTGTCAAGAAAGCCAGGGTACAGGTGTTGAAACGACAATTTGATCGTTTAATCATGGAGGATTTCGAAAGTATTATTGAATTCTCCCAGAAGCTCATTGGCATAGTGGGTGAAATCCGTTCCCTTGGGACAGAACTAACAAACACAGTCATTGTAGAGAAGTTGTTTAGTGCCGCTCCCAATAAATTCCTTCCGATAATTGGCACAATTGAACAATGGGGAGATGTATCATCTATATCCCTGACTGAGGCATTAGGGCGTCTGCGGGCATTCGAAGAAAGTATGAAGGGAAGACGACATCGCAAAGAAGAAGGTGAATAGCTGATGCTCTCTAGAGCACAATGGAAAGCATTGTCTATAAAATAAAAGAAAGGGAGTCAAGACTTCAGCAGTGGCACGGGGAATAGAAGCGGTCGAGGCAACCAGAGTGGCCAAGGCGGCAGAGGAGGACGTGGAGACTGGGCTAGGGTAAGGCGGTGGTGACAGATTCTGTGATAAGTCATATGTCAAGTGTTTGAATGTGAAGAATTCGGTTACTACACATCGGAGTACCGCACAAAAACTCATCTGTGTTCCTCTTCATGCGTGCGTTCCAGAGCAGAAACAATGAGCGAGTTCTCTCCAGGAGCTGACCCAATAGGACTTCGAGGTGCGGGCGTCGCCGCCGCCGGCGAAGACGACGCGCTGAGCATGCTCGACAACCATTGCATCACGTAAGTACCGTTAGGTCGATCTATCGGTTATATATGGTACCTCGTCATTCAAGATCTAGCTTTTCTTTCACTTTGCGGCGACGAGCTACTCGTTTTACAGAGAGATATACGTACGTACATGGAGCTGTTTCAAGTTTTAATCGATATATAGATGTGCTCAATCTAAGGTTGTAATCAATATATAGATGTGCTCAATCTAAGGTTGTCATAATCTCGATTCTAGTCATACGATCCTTCGTTTCTACGACTCATATTGACTAGATCGATCCGATTGGTAGAGTCTTAATTTGGTAGAATCTTATTACTATTATAATTATAACAAAAAATTTGTGTAGAATCGTGATTAAAATTTTCATACAATCCTATCCAATTATAGTGATTTATTATAGATAATTATTTGCAAATGTTCGATTGTTCGTTTCATCGTAAATTTTTACTTTTTATTTCTTTATGTCCATTTTAATTTGTATAAATAACAAATGATCTTTCCTTTGTAGTACATTTTGGTAAACAAATATTCTAAAAGTATAGTTTCAAAAATGTAGAAGTGTCAAAATACAAGGTGAATTTTAAAAAATGTTTTTCGATCCCACGATTCACGATCCTACCGAATAACCTCCGATCGATACAGAATCACGATTCTAACAATCTTGGCACAATCTTTGGAATTCGATCATGTTTGGGGTCGAGTTGAATGTTAATGCGCGCATGCATGGTGAATACTGGACATATATAGGTGCTTTAATGCTCAATAGTTTTTTGATCAACAGACTGATAAGGCTTCGACGCTGGATGAGGTCATCCGCTACATGAAGTCGCTCCAGCACCAACTGCAGGTAGGTAGTACATGTACACGGGGTTTTGATTACCGCTTCTAATTTTTACCGGGGTCACCGGTGGCACTGAAATGGCCGAAAATCGGATAAATTTCAATAAATTCGGCCAAAAATTTTAATTTTAAATTTTTGAATTTAAAATATATATTAAAAAGAAGATAAAATTTAAATAAAATTTGATCGATAACAGTTATGTCGACTGGTTTTTAAACTTTTACCAAGGGTCCGGTAGGACTGATTTTTAGACCCTACAAGTACATTATTACAAAAGACTTAGATTACTATCTATTAGCTAGCTGATTTCTCAAAACGAAGAACCCCATACTTTCTAACACATCATTAGATCATACGTCGAGATTTGTGCTCTGTTTATATATCATTTCGGGATTAATCGAGTATACAACCATAGAACCCACCGCGAGGTGATACGGGAGAGGCAATGGCAGCACGTGGCGCGTCAAAGGCAGCGGATGTGAGCGCAACGCTAGGTCAGACACAACGTGTACGAACAGAATGCTTGACGAAATCGAACGGCGGCAACAGCGCGAGCAACTCCGACGGCGAACAAAAATGCATCCACGTGGCCACCCTTGCTGTAGGGCCTATGAGCCGCCTTTTACCCATAGGGATACAGCGCTAGTACGTGTGTGCATCTCCAACATGTGCTCCACAGGGCACTAGTTTCAGCTAGCTTGAGGATTGTATATTTGCATCCTTTTATATTAGGCTGTAAGTGTGAATTGAACTATATTGTATACGACTTGCAGCCCTGGCCGTCTCCAAAGCATGTATTTTTTTCCCTAAATCCCCATGTTAATTGAAATATTTCCTATGAAAGGACCAGATCATGTGTTTCGGTATATGATTGAGATCGTTATTATGTCACGCGTGCATATAACAAACTCTGCCTAACTAAAGTTCTATGCATGTGAGGTTAGATCCTTCCCTTAAGAGGGGGATGGGCAACGCGGAGAGGAGTCGAAACTCCAAGACATGACAAATCAAGCAGAGGAAGAGCATACATGGTAAAAGAACCGAGACAAGCCAACATCACACAATGCCATTTCTTGGAGGCAATCCAAGAGTACATACATGTGAACCATGCCAAGATCGTCATCAGCTTGTTCTCATGAATCAGACGCACACAAACACAATGAATATATACTAATAATCTAATCAGGCAATTAACACGCACAGGGGCTAATTAATCTATCATTAACATGACAACATATGTCCGGCCATATCACATGAGTAATTAAAATTTTAAACCCCGCAAGGCCTGCAGCGATTACAGCAATGGTGGATGACGACCCGCCACGTCAGCTGCAGCTAGCTATTGCTGGATGAAATTGTTGAGCAGCCCGGTGGCCATCAGGGTGAGCTGTTCGAACTCGTTGTTGGCCCCGATCATCGACGCTGCAGCGGCCGACTTGCCAAGCGCCTCCGAGCAGCCGATGCCGGCGCGCCCAGTCAGCGACAGCAGCGACCACGCCGCCTGCCAGTTCCGCGCCGCCGCGTACCCACGCATGAACTGCAGCGCCGGCACCGACATCCCGTACAGGATGGCGCACGCCTCCAGGCCCTCGCGCCCGGCGGGGTCGCGCTCGCCGCGCGCCCGTGAGGACGCGGTGTCCCGCGTCGACGTGCCGCGCGCCACGGCCAGGTCCACCGTGATGAGGAGGTGGCCGTGGCGGTCCGCCGAGGCGGCGCCTGGGATGGACCGCAGCTCCGCCGTGCAGAAGTTGAAGTCCACGAACTTGCGGATGGCGTTGCACGAGTCCGCCACCGTGTCGACGGGGGCGGCACCGCCGCCGCCGGGGAGCGAGACGGCCACAGCGACGAGGAGAAGGGTGGCAAGCAGTGAGCTCCTCATGGTTTCTTTCCCTCTCCTCCTTTACTAGTTGGGTTTACTCGGTGGTTGTTTGCTCATTGGGTTTCCTAGCATATATACTAATTAATCCATTATTAACATGTAACATATATACTAATTAATCTAATCAGCCAATTAACACAATGAATATACGCTAAGAATCAAATCTGGCAATTAACACGCACAGGCTGTGCGGTTTTCTGTTTCTGGGCTAGCATTAATGCTAGTAAATTAGTCAGAATTAATTTAGTAATTTACAGTAATTATTTAATAGTATTTAGTTTAGTGTAAATAAACATCACCGAGCTCACTCCAAACATCGAAACTACTCCAAGTGTAATAAAACCAAGGCAGAACCAAGAGACAAGATGGCCACCATCATGGCCACCTCCTCCTCTCCTATGCTCCGCGCCCGCGGCCTTGTCCTCGTCGTCACCTTCTTGGCCGTCGTCCACGGTGGCTCTGGCATCGGTGTCTCGACTACCACATGTCTTGTGTGGGTAGGACTAGGTTAAATAATTTGCATCATTTCATCATGGTTGTGACATCCGGTTGCGTGGGTGTCTTTATGACTTACTTTTATGTATTCCCATCTAGCGCAAAAGGGACTTGAATCCGGCGAGTTTCTATCCAAAGGAAGCGAAATCTTAGCAAGGCAGGACTACGATGGGATGATGTATTATAAATGTCTTATGATAATCTCTTAGTCGCACACCGTCGAAAGTATGTGAAACGGACATTACGAGTGATTATCTCTTGTAGGTAAATCTGTACAACCTCTGCAGAGTGTTAAGAATTATTCGAATAGCCATGTCCACGATCAAGGACATGCTAAGCAAAGCCACTCAAAGTTAGAATTTGTTTTGACTTCAAAAGTTGTTGACAAATGATTTTGGATAGTTTATCCAACTGGGAAATTGGACGGTTTGCCATATGATAGGAGGGTATCCTTCACTACTCTTGTATAAAGGTTATCTTACTATAAAACTTGAGATTTTAGAAAATAAATTTTAGTTATGGAAACTTTAATTCATATTGTGCATGGGAGGGTGACTTACGGCGTGAAGGAGGCTATGCGTGCGGGTACTAAACCTGTCTGTGTGGTGCATGCCGGATCCCGCAGCGCATAGGCTGTCGTATGCGTGCATAGAACCAGAACCAGGGAAGGCGGCGCGTGGGCAAGAGCTGGTGTGTGACCAGAACCAGGGAAGGCGGATCCAGGAGGCCAAGTTGTGCAAGTCCATACATTTGCATACATGAGCACATCGTGGGATCAAGGAGAGATCGAATTGATTGAGTTCGGTTGTTTGCACTAGTCAAGTTCGGTGGGGTGAATCCCAGGAAATCAGGAAGATTGTTAGCGCTTGGATGGGGTGCACCGGCAGCCGTGAGAGCCAACAAGATCAAGCTCAGGTGCGTGCATGCAATCGCATGGGATGCATGCATGACGTGTACGGATGGCAATGGCCCCATTCCCCATTCCCGACGGGAAATTCACCCATTAAGAGATGGAGATAGGACTATTTCTCCCCCCACGGGGATACTAATATGCAAATATAATTTCCCATCGGGTGAAACGGGGATGAGACCATTCTCCTACTCCCCATTCCCGCTACCCGCATGTGCCCTCGATAAGACATGTAGGCTACTAGCCTACTACCGCACAGCCCGATAAGGCGATAGCCCGATAATTCCTTTTGCATCATTTACTTTTCAGATGCTAATTAATCAAAAAATATTACCATTTTAACATTGCATGTCGATGTTCATACCCATTTTATAACATTATGGATCTTATTTTCTCTTCTTTCGGGATCTAACTTTCGGGTATGGGTCCCCGTGGGGCCCCGATAACCCGATGGGGACGGGGACGGGAGGAGAATAGCACCCAAGGACGGGGATAGGGATGTGAACGGGGAATTTTTCTTCTCTCGAGGATGGGGATGTTCCAGCACTTCCCGACGGGGAATAACCACGTTGCCATCCCTAATGGCGTGTGACCTGCCGGTGCTTGGAAAAGGAAAGAAATCACCTTGCTTATTTTATAGAGATCACTTACTACATAAATTAATTAGCATATAAAGAGGAGTTCTACATCTACACGTCTGACAAAAAGTACGAATTAGGGGAGTTAAGTTTTGAGTTATGAATTAAAACACGAATGTATGTTGGCTTTCGTTCGTTAGTGTTTATCTCTATTCTATGAGTGTTATTGTGAATTTCAATTTTAGATTTTATCTTGGCATGAGGGTTTTTAGCTGTGGCGCTATAGGAGTTTCTCATTGGATCTTTGATCCTAATTTCTCGTTCGTGTACTGAGGTGTACGCGCGTGTGAGATTTATTTATCTAAGTGCGAATTGCATCCTGTAATTCGTACTCCATATATTTGTTTGGGAATTTTCACTGTGAAAGATCAGACAACCCACGGATTTAATCTCGTTTAGAGGTTGATCCGCATCAAACTGCTTTGGAACTTAGTACAAGTATTTAAAGAAACATCGCATTAGGCAAATTCAACCCTATAAGTCTTCCTTTGACATATCCTTACATGCATTATAAACTATTATTGGATGTAACTTGCAAGCACGGTTGTTTGTGCTCACCTTGCTTAATAAATTGTTGATCAGGAGAAGAGTACTACGAGAAGAATGAGAACTTAAACGACTAGGCTACGCCCCCAGACGATTGCCTGTGGCGAATCGTGTGGTCTACCTTAATGCTTTTGCTTCCGCTGTATTTTGCTTATTAGCTTCATGCCCCCTTTTATCACTACTTGAATTATCATGAATGAATCGAGTATTATGGTTATGTTATCATCTTTTGTTTGACTATGTACACTAGCTATTTCTGAACTAGTGTAAGAAACATAGAGAATTCGAGATTCTTCGCTCCCGGGTTCAATAACCACCTAATTAATCAGTAATCACCCACCTAATTAACCCACTATTGTATTTGCCACTGTATCGACTCATGCAACGTGGGTTCATTAATGGGACGTTTACTCATTATGTTTCTCTTCATCCCGAGCGTAGATGGAGAACCGACACACCTAGGTCGTAGCTATACTAACGAATTCCAGGAAAAACAGTGGATGAGAACAAGAGAGAACGAGATGGGAAATAGTTGGTTTCATGTCTTCATTCCAGCCTCAATTGTTCGCTATAGGATATAATTTAAACTCTACTTAATTACACAGACGGTAGGTCCTTCGGCTCATGCATCCATACCGCCCTTTTCATCGTCGATTATAGGAGATCGGATTTCGACGCCGCGCGACGCCACCAAGAAACGATCCTTGCATCTAGGACTCAAAAGGAACCCACACGGCGACGGCGCCGCCCAAATCCTCCTCGACAATGGCTGGACCAGCTTCGGAGCACCGAACTGATGAGCACTCTTGCTGCTTGAGCTGACCAAATATAGCCCTCGCGAATCAGGCGTGCTAATCCGAGGCCACAAGTGCGTAGGGCTTGTAGATGGAGATGGAGATGGAGTAGCACTACTGGACATCATTCCCAATGGGGTGTTGCTGCTACTCTCCAAGAAGCCCTTGTGGTTCAGGAACCCCACAAGCTTGCTTTTCCTGGAGAACCTACCTCTAGCATGCACTCCGCCGCCCCCGCCGCCACCGCTGCCATTGCCGAGGAGGGAGACCACCGTCCTAAACTTGGCACAGGCTTCACCTGTCTCTGAAGCTATGCTCCTGAGCAGGGCTGGGTCCTGCTGCTGGGAGAGCAGGGCCATCACCCTATGGCAGCTCTCCACTGCCGCAATGTTTGTTTTCTTTTTCCACGGATGCAACATTGTTTTTCTACCAATGCAACATTCATGAAAATCCAAAAATCAATAAAAGGGGAGAGGGGAACCGAGCCATAGACGAGCCCGAGCGAGCCGAGCTGGGGCGGCATCGGCAGGGGGAGGAAGCTAGAGGGAGCGGGCCTAGGCAGTGCGACGGCATTAGGGGGGAGGCATCGGGGAGGGTGGCGACGACGCCGGTCCGAGCGACGGGCCAGACGAAGGCGATGCCGAGGGCGTCGAGCTCGGTGCGCACGAGCGTGCTGGTGCGGTGCTCCTGGAAGAGGAGCCCTAGATCACAGGGGGGAGGTGCGAGGTAGCCGAGCGGCGCTGTTGGGCGAGCCAGGAGACTGCGGTGACACCGGCGGCGCCATGGGGGGCGGGCCGAGCAGAGGGAGCAACCGGGCCGTGCTGGCGACGTATGGGCAAGCATGAAGGCGTACAGGCCGACGACGCAGGAGCCAGGAGCGGCCAGGGCGCGGGCCAAGCCGGAACACCGGGCGAGGGAATCGAGCCGGGAGCACCAGGGGGCGAACAGGGCCAGGGGGTAGCAGCGCTGGCGACGGCAGGTCGTGGGGAGAGGAAAGCAGTGGGGACTGAGGAGAAAAGGGGAACGGGGGAGAAGGATAAGACCAAGTGGTGGGATGAACGTGTGGCTGTTAGAGCATGGGGAAAAAGAGTGATAGGGGAAAGACAGTGAAGGCATCCGGTTGAACCGGACGTCTGTCACGTATCATTTCCCCAATTCGAGTGGAAGGCAAAAATAACAAAGCAAGAGCAGAGTGGCATTCAACTAGCCTGAACTACATTGATCTCATTATCAAAGTTACATTCCAAATGATGTATGCATGTCCTTATATAGGACTTACAAACCGACTAAAGCACTACCTGACCTATGCATCAAACCGACTCAAATACACAGCTCGCATTCTTGCTGTACTAGGTACAAGGACAAAGCAGCACTAACTAAGCTATGGTTTACTTAACTAAGCCCTGTTTGGTATGGCTCCAACTCCTAACTTCATAGTTGGAGTGGATAGAGCTGTTCCAAACGGGGTTGCTCCACAATTTTTTTGGAGTTGAAGCAACCAGGAGCGGAGCAGCCCGTAGTACAATTTTTGGGAGCGGCCTTCCACCAGCTTCCCGCAAGGAGCAGCAACTCCCTTATCAAGATGCCCTTGAAGTTAGGGGGTAACTACCCACCTTTGCCACTCCACAAAACCCCCTCAGCAATTTGCCCCCGTCACACCCACATTCTTCCCGATTCAAGCCCCATCCCCTCTGTCCTCTCTCTCGCCCCTCCTCCTCCCCTTCTGGCGCCGCCACCGCCCCGGCCGCTCCTCCTCCCTTCTCCCTCCTCCTCTCTCCCCGGCCAGATCTGGCAGCCCGAGTCCATTCCCCTGCCCCTAACCCTAGCCCCTGAAGCGGGCAAGCGTGGTGGCGGCATTCCAACCCCGCCGGCCTGGATTTCTCCCCGTCTCTCGCCCAAGCGGTGCCGCCCCGCTCCCCTTTTGCTCTTCCTCCTTCCACCTCCCCTCCCCGTACACCCTAACCAGAATCCCCTTCCCTCCTCCCTCCCCGTACACCCGACTCCGACTCCATCGCCTCCTTCCACCTCGAAGGGCAAGGAACTCTTCTCTCCTCCCCGCTACTGGGCTGCCGTGGAGATCCACTCAAGCTGGCTGATTTCTCCTGTTGGTCCGGAAGCCCTAACCTAGTGTTTTCTTCTTTGCTATGAGCAATCAGATCCAAATCCTCCTTGTTTCATTCCGAGATACTCCATTCCATCTCGTTAGTGGCGGATTTGATTTGATTGTTCTTCTCATAGCAGCTTGCTTAGCTTGTTTCCCCAAAAAAAATTGGGGGCACTTTAAGTCCGCTCCTGGTGTCTGTCTGATTTATAATATCATCTGAGGAGTGATGTGTTGTTTGTGTGCTACTAGGCCATTATACATTGTGCTAGTAGTATGCTTTTCGTAGAAGTACTGGGATTGCCTTAGCTGATATGGGAACTACCTAGTTGCAAATGAGATGGATAAGGCCATTGTCGATCGGCATCTTGATATTGAGCCTGATCTTATGTCATCAGGAAACATCTAGGTTCTTATGTCATCAGGAAACATCTAGAAACAATTGTTTAAGTGATATACCAAGTTACCAACTGCCATTGTGTTATGCATTTGATTTCTTTTACGAAAGACTAAGTTTATGCTTGTGTAATAATGATTTTATGCAGGTTGTGCCAATTGCTAACTAGATCATTTACAGATCATCCCGATCGTTGGCTTTCTCATTTTCTCCTTGGCGGTTCTTTATGTTGTTTCAAGACGCATTGGCACATTGACATCGCAAAGAAAGTGGTGATGCCATCGATCGAGCTCAATATCACTGAAGGCATTGTAGCAAAGTCCGGCATGTACCGCCTGTAATCCTCCTACGCCCTCACATTTATGATGAATCGTGATTCACTTTTGTCCATGCTTTATACATTTAGATCTGCAAGCAATTGCTCATCAACGTCAGTAATGTACACTAACCTTTAAGGATTCTGATTTCTTAGTGCATTTTTCAAGTGATATTTGCCCAAAGAAGCTATGATCGTTCTTGACCAGTGTCGACCTTTTCAATTGAAATTGAAGTGTATTGTATTTGGTTCCATCTGTTCAGCATCGTAATGCCAGCGACTGAAAGGCAATTTTCTACTGACATTGCATCTATCTTCTATTATCTCCAACACAAACTGAGAAGTGATGTTGTATTATTAGTTCTTGTCGCCATTGGTGTGTAGCTGATGTTGCTTTGAAGCAACTTGAACTGTTCAATGCAAAGCATATTGTTCAATGCTAATATGTTGCTCGAATTGTTGAATGCAAATTAACTTCTCTGAAAGTTTTCTATGAAAATCCTGTAAATTGGTTATTGAAGATTCAATGCAATGCATATTGTTGAATGGAAATGGGAAGCGCTAGACTCAACATGACAAAAATATATATATATAAACTGGAGTAAAAAAATTCGAATGTAGGCAAAAATAAAAACAAAAACTAAAGTAAAAATTTTCGAATGAAATGCAAATTGGAGTAAAAATTTCGAATATAGGTGAAAAAGATGGCACAACATGACTCAACATGACAAAAAAAAATAAACAAAAGCACAACATGACTGAAATTAACTTATTAAACTATTATGTCGGTGTTTTAGAACCAATCTTACGTAAAGATTGTTTGATTCGGAGGGTCTCCACAATTGATCACGTAGACGAGAGAGACACGGGAATTTTTATACAGGTTCGGGCCTTCTCAGGTGAGAATAATAACCCTACTCATGTGTATCTTGTTTTGGGTATCTGGATTACAATTAGCCGAGGGTCTTACTAACTGTTCTTCCAGGAAAAAGCCTCCCCTTTCTATCTCTAAAAGACACTTATTTATACTACGCAGTGGTGGTCGTTGTCGTTCCAGGCTAATTAGCCGCTTATTATTGCGTAATAATGAGCGTAATTTCTGGAGTAGTAACCTCCCCATGCTGTCAAACAGTTATCAGTCAGAGATAGTTGAGATTTATTTGTAGTTATGTCAAGCATAACTACGTATTTTGACTGCTTTGATTCTCACTATTAAATGGGCCTTCTGACGAGTGGACCCAGTTAGTTGTGAGGAAGTCGTAGCAGAACTGGTCATAGCAGATCTTACGACTAGGGGGGTAGTCGTAGAAAAGCTTACGACTGGATACTGGTCATATAAAGACTTACGATCGGACGTAATCGTAGTAGGACTTACGATTATACTATAGTCGTAGAAATACTTACGACTAGGGGGTAGTCGTAGAAGAACTTACGACTACCTGACTTGCTCTTCCCTTATAATATAAAGAGGTATGTCATGTGACTTCATATTACATAATAAAATGAGGATTATTAGATCCTCGTTATGTTATAAGTTAAGCAATACGAAAAAAGATTACAAGTCACAAAACAAGGATAGTACAGTCTTTTTACAAATATCATTCTCATTCCTGGAGCTGGAGCTATCTTTCTAACCAAACAACTTCTCAGATTGCTCTAACTTCTCATAGGAGTGGATCCAAGAGTGAAGCTAGAGTTGGAGCTACAAAAACTTGAAGCAGAGTCATACCAAACAGGATCTAAGACTCCATGTCCAGCTCAGGTACTTCTAGCATTGAGTTATCCAAGCTTGCTCCCTCGCCGACGTTAGCTCTACTTCTACGTTAGCTCAGGTACTTCTAGCATTCAGGTAGTTCCGCACGGTGCTGCAGGGCAACGAGCGCGACAAGCTCGAGATTTGCATCGAGAGCGGGGACAAGGCAGTGCAGACGGAGCAGGGCATGCACATGGTGTACATCCACGTCGGCACCAACCCCTTCGACACCATCAACCACGCCGTCAAGGCGGTGGAGAAGCACATGCAGACGTTCCACCACAAGGAGAAGAAGCAGCTACCGTCGTTCCTGGACTGGTTCGGGTGGTGCACATGGGACACCTTCTACACCGACGTCATGGCCGACAGTGCCAAGAAGGGCCTCCGGAGCCTGGCCGAGGGTGGCGCCCCTCCGTGCTTTCTCATCATCGATGACGGCTGGCAGCAGATCAGCTTGCCGATATATTAACCAAGCCTCTTGGCGTATAAAGTTTCTGGAAATGCGACAGAAAATTGGGCTGCAAGATGTGAAGAAGAAGCAATAAGATTAACGAAGTGAATGTTGTATATAATCCTATTGTATGCATGTCGGCAATGACCTGGAGAAGCTAAATCGGTAGAGGACCATAATCTGTAAAAGTGATTAAATGATCTAGTTCCTTAGTCAGCATGTAGTAGAATTATGCTATACACAACAAAGAGGTGAGCTGTTAGTTTTGCTAGAAGCTTCTTTACTGGGCTGTGAAGAAGAAACTAAGCAAATGTCGGTAATACAACAATTCAATGTTTGCATGTAGCATAGCCTGACGTGTGAAACAAATGAGCTGTAACCACTAAACAATGTTATCTTTGGTTTAGGTCGGTTTGTATGAGTATAAAAAGACTTGTGTACCTCTATTAAGCTTGTAAACTTCAATGTAGCCTTGGTGATATCGATAAGATTTAGTTGAGCTACGTTACTCTGTTTTCTAATCCCTCTGTCCCATTGCTTGATCTGAATTCTCTAACACTGTTCGCCACCTCCACCTCCTCCATGGCCCAAGGGGAAAAAACGAAGAAGAAAAAGCAATCCTTTCTTCTTGAAATCTCCTTCCAGTCTTCACAAGCAGCTCAGCTTCTTGCCACCCTCACAGGCAACAGCATCATCTGAACATATCGCACACAGGAGAAAGAAACAAATCAGTACACAGATCCCCATGGAAGACCATAAGGGTTAGAAATTTCAGCAACCATGTTTAAATAGTCATTTTACATCCTATGTATGTGTGTAACAATTAGTCCTAGTCTTCAGGATGCTAGCGTAGAAGCAGGAAAGGTGGAGAGTAATTCTCACCACTCACGTTTGTGCATGTAACAGGCATTTTCGGATGGTACTGTTTGACATCCAAGAAATTACTTAACAGATAGAATCTGGCACTTCTCCGGTGCAGGATTCTTTCCAAACTTCCTATCTTCTCAAATCTTTTCATGGTATCAGATCCTGGTTCCACATAGAAGGTGTTTCTTCATGTCTACCAACAGCAACTTAGATGACACCACCATTCCAACTACTCCGGTTGTTCTTTCTTCCACGGCCAGACTGCTGCCGACTCCATCTGTCGGGCACCTTGTCACTGTCAAGCTCACGAACTCCAACTACCTGATGTGGAAGGCTCAATTTGTGCCTTATCTCCATAGCCAGCAGTTGCTTGGCTTCGTTGATGGCACCAACCCGCGTTCGGCCGCGACCATCATGCAGGCCACAAACAGCGGCGCAAGATAGGCACCCAATCCTGCGTACCACCAATGGCTCCTTCAAGACCAACTGGTGCTGAGCGCCCTTCTTTCCTCCCTGTCGGAGAACATCCTCGGCCATGTTTGGCGATTCACCACGGCGGCCAAAGTCTGGAGCACACTTGAAGGAATGTTCTCCTCCGACTCCAGAGCACGTGCCATGCAGATATGGATGCAGCTGACCAACATGAAAAAAGGTGATCTTTCCATTTCAGAGTACTATAACAAGGTCAAGAATCTTGTAGATACTCTTGCTTCCATAGGACAAACACTGCGAGATGAAGATGTGGTGTCCTACATGCTAGCCGGCCTCGGCAAAGACTATGATCCTCTGGTGACCTCCATCACCACCAGGGTCGAACCAATCTCCCTCATCGAACTGTACGCACACATGCTGTCCTTTGAGGTGCGCAAAGAACATCACAATGCTGCACTTCAGATTTTAGTGAATAATGTGGTGCAAAGCAACAACAATCGGGGAGGTCGAGATGGTTCACGTGGCAGAGGTGGCCGCGGCAACAATGGAGGTGGCCGTGGCAAGCCAAACAACTTGAGCCCGCAGCGCAACGGCAACCGTCCACAGTGTCAAGTTTGTGGCAAGATGGGGCATGTTGCATTGAAATGCTACCATCCTTTGATCATTCCTACCAG
Organism: Ampelocalamus luodianensis; assembly: GCA_036346255.1. Taxonomy (NCBI): domain Eukaryota; kingdom Viridiplantae; phylum Streptophyta; class Magnoliopsida; order Poales; family Poaceae; genus Ampelocalamus; species Ampelocalamus luodianensis. The sequence continues at coordinate 42,600,410 of CM070640.1, read as the reverse complement.
GCGGAGGAGTCTCATGTTGCGGCGTTGGCGACAACACCATCCTACGGCGTGGATCCAAATTGGTACACTACTCGGGAGCTACTGACCCCATCACCTCCGTGTTAGACAAGCTCTCCATGCGTGACCACTACCATGGCAAGGATCAGGTGTAGGCAGCCAACGGCACAGGTATGGCAATTTCACACATTGGTCACACACATTCCTATATCTACCTCTGAGTGTCCTCTTAAGCTGAGCAACATTCTTCATGTCCCTAATGCCCATAGAAATCTTGTTTCCGTGCATCGTCTTACTGCTGATGATAATGTTTATCTCGAATTTCATCCAAATTATTTTCTTGTTAAGGACCGGGTCACGAGGAAGCTTCTTCTTCAAGACAAGTGTGAGGGAGGTTTATACCCACTGGTGACTTCCTCCGTCGCCTTGAGCAAGCGAGCTCTCACCAGTGTCAAGGTTACTCAAGATCTTTGGCATTGTCGACTCGGCCATCCTTCTTCAGCAATCATCCACCATGTTCTCCATAAAAATAATCTTCCAGTTGCTCCGGACAAGACTGCTTCTCATGTGTGCAATGCTTGTCAAGAGGGCAAGAGCCATCAGCTTCCTTTTCATCTTTCAAATAATGTATCAAGTGCTCCTTTGGAATTTGTTTTCATTGATGCATGGGGCCCTGCCCGCACCTCAATAGGAGGATTTCGTTACTATGTCAGCTTCATAGATGATTTCAGTAAATTTGTTTGGTTCTATCCTATTAAATTCAAATCCGATGTTGCTCCTATCTTTGCTTAGTTTCAGCTCCATGTAGAATGATTGTTGAATCAAAAAATTATTTCTATGCAATCTGATGGGGGTGGGGAATATCAAATCTTACACAAAATCTTTCAACACAATGGCATTAGGCATTTGATCTCCTGTCCGCACACCCATCAGCAGAATGGGTCTACTGAACGGAAGCACCGTCATATTGTTGATGTTGGTCTATCTCTTCTCGCTCAAGCTTCTATGCCTTTGCGATTTTGGGATGAAGCTTTCACGTCTACCTGTTTCATTATAAACAGATTGTCCAGCCGTGTTGTTCAATACTGTACTCCTCTTGAGAAACTTCTTTGGGTCAAACCTAATTATTCCTTGCTCAAGACTTATGGATGTGCATGTTGGCCAAACCTGAGGCCATATAAAAACCATAAGCTCGAGTTTAGGTCCAAGAAATGTGTTTTCATCAGTTACAGTAATTTTCATAAAGGGTATAAATGTTCAGATAAGTAGACTGGGCGTGTCTATATTTCTAGAGACGTAATCTTTGATGAGTTGGTTTTTCTGTTCGCTAAGGATGATGTTCTGCATCGACCATCTTTTCACTCCAGTGATGTTCTCTTGCCTTTACATCTCACAACTACTCATACTCCCATTCCTTCCATGAGTGACCATGTGCCTGAATTTGCTATATCTATGCCTAGTACTACTCCCAATAACCCTGCAGGTAATGTTTTTGCATCCAGTCCTATGGCAAGTCCAGAAGTTACTGTGGTGCAACCGACAATTCAGTCTCATGGCATGCGAACTCGGCTCCAAAATAATATTCAGCAGTCCAAGCAATTCCATGATGGCACTATCAGACACTCAACCAAGGGGAGAAAAACTTTGACTACTGCTGTTGCTAATGCCAAGTCTGTTGCCCATGTTGATGTGGTTGAGTCCTCCTATTATCAAGATGCTCTGCAAGATGAGAATACTGCCCATGTTGTTGTGGTTGAGCCCTCCTGTCAGCAAGATGCTCTGCAAGATGAAAATTGGCACCAAGCTATGGATGCAGAATATGAAGCGCTCGTTCGCAACAAGACATGGCACCCAGTTCATGTCCAGCATGGTCAGAACCTAATTGATAGTAAATGGGTGTTCAAGCTTAAGCGTCGGGCTAACGGGAGGATTGATTGTTACAAGGCATGGATTGTTGCAAAAGGTTTTAAGCAAAGATATAGCTTGGACTACGAAGATACTTTCAACCTGGTTGTGAAACCTACAACAGTCAGACTCATTCTTTCTCTGGCTGTTTCCCAGGGTGGAGCTTGAGGCAAATCGATGTACAAAATGCATTCCTACATGGGGTGCTTGAAGAACATGTGTTCATGAAGCAACAACCGGGCTATGAAGATCCACACTTCCCAAATCATGTGTGCAAGCTGGACAAGGCTTTGTATGGCCTCAAGCAAGAGCCAAGAGTGTGGTATTCAAGGCTTAGTTCAAGATTAGAAGAGCTTGGTTTTGTGCCATCACAAGCAGACATGTCCCTGTTCATCTACAATCACAGTGGTAGTATTATATACATGTTGATTTATGTAGATGATATTATTATTGTGAGCTCATCTACCCAGGCTATGGAAAAACTACTCAGACAGCTGCATAGGGATTTTGCAATCAAGGACATGGGTGATTTGCATTAGTTTCTTGGTATAGAAGTTCTGCAGGAGAAGCATGGCATTGCTTTGACACAAAGGAAGTACATTGGAGATATACTAGCAAGAGCGAATATGTCAAGGTGCAAGCCCATTTCAACACCTATGTCAGTGAGTGAAAAGCTATCAAGATTGGAGGGCAAGCCACTGCCAGAAGCTGAAACAACCAAGTATAGAAGCATAGTTGGTGCTCTTCAATACTTGACGATAACCCGGCCAAATATATCTTTCTCTGTCAATCGAGTGTGTCAATATCTTCAGGCTCCCACGCAAGATCACTGTTCGGCGGTCAAAAGAATTCTCAGGTGTTTGCAACACACTCGGGTTATAGCGTTTCATATTAGAAAGTCCAGCTCGAGTCTTGTAAATGCCTTCACCGACTCAGATTGGGCAGGATGTTCAGATGACCATAGATCAACTAGTGGATTTGCGGTTTTCTTTTGTGTAAATCTTGTTTCCTGGAGCTCGAAGAAGTAGCACACAGTGTCAAGGAGCAGCACTAAGTTAGAGTACAAGGGTTTAGCCAATACAATAGCCAAAGTCATGTTGGTACAGTCGCTGCTTAAAGAACTCGGCATATTTCAGAAGAGACCACCGTATCTGTGGTGTGACAACCTAGGCGCGACTTATCTTTCGGCAAATCCCGTCTTCCATGCTCGCACTAAACACGTTGAGGTTGATTTCCATTTCATCAGAGAGCGGGTGGTGAGAAACTGTTGGACATCAGGTTTATTCCTTCACAAGATCAGACGGTGGACATCTTCACTAAGGCGCTGCCTGTACGAAGTCTTGTGAGTTTTAGACACAATCTTAATCTATTGTAGTAGGTTAAGATTTTAGGGAGAGTGTTGAAATAGTCATTGTACATCCTGTATATGTTTGTAACAATTAGTCCTAGTCTTCAGGATGCTCACGTTGTGCATGTAACAGGCATTTTCGGATGGTACTGTTTGACATCCAGAAAATTACTTAACAGGTAGAATCTGGCACTTCTCTAGTGCGGGATTCTTTCCAAAACTTCCTCTCTTCTCAAATCTTTTCAGACTAAGCAGCAACTCTCATTAGGGAAAGCATCAAATTTTGGGATTGAAAAAAAAACTCCAATCGGGAACCGGATCGATTACAGGAGATTGGGCACTGCGCGGCGCCATCGAGAAATGATCCTTGCATCTAGGACTCAAAAGGTACCCACACGGTGACGGCGCCGCCCAAGATTCCGCAACGGGTGGCCGGCCCAAGAAGGCACCACCCAAACCGCACCAAATTCGCACTGGAAAAAAGTCCGCGAAAGCGAGCTCACCTGCGCGAGAATCTCCACGGGAGGACCAACGATCTGGAGCGCAGAGGCACGCTTCATCCTCCCCTGCTGCGCGCGCGCGGTGGAGTGGCCGGGGGATCGGAGAAGAGGAAGAGGAAGAGGAGGAGGGCGCAGGTATATAAGGGCAAATTTGCTGGATTTTGAGGGGTGCGTTCGAAAAAGTTGCATTGCTCGCGTGGGACGGGAGTTGTGGAGGGATCGCGGCCGTTGGCTTCTGAGATGGACGGTTCAGGTTGTTTTGTTTTGTAAGGAGTGAGTCATTTTCCGTTGGGGTCAACAATGTCAAAGACAAGGGTGAGTGAGAGAATCTTCACTGTGCAATATATATCGAAGATAAATATAAAACATAAATACGCGATTATATCAACTGAACTTCAGCTAGAAAGTTAGAAATAACAGAAATTTTGCTTAGAATGTTAAATCTTTATTTTCCAAACAATTTTGTATTCTCTTTTGACAAAGCATATTAGCTTTTCAATTTGTGCCAAAATTTTAGCCGCCAATGCTTGATTCTTTCTTCTCGCCTTTCTTTATTTCATTTGATTGGTAAGTATTTATGCGTGACCACCCACACATCATCTTGTGTCATCTTCCTGTCCTAAAGCACTTAGTGAAAAGGTACTTAGGTCAATTATTTCTCTTATATATGTTCTTTAAACTTAACCTTTGTTAATATATGTTCCAAAAAAAATAGGCCTTTATAAAATGGATCGAACCAAGTACCACAAGCTAACATTGTTGTGTTACGTACAATAGGAGCAATTAGTTACACTCCAAGAAGTACAAGCATGTCATTTCCATCCACTCTAACAAGATTATTATTAGAACGCGACTAGCGTTCAAACGTACGGTCTGAGCGTTAGTGCCGTACGCAACTTTTCGTCGTTGGATCTAGGGTAATGTCCTTCAGTCGTTTATCACGTTCGTGAGCAAACATCCTTCCAAAAATCTCCCACAGCGCAGACAACATCAATAATCCCCCATATCAAAAATCTTAGCAACATATCAAACAAACAAGATGCACATATAAAAAATCTCAGAATCAAGACAAAGCATCTAGAAAAAAAAAACGATTTGAAAAATCTTGCAACATCACCGTGAACAGTATGCAACATTTTTTTCTACAGATGCAATATTTTTTATATGGGGCGCAACATCTCAAAGAACAGTACGCAACATTCTTTACAACAAGTTGCAATAATTTTTTCAATGGGCCACAACATCACAACAATTCACCATTTTTGCAACCATTAGCGTCAGCGGCCAAGGAAGTACCCGTGCACGTCCATCGGAGGCTCATCGTACTCCTCCTCCTAATCAGTCGTCGTCGGGATGACAGCATCGTCCTCAACATGCGGCCCTGGGGAGAGTGCATCTAAGTTAAACTTTGGTTATGTTAAATGGTTTTTGGGTCTGGACAAGAGGTTAGTAGTGTGGCTGCTGTTATGCATGAGACTCGGGTATGTGTTTATCTTGTTTGGACCATTAAGGACCGAGCCATGGGCTGTCATTCCAAGTAACTATCGTGCTATCACACGCGGGATATGGGTACCGTTTGGTTAAGTAAGGGGAGGGTTTTATTATATTAAGTCTCAGGTGATATGAGGACACTTGTGTTTGATCATTTGTCCATAGAAGCCGATGTAATTTTCTATAGTGTGCATGGAAGTACCATTTTTTGTTATTTGCATTGCATCGGTATTTCCAATACAACTTGTGAGCCCACTTAGCAAGCACTATCCGTAGCTTGTACTAAGTATGGGGATCATCTCACAAGGGGGACTTGTCTCAATAGGATTTTCTTGCTAAATAATACCGAATCTCGATTTTCCCCAGCCAGTATGCCTAAGGAAGTGTGTCATTATCCGGAGGCTTACGGGCTAATCGAGTCGTGTGGGTAAAGTAGTACACCTATGCAAAGTTTAATCTATTCAAATAGTTGTGTCTATGGTTATGGACAACACTTGGTTTGGGATGTGTCATCGTTAGACTCGTAATTAAAATTTGACACGGTTACAACTTGGCTTTCGGCATGAATGGGATATTCATGCATGTGGGATATTCATGCATGTTAGTTTATCAAAGTGGGCAGCCACTTTAGTGTTGTTTGATCTATATAATTATCTATGTATTATAAACTTCTTTTACAAAACAAATGTTTACAAAATGACATTTGAAGACTAGATGGTCTAGGAATGTAAATTATTGCGTTTTCTGCAAAACCAGCCACTAATGCCATTCTTTTTATATCCTCTATGCATAAATACTTTTAATTTGTGTAAGACTTGCGAGTACAATTGTACTCAACCTGGCTCTGCAAATTCAGATGAGGAAGACTTCGCGCCCAAGGAACTCGTTAGCACCGATTTAGGCAACGCTGATGAGTAGTGCTATTATTTAACTCTCAGTCGGTTGCCATGGGTTATGGGGCACACTTGCTAGGCCTTTTGGTTTATTTATATTTATTCCACTGCTACTTAATGTTTTTATTTGAATTTGATTGGTCGGTCGCTTTGTAATAGTTGTAGACTTAACTATTATATTGTATGTCTTTTGAATTATCAATGTACAAATGTTGTATGGATGTGATTGACATTGGATGAGGGTGCGAGTGTGTTGGTCGCTGATCTTGGGAGCCAGCACGGTCTCATACTCGTTGCTTTTGAATTCCCTTTTAACTCACTAAGTGTGGGCTTGGACTGTTTGGAGAACCGATCATCATGTAGTGCTTGCAGAGAAGCAGTACGCATGATCGTTGGAGCTCTAGCTCGGTCGGGCCTCCTCATTTTGATGGAGTTAACTTAGAGTCCATTTACTTGAGACCCAGAGTTATTTTCATAAAACCAAGAAGGCCTTGGTCTTGCGGAAATAACCCAGGGGTCCTCACAGCGTTGGTATCAGATTATCAGAGTCATACTGACTGTAGGTTAGAAATAGCACGAGCGTTAAAGTTTAGAAAGTTCTTGGTCAAAATATTTTCAAATTAGCAAAATATTTCAGAAAGTTTAAGATACGAACCTCTTTTATTCCTTACCCATCTTAGTGTCAATTCTTACCTCATTCTCGTTTTGATTTGCAAAACTAATGCACTCTCCCTGTCCTTATCTTTAGATGAGTCGTCAATACCTTGTCAAGGAGACCCAAACAGAAGACGTCGATGGATACCCGGCACTACTCAGAGATATAATGTGGAGGGCCAACTTCACACACCAACCAACATACTCCATCTACCGTCAAGACCGAGGACCAGGGATGGAAGAGTACCTGGCAGTAGCCAACATCATTGCCAGGCGCGACAGGAAGCATCCCATACGGTTTTCAGGTGCGTGGCACCTCTGAGGCCACGGCAAAGGATAATCCGATATTTAACTTAGTTTTTCTTTTTAGAAAATAGCATAAAAGCAAATGGCAATTAAAAAATGAACTCAAAAAAAATTTAGAAAAATCTAAAAAATATATCCAAACACATAGAATCCAAATAAAATAGTTTTGACAATAGTTGATGTTGATATTATTCATATTAAATTGTTTTTTATTTTAGAAAATTCAGGTTAAGCTTTAACTTTAGTAGAAAAATTCAAATGGTTATTTTTACTTTTAAAACTTTAAAAACAGACCAAATTTTGGGATGTTACACCTAGGTAGACAAAACACCTGCTCATCTACTACTTCAGATCAATTCTACATCGATCAATAGCATCGTCATCTAGTATGTTTCTGCATTTACATATCATTGGGTGTTGTAATTACCACATATAAGATCTTGTTTTTCCGTTCTGATCTTCTACTCTATATCGGTTTAATCTATCAGCCACCGCCGCCGCCAGGGAGCGAGATGGCCACAATGACGAGGAGAAGGGTGGCAAGCAGTGAGTTCCTCATGGTTTCTTTCCCTCTCCTCCTTCGCTAGTGTGTGCTCTTTCTCGGTGGTTGTTTACTTGTTGGGTTTCCTAGCCTAGCTTGTGCGGTTATCTGTTTCTGGGCTTTCATATGCGGTTTGGTGAGCTATTAAATTGATGCACGTGATGTTGTTCTCCTGGTCAAGAGAGAATAAGATGGGAAAGAGTTGATTTCATTTCTTCATTCCAGCCTCAATCGTTCACTATAGGATATAATTTAAACTCTCCTTAATTACACTAACAGTGGGTCCTTCGGCTCATGCACCCGTACCACCCTTTCGCTATAGGATATAATTTAAACTCTCCTTAATCTCCAGTGTGTGCTCTTGTGTGGTTATATGTTTCTGGGCTATCATTGATGCTAGTAAATTAGTCAGAATTAATTTAGTAATCTACCGTAACTATTTAGTCATAATTAATTTAATGCAAATAAAATTCACCGAGCTCACTCCAAACACGGAAACTACTCCAAGTGTAATAAAACCAAGGCAGAACCAAGAGACAGAGACGACCACCATCATGGCCACCTCCTCCTCTCCTGTGCTCCGCACCTGCGCCCTTGTCCTCGTCGTTGTCTTCTTTGTCGTCGTCCACGGCGGCTCCAGCGCCAGCATCTCGACGACGCCGCTAGACCAGCTGTGCAGGAGCCTAGGCAACTACTATGTCACGCCAAAGCTCTGCGCATCGTCGCTCTGTGTGGACCTACCGTCATGCTGGTCTGCCTGTGACGCGCTGGAATAGGATATAATTTAAACTCTCCTTTGTTACACAGACAGTGGTTCCTTCGGCTCATGCACCCGTACCACCCTTTCCATCGTCGAGCCTAGCCAGCTCACCACAACTCGCATTCCCACCCGGACGGTCCCATGCGCCTTGACAGGTAGGCCCATCACCTTCTTCTTCCCTAGTCATTCCTAGCCTATCTTATGTCCACCACCATGGATGGCCTTGAGCATGGTGGTGTGACAATCTCTTGTAATTAAGCTTGTGTATGTGAGCAGTGAGCTTTGGGTTTGTGCAGAAGCTTCGAGAAATTCTCAAATTGGGAAATTCTCCATACATTTGATGCAGAGCAACTATGTTTTCGGCCCATTGAATGGATCAGCCCAGCCTAGTTAGGCCAGCAAGTGGTGAGCCCAGCCCAGCTCGGTAGGGGCGCCCAGCCTATACACAGCTGTATGAAATCCTAGCCTTCTTGAAGCTTCCAGAGCCCTGGGGGCTCAAGCTCGCCATCATCATGGCCTCCTCCCCCTCCTCTCGCACCATCCTCAACCCCTCCTCCTCCTCTCTAAGATCCTCCTCGAGACGTTAGCCAGTCCTGGACCTTGAGCCTAGGAGCGTGGCTAGGGGAGACCCTACCGGCACAGGCCGGCGACATCCCCTGATAGTTTTAAACCTATTGGTCGTCAAACTATAGAATGTTTGATGGCACAGATTAGGACATCAAGTAAAAAAGGAGGGAGTATCTTCTCAATTTACCTTTCCTACACTGGACTTTCGATGGATGTCCGATGATTGTATCATTCTACTAGTATTAATCAACTTGCGAATAGAACCTGCAGGGAGAAGCCGTGAAGAAAGTTTGTTAGCTTTTACTGCACCAAACAAGATTCTACTAGCGACTTGGAATTTTCCTTACTCTCTGATTTTACCATGGCTTAGGGAAAATTTTAAGCCATAGTAAAATCCAAATCACAGACGGCTCTTAATACCAACCGTCTGTGATGAGGTACTTATCACAGACGGTTCGTATTAAGAACCGTCTGTGATGAGTTACTTATCACAGACGGTTCGTGATGCGAATCGTCTGTGATTTGTCATCACAGACGGTTTTTGTATGAAACCGTCTGTGATTCGCAGCGTGGGAATTTAAAAAATTTGAACGCGTGCGCGGGAGGCAAAATATGTTCTTATATATTATGGCCGACCTCCTCTGGGCGCTCAATCTCGCACTCCCGCAGTCCCGGTCCTCCTCTGGGCTCGGTCCTCCCTTGCTCCGGCAGTCCTCCTCCGAGCTCCGGCTGGTAGCTGCTCCTCCGGTCCACCCGCAGCTCCCTGGCCCCCACTACACCTCCAGGCTTCGGTCCTCCCTTGCTCCCGCAGTCCCCAACATTCGACGTGGTCTTCCTCCCCAACAACTGAGAATCGACGCCGACACCAACGCTGACCTCCTCTAGTCCTCCTCTGACGCCGACGCCGAGCTCCTCCAGTCCTCCTCCGACGTCGATGTCTCTGGTATATGAGGTTCTATTGGTACTTTTGTATATGAGGTTCTATTAGATTCAGATCCAGATTTGTATGTATGAGCTTGTGGTACTTGTGTTAGATTCATATCCAGATTTCTGTTAGATTCTCCTCCAGATTCTACTTCTGTTGGTACTTGTATATGATCGAGTGTATGCGTGTATCCATGAATCCATAGCTTAAGAAATTTATTAGGAGGCTTAGGAGTTGGGAATCCATGTATGTGTATCAATGAATCCATGTTTGGGAGGCTTCGAAAATGGCAGTGTATGTATATGAGTGTATCCATGAAACATGGCAATTTTTTTTTGCAATCAAAAAACCTAACAAGAGCCGTCTGTGATAGCTTTTATCACAGACAGCTCAAAAACCGTCTGTGATAACCGCCAGTTATCACAGACGTACTTTTACACAGACGGTTGGAAACCGTCTGTGATGACGGTTCCAACCGTCTGTGATGAGGCTTTCTGTAGTAGTGTTAAGACATTGTAACCGGTTTGTTTGAAGATAAGAGAAACAAAGAGAAACAAGAAAAGCTGCAGGCAGTTGTGCAGCACAAAAACTTATCTGTGTTCCTCTTTGTGTGTGTGTTTCAGAGCAGAAACAATGAGCGAGTTCTCTCGAGAAGTTGAGCCAACAGGACTTTAAGGTACCGGAGTACCTCGGCGGGCGTCGCCGCCGCCGACAAAGACGACGCGCTGAGCATGCTCGACAACCACTGCATCACGTAAGTACCGTTAGGTCGATCTATCGGTTATATATGGTACCTCGTCGTTCAAGATCTAGCTTTTCTTTCACTTTGCAGCGACGAGCTACTCATTTTACAGAGAGATATAGGGATGTAAGTGGGGCAGGTTGTGGACAGCCCACACCCACCCCGCACTGGCCGCTATGCATTTGCGGCTGCCTCCAGCCCGCAATGCATTGCCTGCTAAGCATTTGGTGGCTGCCCGCAAGGCTCGCTAAGCGTTCGCGGAAGAGCTTATATCGATTTGTTGCAGCTTGCACTACGCGGAGGTGGCGGTGGGCACGCGGAACGCGACGTTCCTGGTGGCGCTCGACACCGGCAGCAACCTTTTCTAGGTGCCCTGCGACTGCAAGTGTTGCGCGCCCCATCAACAACGCCACGGTGCGGGGCGGGCCCGAGCTCCGGCCGTACAGCCCGAGGGAGCCGTCGATGAGCAAGACGGTAACCTGCGAGCTGCCCAACCATGGCCATCTCGACATGAGCTGCCAGGCCATGAGAGCGGGCATGCGAGGACGGAGAGGAGGACGACGGAGGGGCGGCCGCCGCTGCCGTCGCCTCCGCCGGAGAGGAAGCGGAAGGGGATGCGCACCCGGGTCCACTAGTGGAGCGCGGCGTGGAGGCCGGTCTTCCGCCGCGCCCGCGCCGCCTCCTCCTCGCCTTCGCCCGGCTCCTCCGCCAGCGTGGCCAGCAGCGACGCCATGGACGCCCTCGCTGCTTTGCTTCTTGGATTCCTCTTCTTGCCAATGCGTTTGCTTTCCTACTGTCTTGGACTCTTAGTGGTCACTGGTCACACAGCTTGAGAGCTTGCTTGCTGCTCATGGGAGCTAGGTCGGAGACGATGCCGAGTTGGGTTTTCGTGCTATGCGGGTCTATGCGGCGACCTGGCGGCGTAGGCGGGCCGGCCTGCTACACTCTGCTTTGCTTATGTGGTTTTTGGCGAAAATTTATATGGGCTTATTTTGCGGGGCGGGCTGGCGGCTTAGCGGGCCGGCCCGCCCCACTTGCACCCCTAGAGAGATATACGTACGTACATGGAGCTGTTTCAAGTTTTAATCGATATATAGATGTGCTCAATCCAAGGTTGTCATAATCTCGATTCTAGTCATACGATTCTATATTTCTACGACTCATATTGACTGGACCGATCCGATCCTATGGTAGAGTCTTAATTTGGTAGAATCTTAATACTATTACAATTATAACAAAAAATTTGTAGAATTGTGATTAAAATTTTCATACGATTCTACCGATTATAGTTATTTATTATAGATAATTATTTGCAAATATACATTTCATTGTAAATTTTTACTTTTTATTTCTTCATGTCCATTATAATTTGTATTAATAACAAATGATCTTTTCTTTGTAGTACATTTTGGTAAACAAATATTCTAAAAGTATAGTTTCAAAAAAATAGAAGTGTCAAAATGCAAGGTGGATTTTTACAAATGTTTCTTTGGTAAAATCAAATAAGATCGTAGATTCTACGTCGATCCCATAATTCACGATTCTACCGAACAACCTCCTATCCGATCCAGGATCGTGATTTTGACAATCTTGGCACAATCTTTGGGATTCGATTATGTTTGGGGTCGAGTTGAATGTTAATGCGCGCATGCATGGTGAATGCTGGACATATATAGGTGCTTTAATGCTGCATAGTTCTTTGATCGTCAGACTGATAAGGCTTCGACGCTGGACGGGGCCATCCGCTACATGAAGTCGCTCCAGCACCAACAGCAGGTAGGTAGTACATGTACACAGGGTTTTGATTACCGCTTCTAATTTTTTACCGGGTCACTGGTGGCACCGAAATGACCGAAAATCAGAAAAGTTCCAATAATTTCGGCCAAAAATTTTAAATCAAAATTTAAATTTTTTGAATTTAAAATATATATTAAAAAGAAGATAAAATTCAACCAAAATACAATCGATAACAATTATGTCGACTGGTTTTGAACTTTTACCAGGGTTCCAGTAGGACCGATTTTCAGACCCTGCATGTACATGATTACAAAAGACTTAGATTACTATCTATTAGCTAGATGATTTTCTCAAAAAGGGAGAACCCCATACTTTCTAACACATCTTTAGATCATACGTCGAGATTTGTGCTCTGTTTATATATCATTTCAGGATTAATCGGGTAAACAACCATAGAACCCACCGCGAGGTGATACGGGAGAGGCAGCGGCGCGTCGAAGGCAGCAGATGTGAGCGCAACGCTGGGCCAGACACAACGCATGCGAACACAACGCTCAACGAAATTGGACGGCGGCAAAAGCGCGAGCAACATCTGACGGCCAGCAAAAATGCATCCACATGGCCACCCTTGCTGTAGCGCCTGTGAGCCGCCTTTTACCGTAGGGATACAGCACAAGTACATGCGTGCATCTCCAACATGTGCTCCACTGAACACTAGTTTCAGCTAGCTCGAGGGTTGTATATTTGCATCCTTTTATATTACGCCGTGAGTGTGAATTGAACTATATTGTATACGACTTGCAGTAGGTAATAATAAGGCCCTGCCCGTCTCCAAAGCATGTATTTTTTTCCCTAAATCCCCATGTTAATTGAAATATTTCCTATAAAAGGACCAGATCGTGTGTTTCGGTATATAATTAAGATTGTTATTATGTCACGCGTGCATACAACAAACTCTGTCTAACTAAGATCATAGGCATGTGAGGTTGGACCCTTCCCCATAAGAGGGGATGGGCAACACAGAGAGGAGTCGAAACTCCCAAGACATGACAAATCAAGCAGAGGAAGAGCATACATGGTAAAAGAACCGAGACAAGCCAACATCACACAATGCCATGTCTTGGAGGCAATCCAAGAGTACATACATGTGAACCATGCCAAGATCGTCATCAGCTTGTTCTCATGAATCAGACGCGCACAAACACAATGAATATATACTAAGAATCTAATCAGGCAATTAACACGCACAGGGGCTAATTAATTCATCATTAACATGACAACATATGTCCGGCCATATCACAAGGCCTGCAGCGATTACAGCAATGGTGGATGACGACCCGCCACGTCAGCTGCAGCTAGCTATTGCTGGGTGATATTGTAGAGCAGCCCGGTGGTCATGTTGGTGAGCTGGTCGAACTCGTAGTTGGCCCCGATCATCCATGCTGCAGCGGCCGACTTGCCAAGCGCCTCCGAGCAGCCGATGCCGGCGCGCCCAATCAGCGACAGCAGCGACCACGGCGCCTGCCAGCTCCGCGCCGCCGCGTACCCACGCATGAACTGCAGCGCCGGCACCGACATCCCGTACAGGATGGCGCACGCCTCCAGGCCCTCGCGCCCGGCGGTCGCTCGCCGCGCGCCCGTGCGGACGCGGTGTCCCGCGTCGACGTGCCGCGCGCCACGGCCAGGTCCACCGTGATGAGGAGGTGGCCGTGGCGGTCCGCCGAGGCGGCGCCTGGGCTGGACCGCAGCTCCGCCGTGCAGAAGTCGAAGTCCACGAACTTGCGGATGGCGTTGCACGAGTCCACCACCGTGTCGACGGGGGCGGCACCGCCGCCGCCGGGGAGCGAGACGGCCACAGCGACGAGGAGAAGGGTGGCAAGCAGTGAGCTCCTCATGGTTTCTTTCCCTCTCCTCCTTTGCTAGTGTTTACTCGTTGGGTTTACTCGGTGGTTGTTTACTCATTGGGTTTCCTAGCATATATACTAATTAATCCATTGTTAACATGATAACATATATACTAATTAATCTAATCAGGCAATTAACACAAATATACTAAGAATCTAATCAAACAATTAACACAATGAATATATACTAAGAACAAATCAGGCGATTAACACGCACAGGTTGTGCGGTTTTCTGTTGCTGGGCTATCATTGATGCTAATAAATTAGTCGGAATTAATTTAGTAATTTACAGTAATTATTTAATCATAATTAATTTAGTGTAAATAACTACAAAAATGCTAATACAATCACTAACGGTTTTGGTTTAACGGCCGTCTGTGTTACTGGTTATGCTAAAAACCGTCTGTGAAGAAGTAATATTATAGTCGGTTCATGTTGAAAACCGTCTGTGATACTTCACTGACAGTTTTCAATACGAACCGTCTGTGACTTCCCGTCCTCATCACAGACAGTTTGTAAAAAAAATTATCTGTGATAACACTTCAATTTTACCATGACTTGAAATACCAATCCTCTACCGCACCCCTATCATGGCAGCCAATCCTCTACCGCGCCCATACCGTGGCAGCCAATCCTTTGTCGTGGTAGGGTTTGGCAAGGCGACGGCTTACCGCAGCAGGGCTTGGCAGGGGCGCAGCAGAGGATGGGGTGCCACAGTAGGGATGCGGCATAGGATTGGCTGCCCAAACCCTACCGTGGCACCCAATCCTCTGCTGCGGTAGGGTTTGGCAGGGTAACAGCTTGCCGCAGCAGAGCTTGGCAGGGGTGCGGTAGAGGATAGGGTGCCACACCAGGAGTGCGGCACAGGATGGGGTGCCACGACAGAGGATGGGGTGCCACAACAGGACAGAGGATTGGGTGCCACGATAGGGGCGTGGCAGAGGATTGGCATTTCAAGTCATGGTAAAATCAGGGTGTTCGATTTCAAGTCATGGTAAAATCAGATAGTTCAAGCCATGGTAAAAATTATGAACCTTCTCCTTGTCGAACTTATGATTCTTCTTGCCAGAACTGTTGTGATGAGGATATCCCTACTACCATATCTCCAAGTGTTCATGAAGCACCATAAAAGGGTCCAATGACTAGAGCACGAGCCAAGCTTTTAAATAAACAGATGAGTTTGTTTCTTAAAGCTTTACCTTTCATTGATGAGAATAATATACTACTTTATGCTAGTTTTTTGTGCATTCTTAGGTGTGAAGGACATGACAGTTTTGGAACCGAGAGGGAGGTGAGAGAGTCCTGGCCCAAAGCATTGGAAGAGCACCAAGGAGAACAAGTCCATTCTGTCAGCACTCAGAGAGAGGAGTTCTACTCGACCACAAGCAAAGAACCCGTGCGGCTGGAAATCAAGGAGGGGGTCTCATCACATTGCAATAAGGAGAGGACCCAGGTCCATGCGTCCAAGCCCACACCGCGCGGAAGGTCCAACCGTGTGAAGGCTTAGCGCAAGGCGTGTAATCAACTGAATTAAACTAAGTCATGTTCAGCAAGAGAGAGCTTCGCAAGAGCCAATACTCGCAGTCAAACCAGATTGATTAGCACATGTATTAGTTTAAAGTGTGAACCTCTTTTGTTAGGTGAGTCCGAACCATGTACTGAGTGTTTTGTTAGAGAAGCCGGCCCAGGGCCTGGTGTGCATGTTAAGTAGCAGCTACCGCCTAAGCCATGTTCTTGAGAGGAATTGGGAGTTCTTCGACACTCAAGATCGTTCAACCTTTTCGTTGGAAATTGGGAGCGCGATGGGCTTCGCTTGGTGGTCGTGAAGTCCAGCATGTGTGTTCTAGCGAATTAAAGAGTGCTAGCTCTTGCATTGACAATGGAGGATCACTACAATTCGAGAGGCTACACGTGAGTATTTTGATCCCACGTCGAGAAGATCGGATGACCCCGTATCATGTTGGCGCCCTCATCTTTGGTCCTGGATTTCCACTCAGCACGAGTGAGCAGTAGATGTTCACCTTCCTCGTCGCGCCGCCGTCCCTTTGTACGTTCCTCGTACGCCTTCAGACGCCCAACCACCTCCACAACTATCATTGTCTTGATATTACCAAATTGATCAATGGTGGAGACGATCAACAAACTTCTTCACAAGGGTGTGTTCCTCCATCTTGTCTCCGAGGACACGAATCTCATTGACGATGGTTGTCAGTTTCATGGCGAAATCGCTAATGGACTCCATCTCCTTCATGCGCATAGTGATGGTAATTAACAACTACGATGACACTGACCCAAGCTCCAATGGAGTTGCAATGCAACGCTTTTTCTATACATTCCAAGTCACAAGAAATCATAAACTATAATTTTCAAAACCTAAAATCCAAATTTTCGCGACCTAAATTCTAAATTTTCGAGACAATACCAGAACGCATGTAAAATTGCCGAAACATTACATAATCAAGTCCACTGTGTGATGAGCCTTCAAAATAAAATTCATAATTTTTTGAGCTCATTTTCTATATTTACACATTCGTATACATATTATTTATAGTGTAGTACTCGAATGATTTAGAATAAATCCGCAAAAATACTAAGAAAATTTTGTAGGTTTTCATTTTTACACTATAAATATTTTTAATGCCAAAAATACTTTTTAAACTAGGAAAATTGCAATACATCTCTAAAAATTCTGTAAAAAAAAATCCAAAGTTGGTACACATAGCATGTAGAGCTGAACTAAAATATTGTGAACTTAATTTTTGTTTTTATTTGTACTCTGTAAATATTTTGTAAATGTTGGAGATACTTTTTAAACAAGAAAAATAGCCAAAAACTTATAAAAAATCTATAAAAATTACAGAGTAGCTAAATAGGGTATTTTTTCCAACTTAATTTTTGTTTCCGTTTGTACACGGTAAATATTTTGTTAATGCCAAAAATAGTTTTTAAACTATGAAAATAGGAAGACACCTCTAGAAATTATATAAAAAAAAAATCTATAGTTGCTAGGATATGTAGAGTTGAACTAAAATATTCTCAACTTAATTTTTGTTTCTATTTGTACTTGGTATATATTTTATAAATGCTGGAGACACTTTTTAAACAAGAAATATAGCAAGATACCTATAAAAAAATCTATTAAAATTGCAAAGTATCTAAATAGGGTATGTAGAGCTTAATCAAAATAATCCTAACTTAATTTTAGTTTCCATTTGTACACTGTAAATATTTTGTAAACAACGAAAATAGCAAGGTTCCTATAAAAATTCCATGAAAATTCTAGAGTAGCTAAATAGGGTATATAGACCATAATTAAAATATTGTCAACTTAATTTTGATTTTCATTTGTACATGGTAAATATTTTGTTAATACCGAAAATACATTTCAAACTAGAAAAACTGCAAGACCCCTCTAAAAACTCTATAAAAAATCCAAAATAGCTAAATAGGGTATGTAGATGTTAATTAAAATATTATGAACTTAATTTTAGTTTCCATCTGTATATGTTTCATAGTATTTACATTTTGAATTAATTAGATGTGTCGTTTCTTATTACTTTTTGTATATGTATCGTAGTATTTACAATGTATACACTAAATTTTTAAGTATTGCGAACCCAAGACCCGTTGCGCAGTGGTCGTACAAGTTGCTTGACCCGACCGTTGACGTGAGTCACCGTAGCCACCTTAGTACCATCCTCCCCTAGGAGGGCGAGGCGGCGATTGAGCTTGACGCGTTGCGGCTGTGCACGCCCATGAGGGCATGGAGGGTGGACCACGTTGGGTTCCGAGGTACGTTTAGTTGTGACCCTAGTGTACTCAATTGCAGTCTGACTAGTGTGGGTGGATTCATGTATGTTCTTAATCCTTTCGACGTAGGTTGAAAGCCGCAGACCTCTTTCCACTAGCGAGGATGGTGGAGGTGACGTGGGAGGACGATCAGGACCGCGCGGGCGATGGTCGTACGTCCAGGTGGTTTCCGTACGATCGGTGCCTCATGACAGCACTGGTTGACCTGTCATGGCACTGGTTGACCGGTGGAAGCAGAAAACGCACACGTTCCACCTTCTGTGCGGGGAGATGGTGCTGACACTTCAGGATGTGACATTCCTGACTGGGTTGCCTTGCGCGGGCTCCTCTTGGCAGCGCACGATGTCCCGGCCACGTGGCGCACGGAGTTCCTCGCGAGGTTCCAGGGGTGCTGCCACCCAACAGCGCCTACAAGGAGTTTCACAGTACCAACGAGTCATCACTAAAGTGGATCTGCTAGTTCTACATAAGTTTTTATAACTATTGTCTTTCCGCTTCAATTGCTTTATGTAACTTAGTGATGTATCCCTATCTTCTTGCAGCCAAAGCGTATGGCAGAGGATGCACCTGAGTACACGGTGAGGAGGAACTTTGAGGCCTATAAGCAAATGATCCGCTGCGCACACGAGCAGGTGGACTTGGAGGTGGGGACGATCCAGTCGTACACCAGGGGCTCGGTGGTGCTGTGCGTGACGTACCGCGCCCTGTGCGATGCGTCCCACAGGGTTCAGGACAACTCCATCCTCTCTGGATGCCTGCTACTTCTTCAACTGTGGTCATTTGAGCGTTTCTAGATAGGACGATCACAGCTGGACCTCGGATCCTCGGGGTGCACGCTTGTACACCCTGTCGGGAGTGTACGGTGTCTAGATGATGCGGTCATCCGTCAATTTATCGAACATCGCAATGTAGTCCGGGTAAGACGTATGCGTAGTGATCGTAGTGAAGGTAGCTTGTCTAATGGAACAACGAAAACTTAGCAAAAAAATTGAATTACATTATGAAAAATAACAAATGTTCAAAAAACTTACCCGTCGGTGACACCACACTGTACCCAAAGTCGGCCAGTGCACATCGTCGTCCTCGGCATACATGGCAACTGCATAGGCGCCCAGGTCCTACTGTCGCCGTCCTCGGTGTACACTCGAAAGACCACAGCTAAAAAAGCAGCGGGCATCAGAGAGGACGGAGCTATTCTGAACTCGGTGGCACACGTTGTACAGTCCGCGGTACGTCGCGCACAGCACCGTCGGGCCCTAAGCGTGGGCTGGATGTCCTCAACCTCCTAGTTCGTCAACTGGCGTGCGTACCGGATTTAGTACTTGTCGACGTTGTCGCCGTGGGACCCTAGGAACATCATCCACCCGAACAGCCACAACAAGTAGACATCGAAGCGCCTCCTGACCGTGTGCTTGGGTGCATCCTCCGCCATATGCTCTGGCTACAAGAATACAGATACACATCAGTAAGGTGCACAAACCAATTGATGCGGGAGGATAAGAGTTACGAAGACTTACGTAGAACTGGCAGATCTACTTCAGCATTGGCCTATGGGTGTTGCTGAACTCCGTGTTGCCGCTGTTGGGCGACAGCACCCCTTGGAACCTTACCAAGAACTCTGTGCACCACATGATCGGGATGTCGTGATGCAACAGGGGGAAGCCCGCGTTGGGCAACCCAGTCAGGAAGGTCACATCCTGAAGCATCAACGCCATCTCCCAGCACAGGAGGTGAAATTTTTGCATCTCCGGTCTCCACCGGTCAACCAGCGCCGTCAGGAGGCACCGGTCGTACGGAAAGCACCTGGACGTACGACCACCGCCCGCGCGGTCCTGGTCATCCTCCCACGTCGCCTCAACCATCCTCGTAGTGGAAGGAGGCATGCCTCCCTCAAACTGCGTCAAAAAGATTAAGAACAAACGTCAGTCCACCTAAAGTTGTTAGGCTACAATATAGTACAGGAAGGTCACAACCGCACGTACCTCGTAACCCAATGTGGGTCCACCCACCACGCCCTCATGTTCATGCGCAGCCGCAGCGTGCCAAGCTCAATCGCCGCCTCGCCCTCCTAGAGGAGGATGGTACTGAGGAGGCTATGATGATGCACGTCAATGACCAAGTCAAGCAACTCGTACGGCTTGCACAACATATGCTGGGTCCGCCATACCTGGAAATCCAGTGCATATATTGTAGAAACTACGAAACATATACAAAAAGTAATAAGAAGCGGCATACCTAATTAATTCAATTTAAATAGGTAACTTGCTACGTTCATTGTTTAAAAAGTGTCTCCAGCATTTACGAAATATTTACCGTGTACAAATGGAAATAATAAAAAAAAAAGTTCATAATATTTTAATTCACATCTACATACCCTATGTACCATATCTGGGTTTCTTACATAATTTTTGAGGTATCTAGCTATTTTTAAAAAAAGTTCTTTCAGCATTAACAAAATATTTAATGTGCAAAAATAGAAAACAAAATTAAGTTGGGATTATTTTGATTAAGCTATGCCCTACACACCCTGTTTAGCTACTCTGTAATTTTTATAGATTTTTTATAGGTATCCTCCTACTTTCCTTGTTTGGAAAGTGTCTCTAGTATTTACAAAATATTTACCGTCTACAAATGAAAACAAAAAATAAGTTCAAAATATTTTAATTTAGCTCTACATACCCTATGTACATACTTTGGATTTCTAGAGAATTTTTAGAGGTGTCTTGTTATTTTTCTAGTACAAAAAGTATTTTAGGCATTAACATAATATTTACCATGCACAAATGGAAACAAATATTAAGATGGGATTAACATACTATATTTAGCTACTCTGCATTTTTTTTACAGATTTTCAATATGTATCTTTTAATTTTTAGAGGTGTCCTCCTATTTTTCTGGTTTAAAAAGTATTTTTGCCTTTACCAAAATTATCTAACGACGTACTGTACACAGCTAAAATGGCGTACTACATCAAACAACAATACAGCTAAAATTATCTAATACATTGAATTCTATGTCGCTGTTTTTATTTACTAACCTGCAAGGTTTCGAATTTATGTACAAAGTTGCAAAAATATTTATCTACTAAATGGGTGACCAGATATACTGCTCTGTCTACTCCACTACGAACTGGCAGGGCTTTGCTATGTCTCTTCTACCCTCTCCCTCGCTCTCTTCTCTCTTTTTTGGAATTAAAATGACTTCCCCCCCCCCCCAATTTTGGGGAGTTCATATAGGCACTGCCTTGTCGAACTGGTGACAAGCAGTTGAACCGGTGACAGGCAGTAAATAGGTGTCTGTCGTCAATTGGGATGGCAACAGGAGCATATCGCCACTGTAATTGATGATAGACACCGATATTTGTAAAAAAAAATCGACTATTTATTTTTATAATTATCTTTTAAATTATTATTATTATTATTATTAAAATTTGAAGCTAGGCATGGATCAATGCATGCATGCATGGATGCCGATATGATTCAAGATATGGATGGGCTAGCTATCTTTAAGCTAGGCTACAAGTCGATAGTCGTCTTACAGTTCCTATATACTCCAATTCAAACAAGTCGTTTTAGACATTGACATATACATCAAAATACAACTTTGACCACTAACTACTATTATAATATATTTTTAAAACCCAATGAATTTATAATATTATGAAAGTATTTTTAAGACGAATCTACATATATAATTTTCATGTATCTAATCTAAATATTTAAAAATATATCGATAACCAAAGTTTCAAAAGTTTAACCGCACACGTTCCAAAACGACTTTTTTTTAACCAGAGGGAGTATATATATACAAGTATATAGCTCTGAATTATATATCGGTCGGTCTACATGCACCTAGGGGTTCTAATGGGTTAAAAAACCCCACCCCAACCCATTTCTATACAACACATCCACCCAACCAAAACCAACCCATTGTTCCACCTCCAAAACCTAACCCAACCCAACCCACATGCAAATCCAACCCAAACCAACCCAAACCCAATTCTCTCAATAGGCGTTCAACTCATTTTCAACCCAACCCATGGCAACAACCTTAAGCACAACCTTCAACCCATGAAATGTCACAGGCAACATTCTAACCTAATAAAATAAAATAAAATGTTAAATTGGCATGATAATGTTAGTATGTTGTTTTGATAACCTCTCAAGTACGAGTAGCTACAGGCAACATTTTAACCAAATAAAAAATATCTCCAACATGTCACACTCACACCATAGTATGATCACCGTCAATTAACTTCTTTTGCACCAGCCACAGACAAATCCGTTGGCGCCCTTAACGTGCAAGTAGTCAAACAAAATCCAAAGGCAAACTGAATTCATACATCATAGCAACCAACGTAGACATAGGACAAAAATAAAATGGACAGGGAAATAGCCTCTCGGGCAACTCGGGCAGTCGCGGCTTGAGGCAAGACTCGAGTTTGCGCAAACGGGCCTATTACATAGCTTCTATCTATTCTTGTTGAAGATCTCTCTTATAATAACCTCCAATGCTTTGCTTCCAGCTACCAAGACCTCCCCGTCTTCCTTGGCATTGCAAAGCCGACCAAGAGTGGATCCAATAGATGCATCTGAATATAACCTACAAAGGATGGTCAATAATTTTCTTGTCGAAAATGACATCATTATGACATAACCATATAAACCAACAAAGCGCCGCCCCCCACCAAAATAGTTGCTTTTGAATCCGAATTAAGAACTAATAACCAGTTCTCAAAGATATTGCGAATAGTATTAGGTATGTTAAGATTAAAAGCAATTTGGACTGCCAAACAAAATGGGCAAAGCGACACTCAAAAATAAATGTTGTATGGTATCATTTTTATCATAAAAAACAACAATTTGTGTCACATTTCCAGTTCTGTTTTAATATATTATCCTTAGTAAGAGTAACTCCTCTACAAAGATACCCCAAAAAAATTATCTTAAGGGGTACTTTAACTTTCCATAACTTTTGATATCGAAAACGACAATTGGTATCACCCAAAACATCATACATAGATTTGACAAAAAATTGTCCATTCCAATGCAATTCTAACGAACCGTATCCTTATCCATGGTAAGATGAGCATTGGCTATTCTCACCATAAGATTATTGAAAGCAATCAAATTTGATCCAATAATCGCTCCCCTAAAACTCAATATTAAAGGCGTAGTTCCTAAAACATTTGCAACCAAACCCTGTTTCTTCCGGAATACCTCAAACAAAGTTGGATAAAGTTCATAAAGAAGTTGATGCCCAACCCAAATGTCTTTCCAAAATCTGATTTGTTTCCCATCCATAAGATTAAAAGAACAGCGTTAAATAAAATCATGCTTTATCTTCATAAATCCCTTCCAAAACTAGGAATCTCCAGGTTTACTCTCAACTTAAGAGACGGACTTATCATTCAAATATTTATTTTTAAGCAATTACTACTAAACTCATTCCTTATTCAAAAGTTTAAACAATCATTTAACCAAAAGTCACTTATTTTTTATCTTAGGGTTTTGAATTCTCAGGCCACTTTGTTCCTTGGGCCTACAAAGAATATTCTATTTAGCCAACCTATACTTTTTTATGGTTGTCACTCTGCCAATAAAATCTAGATATAAAAAAATCTAGTCTTTTAAGGACTCTTTTGGGTATCTCAAAAGAAAGAAAGCATAAACATATCAAGGCCACTCAAAATTGAATTTATAAGTACCAGTCTACCACCAGTAGATAAATTTTCCCTTTCCAATTGCTCAACCTTTTCTTGAAGCGATCTTTTCTAGTTTAAAAAGTATCTCCAGCATTTACAAAATATTTACCAAGTACAAATGAAAACAAAAATTAAGATGACAATATTTTAGTTCAGCTCTACATACTCTATGTACCAACTCTAGATTTTTTACAGAATTTTTAGAGATGTATTGCTATTTTCTAGTTTAAAAAGTATTTTTGGCATTAAAAAAATATTTCTTATGTAAATATGAAAACCTACAAAGTTTTCTTAGTATTTTTGCGGATTTATTCTAAATCATTCGAGTACTGCACCATAAATAATATCTATACGATGAACTAAATTATACGTAGCTAAAATGATGTACTACATCAAACTACAATACAACTAAAATTATCTAATCCATTTAATTATATGTCGCTATTTTTATTTGCTAACCTACTATGTTTCGAATTTATGTACGAAGTTGCAAGAACATTTATCTGCAAATGGGCTATCAGATCTGCATCTCTCTCCTTTGCTACGAACCGACAGGGCTTCGCTACGTCACTTCTCCTCTCTCCTCCTCTCTCTCTTCTCTCTCTCTCTCTTTTTCTAGAATTAAAATGACTTTTCATCCAATTTTTTGGGTTTATATAGTCTGCCTCTATCGCCAGTTCAACTGGCATCAGTCCAAATGGCGACAGGAGCCTATAGTCGTGTAAAATGATGGCCTGTTTTGTAAAAAAAAAATCGACATTTATTTTTGAAGTTATCTTTTAAATTAATATTATTTTTAAAAAATCGTGGAAGAGTAGAACGGATCGATCGGTGGGACCACCCGTGACGATGCTGCTGCAACGGTTAACAAAAACTTGTACTCCACCACTTAAGGTCTTGTTTGGCTAGTGGAAAAATCTATCCATTGGAGAAACAATCGGGATTAGGTGAATCCCCCTCCCTCCACCCAATCCCCTCCCACCTTGGATCTAATCCCTTGATTTGTTAGGGCAAATGGTTGGATAAGTAGAGATTGCATACATTAAAAAATCTGAAAGCAAAAAAAGAATATAGAAAATTCCAAAAACAACATTAAAAGAACAATTCAGGAAAAATTCCAAAACTAAACCAGAAAATTCAAAAAATATCAGAAAATTTTCACAAACAATCCAGAAATTTTGAAAAAAAAAATAAAAAAGTGCAGAAAATTCAAAAAAAAAACAGAACAAAAGGTCTAGAAATTTCAAAAAAAAATAAATAAACACTTTATAAATTTTGAAAAAAATATATTAATATTTTGAATACAACCTCTAGAAAATTGGATAACAAGTGATGCTATAACAAAAACATCTGATATCAGGCTTAGAGTTAGCATGCCATTGGTACATGTTTATTGAGTTGTTGAATCGCATCAGGACATAATCACATGAGGACATAAAGGAACCAACAATCGTATCAAGTTTAAGATGGTCTAGACAAAAAAAAACTATGACATCAAGAGATCTCAAGGATTTTGTTTCACAACATCAAAACTATAAACATGTCCTGCATTAGAGCAACTAATGACTTCCTGATAATCCAAATCAGTCCACAAGGGTGTCCAATATGTCATGCTCTCTGAAGAGGGGGTACCTGAAATTCCACAAAGCAAAGATTATTAGAGCACTGGCTCTAACATAACTTAGATACTAATAGAAATTTACTGCATTGTCCATTTCATGTCCTTACCATCACTTACCATCACACTTATGCTAATATGCTAATATGTCCTGACAAAAAAAGATATGCTAATATATTTGGCTGAGTATTATGCTAGAAACAACACTTACCATCACACTTACCAGCTAATAGATGAAAATGACCTTTGTTGACCTCAAGCTCACAAATCCTGTTAATACATGAAAATGACAATAAGCACAAATAGAAATAAGAAACAACAAACATAGGATGGAAGAAACAAGTTATCCACTTACCATCACACTTCTCAACCACAAGAGACGAGTAACAGGTTCCGTACTAATGAAAATCTCCCTGTTTTGAGCATCCTTGAATACACCAAAGGCTTTGACTTTCTCTTCATTTGATAGATCTTCTATTGTATTCAAAACACTAATGCAACTCCTGATAGAGAAATCATCAACACGTCTTGCATCAACTCGTTCCCTGGCTAGCTCTAAAGCCTCCTCCTCGATTTGCTTTGTTCTTATCTCTATGTACCTTCCCATCATATCAGCAACATTCCCATCTTGCTTGCGTTTTTCGCAGCCTTTTCTCCTTTCTCTTGAGTTAGTATTAGTCTTCTTTATAGCCTTTTCTCCTCTATCTCCATTGGGAGCATTACTCTGCCTTTGATGAAGTTTTTGTTGTATTGCACTTGTCGTATGTTGACTTGGTGAACTCATGTCATTTCACTCATCATAATGCGAGTCCGGAAAAAGGTTTTCAGTTTCAATATAATCAACATTATCTACTTGTGTGAGAATAACATATTGTGATGGTTCGAGAGATGTGAAGTTTATGCTACCCTCAGCTGTTTGTCCTACGCAAGAATTTAAAGTTCACTAATACAGGGTTTCTTAGCTAAATGGAATATGTTTCGCAAGAAAATTTACCATCATATAGATCTCCCAAAGCATCGAACAAGGGGAAAGGTTTACTACGAAACTTCTTAGCTCTAAGATATGACTGCAGAATGTATGAAATGAGATAATTAATTATGATATTAGCACATAGCACATCGATTTAATAGTGAATAGTAAAAATTAGTGTAAATATATTACCATGATGATGTTCACCCAAATCGGTGGATTAGCAACTATCATGCAACGATTGTCATCCCAAGACGCACCACTTTGTTTTTTTGCATCTTTGAGCGTCTTATAGTCCCTTTTCAGCTTCTTTTCTTTATCTTGTATTTGTTGCTTTTTGAAATTCACATACGGATGCTTCTTATGAAATTCTTTGACAATCTTATTCCATGCTTCACTCGACCATCCGTTGTCACCCCTGTAAGAAGGGTTGTTGAGCTCATGGAGCAGATCAACCAAAGCCTTTTCTAGCCCAGGATTCCACGATGCTCTAGACTTATCCACGGTACTTGAAAACCACTACTCAGAGCAGACCTAAGGACTCTAGCATCTGTGGCAGATCCCTCCCAACCACATGAGATAAAAGTGAAGTTCCAATCAAAATCACAAACTACCATGACGTTTTGACTCAATGTACCATTTCTATTCCTATACGGAGCAGCCTTCTTTCCACTTATAGTAATAGGAATATGGGTACCATCGATAGCACCAATACAATTCTGCAAGGCAAAGAATATATCCATGAGTTTTTATTTTTTGTAAACTAAATATTAATTTATATATGAATGTCAAATTATGCACCTTAAAGTAGGGGAAGAAGCGAGGATCCGATCTAATCTTCTAATGAGTTTGATCAGCATTAGGAAGCTTGACAAATTTATAGGTGAGAGCAGGAATTATATTGAAAACCTCCTTAAGATGACGATGAATTGTTTCCCCACTATGCTTGAATTCAAATTATAAATCTTGAAAGCTTGCATTGTGGGAGAGCATGAATATGAAAAATCCAAGTTTCTCCTCAACACTAACACCTCTACTGTCTTTCAATAGTTTTTGCTCTCTAAGATCATTTGCAATTGTCCTAAAGACCACTGGCTCCATACAGAACGCAACTCTACAATCCATTTCATGTCCTTCAAGGATTTCCTTAAGCCGCTCCCTGCCAGGTAGTCTAGATGCATGCCTTGGTTTTGTTTTCTCTTTGTGCACTAGAAGACAATAGATGTAAAGTTGGCAAAACAACGAACATCATGTCTCATCTTCTTCCCTCCTCCTTTTAGTTCGAAGCACCCTTCTCTAATCCATTTGGCCACTAAACACAAATATTAAACTACTAATCATTTGAAATAAACACACAGGACATATCTAGTAGTAGGAGTAGTAGATACTAGATGGGGAGATCTATGGTAGTATGCAACAAAGGAAGAAGGGCCTGCCTAGCCGGTCCCGGTCCCCTTGTTATTTATGAAAGGCATCTCTCCACCTACCCATCAGAGTATCAGACACAACATCTCCATGTATCGTATAGGGGAATAAATAAGCAGCAGAAAATTACATACTAAAAGAAAACGAAACCACACAAAGATACAACTTCACGACAAGGCAACAAAAATGACCAAAAAAAGAACTGATGTATAATTAGTGAATTAATACATTAATCACTAATCAACTACAAGTTCTCAAGTGCTAGTTTTAATTGTAAACTAGTCAACTACAAGTTCTCAAGAACTGGTGCATGATTCAAAATTACCCATTAAACTCAGATGACTGGAAAGTTGACATTATCTACATACTACATCTTATGCACACAAAAATACAGTACAAATTACTTACATCTTCGAGTATCTTATACCAAAGAGACTTTTTCTTCAAGTTCTGTACATGCTTCCTTTGGCTCTTCAATTCTTGTCTTATAATCTGAACAGTGTCCCGTGATCATTCAATGCACTCAATCATAACTTCTATTGGGAAAAGACTATTGTATTGGTGGTGAATATAGGGATGATGATAGCTATACCTCTTTCAAATACAACTGGTTTTTTTTCTCTTACTCTAATTTCCCGTGATAATCTTGCTCGAATCTAACAGATTGCATAGAATAGTTAGACAAAGGGAGAGGGGATGAAAGATGCATAGCAAACAGATTGCATGATTGATGGAAACATTAGCAAATAGCATAATAAATATCACCAGATTCAGTTTTCCATTCAGTCCAACCACTAAAGACATATATATTTTTTATAGGCCACTAAAGACTTAATAATACTAACTTTGTCTCAGAGTAATTAATAAAGCTCTCTTTCTCTAAAAAAGAGAGAGACATATTTATACCCACACATTATGCACTAAAATTATGCAAAGAAAGAAAAAAAATTCTCCAACCTGAGGTATCTGCTCAATTATGCACAAATCAAGACAACCCAACCTGACTAAAACAAATCTTGGACAACCAGCTGTAAGAAAGAATTTTACCGATGATCACGATCACGATGGAGGCAAAGAAAAGAAAATCAATCAACTCTTGAGCGGACAGACAG
Organism: Ampelocalamus luodianensis; assembly: GCA_036346255.1. Classification (NCBI taxonomy): domain Eukaryota; kingdom Viridiplantae; phylum Streptophyta; class Magnoliopsida; order Poales; family Poaceae; genus Ampelocalamus; species Ampelocalamus luodianensis. Next base: position 42,571,501 of record CM070640.1, on the reverse strand, counting down.
GAGCTTTTTTTCAAGCTCAAGACTAGAAGTTATCCATGCATCATTCATTCCTCAAACACATCCATCAATTAAATTCAATTGCTCTCTTCTTTCCCACATCCCCTCACTCTCTTTATTACTCTAATTTTTATAACATTTGTAAAACACACCCCACACATCCTCCTAGTATCATGGAATGGAATCATGGATGCATGTAAGCCAGTAGGATAGGATGCATGAGATCTAGCTATATACCTCTCTCTGCTTCTTTTCTTTCTTTAGGTCGGTCAGCTTTTTCTTGGGAGTCCAGATCAGCTCAGGCACCAACGCAACGCATCTGGGAAAGGTTTGGGATCAAGGTTAATATATACTAGTCTCCAAAAACAATCATATATAGCAAAAGCAATGCAATGCAATCTATACACAAGCAGAAAGAGAGATCCAGCCACTTAACACAAAAAGAGAAAGCTGGAAGCAGAAGCAATGCAATGCAATCCATACACAAAAAGAGAAAGCTGGAAGCAGAAGCAGTGCAATGCAATGCAATCCATACACAAGCAGAAGCAGAAATTCTAGTAACACAAACCAAAAGAACTAGTTTTAACTCGTAGTACACAGAATGAGGAATATAAGAGATCATAATTCATAGTTCATCCCTGACTAGAGAACTGGGCATCTGAACTAGAGCAAAGCAGCAATAGACTAGACTAAATATGCCAAACCAAAAGAACTAGTTTTAACTCATAGTACACAGAATGAGGCAGAGCAAGAACACACCATTACCGAAGTGAAATCTAGTTAATTTGCTAGTATTACTCATTTATTCAGAAGTAATTGCAACAAAGAGCAGGTAAAAAAAGCATTGCCACTGATAGATAGACCTGTCCATCATCTTTTTTTTCTTTGGGAATCTAACAAAAGAATAGCTAACAGAAAAATAGGCTCCAATTCCTCCATGAAACGCACGAAATCCAGCAAGGATTAAACCTCTTCTAGGAGCAATTTAACAAGCCATAGAGATATTTAGAACGAGAAGAGCAAAGTAGGCATTTGAAGAATCTAGACCCGTCATTATAACTTAATGGGGTATTTTGGTTATTAATGACAAATCTACTTGTTAGACTAACATTCTTATTGATATATCTTTTGTTTAGTCTCGTTTGGATATAAAGGTGAAAATCAAAGAGGTATGTATTCGACATCATTTCTATATCTTGTTGCATTCCTCGGATCCAAAATATGGGTTAAACTCTACCAAAAGTTAAACTTGAATATGTGCATATGGTTCCATTACACATCTGTGTATGCACACATTTAGGGGAGTTTATTCTATATTTTGAGGTTTCATTTGTATTAATCCATATTCCTTCAACTACATGTATTAAGGATCTTTACTTTGAAACATATCCTAGAATATATCCAACTCGTGCAGTTAATATATTCATATGAGTATATACAACATGTGTAGTTTGTATACACTCATATTTAGTATATACAACTTGTGTAGTTCGTATATACTCTTAAGTATATATAACTTGTGTAGTTCATATATACGTATATGTGAGTATATATATAACTTGTGTAGTTGATATATACTCATGTTTATCTCTATTCAATTATTTGCTATTGAAGTGATTATCATCAATTACCAAAGAGGGAAAGATTGTGGTATCTTGTCCCACCATTATGAGTTAATGGTATGATGTGGTAATTAATGATAATCATATTGTGGAACTAACGTTTTTCTATGAGTTGGTGAAATAGGTTATGTTCCATGAGATTGAAGACTTTGGATGATATCATGAGTTGATAATCATCAAGTAAAGACGCGGGATGAAGAGAAATCATCATGTGTTGATGATGTTCTGGACAAGATCCCGAAATAAAGAATATCATCATGTGTTGATGATATTGAAGTGAAGAGTTTGGAGTAAAGGGTGCATCATATGTTGATGCATATAAAGACCTTGAAGAGGAAATGATCATATGTTAATCACCAAGACTAAAGAATCCATCATGTGTTGATGGAGGGCAAGTGAAAGATGTATCATGAGTTGACACATGTCAATAACCCTGATTTGAAGCAAGGATGTGCGTCATCAAGCTTCAAGTGGTTGCTCAAGACAAAGGTATGGCTAGCTAGGGCTAAGGATGTGTTCCTAGTCTTTTACCGGTCTCGGTGTTTGGTTGGGAGACCGGATTGCTAGTATAGGATGCCGTACTATTAAGAGGGGTTTTGACTAGTAGTTTGAGTTAGTCATGTGTTGATAGCTCATTGTGTTTGCTCTAGCTCATCTTAACATGTTGCCAATATTTGCGAATGTGTTTTGCAAATAGTTGTGGCCCATGGATATTCCTTGTAGCATGTGACTTGAGTTTGCAAATGTGTTTTGTAAATGGTTTAAGTCCATGTATCTTATTCCTTGTGGCGTTGATTCTAAAAGTTGGCAAATGTATTTTGCAACTTGTTGAGAATCTCGCTTTTATCGTTGTTTGCATCACGCGTCAATTTGGCAGATGTGTTTTGCAAATTGAGTTGAAGCGGAGTGCAATTTGTGGTTTGATTCTAAAAGTTGGCAAATGTGTTTTGCAACTTGTTGAGAATCTCATCTATATACCTTGTTTGCATTTCATATTGTTTGCAAAGTTGTTATTGAAAAAGAAATGCAAAGTTGTGCTTTTTTTGTGGAGCGGTCTGACCAACGTTCTGTGAGCGGTCTGACCGGCCTCCGGTCTGACCGGAAGTATGTTCACGGTCTAACCGGCCTTGCGGGTCAAGCGCACGGTCAACCTTTTCCAGAGAGCGACATTTCTGGTTTTCGGCTGAGCGGTCTGACCGCAGTGTGTCGGGCGGTCTGGCCAGTCTGACCGGCAATTGGTTGGCGGTCAGACCGGAGGTCCTCCAACGGCTATTTTTCTGACCATTGGAGGGGGTGCGGTCTGACCGGCCTTTTGCCTGCGGTCTGACCGGCCCTGCTATTTTTTCAGCACAACTTCTCCCAACGGCTAGTTTTTGTGTGTGGGCTATAAATACCCACCTTGGCCGTGTGAGGAGAGGTTGCTGGTGCCCCTAGACATTCCATTGAGCAAAGAGCAAGCCCTCTACTCCTATTTGTACATGTGTTGCACTTAGTGAGGTTTGAGAGGCAAATCCTATTGCATGTGTTGCATTAGGTGGTGGATTTAGTATCCAGGAGAGTTTTGACACTTGATTGGTTCAAGTGAAAGTTGGAGACTTGTTACTCTTGGTGTTTGCCGACACCTAGACGACGTGGAGGCGCCATGCGCGGTGCTCTTCTCAAAGAAGCTTGTGAGAAGACTCGGGCGGTTTGTCAGTGGTGTGGTGCTCGCCATCTCCAGAGTAGAGGAAGGAGCAACCCGAGTGGATCGAGGTATTGGTTCGATTTGGAACCGATCCAAGTGGTTGGACTTACCTCGGAGGTGTTGGCTCAAGTTGTGGAGCCGGTCCAACGCGGTTGGGCTTACTTCAATGTGGATTAGGAGAGACCGACAAGTCTCCGAACACCACGATAAAATATCGTTGTGTCATTGTGGTTTGCATTTGCTTTACATTGTGAAATTTTATATTTCTTGTATTAAATTACTTATTCATTGTGTATAAATGCTTGCCATGTTTTGCTAGAATTGAATAGCTTACAAGTCTTTGCTTAATTGCTATATTCATCAATTGACTTGTATTGTTGGTGTGCTTAGTGAACCTAGTTGTTTTAGGTTTTATTTGTACAAAACCGTTTTGTTATAAGCTTCCACATTAGAAAACGGTTTTAGAGCAAAGAAGTTTTTAAAACCGCCTATTCACCCCCCCTCTAGTCGGCCTCCTTGATCTTACAGCATTTCACCTGGATCGGGGAGAGGTTGTTGTTGACGAACTGGATTAGCGTCTCCTTCTTGCCCCCGAGCTCCTGGCAGACCTTGCCGTCCTGGAGGCAGCTCTGGATCTTGGCCCAGTTCTGGGAGTTCTCCACCCTCCTCTGCAACCACGTGAAGCACCGTCGCCTCCAGTTCAGAGTTCTCTCTCCCCCCCCCCCTCGGTCGGATCTGCGAAAACTGGTAGAGCTAACTGGATCTGCGACAAACCCTAGTAATCGTAGGAGGAGGAGGAAGAGGAGGAGACTAACCGGAGGAGGAGGAAGAGGCAGCGGGCTACGCGTCATCGGAGCCAAGGGGGAGGCGGCGCCGTTCGGAGGAGCTGCGACTCGCGTCTCGCAGAGTCGCGAGCGCAGCGACGGGGACAAAACCACACGACCGAGGTGAGTCTCGTTACCCCTGTGGATTGGGTTGGAACAGGGGAGGGATTGTTGATCACGGGAGTCAGCCAAGTAGGCGGGAAGAAATCCCCCGCCAGGATGATCCCTGTGGATTCATCTCCAATCCCGGCGCTTCCAAACAAAGTCTAACGCTACTACAATCTACAATACACCCCAAAGTAATTACTACTACTAATTGTTCACTTCTTTTTCTACAATATTTCGATGGCTGAACAAATAATAATAATAATCTTATTAGAGTGGATGGAAATGGCGTGCTTATACTTCTTGGAGTGTAACTAATTGCTCCTATTGTACGTAACACAACAATGTTAGTTTGTGGTACTCGGTTCGATCCATTTTATAAAGGCCTTTTTTTGGAACATATATTAACAAAGGTTAAGTTTAAAGAACATATATATGAGAAATAATTGACCTAAGTACCTTTTCACTAAGTGCTTTAGGACAGGAAGATGACACAAGATGTTATGTGTGGGTGGTCACGCATAAATACTTAGCAATAGAATGAAATAATGAGGCGAGAAGAAAGAATCAAGCATTGGCGGCTAAAATTTTGGCACAAGATTGAAAAGCTAATATGCTTTGTCAAAAGAGAATACAAAGTTGTTTGGAAAATAAAGATTTAACACTCTAAGCAAAATTTCTGTTATTTCTAACTTTCTAACTGAAGTTCAGTTGATATAATCGCGTATTTATGTTTTATATTCTTCTTCGATATAAATCGCACAGTGAAGATGCTCTCACTCACCCCTGTCTTTGACATTGTTGACCCCAACGGAAAACGACTCACTCCTTACAAAAAAAACAACAACCTGAGCCGTCCATCTCAGAATCCAACGGCCGCGATCCCTCCACGACTCCCGTCCCACGCGAGCAACGCAACTTTTTCAAACGCACCCCTCAAAATCCGGCAAATTTTCCCTTATATACCTGCGCCCTCCTCCTCCTCTTCCTCTTCCTCTTCTCCGATCCCCCGGCCACTCCACCGCGCGCGCGCAGCAGGGGAGTATGAAGCGCGCCTCCTCCCCCCGTGGAGATTCTCGCGCAGGTGAGATCGCTTTCGCGGCCTTTTTCCGGTGCGAATTTGGTTCGGTTTGGGTGGTGCCTTCTTGGGCCGGCCACCCGTCGCGGAATCTTGGGCGGCGCCGTCTCCGTGTGGGTACCTTTAGAGTCCTAGATGCAAGGATCGTTTCTCGGTGGCGCCGCGCGGCGTCGAAATCCGATCTCCTGTAATCGATCCGGTTCCCGATTGGATTTTTTTTTCAATCCCAAAATTTGATGCTTTCCCTGATGAGAGTGACTGCTTGGTCGCTGAAATTTCTAACCCTTATGATCTTCCATGGAGATCTGTGTACTGATTTGTTTCTTTCTCCTGTGTGTGATATGTTCAGATGATGCTGTTGCCTGTGAGGGTTGCAAGAAGCTGAGCTGCTTGTGAAGACTGAAAGGAGATTTCAAGAAGAAAGGGTTGCTTTTTCTTCTTCGTTTTTTTCCTTGGGCCATGGAGGAGGTGGAGGTGGCGAACAGGGCGGCGGTGGAGAGCTGCCACAGGGTGATGGCCCTGCTCTCACAGCAGCAGGACCCAGCCCTGCTCAGGAGCATAGCTTCAGAGACAGGTGAAGCCTGTGCCAAGTTTAGGACGGTGGTCTCCCTCCTCGGCAATGGCGGCGGCGGCGGAGGGCATGCTAGAGGCAGGCTCTGCAGGAGAAGCAAGCCTGTGGGGTTCCTGAACCACAAGGGCTTCTTGGAGAGTAGCAGCAACACCCCATTGGGAATGATGTCCAGTAGTGCCACTCTATCTCCATCTCCATCTACAAGCCCTGCGCACTTGCGGCCTCGGATTGGCACGCCGGATTCGCGAGGGCTAGATTTGGTCAGCTCAAGCAGCAAGAGTGCTCATCAGTTCGGTGCTCCGAAGCTGGTCCAGCCATTGTCGATGCAGTTCCAATTTGGTGCTACTGCACATAGGTATCCATTCCAGCAGCAGCAGCAGAAACTGCAGGCTGAGATGTTCAAGAGGAGCAACAGTGGGATCAGCCTGAAGTTCGATAGCCCCAGCCGCACCGGGACGATGTCGTCAGCGAGGTCGTTCATGTCATCACTGAGTATGGATGGCAGTGTGGCTAGCTTGGATGGGAAGCCACCGTTCCATTTGATCGGCGGGCCAGCGGCAAGCGACCCAGTGAATGCGCACCGTGCGCCCAAGCGGCGGTGCACAGGCAGGGGGGAGGATGGCAGCGGCAAGTGTGCCACGACCGGCAGGTGCCATTGCTCAAAGAGGAGGTAAACTGTGTTCTTGTAGTGCTTGTTATGCTTTTCTGTTGTTGTGTTGAGTATTATGGACTTAAGCCTGATTTATGCTGTTCTTTCCTGCAGGAAATTGCGAATTAAGAGGTCGATTAAAGTGCCAGCCATTAGCAACAAAATAGCCGATATACCGCCGGATGAATACTCATGGCGGAAGTATGGACAGAAACCAATCAAGGGTTCCCCTCATCCAAGGTATGAACAAAATTTCAACCGTTTGCTTAGCAAAAATGTGACTTTGTTGTTTAGATAATGGCAGTGGTCAACTAACACTAAAATATTCATCAAATCCTTTTTTTAGTCACGATGTGTTATTCCCCATGTTGTACCATGAAAGATGGCATATCTGCATCAGGCACTCATCGTGCTCCTTTACCTGTGGAATAATTGTTTGTGGATCCTCTCACTCCACTCTACCTTTTCCTAACCCCCAATTGCTTCTGCAACCAAGACGTGTTGATACCTTAGTAGCTAGCACAATTAATTATAACCTAGTGGATCATGTCGGTCTTTCACTATTTGTTGCACTCATCTGTGAAAAAATGGATCAATCGTGGGGGACCTAAAGTAGGTAGATTGTTAATGCAACTCGCATTTGATTGCCATGCCTGTCTATCTACATCCTAATCTTGATCGCTCCCATTCCCCCACCTCATCTCAAGCTTTAACGCCTGCCCTTAATGACAGGAAAATGTAGCTATACCATGATAGCAAGCACATGCTGTTGTTTGTTCTTCTTTCCACATCCTTTTCTTTCGCTCCACAGAAGACTAACTGTGCCCGGTCACTTGAATCCAATGCAGGGGTTACTACAAATGCAGCAGCGTCAGGGGCTGCCCGGCGAGGAAGCATGTTGAGCGGTGCGTAGATGACCCGGCGATGCTCATTGTGACGTACGAAGGCGATCACAACCATACCCGGCTGCCAACGCAGTCTGCCCAGACCTAGGCATCCCGTAGATTGTCGTGCTCCATTCAGGAGATGCCGAGGCCCAAGACTTTGCTGAAGAATGGCCAGACCGGTCATGTGGAACTAGGTCTCGTGGATTGCGAAAGCACGAGTGACAAACATGGAGCCATCTGGGAATCTGATGGGTTGCTTGGCCCTTCCTGCGGTACATGCTAGTATGGTTTCAGTGTCTAAAGTGGGGGTATAAAAGCTCTTCTTCTCTCTCTTGTGAGCTGTGACACATCAAATTAAGAGATGATGGAGGGAAGAACATGTGTTTAGAAAATGACTAGCGAACTTTGCTCAAGAAGGGAGTTTGAAGAGTTGAAAGAAAGATCGAGGAAAGGAAGTAAACAACTGAACATTATGTAGTCTTGGAAAAAGATGGCAAGATTGGCTTTTTAGCGTGCACAAGTTTAGTTGCAATGACTTGCCGCTGTATGTTGCTTTTGCTTTACCGAAAGATCAAATTTCTTTTGACAGACGAATCATTCCAGAAGTAAATGCGTCCTTGCTAACATACTGGCACATTTGGACCATCTGGTTTTTACAGGTGTAAGTTGTTGATGTGATTTCTCAATGACTCAATCATACTAGTGCTTTTGTGTAAAGCATTTCATGTTAATTAATTTTGACATCAATTTGTGCTTTCCTGGGTTCTTGAGATGTCTGGAGTCTAGACAAGAAATGAAACCTCACAAGACACTTTTCTCTCGAGATGCATTTTTTAAGAAAATTCTAGAGGACCTATGTCATCAAGTGTTCATAATAAATTTGTATCAGTATTCCTAATATATGCTTGTTTATTCTTCCCTTTCAATGCCTGCAACGAGAGGTTGACAATTGAACACGTTACTTGATGCTTACAAGATGGGATCTTTCGGATATAATCATGGAATGCAAGTCCCTGGTTGCTGTGTGGGGCAAGCGATTGAATCCCTATTATTGGAGTAGCTCAATGGACAAAAATGCCTCACCAACCGATGATTTATTGCATGGTCAACTACACTTATTTAAAGTCTTAAAACGATCCATACGTACAGCCTTAATTTGGGTGATCTAGAATTTCATATGAGAATAGATAAGGAATTAAATATTTTAGTACTGTCCAAGTGTATTGGTAAACAAATTTTCTTAAAGCATTGAATTAGGCTAACATAGTACTAGTGTCTAGAGGTCAAGGAGGAGATTTAGCTTCAAGCAAAGGCTCGGCATCAATTCTGCATATTCTGACTTCCAAGCAAGGATATAACATCATGGGAAGCTACTCTGTTTTTTCCTTCTTCGTATATCTCCTTTTGTGTGTGTGTCAGTGTGTGTACTGTGTAGCCGTGTCATGTCCTCTCTTTCCTTTTGAAGCATGCAATCTAATTGTCCAGGAAATGCAGCTCCTCTTTTTTCAGATTGATTCCTTTCTTATCAAAGCTCTTGTTGAGGGACAGGACAGGCTAACTTGCCATCTTGTGGGCTATTATTAGCTTGTTAATGATTAAGAATTTGATCAGCAAGCAAAAAAAGCTTGAGCGATTGGTACATCATAGCAGCATGCACAGGGAATAATTGGAAGGTTGGATCCTTGAACAGCTAGCTATCTAATGTCTGACAGAGAATTTGTTGTTGGACTGGACACAAAGTCTTTTAACACCTATATGTCTGTACTTTTGTCACATAATTTCCCCAGAAAACAAAATGAAAATGGTTGGTACATATTGCCCCGATGCAGCTTCTCTAGTGACGTTTCACAAAACGATAGATGGTCACCAACGAGTTTATTGGTACCAGAAGATAAACAAAAAGAATCATGATCTTGTGCTCCCATTCCACACCCTCCTCCATTCTCTCTAGGAGTTTTTGACTTTCCGGGTACGATGTTAACCACCACTAAAGAGTACAAAATTATCTAGATTTGACACACGAAAGCTTGCCTTTGTCATTACAAAAGCCACTCCAGTTTCTCATCTAGAGACTAGAGCTGTGTCTTGCAAGAAACCATATGTGCTTTTGTGCATTGCATCCAACCAAGTGATTCTAATAATTATTGTCCTTGGTGTCTCCAAAAACGTGCCGCCCAAGTCTAAAAATGTGGACCCACAGGACACAGCAAAGGAACCAAGTCAATTGCTGGTAGTTTGCCACAAGTCAAGGCTTGCGGGCGAACTTGAAGAAAATGAAAAGAAAAGGTACAAATCTGTGCACGTTGGCCTGCCGCAATATATGGAATGTCTCTCCGATCCTGGATGCTAATCTGTGCACGTTGGCCGGCCGCAATATATGGAATGTCTCTCCTATCCTAGATTATCATCCAAGCTAATCTCAATCCCAAGGTAGGTTTGATGACTCTGAATATGGTGTGGTTTTTAAAGAGAACAGGAGCATGCTTATAGCTGCTTCAACCCCAAGGTAGGTTTGATGACTCTGAATATGGTGTGGTTTTTAAAGAGATCAGGAGCATGCTTATAGCTCTTTTCTGTATCTCTCGTCTCAGTTTGTGATCGACAATAACAAAGTAGCAGACTGTTTAGTTGCCTTTGGTGCTAGTCTGCCAGGTGCCAATTCCCAGTTTTGGCTGAATCAAGCCCAAGTTTGTACTAGACTTGGTTTAGACTTGGTTTCTGGTGATTTAACTAGAACCTTAGTTTAAATTGAAGTATGTTTCCGTAAAAAAAGGTAGGATAAGACTTCAAGTTTCTTGTATCTTCTGAAGTCACTAGCTAGTCAGTCTAATCATAGTGCTCTCTAGTTGTCGTTAGGTAGCAAGACACAATTCAATGAACCAATCGCAGTCGTATTTACCATAGGCATGGAGAAAAAGAGCAACTGGATCGAACCGTCTTTGTAGAGTTGCAGTTTCTCCAGGCCGAGTGACGAACTGGGAGCGGTGTCTTGTCGTTCCAAGATGCTCTAGTTGATTGGACATTGAGGTCTTGATTGCTTATCCCCTTTGTAGTTCGATGTTCAGCCATCCTTTATTCCCCTCCCTATGATGGGTGCTTCAATCTTGATGCTAATGGAACATGGGTCCCTGTGAGGCTGTGACAGAAAGTTCAGTTACACCAGGAGCAACCTCAACCGTTTCTTTCTAATGTTTTAGCTAGGGAAAAAACATAATTAGCTATAGAGTATGAAGCAGATATTAGGTTAATGGTTTTAAGTTTACAGCACCAAGAGAGAGTATCAGAGAACAGTTGTCGCTGGCATCAGAAAGCAGTTTACACCACCAAAAGTTCAGAGATCCTAGCAATCTCAAGTTCGCAACAGATGAACAGACTGACCAACAAAACCGAAATCCCTCTCGCTAAAGCCTAGACCCTTTCCTTCCAACTAGTATCCGTAGTTCGGCGGGTAGGGTGCACCACCGTAGCTTCCTCCATTGTGAGGGCCAGGACCTGCGCTGCCTGGAGGGGATCCGTATGATGCTCCTCCGTATGGCGGGTAAGAGTTGTAGCTCGCGTCAACTGGTTGAGAAGGAGCAGCAGGAGCTGGTGGGGGAACTTGGGGAGAAGCTTCGGCCATGAAATTCTGCAAGAAAAGGATGGCGATGTTGAATTAACAGAAGACAAAAGAAGTTGCAAAGTGCAGTGGAAAAAGAACATGTCAACCAAAGTAAAAGTTTCAGATTGTAGCTTCTGGAACAGGAAGTTGGTAACGTGCGATGGTTGATTAGGAGTGACCAACCTTGGAAAGTGAGCACAACCATCTACCCTAATTACACACTTAACAGTATGAAGCCATGATGACGGTTGTTTTTACTCTGTCCACTTTGTTCATCTTTAAGTGTATTGATGAAAGAGTGTGCGTGCATTTTTTTTTAGAAAAAGTTGTGCATATATCAAACATCCTATCGATAACATAAATCAAATGACCCAATAAGGATGCAGTCTGCAGCTACCTTTTATCTAATGCAGCAAGTACAAACTGTTCCACTGGTTTATCCTATTTGTATTTGGCGGGTGAGGTGGACTCGGACAAATGCATTGTACAATATATGATGACAATATGAGAGAGAAGGAAGTAGACCATCACTACATCACATGGACTTTAGGCAAAATGCAGATGATAGCGGGAGAATACTGATGCAATCTAAGACAACAAAGAAAAATACCTTGATCAGCTGCTGAGCAGTTTGAACCTGTGAGACACTTCCTGTCATCTCCACTGTCATCTCTCCAGGAACACCTTCTTGAATACTTATTGTTGCACCACTATGCCTGCGGATGTAGCTGATACTGGCACCAGCTGCCCCAATCACAGCATCAGCGTAGGAAAGAGGAACTTGCATGCTGTGTGTCACCTGTCAAATAAAAGAAACAAATATGGAAAGATACAGTGCAAGTAATCATAATAATAGGCAAGCAAACTATTCATCATGTTCAGACTTCCAAATTGTCAAATTTATAGCAACTAACTTGCGAAGACCCATGTGGTGGGTGTTGATTCCCTGAGACAGGAGCGCCACTCGGAGGTGCATCACGTCCATATGAAGAAATTCCATAGTGCGGTTGCTTTTCCACAGGGGGCATATCGGGAGGAGGATAATAGTTGTCTTGTGGCCGTGGAGGCATGAACTGTGGATTCCCACCATAACCTGGGCCACCAGAAGGAAGGTTTGACGGATGACCCCAGGGGAGGAGGAGCCCACTGCTGAGGAGCTGGCATAGGTTGCTCTCTTGGCACATTGTGCACTTTCATCTGTCAAGAAGGCAATTTATGCTTACTGAACACTGCATGCAAGCAAACAATAAAAATGCAAAACAGAATTGACTTACCTGCATTTCGAACAAAGGGAGAACACTGCGGTCAACAAGAAATTTTCTTAAATGACTTGCAATCAGTTCCACTGCTTTGTGAACATCAAGAGGTTCACCTTGTATCTCGACAACTCTGTCATCATTTAATGCCACAGGTGGCACATTCTCTGTGAAGGAAAATGTCTAATTAGTCGTGCTTTACATATACATCATGTGTGAGTTCATGTGAAACTAATTGCAGTTGTCAGGAGGGCCTAATGAAATTTCAGTACAAATGATCAACCATGATCCAGCAAACCAAACAGAAAGGTAAAGAAAGGAACAGGCTAGGATAATCAACCAATCAAGCAAAGGGAATGGTAAATGCTAGCTACACGTGTATATATGGTTGAATTAGATTCTGTACAGCATCTGTCAGTCTAGCACACTTGAGTTCTCAAATGGTCGGTTTTGCCCCAGATATGCGCATATGCACAAAAAATCTGTGTTTTTCAAATGTTTTTACTTTTGACTAAATAGATTGGATACTAGGGATCAAAGAACCGGTCCCGGGCAATTTCCCGGTCGCTGGCCGGAAACGGTAACCGGCCGGTTACCGAAATTCCCGGGTTTTTCGGATGAAATTCGCTCGAATTTGATTAAAAAACCATCCAAAATTCGAAAATTAGAATTTGAACTAGCAAAACCCGGGGAAACCGGCCGGGATTTTGGATCCCGAACCCCCGCCGGTAGCCGGTTACCGGCTGATTATTTTTCCCTGCTGGATACATACAAGGAAAATCGTCAAATCCTATAGTCTATTAATCATAAATCATCAGCACCATCAACATCCAGTAAATTGTATGTGCACAAATCAGTCATTGAAAACTATGGAAGATCATGACTCCAAAAAAACCACCTATTCCCTGAATCCTGATTCAAACGAAAGAAAGGATAATCATGCAAGACATGAGTCACAATGTGTATACCTTACTGGTTCAATGACACAAACTGTATATTGCATATAGCGAGTAAAATTACAACGAAAAAAACCAGGGATCGTTCCTTGGCTAACTCAGACTTGCAAGGAAAAGGAACTACAAAAACTAGTATAAAAACAGAATAAGACTTTTCATACTGTAACAACATGGTAAAGGCTTGCCTATAACAACAATATGGGAGAAAAATGTGATCCTTACCAAGAATGCGGAGAACGCACTTTGAAGCATCCTGTATAGATTTAATGGTTGCTCCTTGCTTGCCAATCAGGCTGCCAGCTTGGGAAGCTGGCACCAGTAGCCTTGTTGGCCCTACAGTACCAGCACCTCGTTGAGGCTGATCAGGTTCACCATCTAAACCATCTACTATTCTTTTATGAACTCTAAGCAATCCATCAACAGCTGGAGATACCGGTGTATCTGGTTCATCCTTTGCTGAAATCATCACCTTTAAACAGGAAAACAGTATCGAGATGTCAGCAAGCAGGTACACAAATATGTTACATACAAATGGATAATACAGGAGAAACAATAATTAGTAGCAATATGCACAAGCACTGAAGAAACAAAATGACAATACAAGGAAAGAGCTGTCATGTGGGGAATTCCCTACCAAAGGAGGAGCGGGCGGCGGGCCTAGGGCGAAGGCCAAGGAAGGAGCGTCTCTGGCCCAGCAACAACCTGAGAGTCCGGTAGGGACTCTCCTATTTCCTTGTCCATTAAGTTAGGAAAGTTATGGGCGCGGTACTGTGGCACGCGTGTACTGATCATGCGTGATTAGTTTCATTTGTTAGGGATTATATTGATTTGGTTAGTTTGGAAGCTCATCTTCAGTTTGTTTGTTTCTATAATTTAGATGTTGTTTCTTAGGGGTCAAGTCATTCCTATAAAAAGGATGACATTGTGTCTTCTTGGATCAAGAAAAAGATTATCAAACTTATCTCCCCTCTATCGGTTGGACCTTGTCGCAGCCATTGCGCTTGAGTGAGTTGTGTTGGCCCAAATAAAAGAAGAAGCTCGCGCTCGGCTCAGTAGAAATTCACGCTCGGCAGAACGACAGCCGATCGAAAGAAGATCACACTGAAACGAAGATAGAAACAGGCGCTCGGCAATACACAACCTTCTGGAAGCAAAAGAACTCACGTACGCAGAGAAGATATTTGTGCTGCACTGCAGCTTTTTCTTTCTTTCTTTCTTTTGCTTTTGCTTTTGCTTCATCTTCCCACGTTAACACACGCACCTTTATAGGCTGCGTACATGAATCCAATTCGGTTTCACCAATGCAAAACAGACTCGGTTTCTACAAGTAAAAACTGAAACGGAAACTTCTAAACAAAGATTACTTCCAACATTCCCCCTAATCTTTGTGTACTTACTTATTAAGTGTACTCGACTGTCAGTTGGACTCGACTTCAACTTGGCTCACACATACTCGGTCGGAGACGATGGTACTACTCAAACACGTCTTGAGCTTTTACTCATTGAGGCAATCGGTCTCAACTACGACTTGCCCAACTCGTACTCAACTCAGGACGACGAACACATCTCCTCAACGTCCCGGACTCAACTGTACGGACTCAACTCAGAACGGCGAACACATCTTCTCAACGTCCCGGACTCATCTCAGCTTCAGAGCAATATCGGTTCATCATCACTGAGAGCTTCAGTAAGAAGTGCTTTCTCCTCCTTCGGCTTGCGGCATTCTAAGGCAAAGTATCCATAATCCTGACAATTATAACATCTCACCTTTGTCTTGTCGAATATCCGATTCTTACGGCCTCGGCCACCACCATTGTTAGAGCCGTCGAAGTCCTTGCCTTTTGCCTTTCGATGATCGGGCCTCCCACTCGACGTGAGTTAACAGCAAGTGCTCATCTTCGCTGATGCCGGATCCTCGAATCCATTCCTCGTGCGCCTTCAAGAGGCCAATCACCTTGAGGTCGCCAAACTGCTCAATGGCGGAGACGATTGGCAAAAACTTTTCGGAAACTGCCTGAAGGAACTTTCTCACAATATAGCTTTATTCCATCTTGTCCCTCAAGACTCAGATCTGGTTGACATCAATCTCATGGCGAAGTTGTCGATCGACTCCGTCTCTTTCATGTGCATCCCCTCGAACTCGCTCTTGAGGGTCTGTACTCACATTTCCTTGACACGATCGGCGCCAAGATGCATCGTCTTCCACGCAGCTTTGGCCATCTCTTTTTCGGCCAGTAGGAAGAGTGTTTCCACCAAGATGCCTCCATAGATCGCCGCCAAGGCCATCTGATCCTTGCGCACAACGACGTTGCCGTCCTCGATTGCGTCCCACAATCCTTGAGCGCGCATGTACACCTTCATCTTGATTGTCCATACTGCATAATTGCTCTTCGTGAGCATCGGATAATGCAGGGAGATAACGGAACTCTCCTTCACCATCACCGTTGCACCCGACGCCGCCTCGTCACCGATGACAGCACTCCTCGGAGAACACAACATAATCTTGGGCACAGATCAAGAACTCAGGCTTTGATACCAATTGTTGGCCCAAATCAAAGAAGCTCACGCTCAACTCGGTAGAAATTCGCGCTCGGCAGAACGACAGTCAATCGAAAGAAGATCACGCTGAAATGAAGATAGAAGCAGGCGCTCGGCAATACACAACTTCCTAGAAGCAAAAGAACTCACGTACGCAGAGAAGATATTTGTGCTACACTACAGCTTTTTCTTTCTTTCTATTGCTTTTGCTTCATCTTCCCACATTAACACACACGCACCTTTATAGGCTAAGTACATGAATCCAATTCGGTTTCACCAATGCAAAACGGGCTCGGTTTCTACAAGTAAAAACAGAAATGGAAACTTCTAAACAAAGATTACTTCCAACAAGTTGCATCACGGCACCGTTCAAGCGCAAGGCTCCAAGGTCCCGACCTTCCGTATCCCATAGCTATAAGTTGCGTTCCCTCGAGGGGTGTGACGAGCATATATTTCCATCCTACATTAGTTGGATAAAATGATGGCTTGATTATATCTATATGAATATAGTTGGGTTTCAACTTCATTTTCTCGTTTTCTATACATTTCTGCATGGGGTCATAGCCTTTACTTGAAACAATGCATATACTGATATACACTCAACCAGAAAATTGAAGCAATACCCGGCTGCCCCAGGGCCAAAAGCCCAAAACAATCAACATGTGGCATGCTGCTAAACCAATTGAACGGCGTCAAGATTTGTACATCCTCATCATCTGATGCAGCCAAGACAAGAACAACTCAAGTTCAGTAGAACAGGTTCCAGACTCTAGAATACCATTTCTTTTCTATTTTAGCACAAATTGTGCAATTATCGAAGATATGTCAATTGGGGCCTGTTTGGCATTGCTGTGCTGTGCTGCACTGTGGAATCTAGTAAACAGGACCTTTAACAGTTCTGGTAAATATCTGTTATGGCTCTAAAAGGAATCTATCAAATTAGTCAATATTTTAAAAAAAGTAAAATAAACCTGCAGATTAAAAGCTGCCGCAATGCCACCAAATTATGTGTTACATTATGATTGCAGAACTTCAGAATTGCAAATAATATCATGGCATCTGCCGCTGAAGTGGTCATGCACAGCTATAGAATATCGTGTCCTCGTTTTAAGGAACAAATACGTTTATATGACCAGAAAGTTTCTGATTCATTGCTTTCTTGTTAGCATGTTTGTCTAATTCATCATCCTTAACCACAGCCATTATTTTCCTTAATATTGTACATGGATCAAGGCTGTTGTCTAATAAGGTATATTTGAGACAAACGATTTTTTGTATAGTAATCCAAACCCTAATCTATATGGAAATATATCCTTATCCTACCTATCATATGTGATCAATCTTAAATCCCAAGAAAGAAAATAAAAGGAAATGAACAATTGCTTTTCAAGTCACTTGGAAGCATAGTTTGCTCATCGTTTAATAAATAATCCCCCATAATTACAAAGGAAAAAAGTATATTTTACAACCCTGAACTCCTCGAAAAGTCCAGAAATCAATCCTAAACTACAAAACCGAACATCCTATACCCTCAACTATCAAAATCGTTCATTTTACCCCCCTCAATCCAAACTGGGGTGGTTTTGGGTGACATGGCGCCTAAATGCCAACAGTTTTGACGCATAAACTTGTTTTCGATGACATAGCAGCCACTTAGCAAATAACACCAAAAGAATAATTTATGGGGCCCACATGTCATCCTCTCATTTTCTTTTTTCTTCCTCCCATTCTCACTCATCTCTCTTCCCTCTCTCATCTCTCCCGACACCATTTGGGTTCCTTTCTTCTTCCCTCTCATTCCCTTTCTTCTTCCTCCCATTCGATGACATGACATGGCCGCCGCCGCCCACCCCCTCTGCCTCCACCCTCCTGCCTCTGCCTCCCAGACTCCCCACACCGTCCCCCTCCCTGTGCCTCTCCTCTCCTCCCCTCGGCCGCCCGCATCCCTCCTCGCCTCCACCTCCGCGTCCAGCCTCTGCGTCCGCCTCCACCCACCCGCCTCGACCGCTCTACCTCCTCCTCGCCTCCACCTCCGCGTCCGGCCTCTGCGTCCATCGGCCCGCCTCGACCCCTCTGCTTCCTCGACTCCGCTGCTATCGCCCACCCCATCTGCCTCCTCCTCGCCTCCGCCTCCGCTCGCCCGCCTTGGCCTCCCGAACTCCCCACGTCGTCCCCCTCCTCGCGCCTCTCTTCTCCCCTCAGCCGCCCGCCCCAAGACGCCGCCCGCATCGTTGCCGCTGTAGGCCGGAGCGCCGCCGCTCTGCATAGCCGCATCGCCAGTGTAGACCACCTCCGCCCGCGTCGTCACCACCATTAGGGTCATCGTGGCCATGGGGTTCCGTTTTGGAGCTCCTGGATCGTCGTCGTGGTGGTCCTGCTCGCCGATGCTGCGCTCGACCCGAGCGCCATGGCCGCCTCCCCTGTTCGGCTCGACTTGGGGATTTGGGGGAGAAGAAGCATTGTAGCTCAATGACATGTGGCATCCACGTCAGTCAAAACCGTTTTGTATTGGACCACGTCAGCGCCACGTCACCCAAAACCACCCCAGTTTGAGTTGAGGGGGGTAAAATGAACAGTTTTAGTAGTTGAGGGTGTAGAATGTCCGGTTTTGTAGTTTAGGGTTGATTTCCAGACTTTTTGAAAAGTTCAGGGTTGTAAATAGACTTTTTCCTATTACAAAAAGTGTTGCATATGGCATCCATAATTATATTTAAAGGGTATTCACTTGTATATTTTGATTTTGCAGATATGATCATTTTCTGAAAGTATCAAGCCCATTTTTTAGGAAATGGTTTGGTTTAAGCTTTTTACATTATTTTAGCCCTGTAACATTTTGCCAACTGATTTCCTTTTGGTTAACAAAATCAAACAGGTCATGGAATTACCAGACAATATGTGGAGCTTCTGGACAGGGATCTTCATCCAATACTCAAAAGACTTAAAAATCATATTTGCAGCAGAGGAGCACAAAACTGAACTTTGGTAACCGTGACTGTTCGTCTATTTTGGATACACAAACGATTCAACTTGAGGCCTTAGACTGCAGTGATAACCTGCAAAGATTAGTTTGTTATTGTTATCGACACTGTTAAGTTTTGTACTTGAATGTCATTCTGCTATAATTTTCTCCTTGTTAGTTTTAGAGTTTCTTTACTTGTGCAGAAACTTCTGGGACTAGTAGCATGAATATTTCTTAAGTGGCCTTCTTATATACAAATTAAGTACAGCCAGAAACAATGCCCCAAATTTGATTTTAATTTGCATTCATACATAGAGCTCCTGAATTGACCAAATGTCAGTATTCATGTAATAATTGATCAGTTTATTACATTTTTGTTGAGAAAGAGCATTTATGTATGCAATAATTTCTTTATTCATGTACTAATCTAAAATTATCCACATTTGCTTCCATACTCAATTTTAAAGCAGGGTTAAAATTTTGACATCCAATCGTCCGTACATATAGTTCATAAATTGGCCAAACTCAGTATTCCCATCTTATAGTATATCGTAATTTCTCTAGAAATGGTATTCTTGCATGCAATAATTACTTGATCCATGTACAAATCCAAAACTATGCATGGTTGCTTCCAGACTAAATTTTAAAGCTGGGTTAGGATTTTACTTAACCACTCAAGCTATATTTACATTATTTTTTTTTTGCTGCTTTCTGCCACACAAGAATACAACCATTCTATAAAGGCAGGTGGTCGATATTGCATTATTTTTTATCGATGACATATAAAAGTTTGCTATAATATCTTTGATGATCCAATTTTACAAAATATAAACCTTCCACTGGATTTAGTAGTGATAGCAGAACAGTAATTACCAGGAGCACTATAAGCCCCAGACTACAAGCCTAAACTGCTTTTAAACTTTCAAAAGAATCTGAACAATATTGCATCCGCTTTTGAATGACTCTAGGCTTTCATCTGTCAATTACAGTTAGCATCTACTACAATCAACTCAACTCCAGCGCTTCCAGACAACATGCACACCAAACTATTTGAGAAATCGGTAAAAATGACCATGTTCACCGAGCATCCCAATTGAATGTGAATAGAATGCAGGGGGGTCAGGGAATCGTATAGTACTAAAGCTACCCGTAATTGTAAGGCTTCCGAGAGGATTCATTCTTCAAGACAACCATAAAAAATGAGAACATTCACTAATATACTACAGAATTATCTACCTGCCTGGTTCTCTAAAGCAACTTTAAAACAGAAACATTTACTGATATAGGCAACAGATCAAACTTGGCTTTGCACATGCACTCAGGATGCCTACAAGGCTACAAGCCTACAACATTATTGAACAAACTGACCGGATCAATAATAATAGCAACCCAAACTGAAAGAAGAGAGTGGAAAACTTACAGCTCTTTCTGGGACACCTGGTGGGCCATCGAGTACCTTTATGCGAGCTCTGGATTCCTCACACATTCTTTTGATACACTCCCCTTTGCGGCCGATGACTGCACCCACCTTTTGGACAGGAACCAGTATACGGAACACACTCTCTCCAGGCCACCCAGGCCATTTCTTGTCATCAGCCTCCGCACTGGCCTGTTGCTCTGCCTCAGTTTCCCCACCGTAGGCATTTGCCGCCTCTTCCTGCAGAGGGATAGTGTGGTCCTCTTTATGCTGATCCCCCACATTTCCATCACTCACGTTTGTCTGCTCTTCATTGTATGGATTCCCCGATTCTTCGTAGCCTTGGTCTTTGGGTTCCTCATCATATGATTTTTCCAGTTCTTCCTTGTACTGCTCTGGCACATCACTGTGAGGATTGACTTGCTCCTCATCGTCGAGATTACTAGGGATCACACCCATGTCATGCTCCGCGGGATTCTCGGTAGGTCCATCCATATTTTCTGGAAACACACAGTAAATCCCATGTCAAGTAGCATAAACTCTACAGAGGCTAGCAGTCTGCGCAAAAGTTTGCGCGAGGCAAAGCATGCATGGGTCATACCAACTAACAACCAACTTTTACTGCGGATCCACCTAGGCACAAATCGGAGCAGCGCAAACCCTAACGCCTCGGCAGGGAGCGACGGGGAAAACCACGACCGCCAAACCATAAATCGAGAGCAGAGCAGCGCGCTCGCACAACGACTACCCCGAATCCCGCGCATGTGGCAAGCGAGCCATCGAGGCAGGCTACCATATAGACGAGCGCAAGGCTACAGCCCCCGATCCCCGGGCCATCGAGCTCTTCGCCTACGCTCGTTCGGCGCGCGAGCGAAGCTACGGAGTTACGGGTGGTAGAGGGGGAGGGGGAGGGGGAGGGGGAGGGAGAGGAGAGGGCGCGAACCTTAGGGATGAGGAAGAGGAGGCCTCGCCGGAGAGGAAGCGCGGCCGCCGCCGCAGGGTTTTGAGGAGAGGGAAGAGCACGGGTGGGGTGCGGATTTCGGGATTGTGGGGGGTGCTCGTGTTCGTGTCGTGTGCGCTGGTTCGGTTTGATTTAATAGGGGTCCAGTCCATCAGAGTTGATAGGCCTTGGAACACAGGTTGCTCTTGGGCTTGGGCCGGGTTGGGGTCCTGCCTAGCAGTGAGTAGCACTGTTCGTTTGTTTCTTTGAGAGGTGGGGTCCTCTGTCCCGGAGGCGGGAAGAGAGCAAAGTAAGGTCATGTTTGGCATAGCTCATACTCTCAGCTTCTTATTTGTAGTAAGTGGAGCTGTAGCAAACGGTGTAACTCCACAAAATTTTTGGAGTTGAAACAATCAGAAGCAGAGCAGCCCATAGTACAATTTTCAGAAGCGGGTAAAACCTTGCTCTAAGTGAAAAGTAGTAAATAATTAAAGTGAAATACCCCTAGAAGTTGAAAGTAATTACCCGCAATATGCCATTAAACTACCCCAACCCGCAGCCCCCCACCCCTTCGCCTCCCTTCCCTTGTTCGTTCCCCAACCCGTAGCCCCTTCACAACACCCTCTCATCCCCTCGCCTAGGAGACGGCCAGAGACCTCCCCGGAGACCTCTTTCCTAACGCATCCCCGGCGGGCGACTCCTCCCGACGGCTTCCCCCCCGCGCATCCATCCCGGTGCATCTTCTTCCTCCCTCCCCACCTGGCGGTCCACCTCGACAGCTATTCTTCCTCCCTAGAGACTTCTTCCCCAGCGCATCCACCCCGCCGACTGTTCTTCCTCCCCGGAGACCTCTTCGCCACTGGTGACGTTGAGGTAAGCCAGATCTATGACCTGAATCTCAGACAATATGATACTTGCTTGGTTATGATGCTGGCTTGGTTCTGATAATTGCTTAGTTCTGATGCTTGGTTAATATGATGCACGTGGTATTAATTTGTTGTTCTGCTTCAGCAATTTGTTCAATCCCTTGCCAAAAATTGCATATGCGTTGTTGTGATCTCACAGCACACATGAGCAAAATATAGTCATCCCAGTCCTAACTTACCTAACCAGAATTTTAGAATATGGTTGGGTCTGAAATGATCGAGCTTTAGGTTAAACCCTGCAATTGTTAACATTGGAGTTTGAATCATATTGTCATGATTACTTAGCCTGAAGGTTGAAGCAATTAATATGATTTCTCCTATCCTAGTTCATGAAATGCTCAGGTCTGTCTCACATATATTTAGTGAGGGTGTACCTGTGGCCATGTTGACAACATATGGGAGAAATGGAGAAAAGATTTCAAGGTTCGGTTTATATTTATTAAATTATTTCTGCCTTGTCAACTCCTGCAGTTTGTCTGAAAATATACTTTGCACAATTTTTTGAGACCAAAATATACTTTGCACTTTGGGATATGCGTAACAATGTTGTTCTATCAAGATAACATCTTACTGGAGTTGTGTATTGGTTCATGGTAATGGCATGCAACGAACTCTATATTCTTTGATTTTCCCTTTAATTGCAGATCTATAGTAGTAGTACCAGTATGTAGTGATTAGCCACTAGTAATTAGCAGAGCATATACCTTAATTCCTAGTTGCTTTTTGGTTATTGCCCACAATCTTGATTATCAGAAATAAGTGATCCACTATAAGTTTCACCTCCATATACTTCCTAACCTATAGATTCACTACTAGCACTGTAAAACTACAGACTAAGGTAATACTAACTTTGAGAGACAGAGAGAGGTAACTTTGGGCTGCCTACCAAGAATATGAGTACACTAGAGGTACTTGCAATCTTCTTGTGGGTATATGGTGGAGGTGAATCGAATAGAAAAACACAAAACCAGTTCAAGCACTCGAGTGAGACCATTGGTAGAAAGTTTCAAGAAGTGCTAGAATGTGTGGTTGCAATGTCTGTAGATTATGTGAAACCAAAGGATCCAAACTTCTTCGTCATCCATAGTAGGATTAGAGATGATCGAATGGCTTGGGCACATTTTAAGGATGCATAGGTGCTCTTGATGGGACTCATATACGTGCAACTCTTCCACTAGAATAACAAGTGAGATATATTGGAAGGTTTGGAAATCCCTCTCAAAATGTGATGGTAGTTGTGGACTTCAATATGTGTCACATCCCCAAACTAATAAAGAACTTATTATGCATCTCATTAGCATGCACCATGTTTTGAAACTTTTTATTTTAATATTGCACTTGAAAAATCTCAAAATACATTTGAAATCTACACTTCTAATTGATCTCCAAACTAGAAACCGAAATTAATGCTACTGAAAAACCTCTGAAAATAATTTATTCAAATACTATATTAATTATCATGAATTAATATAATTTTTTCCAAATTTTTGGGACTGGTTTGAACCCTAAGAAAATTCAAACACTATTAAAAGACCTAGTTTAAGTTTGAATTTATATATCACAAATTATATCATGAGCAGTATGGTTAAATAATTTTTATGGACACTAGGTTATCCCAGGAGCCCCACAAATTATTTCATGATTTTAGGAAATTTATTTCTATTTTTAAACCCCGGTCAAAGTAGGAAAAAGCAAATTAAGTATCGGTCAAACCTAGTACTATTCCTCGGGCAGGACCTTGACTCAGTCCGACCGGTCTCTTGACTCAAGTGGACTAATTGCACCTCCGCTTGCTGGAAGAAGTTCTAAGATCAACCAATCGCCTACCCTCGACGAATGATGCCCATGTGGCGAGAACAAGTTGAGGAACCCATGGCAACGGGACTCACCAAACACAACTCGGCGCGCGTTGAGTCGCGGCGATGTGGGTCCGCCTGAGATACCTTATCCTAGACAATGATGAGCCTACGACCTATGCGCCACAACGATGGACCCAGACTCACAAAAATGGCATGCTCACGCCATGAGATCCAGATAGCCATCCATGGAGACAATCAAGTTTGGAATTTGGTTGACCTTTGAAAGTCACCCCGTGCTCCTCCTTCCTCCATCTTTCCTCTGCAAATGGATCTATAAAAGGAAGATTGATGTGAGTTTGGAAATGTTCATATCCATCCATGCTCGATTTTTGCTTATCTTGGACCTTGGTTCTCTTGTAGTTCACCACGGAGTTGAAGCTCAGAGCACGCTGAGCCACCTTTCATCTTCATCTCGGTGAGATCCTTAAATCAATACGGATCATTCTAGCTACATAAGCATATTTCCTCAACCTATGAGATATGGCAGATGGATGATTTCTGGTTTTTCAATCCGCGGCCGTGAGAGCTCGTCTTCTTTCCCGACGACGGCACGGTGAGTTTCCCCTCGACTCAACCCTCTGGGATCATCTCCTGGGTGTCCTGATTCTGCTCCCACCTCTCATTGTTCTTCTTTGTCCTCAGAACATCCCCGCCGCGGTGACCTCCTCCCCACCGCCGCTGGTTTCTACCGGAGCTGAAGACGAAGACTCTTGGTCCCCGTGCCTCTCCTTCAGCATCGTTTGAACCCCAGGAGTCTGGATCCAGCACTCTTTTGCCTCGGAGTGGTTCCTACTTGAAATCCTCGACACGCATCCTTCTCCTCCGCTCGACTCGCCGTCGCCGCCGCCACCGTGCCTCTTCACCGGCAAAATCGCCACCGGAAGGTAGTCCCTGCTATTGCCTTTCCGTTCCGTTAGGGCCTTGCACTCTCCGGCCTTCCCTCGCCGCCGGCGAGCACGGCAACGATGCAGCCACGCCGTTTCCGGTTGTCGGACGATTACGGCCGAAAACAGGGATTTTGTCGGATTAATTCGCGCTAATGATGATAGTTAATTAGTCCGGAGTCTATGACTGGTGGACCCCTATTGTAGTTTAAGTGGATGCGTAGTTTATAAACTCTGTTTTCGCAAAAAGGAAAACGTATTCCTTGAATATTTAAGACAGTCTTACGTTTAGAAGTTTAGAAAACGTATTCTGTGGAATACGCCTTGATCTTTACGCGAGCCGAAGTCGTACGATGGGTCAAAAGTGTTGCCCGGTCCCACCGTCGTGGTGTGGCTAGGCTAGCGCTCGGTGAGAAAAGTTAAGCGACATATAAAATCCGAAATCCATTTATTTACACACTGAAAAATATGTATAACCTTGAAAATACATAACTAATTCATTTTAACTCCAAAATGAGTGAAACCACTTCTCATAATTTTCATATTTAATGAACTTTATATTAAAATTGGTTTCAAATTTGTCTTTGTAACAGAGAGCATTGTTTTGGAAAATGAGCTATTAACACTATTATTGTTACAAAAGAAAACACTGATAACTTTGAAAATTCATAACTAAATCATGAAAACTCCAATTGAGGCAAACTCAACTGTTTTGAACTTGTAATAATATTGCCTATTTATCCATGTGATCCTTGTACTCGCCACTACTCTACAAAATTTCACTTCATAATTAAATTATATAAATGAAGGCATATTGAAATCTGAAATTCAAACCACTATAACTTTCGTATACTAAATCAAAATGAAATAATTCTTTCACCAAAAATCATTTAAAATCATGACTTAGCTACTGTAGAAAAATCATGCATTTTTGAGCATTTTGATTTTGGAGTATTTCTCGATGTTTATTCGGTATTGTATTTATATAGATTCCGAGCTCATTGATATTGACTCTTACGCTACTGAGGGAGAGCAATTAACCTATCAGCAAGGCAAGCATCCTTTGAACTTTCTTTTTGCATCATATTTGATCCCAATTTTGTTAGGGTAGATGCAATGATAATTGCTTGCATATAGTTTTATAATGTCGCTATTTTTGTGATGAGTAGTTAGACACATCCTATTATCTTGTCATTGAGGCTATCCATGAATTACTCCAATACTGAAATGATTATGTTAGGATGTGTGGAATTATATTGTTCGAGTTTCGCTTAGCCATGCAAGTCTAGTACCGGTAGTTTGATTGTCGGGAATAACCCGACAATTATGGGATAAACACCACTCTCTTTATATACTTTTGTTTCAGATCTTCGTATCTGTTTTCTAAGTTAAATTTTGTCATTTTTAAATAAGCTTTTGGTCTGGACAAGTGATGGCTAGTGATAGTGCCTTCGTGCACGAGAATTGGGTACGTGGTTGGACTTGTCTGGACAATTAAGGACCGAACTTTGGTAACATCGTTGATTCAAGTACATTCGTGCTATCACACGCGGGTTGGGAGCCGTATGGTTAAGTAGGGGGAAGGTTTTATTGTGTTGAATCCCACGGTGGTGAAATGGTAAGGGCATGGGACCGTGAAATCCCGTGTTCCTTTGGGCCGATAGGATGGGGGCGTTAACGTCTTGTGTTTCCTAGGATATATAGGATGGAGACGTTAACGTCTCGTGTTTCCTAGGAGCCATGGGTTGAGGGACTTGGCTCAATGGGATCTTCTTGCTAAAAACAACCGTATCTTGATTTACCTTGGCGGCATACCATAGGAAGTATACTATATTCGGAGGCATCTGGAGGCTTACTGGCTAATCAAGTCGTGTGGGTAAAGTAGTACACCCCTGCAGGGTATTAATCTATTCAAATAGCCGTGTCCGCGGTTATGGACAACCGCTTGAGTTCGGGAGTTACTATTGTTAGACTTGGGATTAAAATTATGGTTATAACTTGGTATCGACATGAATGAGATGTTCATGCTTATTGTTGTATCAAAGTGGACCGCCACTTTGTTGTTGGTATGATTCATTTGTTATTGAAACCATTACTTATTCACATGCTTTACTTCTACTTCAAATCTGATTTTGAAATGACACTTGAAAAACTAGTATGTGTAGGTTGTTCAGTATTGCGTCTCTTTCGCAAAATTAAGCCAATATGAGCCTTTCCTTTGAATGACCTTATGCATAACTATTTTTATTTGTGTAAGACTTACAGTACTCTTTGTACTCACCGGTGTTCTTGGCTTTTACAGTGAGGAGGATATTGAAACCGACGAGCTTGTCGGTGTCGATTTAGGCGACACCGATGAGTAGTTTGCTATCATCTAACTCCCAGTTGGTTGCCGATGGGTTATGGGGCACACCATTGCTGGTCTTTTGGTCTATTTATGTGTTTCCTCTGCGACTTAATACTCTCTTTTAATTTTGGCCGGTCGACCACTTGTTTTAGATGTAAACTTGGAGCTATGTTGTATGCCTTTTGAACTATTTATGTATGAATGTTGTATAGATGTGAGCAACATTGTATGAGAGTATGACTTTATTGGTCGCTGATCTTGGGAGCCAATATAAGTCATACTCGCTGTTCATGGGTTCCCATTTAACTCGCTAAGTGTCGTGCTTGGCTTGTTGGAGAACCGACAATCATGCAGTGCTCGCAGAGGAGCGGCGCGCATGATCGTCGGGGCTCTAGTTTTCAATCAAGACTCTCATTTAGACTGAGTTAAGTTGGAATTCATTTACCGGAGACCTAAGGTTATGTCTCTAAGACCATGCTTAGTCTCGGTCTTACGGAGATAACTCCGGGGTCCCCACAATATGCGTTTCACTTATACATCCATTGGTCAACCAGGGGCTATGCATGATACTAGTGTGCTATATCATGCATTGAGAGTAGACCGAGATGTCTTCCCACATCCTCCATTGTGTAACTCTCTTTGCTCTTGGATAAATTAATATTTCTTTCTAAAACATGTAGTGTTATTAACTTTATATTACTTTTGATTCAGACAAGTATTACCTTGTTGATGTCGGCTATCCTAATTGACCGGGGTACCTAGCCCTATACAAGGGCGAAAAGTATCATGTTCCTGAGTTCCACAAAGGTGTTGAACCAACAACTGCCAAAGAAAAGTTTAACAGGGTACACTATTTTGTGCGTAACATAGTTGAGCTAACATTTGGTGTATGGAAGATGAAGTGACCAGTTTTACTCAAAATGCCAAGCTATCCAATGACCAAGCAAAAAATTATTGTTGCGGCTACTATGGCGCTCCACAACTTCATACATGAGCATGGTAGCGGGGATTGACATTTTCGTAGGTGCGATCAGGATTCTAACTATGTCCCTACCATTCCTTCTAGATACCGAATATATGCAATTTCTCAAGATGTTTTGGATGCGTCAACATCGCAATCGAATGATCGGTATATGGATACATTTCGGGATGAGCTTGCTACTGGCATAGCTACTTATTGGTGACTTGGTATGGTACGAAAGTGAGTTAGCAAAGATAATGTGACCTCTCATTGATTTTATATCGAAGACATATGTCAGTCTTTGTTATTGTATTTTGTTACGATATTCATCGAATTAGAATCTTTGTTATGAACTTCATATGTTTGAGTTTATGGACTTTTTTCTATGATTCTCGTTTATATTTATGCAAAATTAATGATATTTTATCAATCTATAATGATGGTGTCCGGACAAACCACCTTGCTGGTTCTCCTAAAATGGTACTATAGAGTAACATGCAAGTACGTAAGCTCGCGTATTAAAAACGACGCGAATGAGCACATGTTTTCCTTCTTTTGTTAACCATCGCTCGGATCAGCAATTACACATGCTATAGTAAAAAACACAACATGAAAACAACACATGCAATACGTATGCTACAGTAACATATGAATAGTGAGGAATCCGGGGAAAAAAAAACAAGTCGCAAAATCAAGGTTACTCTCGTCTTTTTATATATACCATTCTCATTCAAAGAGTGGGAGTTGGCTTTTAAACCAAACACCTATTTAATCAACTTTAACTTTTTATAGAAGTGAATTTAGAAGTAAAATTGAAGTTGAAGTTATAAAAATTTAAAATAGAGTCGTGCCAAACAGACCCGTAACCTCGATTAGCGGCGGCTAACATAAATGCACTTCTGGTTGTGGTTTTTGTTGCGAGACGAGACGTGACCTGACTAGGATGGGATTTGGAAGCAGCCGCCGGACTCATGTCGTCTTCCCAGCCCACACTCCCGTGCCGTGCCGTCGCGTCATCCCCAACTTCCTACGAATCACGCACACGCCACGAACCCCAACCCACCCCCCCATCGAACCAACCAAGACATGCTCCCCAACTCCGCAAGCCTCCTCCTCCTCCTCGCCCTGCTCGTCTGCGCCGCCGCCCGCGACGACGCGGCGGCGCGGCGGACGATGGAGGAGTTCGCCGGCCTCCCCGCCTCCGACGGCGGCGAGGGCGAGGGCGACCTCTCCTCCCCCTTCCACGTCGACTCCGAGAGCCTCCAGCGCCAGGTACACGCACCGTGCCCTCCTTCCCCCCTTGCACGAAAGCTCGTGCTGCTTCGCCGTGGCGCCGCGCCGGCCAAGCCTCCGGCAACCCTGGTTGCTCTGTGGCGCAATCGCAATGCAACACTTATCTTTTCTTCCACTGTGGTTTCGCAGATTGATGAGCTGGCCTCGTTCTCCGACTCGCCGGCGCCGTCGGTGACGCGTGTCCTGTACAGCGGCAAGGATGTGCAGGCTCGAAGGTGATGATACCACACCCAGTTCAAAATCCCCATAGCCTTGACTCCTGAGAGTTAGCTATTTTCCATGTACCTGAGAGTGAGTGAACTAGTAGTTGCAAAGAAATTAGATGGCTTCGTTTGCCTTTGCTTTGATAGCCTCCGCAGGATGACGATGGCCCGAGTTAACTTCGAATCAATTTGGGTTGTTAATCCTTTGACACTCGAGAGAACATGATTTCGTGAACATTACCATTAATCGGTCGATCGGTCGACTTACTACAGTTTGAATTGACGTGTTTTCTGACTATATATATATACCTGCTATTGGACCCTGATAATGTGCTTTCTGGCTACCTATGCTGACTGTGGACTTGTACTCCTAATGGATAGGTATATAAAAGGAATAATGAATCAGCTTGGCCTTGCTGTTCGAGAAGATGCCGTTGGTAACATATTTGGACGCTGGTGAGGTGGTCTTTGGTATCTCTTGGATTCTGTTGTTGATTGACGTGCCTGGCTTTTAGAAGTCGTTAGCTATGGGCTATGGCAAACGTTTTCATAGCAAATGAGCTTTGAAGTTTCCTGTTTTGTATTGTTTGAAGAGTATACTTGCCATGTAGCTAATTTTCTTTGCTCGATTAATTGGAAGAACCCCAGTTGCAGGGACGGGTCCCCCTATAGTTGATGAAGTCCTCTATATAGTTTTTAGTTTATTCATGTAGAATAACAAAATATTTGTACTTGGTACTTCTTGATATTTAGTTCTCACCATATGGACCACTGGATAAAAATTTGCTGGCTCTATCCCTGCCCACTTGGTGAAGTGTCGATTATGAAACTAGTTTTATTAGTGTTCTTGCTCCCAGCCTGGATTTACTTGATGTGGATTTACTTGATGTGCCAAAGCTCTCGGCATCTTTTGGACTTGCTATGTAGAAAGGAACAAATTTGTACTGGAAGTCTCTTTCCCATTGTAACACAACGTGCTTCTCTGCAGGGTGGGTTCTGAGGCGGGACTAGGAGCAGTTGCAACTGGTTCTCATGTTGATGCCATTCCATTTTCAGGCAAATATGATGGGGTTGTTGGTGTTCTGGGTGCTCTTGAGGCAATCAGTGTGCTGCAAAGGTACAAAATAATACTGCCTAAAAGTATCTTTCACCATTTCTTAAACATGTATTTTGGGGGGTGGGTTTGCATGCTTTTCGACCATCATTGTCCCTGTCATGTTTACTTTCTCTTTTATTCAAAATATTTGATATGGCTAATCTCCGGTGGTAGTGAAGGTAGAACAATTCGCCCTCTTGTCAACGTGATTTGTCCAAGTCGACGCAAGGCTCTGAATTGCAGAAGCTAACTGAATAATTTCTTTCTTGATTTCACAAAACAGTCTCCAAAACCCTTTATATTAGGATCCTTTCCTAACAATACTTTCTAAAGATATAAACTATCTATAACTTGATTACAATTGCCAAAACAATTCAATCTATCTATAGAATAACTGCTATTAATATAACTGGACTCCAATTACTACTGAACATTGTCGCCAAACCGAGACAGAATCGTATCTGAACCAAACTGCTCTGTAGCCGACATTGCTTTGCCGAGACGCTGCTCTATAGCCGTCATCGCATTGCCGAAATGTTCTCAACTTGCCGCCATGGATTCCGAATTGGTCTTGAGATTAGGCACAGCCTTACGACGCTGGCGCTGATACATTTGACTGACAAATGAATCCACAACACTTCCACTCTCATTGCGAAACAACTCGTCCTCGAGCTGGAACGTAGGATAACGATCCTTAAAATATGTCAACTTTTCCCAAGTAGCATCTGCCGCAGAACAGCCTGTCCATTGAACTAATGACTCCCAAGTCCCAAACACCACGATTGAGATGGACACGAAAAATACGACCAGGTACGGGAACGACACGGCCATGAAGGAAATTGGGAAGACAAACAATATCCGAAGGCAGTGTACCTTCAAACCTTTTGAGCAAAGCAACATGAAAAACATCATATATTCGAGCACGAGCAGGAAATTGAAGGCGATAAGCAACCGTCCCAATTTTGCCGATTACCTTAAAAGGTCCATAAAAACGGGGGCAAAGTTTGGAAGAAACCTCTTTGATAGCAGATGCGGTGCGATGGTGAAGGCGAAGCCAAACCCAATCGTTTAATTCATACACCACCTCACGTCGGAACTGATCATGGTGTTGTTTCATATAATCTTGAGCTTGCAACAACCGTTCACGAATTTCTCCCAAGAACTCATCATGTGTCGGACTCTTCCCTGTCGAGGTAGCGAGGATCTAATGCCTGATTAGCCAGGGAGGCGAGGGATCGCCCTCTAAGCTCGACCGGGACTCTTCCCGATGAACAAGGAGGCCCTGATCTTTAGCCAACCGGTTAGGGACTAACTTTGTTTATTTCTTTACTTCATTGATAATGGATACATACTATCCCTTTTATAGGGACGACCCGACTTGACCCCTAAGAAATAATCTATAAGGAAATTTATCTCTAACAATTCAATCTAATAATAACTTGCCTAACTAATAGATACTACCAAACACCTAACAAATAGATTCCTAAATAGCAGACCTGTCTAATACCTGTGCTGCTACAGTACACATGGTGCTACAGTACTTTCACGGGTATTGGACCATAACATTACACCCCTCGCGGCGAGGCAACTCGTCCTCGAGCTCCGGTGGTGGCCACGATTGAAATCCTTGGTGCCCCATGTTGATGACGTTACGTGGACGAGAATCAACGAAGCTCCAATGGACAACAGTCATGTTGTCGAATAAAACCTTCTGCTCTTCGCTAGTAGTTTTCAACTTCTCCAAGAGAGATGGTGCAGCACCGGAAGCCATGGTGAGTGGCTCTGATACCAAATGTTGTGGTAACTGTTGGGGTACGGGTCCGAGGACCAAAGGTAGGGCGCTCGCCCTCATCTAACCGCCAACAGGGCTCTTCCCTGTCGAGGTAGCGAGGTTCTGAGGCCTGATTAGCCAGGGAGGCGAGGGATCGCCCTCCAAGCTCGACTGGGACTCTTCCCGACGAACAAGGAGGCTCTGATCTTTAGCCAACCGGTTAGGGACTAACTTTGTTTATTTCTTTGCTTGATTGATAATGGATACATGTTATCCCTTTTATAGAGACGATCCGACTTGACCCCTAAGAAATAATCTATAAGGAAACTTATCTCTAACAATCCAATCAAATAATAATTTGCCTAACTAATAGATACTACCAAACACCTAACAAATATATTCCTAAATAGCAAACTTGCCTAATATTCGTGCTGCTACAGTACACGCGGCGCTACAGTGCACCCATGCTACAGTGCTTTCACGGGTATTGGACCATAACATCACGATCGCGAACTTGCCGATCAACCGCTGCCACACGTGCTATACCCGGTTCATAAGACAATTGTGAAGGGAGATCTCGACCGTAGACTACTTTGAAAGGAGTGGTTTTCAAAGCTGTCAGAAACGAAGAATTATAGCAATATTCTGCCTACGGAAGCTATTGAAGCCAATGTTTTGGTCGATCACAAGAAAGACAACGAAGATACATAACAATAATGCGATTGACCACCTCAGTTTGACCCTCAGTTTGACCCTCAGTTTGACCATCGCTTTGAGGATGAAAAGCAGAACTTAACTGTAATTTGACTCCAGCAAGGTGAAAAAGTTCTGCCCAAAAATTGCTAGTAAACACCGGATCACGGTCACTAATAGTGGAGGATTGAATCCCGTGCAAGTGAACGATCTCATCAAAAAATGCTCTAGCCATAGTGTTGGTAGTGTAAGGGTGGGCCAAAGTAATAAAATGAGCGTATTTGGAGAAACGACCCACCACAGATAATTTCACTAAACGACCCCCCACCTTTGGAAGACCTTCCACAAAATCCATCGAAATATCCTGCCAAATAGAACTAGGAACTTCCAAAGGTTGTAAAAGTCCGACAGGGTGTAAATGCTTTGTTTTATTATGCTAACAAACTGCACATCCTTTAATGAATTCATGCATCTTACGACTAGCATGAGGATGATAAAAAGTGGCACGTAAACGGTGTAGAGTTTTCCAAACCCCTTCATGCCCATTGTCTTGAGCCTCCTCATGTACTTGCGGCCACAATGACGAGTCCGTTGGAATAAAAACCTGTCCTTCATGCAATAACAAGCCATCAACAAAGGACCATGCTGGTTTAGCTATACCCTCGGAGACTACCTGCCATAAGGACTGAGCAGTCGGATTATCGCGTCGCTCCGACCGAAGGTCATCAAACAAAGCAAATGACGGAGAGGACGAAGCCATGACTGCCGCAGCAAGATCCTGCCGCCTGGAAAGTGCATCGGCAACTGCATTCTGCCGCCCTGGTCTAATTCAACGGCAAAATTATAGCCAAATAATTTGCTTACCCAAGTATGTTGAGGAATTGTAGATAGCCTGTCACGACCCGGGATTAATACCTCAGATCTTCTATGCATAACTGAACTAGTCCCATGATCAGTGGCTAGCTCACACAGTAAACAATTGTGATAACACAACCATAAACGCTAAAATTTATTAATAAACAACAGAGTTAATTACAAGATAGCCTTACAGGGCAACAATAAATAAACACAGCGGAAGACGAAGAAGACGTTGTGGAGTCCAGCAATCTGCCACAGGCAATCGACTGGGATAGCGGCCTAGTCAACACGATCCACACCAGAAGCGAAGTCCTTCTCCTCTGAAATTTTATTTGCATTAAGCAAGATGAGCACAACTTCCGTGCTCGCAAGTTACACCCGTCAAATAACAGAATGACATGCATACATGGATGTAACAAAGGATGGCTTACAGGGTTAATTTGCATAAATCAGCATTTGACCTTAAATACCATACTAAGTTCAAAAGCTCACATTTATTAAAATCAAAGATTGATT
The DNA here is from genome assembly GCA_036346255.1 of Ampelocalamus luodianensis. NCBI lineage: Eukaryota > Viridiplantae > Streptophyta > Magnoliopsida > Poales > Poaceae > Ampelocalamus > Ampelocalamus luodianensis. Next base: position 42,537,013 of record CM070640.1, on the reverse strand, counting down.
TTGCATTGATAAAGATAGTGTAGGCACCAACCTAACACCAATATAAACACGGGCACCAACCCGGCTTCAACCCAATTTTCTCATGGACACCCATCCATGTCAAAACTGTTTTACAAAAATATTTTCAAAACCAAAGTCTAACTTTGAGTGGCTTTGCCAGCATGTCCTTGACCGTGGACACGGCTATTCGAATAGATTGACACTCTGCAGAGGTTGTACAACTTTACCCACACGACAAAAATTCTCTAGTTGTTTGGCATCCGTCGATACCACCGCTCACTACCTTAGGTAAGCAGTCTAGAGCATGTGTCAAGGCCTTTACATACGCCATTCCACCATAGTCCTCCTCGCTAAGGTTTCACCCTTCGGGCTACCCGTCCGCAGGTTCAGCCCTCTTGCGCCAAAGGGACTAACAAAGGTCATGAAAGACCACCCACCGCATCACATGAACGACCATGATGGAACTTTGCAAATTAATCAGCCAGGTCCTGCCCATACAAGACATGTGGTAGTACGATATGGCTTAGCAAGATGCGGCTCGAAGACCGGTCCTTAATTGACCTAGGCGACAACCAACAGAACCCTGGGCCTCAACCTACCCTGTTGAGCGGTGCATAAACTCGCACTCCACTGGACAACCTTTTCGCCCAAGTCCGAACCATCATTTTATTTTATTTTCTAAAGACCTTTATGAAACTCCCATGACACACCAATGCCAGGGGTACATTTTAATCAATAGTTGATTTTTGGCTAAAATTCCCCAAATGAAACATGTTTGGTCTATAAGCATGGCTAAGCACAATATTTTCCAAATGACCCTAGTCCATACTATTGTATGAACTAGACTTTATCTAGGGTGACAATATGCTCGCTTCAATTATCGAAATTGGCCATACAAAGGAATTTAGGCATAACTATAAATTTAAAACAGGAATTTAAATTACTGAATATAAATAAGCATGCAGTAATAATTTGGAACAGAATTTAAATAATTTTAAATAATGGGTGCAAATATGATCAAGAATGTAACTTGCCTTGCTCAATTGATCACTCTGAAACGGCGTCGAAATCTGACTCTCCGAAGTCGTCGAAATCTAATCGCGAAATAAGCCAAATTCAAATAAAATTCAAATAACAATTCAAATGAACTCCAAATTAAGTAATTTTGGTTTGGTTAGCTAGATCTTGAATTTAGATAAATTTAGGAATTTGAATGGGCTCAATCGGAGTTTGGATGCAAAAGATATGAGCTTTTATAGTTTGAATTTACATGAAATGTTAGATTTAGGGTTTAAAGGAATTAGTGGTCAAATGAGCTCAAAATTAAATAATTTTGATGTAGTTGGCTAGATAATGATTTTATATAAATTTTGCAATTTGAAACACCCAATTTGGAGTTGGGATTCAAAAGATATGAATTTTCTAAGTTTAGATCTACTTAAAACCTAATTTCAGAGTTTAATAGATTTTCCTGATTTATTTTTCTAAAGGAAAATCCTTTTATTGCGCAAGGATGATGTCAGCGAGGATTTTCTGCCGAAAAGAATAAAAGAAAAGGAATTTGGCCGCGGGACCCACTGTCATAGAAGGGTGCACCATGGACTAGGTTCTTGAACGTTTTGGCTCGGGTGGAATCTGGGTGTGCCATGCGGGCAGGTGACTGGGCAGCCACGCGAGCGGAGAGGGGTGAGATGGAGATGACCTGGCGCCACATGGCGCCACGCGGCGCCACGCTCGGTGGCCGTGGCGGTTCTCAGGCAGACGCGCGGCGAACAGCGGCGGCCGGAGGTCGGCGCGAGGTGCCAAAGGGAGAGCGGAGTGTGGCGAATCGGAGGCACTCACCCGGGTGGTCGGAGGAACGGAGATGACCGGCATGGCGAGAGAAAGCGGCGGTGCGTGCGGCTCGACGACGTCGCGGCGTTCGGCGACCTTCGAGGCAAACGGTTGCGCGACGGTAGTTTAGGGCGGCGATCGCGGGTGTCGTCGGAGAGGTACGCGCGGCGCGCTGGCGCGCGGAAGAGGCGGCGATCGACGGTGGAAGAACTCGAATCCGGCGAGACAGGCGAGAGAGAGAAATGAGTGAGGGGAGAGATGAGGAGGAAGGGCGCACACGAGGCTCCCTTTATAGGCCATAGGAGGTGGGACGGCGAGATCGTGCGGGATGCCGCGCGCCGTTCTGAGCTCGCAGCGAGTGGGTGAAACCGCGCGAGAGAGAGGAAGAGAGCGGGAGGCGGTTGGTGAAGTCGGTTCGTGCGCGCGTGTGCAAGAGGTGCGGGGCCGTTGGAGGAGACGGTTGGATGGAGCTTGCGGCGCGGCAAAAATGGCGGAGCGTGCGGCGTCGTGGGGAAGAAGGGGAAGGAGGAAGAAGGCAAGCGCGGCGAGGCACCGCGCGGCGAGGCGGCCGACGCAGGTGGGGTCAGGTGCGGAGGAGAGAGAGCGCGGGCGGGCGAGTGGTGAGGCGCGGGAGAGAAGTGGGCGGAGGAGGTTTCTACCAAAAGAGACTTTCGGATTTTAAATGTTTTGTGAATTTAGATATTCCGATTAAATAAAAAAAGCTTTAGAAAATAGCAATTTAAATCCAAAAATTATGGAAAAATTCACAGAAATTTCCTTACTTATTTTGGACTTAATAAAATTAATTCCAACTTAAAGTTGGCTTTTAATTTTGAAAATAAATTTGTTTTGGCTTTAAATTATTTAGGAAAAAGCTTTTAAAAATTGCAGAAAATCCCAGAAAATAACTAAATTTTTACTTTTCAATTTAAATCAAGTAAATTTCAAGGACTTCAAATTAAATTTAAATTTTGACTTTTAAAACTCCAGAAACTCAAATAAAGAAACTAAAACTCTATCAAATTTCAGGAAATCCAATAAAACATTAACTTTTATTTTATTTTTATTTTGGTTACATAGCCGCTGATCAAGAAGATACTTAAGACTGTAATGATCTGTGCGGACAGTGAATACGCCCCCCCTAAGTAAGGCCGCCAATGACATACCGCTTTAGCCAAGCCAATCAACTCACGTTCATATGCCACCAATTTAGCATGATGTGGCGCCACCGCCCGACTAAAAAATGCAATCGGTCCGGAGCCTTGATGTAAAACCGCTCCGAAACCTGTACCAGAAGCGTCACAATCCACCCAGAAAGATCTGGTAAAATCAGGCAGTTGAAGTGTAGGACCGGTAATGAGAGCTTTTTTAAGAGCCAGAAAAGCGGCGTTGGCTTCCGAAGACCAAGCAAATGCCTCTTTCTTAAGAAGTTCAGTTAGGGGAGCAACCACTTCGCTATAATCCTTGATGAATTTGCGATAGTACCCTGTAAGACCGAGAAAACCACGCAAGGCCCACGCTGTGGTAGGCGTCGGCCAATCGGCGACAACCTCCACCTTACTGACGTCCATAGCAACACGTTGTGCAGAGATGACATACCCCAAGAAGGCTACTGTAGCGGTGCCAAATGGGCATTTAGACTGCTTAAGGGCTAACTGATGATGGCACATCACTTGAAAAACTGCACGGACGTGTTGAAGATGTTCAACCCATGAGCCACTGTAAACCAAGATATCATTGAAAAAGACCAAGACAAAACGACGAAGATATGATTTAAGGACATCATTCATAAGAGCCTGAAATGTAGCCAATGCGTTTGTTAACCCAAAAGGCATGACAAGAAACTTGTAGTGGCCATGATGGGTACGGAAGGTCATCTTCTCAATATCATTGGCATGCATGCGCACTTGATGATAACCCCTCCGTAGATCCAATATGGTGAAGAATCGAGCACCCTTAAGTTCGTCAAGAAGTTCATCAAACATCGGGATGGGAAATTTATCTTTGGCAGTTTTGTCATTAAGTGCTCGATAGTCAACACAGAAACACCACGAGGAGTCCTTATGGACCAACAGGACCGGTGATGAAAAAGCCGAGGTGCTCTCCCTGATGATACCATGTTATAACATCTCATATTGACGCTCGATTTCATCTTTTAACAATTAAGGATAGCGGTAAGGACGAACAGCCACAGGAGCCGTACCAAGTAAAAGATGAATGTGATGGTCATAACGACGCTGTGGCGGTAGACTGTGTGGTTCCTCAAATATATCGGCAAACTCTTCTAGAAGGGAAGGCATCAAGGTGTTGGCCTATAATACTGAGAGGTTGGCTTGCCGTAGCGATATCTGCAGCCCATGCCAAGTAACCTGATGGTCATGTCGCTAGAAGCCATGGTGAGCTGCTCAAAGTCCCACATGATCGGTCCCAATGTCCGTAGCCCCTGAACACCGAGGACGATACCAAATCCGGCCAACGGAATAACATAAAAAATCCAACGAGAACTCCTCTTGACAGATCCGAATGTGAACCCCATGTAATAATCTTGTATTGGCCACCTTATCACCATTAGCGACGGCTACTCGCAAAGAATTTCCGTATACGGGTGAGAGGCCTAAACGCCGGGCTATTTCTTCGGTGATGAAGTTATGTGTAGACCCTGAATCGACCAATGCACGTGTTTGGTTATGGTTGATCTCTACCTGCAGTTGCATGGTCTTGCCCATGCGGATTCCAATAAGCGCGTGTAACAAAATTTCCACATCGTCTTCTGAGAAAGGATCGGCTGTGTCCTCGTCATCCAGTTCCAACAAGTATCCCTTTCATGGAACACTTGCTAACATGATCACGCGAATTTTTTTTAGGACAATTGAAGCAGAGTCCTTTCAGTAGGCAGTCGGCCATCTCCTCGGTAGTCAAACGCCGGAACTTAGAGGTTTGCGTCTTAAGGCCAGAGGGCGGAAGCTGCTATTGGAGCTGTGTCGACTAGTGTGCTTTCGAGTTTGAAGAAGCCGGACTAAATCCCAATAGGGAGCCACGGTTCGAGTTGGATGGTCTGCTCGTGTCGGTTGATTTGTTCGGCAGCTGGACTTCGTCGTCATCGTCAACCTCAAGTCGCTTCTCATATGTGCATGCCAAGCTCATCGCTGTTTCCAGGGTTGTAGGGTGCTGAAGTTCAACATCGGCACACAAGGGGCTGTGCAATCCATGAGTGAAAATTTGTACCTATTGTCTTTCGGTCATGTCGTCACAACGACACAAGAGAGCCAAGAACCATTCTTGATACTCACCCACTGTTCCCGTACGCCGGAGTTGAATGAGCTCACCCAAAGCGTTGCTCCGGATGGGAGGTCCGGAACGGAGGTTCACATGGTCCACAAAACGTGGCCACGAAGGAACGACTTGATTTCTCTCGAGTCGATAATACCATTGTTGTGTGACTCCCGTCATGTGATAAGAAGCTAACCAGATATTTTCTTCCTCCATTGTGCGTTGTCCTTGAAAAAAATTGCTCGCAACAATTTAACCATGCCAACGGATCTTCTTTGCCATCATATGTTGGAAATAGTAGCTTATGGAATCGCGGTGCTCTGCGGCTTCTAGAAGCGTGGTCATCGTCGTCCTCCGTGGAGCGCTCGTGATATGCTCTCCGGCGGAAGCCAGCAGCTGTGTCGGCTTTGCCAGGACTCCCATGTTCCAATGCTGTGATCCTGCTGTCCATCACTTCCTTGGACGTGGTGAGGTCTTGCAACATCCGAAACATCTCGTCGAGTTGTTTCTTCACGTGATCGTCCATGGAATCTGATACCAAAGATGATAGGACTAATCTCCGGTGGTAGTGAAGGTAGAACAATTCGCCCTCTTGTCGACATGATTTGTCCAAGTCGACGCAAGGCTTTGAATTGCAGAATCTAACTGAATAATTTCTTTCTTGACTTCACAAAACAATCTCCAAAACCCTTTATATTAGGATCCCTTCCTAACAAGACTTTCTAAAGATATAAACTATCTATAACTTGATTACAATTGCCAAAACAATTCAATCTATCTATAGAATAACTGCTATTAATATAACTGGACTCCAATTAATGCCGAACGCTATCGCCGAACCAAGACAGAAGCGTATCTGAGCCGAACTGCTCTATAGCCGACATTGCTTTGCCGAGACGCTGCTCTGTAGCCATCATCGCATTGCCGAAACGTTTTCAACTTGCCGCTGTGGATTCCGAATTGGTCTCGAGATTAGGCACAGCCTTACGACGCCAGCGCTGATACGTTTGACCGACAAACGAATCCACAACATATTAGATGCTTAAACTGCATTTGATCAGCTATTCTAGGGTCATTAATCTGATCGAACTGCATTGCTGCATATTGATTAGTTCATTCCTGCAGCTGTCTGGTAGACTGCTAAAGATCCACCTCTGTTATGGGGTCCAATCAAGTATTGTTTGCTAAGCATACATCTGATACTTATGAAATGGCAAAAGGAAAGGTGGAGTTATTCAACTAGGTGGGAGAAGTGCAAATTAATCCTAATTCCACTAAGTGGAGTATCATGATGGACTATCAAGGCTAAACTGGAACTTATATTTGGACTTAATGCATTGTGCTTTTACCCATTTTTCGCATTAATACAATATTAATAAGCTGCACCACATCTCATTCTCCCATGCATGAAAATGTGCTTTAGCCCTAAATATTTAGTTCAAACTTCAAAACATAATCCAGAGCATGCCTATTATCTTGTTATTTGTTAGACATTCACAGGATTAGACAACTTCAAGATGGGCACTGAATTTCAAGAAATTGATGCTTTGATTGCATTTATCAGAAATGGTGCGAATCATTTCTACACCATTTGAGGTCACAAGTCCAGGCTATACAAATATTAGACTTAGTTTTATTTTCATGTTGAAACAAACCTTACATGTTTTGTCTATGTTGTCACACCTTTTGGAGACATGACTCCATGCTATATGAATGTTGTACTTCGTTGTGTTTTTCATCTTGAGACAAACCTTACGTGTTTGACCTGCATGTGTCTGACAGGTCCGGTTTCCAGCCAAAAAGGTCTTTGGAGGTTATTATGTTTACATCAGAGGAGCCTACACGATTTGGAATTAGCTGTTTGGGAAGGTTGACCGTCATTCACCATAAGTTACATCTTATATTAAGCTATAGTACCAATTCTGCTTCTGATAATTGTGGCATGAGTCATGACCCTAATTTGTTGGTTCTCGTCTTTTTGCTACTTTAAAATGTGCAGCCGCTTAATGGCAGGGAGTGAAGAACTAGCTCAATCCCTCAAAAAGACAGTTGACAACAACAATGTATCATTTTTTAATGCTGCTGACTCTGCTGGCTACAAGATGCATCCAGAAGACCTACATAATGTGTTTCTGAAGAAAGACAGCTATTTTGCTTTTATAGAATTGCACATTGAACAGGGTCCCATCTTGGAGAAAGAAGGTTGGATTTTGAGTGAATTAATATGTATGTGGTTTGAAATTGCTCTTGTTCATGTCTGTTCTCTTAACAGGTATCCCAATTGGCATTGTTACTGCTATTGCTGCTCCTGCAAGTATTAAGGTGGAATTTGAAGGGAATGGGGGTCATGCTGGAGCAGTGCTCATGGCCACAAGGTTAGCATCTCCATCCATTTGATTACATTCTTGTTGAAGGGTCTCCACATATATGTATGTTAAATGTGTGTTGTACAGAAATGATGCTGGATTGGCGGCAGCTGAGCTGGCATTAGCAACCGAGAAACATGTTTTGGATTCAAGATCAATTGATACTGTTGGCACTGTTGGTATGTTTGATAAATTAGGTTTTATTTTCTAAGTCATACACATCATTAGTTCATTCATGCCTGTGATATCATAATATCCTGTAGTATATGTGGACTAAATATGTGTTCCTCGACAAATTGATTTGCAGCTGCATGAAGCATGTGTTGATTTCCGGTGAATAGAATGCTTAACCTGCATGTTACCCTCCATTTTAGTCTGTATCCACCCCTTCTTGGATATTTAGCTATTGCAATGCAGAATATGTATCACATTTAGCTAATTCATAATACTTGCAACTTTAAGATATGAAAATATTTTGATATTTAAATAATAGAATTTTAAGATGTACTGAAAACGTAAGAAGAGGCAGAGGTCGACCAAGACTGACGTGGGAGGAAGCAGTTAAAAGATATTTGAGAGATTGGAATGTAGCTAAAGAATTAGCTTTGGATAGGAGCACATGGAAGTTAGCGATCCACGTACCGAAACCATAAGAAGATTTAGGGGTGGTGTTTTAGGTTCTCGGCTCAGATGGCAGGATGTACGACTTAGGGTTTTAGTCTTGTAGGTTTTTTTACAAGGTTCTCGTCTCTTTGACTTTGAGGAGGTTTCATTCCTAATCTATCTTAACTTGTTTGAGACCAAAGACTTTGTTGTTGTTGTTGTTGATTTAAATAATAGAAACCATAAGCATGATTTTATAATGTTTTACCCCATTGTAGATTAGATGCTCGATTAGAATATTTTAGTGTTTTTTTTTTGTTGCGAAAGGATATTTATGAAGTCATTTGTCAACCAAGTAACCGCCATCTTAAGAAGATGGTCAAGGTATGCTTGCCCACATATTATTTTTCACTAACAAATTATTCTCCTGTAGGTATTCTGCAGCTACATCCAGGAGCAATCAATAGCATCCCAAGTAAATCACACCTGGAAATTGGTAGGAGCCTGTTTCTTCTGATTGAAATATTATTTTCCTTTTGGAAATATGATGATTTTCCAACTAACAAATTCCCAATATTTTATGTACAGATATAAGAGATATTGATGAGAAGAGAAGGAATAATGTCATTGAGAAGGTTCACCAGTCTGCAATTGAGATATCAAAGGTCCGTGGGGTAGTGCTATCGGAATTCAAGATAATCAACCAGGACCCCCCTGCTCTGTCTGACAAATCAGTCATTAACGCAATGGAGTTTGCTGCAAAACAGTTGAGCCTAGAATTTAAATTGATGATCAGCAGAGCTTATCACGATTCACTCTTCATGGCCAGGTGAAGTACCAGGCCCCAACAGGGATTTCCCCATTGCTGAACTCATTTTTGCTTGCAAACCAAAATATTCTGGCCAGCTATATTTGGAACATGCCATTTTACTTCATTTCCAATATTTATTTCGGCTAGCTTTCGTTGTGAGTACACCTTTACTGACTGTGAAGTGTCAACTAACACGTGCACCTGTCTTTGCTCTGCAGAATATCACCAATGGGTATGCTCTTCATTCCCTGTTACAAAGGTCTGTACTCCACTCCACACCAACACTTCCATCTTATTTTACGTCGAATAATTAAGATGCCACACTGCTCGAGATAATATGATATCTGATACCAGTTGAGAAGTACACGCAGTAAGGAAAAGAAATACTGTAAACTAGCAGTGCAGATCCTGGTGGATATCTAAAAAGTCCTTTTAAGATCTTAGAAATGTTGCTTTTCTGTTTTGTTGAAGTGATGTAATACTTCAGTTTTACAATGCTCAACCGATAGCAAAACTTGTAGACTACTGCGAAGATAACGGCTATTGAAGTCATCGTTCTGGTTGCAGGTTACAGCCACAAGCCCGAAGAGTATGCGTCGCCGGAGGACATGGCGAACGGAGTCAAGGTGCTAGCCTTGACAATGGCCAAATTATCCCTGGAGTGATGAGCACAGCATGGGGGAGAATCAAGAGGGCAGCACCCACCCAACGCCTCGTTTCCATGCCAATAATACGCTGTTGCCTCGCCATCGCCGCATCAGGCGTGCATTGAAATAAAACCATCATCATTCATTCGTCAGGAATAAGATCTGGATGGGCAGAAAGGAGAACCCAGTGCAACTGTTTCAGCGAGGAAATGCCATCTGATTTCATCACTGGAAAGTGTAGAGCACTGCATTTAAATGTCTCATGTGATGCTGGATCTCCTAGATTTCTTAGAAGGAAGCAATAATTAGTCCGTGGAATGCTTAGAATTTCACGGAAACAGTTCAATTCCGCCGAAACTCTGTTCGAATTGCAAAGATCTAGAGTTCTTATAGAACCCTATATTTCGATTTTTTAGATAATGGAAAGGCAAGTCTCCCGACCTCTGCATAATACGATGCTCACATCCATATTCTGATTAAATTCTTACTAAGCATCACTTGCATTGCATGCGTTCTGTGTCACAAAATTTCTGCAGTAAGATTTTTTTTCGCTCTATAATAAGCCTTTTTTTTTCTTTTGGAAAAGAAAGTAAAAGTTAAAAAAAAAAGTAAAAGTAAAAAAAATCCAACCCGTAAACAGATAACGGTCGGCTTACACGCTCCCGTTCCCGCATTTCGTCGAGCACCTGCAAGGCCGCAATGCCGTCTCCTCCTCTCCTCCTCCGCGCCCCATGCCCTCGCCCTACCGCCGCGCTCACGGCGTCCCGCCTCGCGGCGGCGGTGGTTTCCGCCAACGGTTCCGGCGAGCGTCCGCCGAGGGCGCCCCCGCGGCGCCGGCGTGGGAAGCCCGGGTTCTCGCGGCGGTCGGCCATTAAGAAGAGCTTCCACCAGGAGCAGGTGGTCTTCTCCACCCCCGTGCCCCCCGACCCCTCCGTCGCAGTCATCGGCGGCGGCGCCTCCGGCCTCGCCTGCGCCGCCGCCCTCGCCGCCCGCGGCGTCCGCGCTGTCGTCTTCGACACGGTTCGCCCCCTCCCTCGCTCGCTCAGTTCCACCCACAGCAAACACAAGCGCGAGACTCACTCCCTTGCTCGCCGCTAATGCAGGGGATGCACGGCCTAGGGGGGAGGATGGCGACCAGAACGGTCGACGGCGGCGGCGAGCAGCTGGTGTTCGACCACGCGGCGCAGTTCTTCACCGCGAGCGATGAGAGGTTCCAGAAGCTGGTGGACGAGTGGCTCGAGAAAGGGCTGATCCGTGAATGGAGAGGCTTGATCGGTGAACTCGAGGCTGGTGGCCACTTCAGACCTATACCTTCCTCGACGCAGAGGTACATCGGCGTGAACGGGATGCGCCCGCTTGCGGATGCAATGCTGCCTAAGGTATAACAAATCTATCAAATTATCCCTGGTGCAAGCTCCATTTACATGTATATGTAGCATGAAGTAATTCTTGGTAGTTAGTTACTTGAACCATGGTTTCATTGGTTTGCCAAACCATTGCAGGATCATATCCCACTGTAGTGAATATTAATCCGATTTGGTTGTCGTAGTTTAATCCATGTAGCATGAAGTGTGACTCAATCATTCACTTACTGAACTTTTGTTCTCTTGTCATTTTATTGGCTGCTTGTTTCGATGCTGAGTTGCATGGCAACCTGTGCAGAATGACTTGATTGAAGTTGTACGGCCTTGTTGGATAAGCAAGCTTGAGCCGTTCAATGGCCTATGGCGTTTGTTTGAGAATGAAAAGCCCCATGGCCAATATGATGCAATTGTAATAGCACATAATGGTCAGAACAAATTTCTTTCCCATACTGTTTCTCTTTAAGCTATATGCTTCATTTTGCTCGATTTATTTTGAGACAGTAAAGTTTAGGAGCTCATCCTTTTCCAGTTTGGCCCTTTTTTAATAGGAAAACTCAAATGCTCATATTATGAAGTAAATTTGCAAAATAGTAAAAATTATTGCTTATGCATCACATTGGTTTGATATATATTTAATTTCTTATGTCATACATCAGTAATTAACACTGCCCATTTAGCTCAATAACTGTAAAGTGTATATCTTCTGTTGCCAATTCTGAAAATAAATTGTGTTTTGGCTTCCATCGGTAGATTTCTATAGGAACTTTCTTCTTGTACTTAACTTGGATGGCTGTAGCACTATCATGTTTTTCTCTTCTCAGTTTATGAATCAGTATAGAGAGATGAAAATGATAAGATCAGATTACCACAAGAACAATAGAGAGATCACATAATGCACAAAAGGAGGAACATACTATGAACCATAGACAAGATCGGATGCATATTTTTTATGTAATATGATCTTTTGTGCTTATGGAACTCATCTTTTTTTACAAGCACATCATATTTCTAACATTTTTCGACAACATCGTATTTCTAGCTGATCCTTCTTTTACTCACTGATCAGGTAAATGTGCCAACCGTCTGCTCTCTACATCAGGTTTACCACTACTGACAAGACAAATGAAGGTTTACTATTGGACAAGTTTATACTCATGAGCAAGGATCAAAGAACCGTTACTGGGCCAAATCCCGCTCGGGGCCCGGTAACGGTTCCGGTAACTGGCAAAACTGGACAAAAATTGTCAAACGAAATTTGAATATGAATTTCTCCCGGCCGGTTACCGGACCGGTAACTGGCCGGTAACCGGAAAAAACCGGTAGAAAAACCGGTAAAACAGGAAAACAAAGAAAAATTGCTAAATACCAATTGTAGAGTGTTTAATGAAGTAGCAATTGCAAAAAACAGCCATGACTTGAAATGTTAACTCTTCGATTTTACCATAGCAAAAAACAGAGAAAACCTTACTAGCTATGACTTGAAATGTTAACTCTCCTATTTTACCATGGCTTGAAATCATTTCAAGTCATGGTAAAATCGAAAAGTTAGACATTTCAAGCCACGGTTATATCGGAGAGTTAGGTATTCCAAGCATATTTAGCTCATACAATACGTAATCTAGCAAAAAAAATGCCTAAACTAACCTAGGAGGTGTATTATGCAATCCAAAATCAAATTTGAAAATTTTCGGCCGGTTACTGTTCACCCGGGCTCGGCCGGTAGCCGGTAACCGGCCGGTAACCGCCGGTTACCGGCCGGGAATTTTTTCCCTGCTCATGAGACATATCTCCTTTTCTTCCAAATCCGTACTGAGTTTCATGCCCTCTATGTTCAGAGACTAGAGCTGAGTTCTGTCTGGGCACTCCTCGCGGCATTCCAAGATCCCCTTCCAATCCCACATAACGATTCTTATGGGATATTTGAAGGAGCATTTGTGAGAAATGTTGATTCTCTCTCTTGGATGGCCAACAATACTCAGAAACTTTTCCCTTCGCAGACGGGCAGACCTGAGTGCTGGACATTCTTCAGCACTGCTCCTTATGGAAGGCGAAACAAAGTTCCACAGGTGGCTTATTTGCTAAAGTTGTTCAAGATTTTTTTTGTTGTATCATTTGGTTGCACCACACAATATTACAATTAATTGAAAGACTACAGGTCAAGATGGAATTTCCAAGCATTTTCACCTTTTTTATTGAGTTCTCTAATGCGTTTAATCATTAATTACAGGAAAATATCCCAAAGGTCACTGCAGAAAAAGTGAAGGAAGACATGCTTGGAGGAGTTGAAGTTGCTTTGGGGCTATCAAAAGGATCTCTTCAGCAACCATTTTACACAAGGGTCCAGTTGTGGTATAACAATGCATGCCTTGGACCTTTTATACCTATTACTGTTTCATTATGTTAAAACACAATGGTGAATTCATGTGGGTAACACAGGGGTGCAGCTTTACCAATGAACACTCCAGGAGTACCGTGCATATTTGATCCCCATGGGCGAGCAGGCATTTGTGGTGACTGGCTCATGGGTTCAAGTATAGAAGCGGCGGTATTAAGCGGATTGTCTCTTGCAAATTATGTAAATTCTGCCATCCTTTGTTCTTTCTTAGAACATTCTACACTCTACAGCACATCTCACGCCTTGCGGTTAACAAAGAAACTAACTATCGCTATACGAGTCCTGTCAGTTTAATGGTATGTTCTTGGTTCAAATTTGTTAATGCAGGTAGCTGACTACTTTGCAGGCCACGGTGAACGACGTGAGGAATTTGCAATTGGCTTACATGAGAACTTAAACCAAGTTGAAGGCCATGATATTGGTCAGTTCCCGGGTTTAGACTATCAGAAGCCACAAGTAACTCAAGTTCAGTTGACACCGAGCATATGAACTTCGATTTGATAATTTTGTACTGATAGTTGCTGTAGCTTGTAAATGATGAGCTAATTCTTTTGTTGCAAGGAACTCGGAACTCGTATATTGTAATCTGCAGAATGTATATGTACCATGTATGTAGATTTTTTTTTTAATTAAAACCGATGTGCTTATGCGTCACTCTTGGTAATTTCATCTGGCTGGTGAATCTTGCATCTGTCTGTTCGGAACGCCCGAATTTCCAAGGATTCTTGTAGGAGTTTGTACTGTTGCACGATTGCATGTCCAAACATTAAGTGACTTCATCAACGAAACGATGAAAAAAATTGCGGCATTGCAGCAACCACAGCTCACGAAAGACCATCAAGGTACAGAGACAACTGGTGATATAAATAACAGAGCAAGCTACGACTCATACTTGGCGATATAACATCAAGCGTACCACATATTTCATGGAGTATCCAACAGCTTGAGCACATAATTACTATTATATTTCCCTCGGTTTAGCAGGGCATACATAAGTGAGTAACATCATTAAATTACAGCTAAACCAACAGCAGTATCTAGTATAACCAAAGGAGCACATCTGCAAGCAGGAAGTTTGCATAATAGACACAACTTTTTTTTCACAGGAACACTGCAGCTACTTCAGAATTCCAACATTGCTTGTTTGATGGCGTTCATATGGGAGCAGCACAAGTAGTCCTAAAATGCCCCGTTTGGTTGCAGCGGCTGCAGTGCACAACTCTCTTGATCCGCCCACGGTCCTCTGCACGAATTCTCTTCTTCCTTGGCCTCCCTGGGGGCCTCAGTGATTTCGGCGGGTTGATGATCACCTCCACCTTGCTCTCTTCAGCCTGGCTTTGATTCGAACTTTCGTTCCAGTGGGTTTTGTCTGGGATAGGGTGTATGGTTTGTGAGTACGTCTTGCGGTACGTTGCAACGGTGAAGCAGCTCTCCGTGTAACGGTGGACATTCTGTCTGCAGGAGAGGAGCGCCGCCACACCATGAGCGCAAGGCACGCCATAGAGCTGCCACCCGCGGCACAAACAGCACCTGTTGCGGATGTCCACAATGTTTGTCCCCTCGTGAGCCGAGATTACCTCAAATTCCGCCTCGTTGGCTCGGGCAACTTGGCAGCCCCGTGCACGCTCAATGGCCTCTTGCACACGACGCTCAGCTGTGGGCACAAGGACAGTTGTCCACTGCATGCTTGCTTCACGCCGTTCATTGAACCACGTCATTAGCTGGCGACGGATGCACTCCATCATCTGAATTATAGGAAGGCCAGAGGCGTCCAGTATCCAAGAATTCAGTGACTCCGTGATGTTTGCTGTTAGGTGACCATATCGTGTCCCCTCAAAGTAAGCTGTGGCCCAAAGACGAGGAGGTAGGCGTCTTATCCAACAAACAGCTTCTGGTGACGTGTCCTCTATCTCTAGCAGCTTAGTTTCAAATTCTATCACAGTAAGCGCATTGGCAGCTTCCCAGAGAAGGTTGACAAGCACTGAGTTGTTGAAATCTTTTTGGAAAGTTTCACTGAGATTGTGCATACAGTACCCGTGGAATGCAGTTGGGAAGTTGAAGTCAACTCCATCAATAATACCCTTGCGTCTATCTGACAAGATGGTGAGCCTTGGCATGTTCTCTGTGTTCTTTTCCAGCAATTCATGCAGCTCAGACAAAAACCATATCCAGTTCTCATCAGTTTCCTCATCAACCACACCAAATGCCAGAGGAAAGAGAGCACCATCACCATCAAAACCAGTGGCAAGAAACAAGGTACCGAGATACTTGTTTTTCAGAATGGTTCTATCGAGCCCGATGAGTGGACGGCATGCATTCACAAAACCATATATTGATGCATAGAACGATATGAAGAGTCGCCGAAAGCAGTTGTCATCTGGGTTCCCATAGACACAAGCGATGCTTCCTGGGTTTGTTCTTTCCACCTGCCTGCAGTACTCAGGCAGGAGATGATATCCTTCTTCAAAAGAGCCTCGAACTGCTGCCATGATCCGCTCCTTCCCTCTCCAAGCTTGCTTGTATGATAGTGTGATCCCATGTGACTTGTGGATTTCTTCCAAAATTTCCTTGGGCTTGCAGTGCGGGTTCTCACGCAGCCTCTCTTCAACAGTGGTTGCAACCCACTGAACAGATGCCTGCTGGTGGCCAAGATGGTTTATCCCTACACAACTATGGTTGTCATGTATAGTTCTGATGGAGAAAGTGGGCACACCAGGGAGCTTTGCAGCATGGATGCGCCATGGGCAGCCCTCAGCAGCACACTTAGCAGTGAAGCGCATCTTGTCAGACTTCACCGTCTGGATCTCAAAGTGGCACGCAATGGCAGTGTTGCGGATGGCCCTGCGGCAGCTCATGACATCTGGGAATTCCTGCCCCACCGCGAGCTGAAACTCAGGGCTCACAACCATCATCCGTGACTGGACAACAGGACCAACGGCAAGTGGGGCCTGCGAGAGGTCATGGACCGGCTGGAGGGCAAGCTCGTGGGCTTGCTCAAGTGAGAGCTGGCCAAGATTCTGGTCGACACCAAGGTGATGCGTCTCAGCGAGCGTCAACTCATGGTTCTCCGACAAGCCCAGGTCATGATGACCTTGCCCGTCCAGTGAGTCCGGGTCCTCGTCATGCCCTTGTCTCAAAGCAAGATCACTGGTGTGGCCATGGTGGTCATGCCCGAGGACCAGCTGGCTGTCATGGTGGTGTCCAAGGCCCAGATCATGGTCATGCTCGTGCTCGTGCGATTGCCCGAGAACAAGATCGTGGTCGTGAGCATGGCCGAGACCGAGGTCGTGGCTGTGCCCAAGGCCTAGTCCATGGTCCTGCCCGAAGTCATGGTGGTTCTGCCCCAGCGCCAGCTCAGCGTCCTGCCCATGCCCAAGTACCAATTCGTGGTTGGCCATCAGCAATCACCAATAAACTCACAGCTCCGAGTATCTCCTGACAAAGAAGCGATCGAATCAGCGACGACATTAAGATGTATACACAAACAGTGAAAGAAAGTTAAAAAAAAAACTTGAAATTGGCTGTCCTTTACCACGATTCGACAAGGAATCTCTCATAAACAAAAAAGATTCAAGAACAAGCCCAAATCGCAAAAACACATAGGCACATGTGACCAAGAATAGCTCAAACTCACCGGAAATTGCAAGAACGACGACTCCCCAGGAGCTCCAACGGCGGCGCAATCCGGCCACCAAGATCCAATCTTCCCCGCCCGCAGAGCCACCAAAATCAAACATTTACCGCACCAGACGAGCCATCACCCCCGGAGTCGCAGAGCCCAGCAAGGAATCACCAGGAAAACGCCGGAACCGACCAACCAACGCACGTCGAGATCCAAGAAGCCCCGGCGAAAGGAGCCGCCTTTCCACCGGGGGCGCGAACGGCGGGTAAAGCCGGGTCCGGATTTGAACGAGGCGAGCAGGGGCAGTGTGGAGGCGAAGGGCAAAGAGAGGAAGCGGGGAGAAATTGGGGGAGGGGCAGTGGGGAAAGAGGAGGGGGAGGAGGGCGAGGTCGCAGTAGCACTCGAGACGTTCTTTCTCGATGGGAGAGGAGGAGGAGGGGCATTTAGGTCAAAGGTAGGGCTCCTGACGGGGCACTCCGGGGGCCAATTTCCCAATTTGCCACTGGGGGATTTGGGCCTTTTTGGCAACCCAATTTGTCTTTCTGTTGGGCAGCAACATAGCATCAGCTCTTTCAAGGTGGTGTTGGACTCTTGGATCTTGGACTCGGATACATCATATATATCATATATGGGTTTTAGGTTGGGTTTTTGGGGAAAAAAATTATATAGTTTTGGGAAAAATTTAGGGCACTGTAGTATTCCTTGAATTGATCGTGTAACCGTCTCACAATGTGACTCCAATGTTCATGTTGGTGCCCTCGCAAAAAAATATATATGTATGATGATGCTACATTGTTAGTTTTGAGGCTACGATGATGCTACATTGTTAGTTTTGAGGCTCCTTAAAAGGTTTCATGAACAATTGTATCGGATTTTAAGTCAGTTTTTTTTGTAACTATTTTATATGGTTAAGTATTATCTCAGCAAGATATCATACGGTTTGTGCTACGATTAAATTTCTCCGTGGCACAACGAAATCGTCCTTTGTCCTAGAATGTATAAAAAGTTGACATGAAACCGTTAAATTTCCCTCAGAAAATTGGGAAAACATCCCTGTTGCAAATGGGCATGGACCACGCAATTGCATTGGTATGCCATACATAACATGACGCTGTAGTTATATGAAAAATCTAATCATAAGAACAAGTGCATGCACAAAATGTAACGTTTTTTTTTTATTGAATTGGTCACAGTGATGATAATTATTATTTATAGCAAACAATCAAAGGTTTTTAGGGAAGGGTTGGTTGAGTAATATTTGGACTAGTTGTTATAGGTAATCTAACATCGCAGTGGGAGGCAGATTTTGTACTCCTAGTGGTACATCCTCGCACCTCATCCGCCATCTATACCGTGGACGCTTTTGAGATCTGTGCACGTATATGCACAAAAAGAGATAATACACTTCCAAAATATGTAGTGTACCAATCCCCCCTCCTGTCCCCAGTTTCGGTGAGCGGCAGTGGTGGCCGGCGACGACCGACGGATCGGCTTTGACCGGATTTGCATCGTTGCCTTCCTCAAGCTTCTTCTTCAGCTTCGACGGGATTCACGCCCACTCCTCCTCCCCCAAGCCACGTCGGAGCTGCGCCGCTTGACCTCCTCCACAACACCGCTGCGTCGCTCAGCCTTCGTCGTGCAGTCGTTGAAGAGAGAGAATAGAGAGGGAAATGAGAGAGATTTTTATGAGTTTTATATAAATCCACATTATGTAAAGAATATATGTACAAAATCCGAACATGTATGAAACCAAACTATGTACAAAATATGAATACGTTTTTGTAAGAAATTTGTACAAATCCGAATATGTACAAATTTTGAACATGTACGAAAGCAAAAAAAAAAATATGTACAAAATTTGAGTGTGCACGAAATCTGGATAGGTTTTGTACATTTTTTTTGTATAAATCTATTTTTTTGAAAAAAGTACAAAATTTAAACATGTGCAAAATTCGAATATCTACAAAATTTGAACACATACAAAATCCAAATATTTACAAAATTTGGAATCCAGATACGTACAACATTTGAAGGGGAAGAGAGGATAGAGATGGAGGAATGTTTTCTAGAAAACAGAGAACAAACGATGAAATACATGGGGTATATGGGTACGCACGAATCTCAAAGCAGATTGATTGGAGGATGGGGTAGGAGCATGTGCTTGTAGGAGGAATTTTGACTTTCCCATCCGCATTGCACAGAGTAAATAGATACCGTGATTATTCCTATGTTTATCTATAAACATCAGCAGTGTGTTTTGAACACAGGAATTTCGTAGAAGTCTCCTAGGAAAATTCATACCTCCAAACAGGAGTATTGTAACCAAAAATAAAATAAAATACAGGAGTACTGGAAATTTGAATGATTTTGCATTGATCAAGCTGGGATCTGCATGTTAGGAAACTATGGGTTTGGTCTAGCAGTCGGTTTATAGATGGATGTCTCGTCTTAAACTCTAACAAGGTCTATTAGACTATAAATAAAGGTACTAGTTATTATAAAATACTGATTATAAGAAGAGAAATAAAGAGAAATAAAAAATCTTATATATCTTTATGTTTAATTTATTATTTATTTTTATATTATTATATATAACTTTACGTTTATCTATCGAGACTGACTCGCACACTGCACACTGGCCGTGCACTTGCAGTGTCCTTCTCTTTCTCGACAGGGCGAGGCGCCGCCGTCTCCATTCCGACCGATCAATCGAGCTCCCACCCTCCTTTCACTTGGTGTCTTCTCCTCTTCCCTACCTCTGAGACCTCTCCTCCTCCTCCTCCTCCTCAGTGAAGATCTATCCATTCCAGACTTGGATTGCTGGTAAGGAAGCCCTAGCTTGCTTGGATTGTTGTTCTTTTTGCTCCGGTCTTTTCTTTGCTGTGAACAATCGAATCCAACCAGATCTTTCTTCATCTTCTTCAGGATCGATCGATCTCAGTTGACCCCATCCCGTTCCTATTTTCCATTGATAGGGCCTTCATCCACCATGGTTCTTTCTCAGCAAACCGCAGAATTGCTGGAGACCGATGTCGCCGAGAGCTTCATACATAAGCTTCAGTTTAGAGTCTCCAAGGGCCTTCCTCACGCGGCGCCGGTGCCGGAGTTGAGGACAGAAGAACATGAGTTGGTAGGAATTTCATCACATCACGGTTTTTCTTTGTGTGGATCGGTGCTATACTTCTTCATTTCCATGCTCATGTACTGTACTTTACTGTACTGCCGTTGCGCATTTGCAGGTTAAAAGTGTCTTCCAAGTGCTCCAAGGTTTTGACGCGCCCTTGCTCTACTGGAACAAGAATGTGCAGGGGTACCGTGAGAAAGCGGGGATGTATGTGTCGCATCTGTTGCAGACGAGCGCATATTTTTTGAGGTTACATTTTGTCTAGTGTTAATAGATAATTTTTGCTGATTCCCAAATTCCAATGCTGGTTGTCATTTTAACACCAGAGGCTGCGCAAAGCAATTCTAAAGGAGGAAGAGCAGTTGTTTCTTTCAGTCAACCGGACTATAACTCTTCTGGGATTGACTGATTCTATGTCAAGGTCAAACTTCAGTACGTCGTTACTTTTCTTCCACCTATTTGCAGTTCATTTTGTATGTGCATTTTAGTCAAGGACCTCTAAGCGCTTAGTGTTGTACTAATGGATAACTAGGTTAGCCTTTAGTGATGAAGTATGTTAGTAGATTTTAGAGATTAGCAATCGTGTGTAATGTGTGATGGCAGGGAACTTCCTACCTTTTTTTTTTTTTTTTCGGATAGCTCTTGAGTGCCTAAAAGAATCATACACGACAAGTCATATATTCAGTAGCATCGCAATTCGCAGGTATTTCTCATGCAATTTTTTGCACTTGACAGACTTAGATTTGTAGCCATTATTCACCAATAATATAGAATTTCTTGCAGTTTATGTTCTGGAGCAGAACATTTACTTCAAGTTGTGCACGGAGCTGTGCCAGATGGCTTTTGGAATTCTGGTGCAAACATGTCATCTAGTGAAGTGGCAGTTCTTATCGTGAACCATCTTTTTAAAAAGTTAAATGAATTCTGTCTCGTTCCCTATTAAGATAGGACTACACCAAGGATCAGCGTTGAGCCCATACATTTTTGCCGTAGTGATGGACGAGGTCACGCGGGACATACAAGGAGATATCCCTTGGTGTATGCTTTTCGTTGATGATATAGTGTTAGTTGATGAGAGTAGGATAGGTGTCGATAGGAATCTGGAGATGTGGAGGAAGACGTTTGAATCGAAGGGCTTTAGACGTAGTAGGACTAAAACTGAGTATATGAAGTATGATTTCAGCGGTGCCGGGGCAGATGATGGAGATGTTAGGCTAGACGGACAACTAGTGCCTAGGAAGGACACGTTTCGATATTTGGGATCGATGCTATAGCGAGACGGAGAGATTGATGAAGACGTGAGCCACAGGATTAGAGTGGGGTGGGTGAAATGGCGCCAAGCATCGGGTGTCCTGTGTGACAAAAAAGTCTCTCAAAAGTTAAAAGGGTAAGTTCTATAGGATGACGATCAGACCTGCGATGCTATATGGAGCAGAATGCTGGACGACTAAAAGGCAACATATACAGATAAGGATGCTACGGTGAATATGTGGCCACACAATGCGAGATCGAATCCGCAATGAGGATATACGTGATAGGGTGTGGGTAGCACCAATTGAAGAGAAGCTTGTCCAACATCGTTTGAGATGGTTTGAACATCTCCAACAAAGGCCTTTTGAGGCACCAGTACGTAGTGGAATTTTAAAACGTACTGAAAATGTAAGAAGAGGCAGAGGTTGACTAAAACTAACGTGGGAGGAAGCAGTTAAAAGAGATTTGAGGGATTGGATTATAGCTAAAGAATTAGCTTTGTATAGGAGCGCATGGAAGTTAGCGATCCACGTACCGGAACCATAAGAAGGTTTATGAGCGGTGTTTTAGGCTCTCGGCTCAGATGACAGGATGTACGGCTTAGGGTTTTAGCCTTGTAGGTTTTTTTTATCATTATCATTTTATTTTATCTGTAAGGCTTTCGTCTCTTTGACCTTGAGGAGGTTTCATTCCTAGCCTATCCCAACTTGTTTGGGACCAAAGGCTTTGTTGTTGTTGTTGAAATGAATTCTGTCTCGTGGAAGATGGCGAGGTTACAACAAGATCTAATTGCTCAAATATCTGATTTCTTATGTTTCTTTTCAGAACATTCACTAACCTTACATTTTAAATCTCTATAAATTCCAGGCGAACCGTACCATATGCTGCTAGTGATATTCGCTGGAAGCTTGTTACCTTATCTTCAGTGTCTTGATCCCTGGCTTTATGATGGCGTTCTCGATGACCCTTATGAAGAGGTATTGAAGGAACACCTTTCGTAACTGCTTTTTGAGAGATGATTCATAACATCAGAGGTTGCTCTAATATGCCAATGTGTCAAACACTGAAACACTACTATAGAATTTCCTGTCTTCTTTGCTTGATCTTAGCTACTTTCACTCCTCAAAATTAAACTTAAACCGTGAGAGTATCATGGTTATGCCATAAACCTTGTAGACTTCCAAACACGTATATGATTATTTGCTCTCTCTTTTTGGTTTGGTTGGCTGGGATCCTGACCACATACTGATGGTCACCCATAATCTCATATGGATATGGTTATTGCCTGTATATATGCTATGCTCATACTCCAAGTCTCCAACCCTTCGTAGTATGAGGTTATTACACTTTGATGTCTGAAATATTTATTTTTCTTGGGATAATTCTAAAGTTTTATTAGTCTTATGAATCCTTGCCCTTTTAAAATGGCCGCTGCAGGGTTACTGACCTACTGTGTGATATCATGTAGTTAAACATTACCTTGATTATACCAGCTTAATGTAACCATGTGGAATTCAATAAAGATAATTAAAGTGGCAATTCTCTAAGATGTCTCTTGAATTTTGAAGGTTTGACTTTTATGATATGTGAATCTTGCTTCTGTAGATGTTCTTTTATGCAAATAATGCCGTTACGATAGATCAACCAACCTTCTAGGAAATGAGCTATATGCTCAGAGTAAGAGGATCAGGAGCTGACAGTTCACCAACTTTATCTGATAGTGAATCTATCAAGAAAAGGAATCAAGCGACCAGGAACCAACTACTGCAGGAACCTACTTGAAAGCCAGTAATCAAGGTTGTGTGGATATATTATGCCCGGTGTTCTTGAAGGATATCGCAAGGGCCATTGTATCTGCTGGAAAATCATTTCAGCTTGTTCAGCATGTTCAAGGCGTACATCGGATTCAAACTCATGAAGGCATAAATGGGTTTAATGTTGATCAGCATTCCAATTACAGTAGTCAACAGAGGTTTTGGCCAGATATCTCAAGTTTAGGTATCCAGGATGGGCATCTAAGATGCGAAGATGCTCTTGAAGAATCTACAAGTCAGTTTGGACATGATGCTCGTGAAATGGGACTCTTACCCTTGTCTGAGATTTTCTTGATATGCCTATATGGTTTGTTAGAAAATGGTAACCATGTTTATGAACACTTAAGAAAGCTGTGTGCTGATAGTGCTCCAGTTAACAAAGCTTTTGTGGAAAGTATGAGTAACCCGCAAGAAACAGAGGAGACCTTTGCAGAAAACAGCTCTGAAAAGGATTGGTTAAAGCTCCTAAGAGGTGCTATATCAGGAAGAAAATATAATGGTATGGACAAAACCTTCCCAGAAATGCTGTTGTGAGGGATCCAACATTTGTCCATGGATGCCCGCAAGATCTATATTCCAATGCAGTTGAAAGGCATTTCAATCGATCTTGCTATGAAAATCCAGCCATCACTGCTTGCAGAGATGTGCTGCAGAGCAATCCACACTCTTGGAGTGACTTGAATATCTCTAAAAGTTTTGTTCTTACTTCACTGAATGATGAGAACATGCGGAGAGCTATATTTGGTGTTGGACATTCTGCCGGAACTAGCACTGGTGGTGATACTACATCCCCTTTCCCCAGACTAGATGGAACTGATTATAAGTTTGGTTTTCAGTTTGATGATTTGGAATATGTCCGCCAAGAGGATGACAGAAGGACCTTGGAGGACCTCTATGCATTTCCGACTCTTCTTCCTTGTGTAAATGTAAGAGTTGCTTCTGAAGTATAGTTTGTTCTTCATGTTTTCTAATTAGGTCTAACCCCATTTCCCTTCAGGAAATTGTCCCGCTCCCGGAGATCTTACCTTTGCAGAAAGATGGTACACTTGTGTCAAGAGTTCTGAAGTTTATTCAGAACATGAGTTTGAAAGATCCTCTTCAACCAGTGGGTATCATCCAAGAATGCCTTTCGAAATGTATAAAGAGACAGGTCTGCTCAAAAGTCGTTTTACATTCTATTTCTTGTTAATCCATCTATGTAACGGGTTTGTGCTTTCTTCCCCATTGTTAGGTGGATCACATTGGTAAGCAAATCCTGTCCAAGCTAATGGGTGAATGGAGATTAATGGACAGACTATTTGTATTACGCGGTATTTATTTGCTAGGATCAGGTGTGTCATTAACTCATTATCCAGTGGTTTTTAACTTTTAACTAGCGTTTTCCCTCAAAAAAATTACTGCACAGAAGGGTACTTTTTCCACTTAAGAAATAAATAATATTTTGAAAATGAGTTAATAAATAAATATGATTCTAATGATCCAAATTGAGCCTTCAGGTGACACGCTGCAGCAGTTTCTGATAACAATTTTCGATAAGCTTGATAAAGGGAATTCCGGGGATGGCGATTTTGAGTTGAATACTTTGTTGCAGGTGATGTACTTTGCAAATCTACTCTGTGATTGATATTTATGTCCCATCAGTACTCTTATGTTAAATATTGCTTGCAGGAATCCATAAGAAATTCAGCTAACAAAATGCTCCCAACTGTGCCATATTCTTTGGTTGTTTCATTAGCAAAGCATGACACACACAATGACGAGGAAAATGTGTCAACTTCCAGAAAAGGTTGTGCGCAAGGTTTTGGCATTGATGCACTTGATGTGCTTAATTTTATGTATAAGGTATGCACCAAATAATGACAAGGTTTATCCGCGCTCTTTACTGTGTGTGACTGTGTTCATGTATTTTGGTGGTGGCAGGTCTCTTGGCCTCTCGATCTAATTGCTAATACGGAGGCTCTGAAGAAGTACAATCAGGTAATTACTTAACTTTCTACAATAAGTATTTAACCGAGTTCTATGTATATGATGGCTCTGACCATTTTGCTGGATCCGGTCATGGGATTCTTACTGAAGGTCAAGCGGGCAAAGTTTGTTTTGGACGAAACTCGAAGTGGGTGTGGAAGGTACTCAACCATCTGAGTATTTTGTTATCATCTTATGCTGCTTCTTTCTTTTTGCAGGGTTTCCTTTGTTAACTTTTGAAAGATTATAAGTTGATATAGTGTTGAGAGTTTGATACTTGGATCTGCTCTAGCTTATCAGCATGTGTGCTCCATTCTGATGTATCAGCCCTTCTCTGTTGGCAGGGCAGAGGCAGCACAGCACATAATTTTAAACAACACTTAATAGTAGGGCAGAAGCTCCTCCATTTTGTTGATGCATTTCGTCAATACGTCACGGATCGAGTGAGTTCGGACATGTTTGATTCATTTCATTCTACAAGACTACGACTGTATCAATTGAACTCACGGCAAAATTTTTGAGTAGGTATATTGTAGTGCATGGACTGAGCTTTGTGATGGCATGGCATCTGCTACTACACTGGATGAAGCCATGGAAGTTCATAAGGCCTCTCTCTCTTCTATTCAGCGACAATGCTTTGTGGCCTCTGACAAGTTGGTGAGTTCCATGTCATTCTTATAACAATCAACACGCTTTATTTGGAAATTTTCAATTCTAGCTAAGAATGTTCATTACCTGTATGTGGCAGTGGACCCTCATTGCCAGTCGAGTAAAAACTATTCTCGGATTGGCACTAGACTTTCACAATGCAGAACAAATTCAGTACTGGTGTACTGCTCCAGCTGTTAGGGCAAGATGCGAGATGGAAGTGGATCGGATTGAGAAGCAATTTGATGAGTGCGTCGTATCTCTCTTGAGGGTAGGTTTCTATCTACTAGCAAAAATCGATGATCTCTTGTGTTGTCTGAAGTAGTCTTTCAGTAGATTCACTACAAGTATTATTGATATTCTCGAAACCTTTGCAGATCCTATCTTTCAAGCTCAATGTGGGTCATTTTCCCTATCTTGCTGATCTGGTTACGATGATCAATTACGATCACTATTACATTTCTGATAGCGGAAGGTTCTCTACTACCCTCGGGTCTCGGCCGCGGTAGCAGTCTTGCTGTGTTGATGATAGGATTGTAGGTGTGTTGTCGGCTTGTTGCTCTCTTCCGTCTGTGGGGAATGTATATACCGGAGTTGTAAATTGTATAGCATGCAAACCTGAGGCAGCCAGGCAGGGAATTTTTGGCTCATTTAGGCTCCTTTTGAAACGGAATAGCAAATATAGCTCCCTGTGACCTAAATAACAAAAATGGCACCGCTGCAGGTTAGGTAAGCGACACGTGACCTGTACCGTGCTTCCAGTGTGCAGCAGGTCTGCACATGCCGCGCTCTCGGTCCGTGGCAGGAAGGCATGTGCACGTGTGCACCACGGGCAGGCATGTTCTTGCCGCGCGACTGAGAGCGTGGTAGGAGGGGTGCTACGCACGGGGAGCGCGACAGGATATTTTATTTTTGTCATTTCAGATACGAGGGGGTTGAATTTGTTATTCCATTAAAAAAAACCGAATGAAGCAATAACCAGGCAGATAGGCACCAGCAGATCCTGAACTCCCCCACTTTTACACGACTTATGTATGTTTGAGAACGCAAATGTTTTTCCCCCCAAGTTGCGATTTGTGTGAATATGATTTGTTACAAGACTTGTTCCACAGCTCTCCATAAATTTGGTTCTGAGTTTTTTTTTCCTTTGGGGTTCCTTTATATCAGAACATTGATTTTAAAATGGCTCGATCAACCTTTAAAATACGGAGTTCCAGAGAGGGGGGAGATAAGGCCTCATTCGGAACGTGTGAATTTCACATGGATTTTGCAAAAAATTACTAGAAATAGTTTAATTTTTCCTCAGGATTAAAAAAAAAGATAGTGCGTTCCAAACGGTGACTCAGTTGATTCTTGCATGCAAAAGCGTATCTCCGGAAGCCAATCAGCCTTTATTGGAGTCGATATGACATTTTAGTTTTTTTTTTTGGCAGCTTTTCCACGGGTGTAAGTGTAATCTACCAAATCTTTTGATTAGACAGGTCTCCCATAATAGATTTTAGGGTGGTATGTACATGGGAAGAACACAAGTTTTTTTCGTTTCAGTGGACATGAGATATATTTAATTGCCAAGTAATATCAGCATTTTGGCTGTACACCAATGTGGTTTCTCTGAATAACACCTTGCTACCTACAAAAAGTCATCGATTATTCACTATGAGATCACCAGCGCATAAACAAAAGCACTGGTAATACCAAACGCCTCCCTGCCATTGCATCAACGACAACTTCAGCAATTATTCCATAACCACGGCGGCAAGAAGCCAACCCAGATAGTATGTATGTATATAACTGATTTTTTATTCCTTACCACATGGCAAAACTGACTGAATTATATAAAGTAACGAAATATAACTATTGAATGAGGAACCGAAGAGCCATTCTTCATAACACTTCTATATGGAAGGATTACAATTACACTCAGCTCAGAAGCAAACAGCATGGATTACAGCACATTATTACGATTGCAATCATTAATCTCTAATAAGGGGCTCAGTGCCCATTGGCAGGGCGAAAGGATGGATATCGGCTTACTCCGTTAGCTGAATTCGGGTAATCCCTCGACCGATAGGAGTAGCCATTCATATCTGCCCCGAAATTTGGCATAGAGAGGTCGGTGCGGCTGTACGGCCACTGGCTCATCACCATATCATCAATCTGGCCGTTGGAGTATGAAGGGAGATCAAACTGTGAATAACTCCTGTCCCTTAGCCCCCGAGGAGCACCGTTCAAAGAACTATAGAGCCCTGGGAATTCGTCGTCGTAGTATTGCTCGGACTGATCAAACAGGTATGGATCACCAAACATGCTGTAATCGGGTGTGCTGGCGTTATTGGGCATTGAGAACTGCCGAGCAAATCCCTGCTGGCGCTGCTGTAGAACCTTTGCTGCCCTTCTGTCGCTTTGCTCCTCATCCAGCAAGTCGTTGATGATGTCTAGGTGCGGAAACTCATCACCGACCTGCCCTTGCGGTTGGTATGGAGTAAATCTGGTAGAAATTTCTGACAATAGTTGCTTGCTTCGTGGTCTTCCATTCAAATTGAGCTTCTCAAACTCATTTCCGATGCTTGTACTCAATGGTCCATGATCGCTACTGTTGCTGCTGCTTGCCTGCTGTGAGCTCTCTTCTCTCCACTGGTATTGGTTGAGTGACTCAGGCTTAACAGTTCCGAACGTAAATCCAGGTCTCAACGATGATTTGTCTTTCCTAGCCGAGTTCTCTGGTGACAGAATGGAAGGCGACGATGCAAACATTGATTGTGATTGTGCAACTCCTTGCTCTGATGAACTTGTTTGATGAGTGAAACCGCTTGCACCAACAGAACTTTTCTCCATCATGGCATTACGGTACGACCTGGGAATGTAGCTAGGAGCATTAGCAGAGGGCTCATTGCCCAACCGTCCAACTGCACTCATCGAACGAGAAAGAAGTTGTGCAGTCTGAACTGTTGAAACAACAGGTGCCGTTTGTTTTGCTGCAGGGACTTGTGGGGCACTCAAGGGCCTTGATACTGTAATGACCTGGGTTGTAGGAGCACTGCTTAACAGGGAAGCCTGTTTCTGAGCCTCAGATTTGGAGGGTGCAGGCACCTGCAGAGGTCTACTTGCAACTGGAACTGACCTCTCATTACGGGTCGCAGGAATGGACAGAAGTCCTTTATTTGAAACTAGCTGAGCTGTTGGGGTGGAAGTGACACCCGTTGTTGCAGTGGCAGTCAGAGCACCGGAAACTTCACTTGCACGGGAACTCATACTATTGGTGCTTTCTAATGAAGATTTTGGCTGCTGGGAGATGATAGGTTGCTTGTTAACAGGGCTCACAGAAGAAAATGAAGACTCTGTCATTCTTAACTTGGAGGAGCTCGGGACATCAACATGCCGTTGCACATTTTGCTTCTTCTGTAACACAACTTTGTCATCCTGAAATGAGTTGATTTTGATGCTTATTTAACCAAGTGGAACACTTCAACAGATTGATGCCAGAGAGAGAGAGAGAGAGAGAGAGAGAGGAGAAGACCCTTCTGTAACACAGCTTTATCATCCTGAAATGAGCTGCTTTATGCCATATTTCTCAATGAAGACATGCGCATCATAAAACAAAAGGCCAATGAGCCTGTACTATGTGAGATTCAAGAGAGCGAATGTACCTCAGGTTCATGTCTGTTCGAGTTGCCAGAAGTATTGCTGCCAGATCCAACAATACCGTTAGGTATTGAGTTTGATCCACCATGTGCTGTTCGTGTATCAGTATCCTTATTCCTCCGATTGTTTCCCCTGAATCACAAAAATACAGCATCATAAATACCAAGTGGCAGAAAAATGGGGAAAATACTGATATCAAAATATACCTATTGGATGAGGATTTGACATTTGTCCAGACACCTCCCATATATGACCCATTCAAGATAATTGAAGGAACTGAGTCAGATGAACAAGTAGATGAGCTATCATCCACAAAAGAAGTCCTCTTTCCTGCTTGGTCATTTTGCACATCACCACCTTCAGGAACAGTAGCTTGAGTTTCTGAAGCATCTGTTTCCCAATTAACAGGACTAGATTCACGGTCCTCAAGATCAATATGAAGCACCTCTGAATTATAATCTCTGTTATCAGAGATATCAGACACTTCTTCAGGGTTGTCAGCATTTGAGGTCATTTCTTCTGCTTGACTTGAGGAATCATCCAGGATTCTATCATCTGATGGGCTGCTCTGCATAACCATGTCCTTGATGTCAACCTTCTCATTTTTCCCTTTATTATTTTTCCGACTGTTTTTCTTCTGTTTGGCCTGGGCGGAAGATAAACAAAACATTATAAAAACTGTCCTCAACAAATACAAAGAGTACACAACAGAATAATAATGCCCACTTATTATAATACAGTAAAAAATACTAAATAAATGCGGTGACACAATTATCCAATTGCACACACAAAATAACATCCAAATCAGACTAAGGGGGAAAACCATGTCGGAAACTAGAAACCAAGATATCCAAACTAACAGATGTTTACATCAGAATTTAGCAAGATAAAGAAAATCCTATTGAGACAGAATAAGATGGCATGATTGCACTAGCGGAAAGAAACAAACCTGTTTTTTCCTGATGCGTTTTTCCTTCTCAGCAGCGCTACGCTTTGCCTTAAGTTCAATTTCTGCAAGCCCAGCAGCTTCCTCTTCACGAATGAGCTCCTCTTGGCGCTTCAGAGCCACCGCTTCTTGGTGTGCCACTTCAATTCGGCTGATTCAACACATTTAAGTAAGATGTGCGTGCAGGCCATAATTGACTCAAGATTTTTAAGTAAGATGTGCAGATTTCATTAGGGGATTTCTGGTTTCCCGAGAGAGAATTTGGAAACAGGTTTATCAAATATCCGATAACAGCAGTATACATCTTGCCACAAATGGCAATTAACATCTGTGCAGTCGTCCACTAAAGTATTAAAGTAATAAGTAATAACAGAAAAATAAGACATTTCAAGTGTAGCATCAAGGGCTGGGAATCGACATTAAGTTGCTGGCTCTTGCTACAAATTTGTGGAGCAAAAGACCAATACACTAGATGGACACGTTGAACTGGAAGAAACTTCTCACCTGAATATATGAGCCAAGGCAAAAAATTCCAGTGTCTTCCAGCCAAGCTCTACAAGTCGTCTATCATCGCGCTCAATAGAATCTTTATTGAAATCGTCACCCGAGCTGCCATCCTACAATCACAGATTTTGTTAGGACTTCTTACATAGACGTAGAACAAAAAACTCATGCAGACATAAATCATAAAGAGAATCATTTTCCAGTTTGTAACTCATTAATACATAAGTCAATGACTCCTAGATCCTATTTCAGAACAGTATTATGTAGGGATGCTGTTGAGTGCAAGTAATTCTGCATCCAATATGAATACAACCTCAGAATTACATATCTTTGCATATTTTTTTTTTTTTTAAAAAAAACAGATGGGTGGCATCAAAAAGCTGCTTCCAATATGAAGGTTGAACACAAAATAAAAACATCCACAGTTGTATCCAGTAAACTGTCCATAAGATGAAATATTATAGTATGGACGTTACCCAAATAAACTAACCGTATGAACTGGTCAAAGAGAAACATCGATACCTTTGTGCGGTTCTGTGAACTTTTATCATCCTTTGTAGGCAATGGTTGGTGTGGCAGTGTATCTAATGCAGCTCTTTCAAGCAAAGGTATCACATCATCTGCCAAGACAAACATGTCCTGATCAACAAGCACCTTAGGAGTGCTTCGAGCATCCATCTCTGTTAGTTTGGCCACCCCCTTTTTGTTCTTACTCTGATATTCAAGAGCCTTCAGTCCGCTATATAGTGAGTCCATTACTAAGGTTGATGTAACTTCCTTCTCTATAAAAAAGTGTTTCACTAGAACTTTCAATATAGTGTCAGTCTTTTCCCTTGTCATGTGCCGCCGCACACTTGGATCCATTCCTAGCCAGAATGCATTGAAACTGCAACTTGCCAAAAAAAATTAATAATAGATTGGCATGACAATATTTAAAATGTGCTTGGCCATAAAACACTAAATGCACCAAAAAGGCAGTTATCTAACCTGGACCATCTCAGTTTATCCTCAATCAACCTGCTAAGCTTGCTTCTTCTTTCATCAATAAAGCGTCGGCAAATTTGTTCCACATTTGATAGATACACCCTAACTAGTTCCCTTCGGTACTGGCCATCAAGGCAACGGAATGGGTGGTCTGCCTTCTCCCTCAAATATTACAATGCAGAAGCAGACATGGTTATGCAAAGAAAACAGATACTCTCAACTCTAAAAATAACTGATGCCAGCACTAGAGTCCAGCAGGAGTCAGTGTTACCAACATATGGAAAACGGAAGCTAAAGACCTACAAAAAACAGATACCTAATAACTTGAACTTGAGCTTTGATGGTAAGAACATCCTCGACAACAAAGCCATCATGTAATTTTGATAGCTCCATAAATTTTTTCCACCCCCAATCATGCTCTTTCTTCCAAAATCGGTGCAGTGTATCTGAAATACTACTTTCTTTAAACTTCACATGCAGAAGACAAGCAAAATTACTAGCCAAAGCAAATAGTGGTATATCAAACTCACCAGAATACTTGGATTTCTTAGGGTCTCTATTAATCACAGCTATTGTAAACTGAGCAAAGTGACTCCATCCTGAAACAAAAGCAAACCATATTGAAGATCACAATTGTGCAATCAAGAAATTTGTCATGGTTGGCAATACATAGAACAGTTCATCTACCTGGGAGCAGTTTGTCATGGTTGGCAACACAAAGAAAGAGTGACAAGTGATTGCAAACATCACATCCTTGTGGATAAATCAAGATGTACCTGAATATCAACCAGTAGATCTCAACATGTGATGCAGAAGAAAAGCAAGCAAACATGGTACTCATTGACATTTGAAAGTTAGCAGGCTATATATCAGACTGCAAAGTACATAATAAACAGAAAACAATAGCCAAATTAAATAAATAAAAGATCATATCCTAATTCTATGTGTATGTAAATAAAGTGAGGAGGTAAAAGAGTAACACTCTTCTTCAGTATGTAAATAATATATAAATGGCATTTTGTAAATAGGAAAAGAAAAGAAAAAGGCAGTCAATACAGTATGCTCCAGACTCCAGCGAAAATAAGCTTGGTTTTACATAAGAAACAACTAGCGCTTAATTGAAGATTTGCATAAGAAGCATATCAAGCGAATTGGATATCAAAAGCCAGAGATATTTTATCTACTTGTGATTTTCACATTTCATAATACATTAGCCTTTCTTCATGGCATTACATGCTAGAACTATTGGCTCTTAACCAAAAATTCAGATGGCTAGATATCAACTGCTGCTTAATTGAGCTGCTACCAGCAAGTTACTGATGGGTGCTTGTGTGCTAGCAATAGCATGCCTCTGCAAGGGTGCAAGGTTACTGTGATACCTGACGTACATCCATTTTCATCAACCTGCCTATCCACAAGGTCAGCTCTCAGCTGGGCTCTGACCCTCTGAGTGTTGTACCTGGTCTGACCTAAGCCCTTCAATCACTAATTCACTGTTGACTGACGGTTACCCTTTAGCAGTTGCATTTTGCAGTCCAAAGTAAACATGCAAATAGTGGATCTACTTTGAGCTGTCACAATAAATGCATAAAATAATCGGTTGTGCTGTCACCTTCGTCTAGTTACAACTATTCTGGCAATATCATTCAAAACTAGCATCCAAATCACATATAGTGAAGAAGTAAGAAGCCCAAATGCAGCACAATAAAAACAAGTTTGTAGTAGAAGAGACTTTGAAAGATGAAATGGTGACTCCAATTAGTAATACCCATACGAAGATCATACCATTTATAACCGCCAACATCAAAGGAATTACTCCGTAGCTCCCTCTTGTTTATTTGGGAAAAATTATCAATCCTCCATGTAAACTTTCCATACAGTTCAGAAGGCCTTTGCCCTAATAAATGAAAATAAAAGCAACTGGTCAAATAACACTTGATCCTAAAATCTTCATAATGATAAGGATTGAAATTAAAATATAAGGAAAGTAGAAACCAAATCAACTTATCAGAATATCCTATAATCATAAACATGTAATCCAGATCGTCAAATATCTAAGGTAGTAATTATGTCCCTTTTGTAAACCAGACCAGCCAGTGAACCGACGCCGGTTTACTGGTCGAACTGACAGTTCTAAGAAATTATACTGTAACTCTTTTTGTTGATTTTTAATCCAAAAAAAACTATCATTAAAAATGGCAAGTAATAATTGAAACAAGGTAATATACAACCCTCTTGCTAACTATGGCATGTGATGGAGCATATAGAACCCTGCTGCTAACTATGGTATGTGATGGTGCATAGGTGGGTTGGTGGTGCACATGCTTTGGAAGCATGAGGTGGGGAGTTCGATTCCCACCACTGCGAGCTAATTAAAAAATTATTCCCCAATGATCCATTGAACCAGACCAGACCTGGTTTTGGTTACCTTTTTCCAGTTGAACCGCCGGTGCGGTCAGGTTTTAAAGGCAATGATAATTAAGCAATAGTCTTCTAGGAAATATGTGTCCAACCTCATGACATACACACATGATAGCAAACGTAACTACGTAAGAGTTTATGATATAACAACATGCTGAATATTATTGAACATGTCAGAACTAGTGAAATAGGGTGATATTTTAAGTATTTCATTATTAGCTTATATATATCATTTCCATCATAAACTAACAATTGTTTTAGCTTAGTTTTAAGATCCAGGTTCAGCAAAACTGGTTGGGTTTCGTACAAATAACTCCAGGACTTTTAAGCTAAGGGATGCCTCGGTAAACTAGTTCATGGTAGTAGCGCGGTACACATCTCCACCATCCAATTGTACTTTGAATGAAATTTCAATTAGCATTCTGATATGAATTATGAATATTGCATGTCCCATGAGCAAATCCATCACTTAAAATTTTCAGTCACCTGATAGTGCACCAACTGATACATCTGGATCAGTATCAGATACCTAGGATCAGTTCAGCACTAGAATCATATCGCACTCAGCATGATTTGAACACTTGTCAAGCTTGCATAGGATACCTTGCCATGGCATAATTAGCTACGTGCAATGAGCATATGTTTCCAAGGGATTCAAATGCAACTATTTGTCACTGCTGCCAACACCTAATTCATCAGAGCACAAAAAAATAAAGGTTCAATGGAAAACAAAACTTACTTGGTCTAATTTGCTCAGAACAGTAAAGACTACAGACCACTAGTCTGCCTTTAGTTATCCTAAGCCCAATACAGTCAACCCAGAATCTCACAACTGAAGTGACCAAATAAGCTCAGAAAAGGCAATCTAATTCACCATTCCATCATAGTGCATCGACATTGGACAGTGATTTGGACTCCATTGAATTAGTCCTCCATGTAGTAAGTAGCACCACAACCAAGTCAGTTGAGATTTTTTTGTAACAATTTAATAAAGATTAAGAGATCAAGGTTGCCCAGGCAAGATGGTAACATCGGGGAAAAATAGATTAAAACAATTATGCACAGACAAAGCTGCAACAGGTAATATGAACAAATGCAAGATGAGTTACACAACACACCGCAATCATCATCGTCAGTGTCCGAGTAAGCTGGTGAAGTGGATGGTGTTCCATTCTCTACTTGCTCGCTCGACCTCCACTCTGCTAAAGATTCCCCAGAATGGCTTTGTTGATCACTTGGCAACTCCTCAGTTGATGAAGATCTACCATCCCCTGTATAATCTTCAATCAAAGTGCCAGCCATCTATCCTCTGAGGTTGTGCAGCTACAGTGTAGACCTCACCCTTTTCCTTCCTACAATAACAAGAACCTAAAGTCATAAAATCTCACCCTCAGTAGACACTGAAATTACAAAAAAGAGCAACAAAAAAAAGTAAGACTAAACCTCTAGCTCTCCAAGACACTAAATTTCAAAGCAAGTACGAATAACTGTTTACTAGTCTGTCTGTAAACCTATGCCGATCTCTTATCTAGCAATTGCAAAAATGTGTTGGGTACCAAGCAGGCATTGCAGAGAACACAAGAAAAGGGCAATCAAAATGCTGCAAGCAATCACATATAAAGTTCGGGGCAACATTGGAGCACAAACCCATCCAAGAACAACGAATTCCCATGGCATGGCATAAGAAATTATGTCCAGATCCCAGAAGCACCATGGCTAGTCTATAAAGCATCTAATTCCCAGCTGACCTGAAGACACCCGTTCCAAAGCTAGAATCTGAGTGCTGGGGCCGTAAGGACTGTAAACCTCAGCTGCATTAAATCATCTACGTCAAAGCAGATTTTTCCCCCCTGCTACACAATCAACTGACTTGCAACCAGTAGAAACTCTGAAATTACTGCGCAGACCAACATGGAACGAACGAAAAGAATGGCAGCCAACCCGGGAACCCAACCCAGTCAAGAACCATTCTTGGGCGGAACCCAACCCAATCTCCCGGGACGAACGAAAGATAGACCAAGTCGAGACTAGATCGGGGAGGAGCGGGACCACGAGCGCGCCAATGCTCACCTCGCCAAGAAATCTCCTCCGATTCAGCCCGGCCCCCCGGGTAGTCCGGATCTGACCTCACCTCCTCTCCCTCCTCCAATCGCGTGCGTCGTCGTCCCTGTGGCGGCGGCGGCCGCCTGCGGGGAGATCGAGCGAGAGCTCCGTCCACCTCGCGGTGGGCGGCGGCGGCGGATACGGAGACGAGGGCGGCTTCGGTGGTGGAGGAGATAGGGGAGAGAGAGAGAGAGAGGGGAGAGAAGAGATGGAGGGGAACGGAGCAGCGTGTGCGCTGCGCCCTAGTCGAGTCGAGCCGAGGCCGAGGGATTCGGCACTGTTGAGTAATCGGATCGGGTTTAGGGAGGCCAGCTAGCTAGGTTAGCCCTAGCCTCTTGTTAAGAGGAGAGATTGAAATGGTGGTGACGAGAGAGAGAAAATATATATATATATATATATGGTGTTTTCTTTTCTGTTTTTGCGATTGCAAGGAAGACACACCATCCGCACACGCACATAAGCGCTTTCATAGCACACACCTAGTTAAACGGAGGTCAGAGATAAATTCACGATTGTATAAAATTCCTACTGAAAACGTATTCATATGTGCATCATAGGTGGACATCAGGATTTAAACTCTATAGGTGGAGTCGTATACCCACAACTCCACCACCCACCAAGAAGTGATTTCCTTTCTGATGTTTCCTTTCAAGAGGTATTATTACCGGATAACAAAGTAGTGGTACTTAGAAACAAACATGATATTATGACCGGTTTCTTACCATGTATTGACCGTAGCTAGTATTAACGAGTAGCGTCGTCTTAGACCGTATATGTGTCATGCGTTCTGTTTTGCGGTGGCATAATGTGCAGTGGGAAAATACATATGGTAACTATAAGAGATATTTTATTGCACTTTCCAAAGTATTGTTATTTCCGCGAGTTAAAACATTATTGTATCTAGAAATAAGACCCCGATGGAATTTTTTTGGCGCACCGATGTCGTAGCACTATTGAAAATAGCGCCTTAGACCAATATGTGTAAGGAAAATTATGTTAGTAATATCGTGTTAGAGTGTAATTATAGGAATAACACTCCGTTCGTCTCGGGCTAAAAATAACATTGCAAACATCAAAAAATTAAATAAATGATATTCTGGTTTTTTCCAAAAAAAAATTAAATATAGAAACTGAGCTAAAAAATTATCATTTTTTGTGGAGTCTCCCGACACAGTTTAATTGCTTGTGTTTTTTTTCAAAACTTTATATGTTCTGATTTTGTCTCTAAAATTCATTTAATTATACTGTTTGTAGGAATTTCCTAATATAGAAAATGAGGTCCAAACATTATGAATTTTTTCCAAGCTCCTAATATAGTGGACTTGATTATGTAATTTTTCTATAATTTTTATAAAATTAATTAATATAATTTCATAATGTCCTTACATTATGAAGTATTAGACTCCTCACACAGTGGACATTATGAAATTGTATTTCTTAATTTTATAATTTTTTTTAAAAAAATTACACAATCAAGTCCACTATGTAAGGAGTCTGGAAAAAATTCATAATATTTAGACCTCATTTTCTATATTAGAAAATTCCTACAAACAGTATACTTAAATGTATTTTAGAGACAAAATCAGAACGTATGAAGTTTTGGAAAAAAAAATACACAAGCAATTAAACTGTGTCGGGAGATTCCACAAAAAAATTGATATTTTTTAGCTCAGTTTCTATATTTAAAAAATTGGAAAAAATCAAGATGTTATTTATTTATTTAATTTTTCGATGTTCACAATGTTATTTTTCAGCCCGAGACGAACGGAGTGTCATTCCTATAATTACGCTCTAACGCGATGTTACTGACATAATTTCGTATGTATATCGTTCTATTGTATTTCTATAATGTAACTAGTGATGAATAGGAAAAAAAACAAGACTTGAATGGAGTTTTTTCTGTAATGCATTGTAGCACTAATGAATGACGCCTTTTAGATAGTACGGAGGCTATATATTGAGCGTACAAATGCTATATTATTGTAACTGTGTTGAATATGCATTGGGTGATATTTAGACGCAGATTTAACTTAGATCATAAATCAAAATTATCTTCATTCGAATCGGGGCTCCATTAGTGCTCATGGCGTGGTTGCTAATTTTGTTGTACGTACGACAGGGAGGTCGAATTTACATAGTTCTTTTTTTTTGTTTGTGAATTGTGACGCAAGTTTATTTAGACTTAGGTATCAAAATTTCACGGGAATGCTGGATGAATTGTTATTGTAAAATTTTCTACAATAAGTGCTGCGAAACATATTACTGAATTATAATTGACTCACGCGCAGATAGCTTGTCGTCGTATTTAGATATAACTTAGGACTGACAAAAGTATTTTAGAAAATAACTACTTATCCCAATCTGCACTCTGGTCATCTAATTCAGATGAAATAACATGTTTAAAGTATCACATCCTCCGTCTAGCTCCATTTCAATATAGTGCTCAAAAATCAAATTTCTAACTTTATTGTAGCTCAACCTAGGGAAATCATGGAGGTAGAGAGAATATTTTGGAACCCTTGTTTTTGTAAAAAAAGAAAGAATGATAAGTGTTTATTTTATCTTAACTAATAAAAGAAGAATTTATCACCCTTGAAAAAAACTCGCACCAACTCGTGGGTCTATGCTTCGATCGAAAACTGCATTGCACTCTACCATATTTTGAGTTCGCACCAACCGTCGTGCGCCCTCTCCCTTGATTAACCCCATCGTGATTTTCTCCCAATCCCAACTGTCACCACTCACCTTCCCTCACCTCCCCACTTGACCTAGGTTCCTTGTCACACGTTGCAGATTTGAACGTCAGACAGCGGGGAGATTGCATGGGGAGGATATTCACCAAAGCGGGGCAACGAGCAGCGGTTTGAATTTTTTTTTTCACGTTCAGACGAAGGATGATTGGTGTACTACAATGGGGGACCAGTTATTACATTATACTTTTCTGCATGTATGCATCAATTACTTATCTGAGTAAACCATTCAGAATTACATTTTATTAGTTTTCATGCGAATGTTATTAAAACCTTCCAATTAATATTTTTTGTGTTACATATTGTTTCACTAGAGCTATTTATATATTCTTTCACACATAGAGTTCTTTTTGGTACTCTTTAAACTAACTTTGCTACTGTTGTACACCCAAAATAGATAAAGCGACGTGATAACTATTGCAGCCATAAACATTGGATGACAAATATCACTAATTTTCACCAAAATTACTAGGTTGTTTCTGCTCCAGGCTAAGCCAAGGGTCATGTCTTTCCTTAATTCCCCACTCACCATCTTAAGGATATTATTCTTAGAACAACATAGTTAGTTTTAAGTTAGCAATACTTCTATTTGTATTGTTTGTACTATTTAAAATCTCAATGATACCACGATTTATGGAAGGACATTGTAATACCATTCTTACTTGAACTTCTATTATTTTTATTTGTTCTTTTCCATAGGCAAAACTTCTCTAAAATCTCAGTGATACCTTTTTCAATGAATGGAAGAACAGATAGCATGAAGTTGGCCATGTTGGGTATTAATGCAAGCCTGCTGACTAAACAACATAATTAGCATAGCATACATGTTTTGGGAAGAGGAAAACGAGCCATTCAATTTTTATCTGTGTATCTAATCGTGGATTTAAATGTTTAGTACAGAAAAATAACTACAGTTTTGTGAAGGTGAAATACTAAGTGCGTGCTTCATGCAGGGTGAGGGAGATAATTATAATTACTTTTTTTTTACAAAGACAAATTTAAAGTACTAATTTGTTTGTGCTTTGCCAATAGCGAGATGAGACAAGCTGCAAGACAGAATATGAATAACATTTTATGTAAAATTTGGTTTTTTGTTGCAACACACGAGCACACCACTAGTCATTCGAAGATGCAGACACCTCCATCCATTTCTTTTTTTCTGCTCCAGTTAGTAAACTTACTACATTGCAAAGTAATATAGAAAAATTCCCAGCAAAAGATTAAAAAAATTTAAGACTGTTTCCATTTTGTACACAAAGACAGAAGCTTCAGAGAACTGGATCTGATTGCTAACCAGCCAAAAACAAAAAGGGAGGAAAGGAGAAAATGGGAACTTCAGACAGAGATTACATCTTTGCCGAAAGGCTTCCAGCCATGGCCCATACTAAATTCCAAATGAAAGAAACAAGGTTATTAACAACACAGGTATGAGTTCTCAAATCTGACATGTAACATCCTTGAGAGCACTGCGGTCTCTGTCAATCCAACAACCCAAAATACCGAAAACCTTAATGAACCACCATGTTATCTTCTGATGTTTCGATCTGAAAGAACTCCAAGAATCTCAGGTGTCGTCAACCTGAGAATGGAAGACAAAGCTTGGAAATGTAGTGGTGATGTCCCTGCGCAAATAAGGCAAGATTAGCTTGTGAAGTGAAATATCTATAGAGCAACATAGATATTGTAAATATGTTATAAACTATATACACAGACCACGTCTGAGATAATGACCTTAATGTCCCAACCCGAAAAATATGAAGTTCTGATCTAAAAAAAGGACTTAAAGCATCACACTTTTTTTTATTGAAGACTTATAGCCTGATACTTCACTGAGAAGTCCTGACATGAAGTGGCTTGCTTGAAGCAGAACCACTGAATCACTAACTCATTAAGCGCATTTGTTTTGAGAAACAGAAACAATACAGTGTAGTTCATCATCAGTATACTCACAATTTAAATAATGGAAGTTTGATTTACCACATTTCAAGTACGCGACTCTCTACATAACATTCTTTTGCTTTGCAAGATATTGCAATGGCAACTTAGCACTAAATGGGGAACAAAAATCCTATCACTCTTTATTCAAGAGCACCAGTAAACCTTTCAGTTATCTCAACCATCAAGCTGAAAATATCAGGTACGGAAATTAAGTGAAGAGCTTTGTGTCCACATGTGAACGATACACATAAAAAGAACCAAACTGTAGGAAAACAAAATATTTTAAGTATAATGAACATATCTTACTTGAGGTATTGGAGAGTCATGTTCTTCAGCAAAGAGGGATGCTGAAGAACCAGATTGCGCCACTCTTCTTTGTCAATTCTTCCATCATGCTTTGTGTCTGCTTCCTCAAATGTCTTAAAATAAGAAAAGAAAATAATTTTACCATGGGAAGTTACAATTAACAAGCAGCAAGACAACAGTCTGATTATGTCTTATGCCAACTCCATAAAAGTCATCATAATAGCAGGGAACAAGGAAGTAATAATGAATACTTATATTGAAAATGTAAAATCAAAATAAAACAGTATTTATGTAGTTCAATAATAGGATGCTATGTAGCAGTCTGTTATATACAAAGGGGTTGAGAATTACTACATAATACAAGCTAGAGAATTACTACATAATACAAGTTAGAGAATTACTACATAAGACAGACTATAACAAAGGATGAATAAAAGATAATTGGGCAACTTTAACTCACCTTATCAATTATGCTCTCTATAATTTCATCAGAAAGATTCATTCCCGACTCAGCAAGTGTGGCAACAACCATCTGCTTAACCTGATAACCAAATATATAAACTATTACGGTGAAGAAAAAGGAAAAAAGCTCAACTAACTTTTTTTTAAAAAGCATAGCAGTTCTTGAAAGGTCAATAGATGTAAATCCTCATTTCCCAGCAACAAGGCCCAGTGCAATATGTTGGGAACAAAATTGAGAATTCACCTATATTTTGTCAAAATTCCAACTAACATGATTAAGCTATCGTTGATATCCCATGATCTAATGATGTAGGTGTCGTGGTTGGACATGTGTACCCAATATGTCCGGCTAATGTTGATGGTGTATCGGCAATAGCTCCTGGCGGCGCGCCTTGTTGGGAAGCGCGCCCTAAGAGCAGAGTATCTTCATTGAACCCCACTCGCCTCCCGTGGTGTGGTGCAGGCAACTGGGGACGCCACCGCGATGTCGCCCAATCTAGACGAGACATACGCATAGCGTCGATGGTCACAACACCACCAAATACACCTCCCGTAGCAACTTCTTCACCGTGCTCCTCTCGAACTAGATGTATCCACAACCTCCTCACGCTTTCAACTCGGCAAGGTATTCGTGGCGATCAATACGCGGCTGCCACCACCCTTCCACGCCTCGCACGCCTCCTCAAGTCTCCATCACCCACTTCCTCGCCACATCTCCGCCAACAAGCGTTCGCATCAACTCGACTAGAACCACCCATGGCGAATGATTCCGCCTCTCCACAAACGGACATACATCATCGACCGGTGTATATTGCAAGCGCGGTTGCACACAACCTCCATGTAGTTGTTCCACGAAGCGTCACTGCTCACCTTCATAAGTTGCCAAAAGGTCTGACCTTCACCACCCATCACCGAGGCATACAATGCCTCGATGCGTAACCTCTTCCTTCCGGTGTCCCGATTGAACACGGAACGCACACACCTCCTTAGCTCGCA
Organism: Ampelocalamus luodianensis; assembly: GCA_036346255.1. Classification (NCBI taxonomy): domain Eukaryota; kingdom Viridiplantae; phylum Streptophyta; class Magnoliopsida; order Poales; family Poaceae; genus Ampelocalamus; species Ampelocalamus luodianensis. The sequence continues at coordinate 42,494,248 of CM070640.1, read as the reverse complement.
TAGACTCATGCCCTTCAAGCTTGGTGCCCAGATTTGGGTCCGGTCACAATTTGACAGGTCCGCTTCGTACGACCCATCGCGTACGAGACCATCGCCATAGAACACGAACAAGTCTTCAATCGACATGTTCAGGGAAGACGATGTTGGGTTCTACGCGCAAAATGAGAAACATAAATAAATAAATAAATACACTTCACTACGTGGGTATTAACCAATACACCAAAATAACACAAAGGAGTCTACTGTATCAAGAAACCATGTGATGTCAGTATCAAACTTGAATCCTAATAGATTGGATTAATTTTGCTCCTGCTAATTCACATTTAGTTGAGTATTACAGGATTCAATTCTATATATGACGCTGTAAATAAAAACACAGGACCTAAATGGGTAATCAAGTAACAAAAATTATTAATATATTCTTCAATTTGGCTATGTCACTTCTTCTGTTCTTCATTAATCTTTCCTAAATGTATTTCATACTTCTATTTCAATACTAAATAATATCCCACTAGATCGATTAAGACGACATTAACACGACTAACTAAACAATAATATCCACGTTAACTAAACATTTATGCTAACACATTCTACACTGTCGAGGAAGTACTACGATAATAAAAAATTCACTACGCTCATTGCATGTGTATTTATGTAATTATTACAAGACCACTAAGCTAATTACATGCTAATCACCTAGCTAAACTAAAATTACCTTTTCTTGATGCTCGCAAACCGACCAACAATGCACTTGAAAATCACCCAAAATGCAACTGAAAATCACCCAAAATCCAACAAAATGCCTTCTTTGCCACTCTCTGCGGCTCTTCTCTCTTCTCTCGCTCTCTTGCTCAGCCGAGAAGTGAAATGCGAAGGAGTGAAGTTTTTAGGTTTGTTTTAAAGCACAAAGCATCGCAACGCGGCAACGCAGCATGCCGGCGTGTGCAAGGGCCGGCACCTCTGCGATCGTTGATCCGCGGAAGAGGGCCACGCCATGCGGTCCCCGATCATGAAAGCAAGCGCCGCTTTCGCGCTCGTCTGTCATATTCCGCGCTGCCGCTCGTGACGTTCCGCGCCCGTCCCTCCATACCGCGCTCAAATATTTTCCCACGGTGCCGAGCTTCTTTCCGCGGTCACTGACCGCAGAATGTGCTACGCGTCGCTACCGGATTACTCCGCGCTCGTTTGGGGGCTACTTTTGCAAAAAAAAAAAACAAAACAAAACAAAAAAACTAAAAAAGAGGGCTAAATTTGCAATTCCAGCGCGCTACAGGGCCAGATAAAAAAAATTCTACTCCTACAAGCTAATCTAAGTTTTCACTAGTAGGCGTTGGATGTTATCTCCGGGCACCACACCAGTTTCATCGGTTACGATTTGTTGCAAATGTTTACTCTATTTGTTGCAACAGTTGGTTCGAAATGTTGCATAAAGTGTTTTTTTTTATTATTATGGTGTTGTTGCATCAAATGGTTTTCTACAATTTTCGGTGAAAAATATGTTTTTTTTTAATATTTGTCTTGTCATTGTATTATTATTTGTGTATTTTATTACATGTATAGATTAAAATTATTACACACATTATATATGAATATTAGGCCGAAACGTACGACGATGGTAAGCCTTCCATCGCTTATCGAGCACTAGTTACTTCCAATTATTATTTCGAAATTGCCTCGTGCGCAACTTGGTTATGCGAAAGGAAATAGTCTGCTTTTCCCTACGCACTTGGTTTATCCTTTCGCTTCCCCTTTTCTTCTCATCTTTCCTTTTCTCCCTTTGAATTGTTTCTGTAGTCTATAGTCTCTAATCACAATGACGTCGACTTAACGTGTAGAGAAAAGCTTGTAAAATGTAGAGGCCCAGGAAACGTCACATTAACCTCTAGAAGTTTTTATTAATTAATTTTTTTTCAAATTTAATTTTAAAGTTAACTCCCAACGCACTTTATTTTCAATTCTGATCTCTTTGGTCACGCTACCATATATGGCGTGACAAAACAATATTGTCACGTCATAGGATAAATTTGAAAAAATACACTTTTTGTCACGCCACTAGTGGTGGCGTGACCAAACAATACTGTCACGCCACCACCCGTGGTATGACAAGAGTTTGCTCAGAAACAGACTGGCGTGACGGTGTTATTTTGTCACGTCACAGATGATGACGTGATCAAAGGGGGTCAGAATTGGAAATAAAGTGCGCGGAGGTTAACTTTAAAATTAAATTTGAAAAATAATTAATTAATAAAAAAATTCTAACCTCTACCCTAATAAAAAAAAATACTGAGAATTTACTGTCATGTCATGAATAGATACATTTGATAATTTATCTAACTATCGTATCAAGACATGGAGAGGTAAATTATTAGATGCATATATATCGTAATGGACTCATCCAGAGCATTGATTCCAAATCTGAAGCTCTCTCTTTCTCCTCAAGATCTTCCAAGAAACGGCTCCCATGGACACGGGCGAGGAAGAGGCCGTGCCGGTGCCGTGGGGGTACATGGACGCGGACTGCCTCGCCGCCATCTTCCGTAGGCTCCCGCTCGACGACGTGGCCGCGGCCGCGCCGCTGGTGTGCCGGTCGTGGCACCGAGCGGCGCGAGACCCGTCCCTGTGGCGCGCCCTTGACCTCCGCCGCGGCGGCCCTCCCGCTTCATGCCGTGGTCCCCACTGGCGTCCGCCTTCGCCGCCCGCTACGGCGTCCGCTGCTTCGCCTTCGCCGGATTCCTCAGGCTCTGCGTCGCCCGCGCCCGGGCTCCGCCGTCGACCTCGCCCTCCCACCGCTCCTCGCCGGCGCGCCGGCGCCCGAGCTGGACCTCGTCTCCCTCGGGTACGAGCTACTCACACCCTACTGCAGTACGGTCACTCTTGCTTCCATCGCACGTCCGGATCATCGAACTCAATTCCATCTCCATCACAATGGATCAATCAATCAACGGAGCAATAGTCCTCCTGTCATTTCACTTAACTGTTTAGCTCTCGTGTCATCTCAATTTACTATTTAGCTCTCGTGTCATCTCAAGTTTGTTCGTACGTGTTAATTGCACGTTGATTTGATTCAGGTGTCCGATGCTGAGGAAGGTGGCGCTCCCGAAGCTGGCCGCCGGCGACGAGGCGCGGCTACCGGAGATCATCTCGCGCTGGCGGCGCCTCGAGCAGCTCGAGCTCGAGCACAAGCCGTCGTCCTTCGTCTCGACGGCGGCGCAGATCGGCGCGAACTGCCCCGGCTTCGTCGGCCTCAAGATGACCGGGTCCATCAAAGGGGAGGACGCCATGGCCATCGTGAGCTCCCTACCAAGCCTCAAGCTCCTGTGCCTCGACAACTCCTACCTGCCCAAGAAGGAGCTTCTTGTGATCGTCAATGGCTGCACGGAGCTGGAGGCGCTGCAAGCGAGAGGTTGCGTGGGGTTCGACGAGGAGGACGAGGAGGTGGTGACGAAGGCCGCCATGATCGAGGGGTTCGAGGTTGGAGGGTCAAGATTGGTTGATAAGCTCGTGCATGATGGCATGGATGGTGATGAGTGCTGTGACTCCTCCTATGTGGATGTCATTTGATCTTGTTGTGTAGACCTGAGCCTCCTGTGTTATTGCTCTTGCTTGCTTTGCTTTGTGGAGTGCCTGTAGTGGGTGATGCTGATGGTGATGAGGCTCTCTCTTGATCTTGGTTGAGAGGCCGTCTACTGTAACATCACCGAAAGCATTTGAATTCAAGGAGCATGCAGTCTCTCAACCAGCTTTGGGGACAGCGACCGCCATTATCAAGGCATATTTCTGTGTGTATCAGGTGTCCAGGCCATGTTTGGAACATAGGAATTTCACCCAAAAAATAGCAGAAAGTGACGCGCTTTCGGTAAGATTTCGACAAGTTCTTTTTGTAATCCAATTCCAAACTGCATGCACATATGGTTTGTATAGTTAGCTAAGCTGAATACCTGCGAGTTGATGTCCACAAATATTTCAGAGATTCTGTTTTATACACTGTAAACTCCGTGGATATTCATGCTATTTCGCAATCTTGGTAAATTGTAATCGGTTCAGGTAAATGGAAGAAAAAAAATACTCATATGAACGTCATTGGTATTGACAGGCGGTTAAAAAATGTTTGTAACTATAATATGGTAGCGAAAGGTGGGGAGAATCGCTTGCGTTTCCTAGCCTCATTGGTGTAACTCGGTCAGGTTGAAAGATCCATGTTTGAATTCTGGGGGGCTATCTGCACGGATTTTGCGTCTGTTGCAAGTTTCTGCCGAACCTGATGTCAGAATCTGAAGTCACTCTAGTCTTCTTATTATGTCAAGTCTCGATGAAATCTAGGTAGACAAATTGTCTTTGTGTATTACAAGGTCTGGATGCATGTATGACAGATTAAAGAAACGTTACCTTTCAGCCTACAGATCATCAAGGCAATTGGACATGATCCAAATGTTATGGAGTAATTGTAATCTCATCTCTCTTCACTAGCTCAACAGTCTGTAATGGCGTAACAACTGGCAGTATTTTGTTGAGAGTACACGACGGACACACTCACACACCCATATCATACACACGCCCTCACACACACACGGGTGCGATTTTAACATACGTTTAATCTAGAGCGGAGGTTTAGACCTCACGTAGTGCGAACATACGTTTTGACCATTAAACGAACCTATGTGTATGTGTACTATTCAAAAATCCCAAAAAAAAAAAACCCCACCCGGTTAGACGAGTTAGGTTTGAGCTACCAACTGAGCAAGCACTCGATCCTCAACAACCGTGGTGTTACCACAACCCAGATACCACATCGTATCAGGGTTTTAGTTACCGGTTGAAAAAAAAAACAGAGGTCACAATCGGAAATAAATTGACTTTTGAATTTGAGATATAGAAGTGTGGGGTATCCTTAAATAGTTCAGATATCCTACTGGTTGGAGCCTACAACAGTAGGGTCTTGAGTTCGAAACCCAAGTGTTGCAATTCCTTTTTCGTCTGTTTTTTTCTTGTGGGACCCGCACGTTGGAGTGCCTAGAAGGAAAATATCCTAAAAAATTGGTGCCAAACCTCGGATTCGAACAGGCAACCTTATGCGCGTAAAGCTGATGTGTCCTACCACTACGCCACAACGTTGGACAGTCGTTGCTATGCCTTTTTACCTAAAATTTTCATTTGAAAATTCAAAACCAACCGGGATTTTTTTTGACCGGTATGCCATCTAACCAGACCCCACCAAGATTTCCATCTCGGCCGGTTACCAAAACCCTGCATCATATCACACAAAAAAAAAAGGAGCTGATTTTGCCAACCGAATTACAGATTTCCTGTGAAAACAAAATTTCTTGGATCAGTAAATTGACACTCGCTAAATATCACTACAAAAAGAGCTTGGATTCATTCACCCAAGGACATTCTATCGCCACCAGAACATATCTTCTTGTAAACCAACAGGCGTCAATGTCCTCAATGGCAATCCAGCAGTTCTGGGGCAGCTTCTGACATACATCGACTGCCTTGGCAGCACAAGTTGATGTGGATTTGCTTGTGCATTGTCATTTGCACTAGCAAGTACACTATATGACGGGGCAAAACTTTTGTGCTTCTCACTCGTTTGCAACTGGTCTCTTCTCCAGCAATGATGCCAGGAAGGCAGAACATAATTTTGTGAGAGGCGGAAGGACATGAGATGATCCACTGAATATAGTTTCCCAAGGTCTCTCTGATGGGATAAATGGAATATCTGAAACCTCTTTCTTCGATTCCAGTTTTGGAAGTTCTCCATATATAGAAGCGTAACCGATTGGTGCTGGAACGACAGAAAAGAGCTTGAGTACTTTTTCTACAGGTGTTAAGAGTAGAAAGGGCAAAAAGGAGCAAACCAAAAATTGTTTTCACCAGGCACAACGCAATTATGTTCAAAAACAGTTTCTGAAAGGTGTGATATTAACAAGACATATGTTGGCATATGATGTTCAAGTACCATATAAATCTTTTCACTAGCAAATACAGATGGTAAATAAGAGCAGATGAACACAATGAACAAAACAATACAATAAACTTACCAGGTTCCTCAGCTTGAATCTTTTTTGTGCGCTCTGCTAATCTGACTGCTCTTTCGGGATCAAAGATAACATATTCATGTGAACCATTTACATAAACCAGCAATGGTGCCTCTCCATCTCTTGTGTCATTGATATTTGCATCCAAAGAGGGATCACCCTTTACAAAAGCAATGCAACCCCCCCTTGCCTGAAAAAAGGGTCAAATTAATCAAAGTTCCCTTAAAACAGATAGATGCATGCAGCAGAGAAAACAAACAGAAATTTTTATCAGAATCAAAGCAATAAGCAACTAAACGCACAGTGTGCTACCTAGCAGCACCAGTAGAAACCTGGAAATTCTTAAAATGAACAACAAAATTCACTTCCTCAAAGCATATATTGCACTCCAAAACCAGTTGAACATAAGATATAACTACTCAGCTGAGCTTACCTTCTTTACCGACCAGGAGGAAATAGGGTTTGGATTTTCAGCATCAAAAAGTAGTATTACCCCATCTTGCTCTGCCAGTGTTCCTCCATCAGGACAGCTTAGAAGAGCAAGAACTGCAAATTCACTCCTACTTGATGAACAACATGCAGCTGTCAAAAGCACACACACATTAAGATGAGAATTAGATCAAATGTGCTTGCTTATCCAAGAACATGGACTAGCAATTTGTTTTCGCAACCCCAGCTGCCTGGCAACATTTTTTAAACGTTGGTACAAGGGACCACGCTAGAGATAAGTACTACTGTACTAGTTATAGACTTATAGTTTGCCTGCTTTACTCCATATGATGCAAGTGTGCAAAACAATTGGATCACGGTAACAACATTCATGTACTGGAACTGAAAAACTTGAGCTATCATTTGGCAACCCTTGAAGCTGGCCGGAACTGAATAACTTGAGCTATCATTTGGCAGCCCTTGAAGCTGGCCAGATTCACCTTAATGGTCATACTGGAACTGAATTACTAGAATAGTTATAGTCGTGCAAGCTGCAACAACTAATATAACAAGGTTGCCAGATCATTTTAGTGTGTCTCTAATGGCATGACTAAACAGCTTGATGCTTCTCCAAGTATCAGAAATTCAGAACTCCGTGTTTGTGTTGCCCAATACAAGAAGCAAAATGCATAGTCAAAAGGTAAAGCATGCATCGTTCACTAGAAGATATTTTGACTTAATGGAATTTTGGTACCATAGTTACCTTCTGCAAAAAGGCTGTAAGACCATTGCATGGAAAGAACTGAAACATTCCACACAGCAACCTGTGGTCTTGAACTCTGAGATAGAGACATCAAAAACGCTGATGTCCCAATGAAAGAAAGTTTTGTAACTGGCTGCAAATTCAAAAGGTGGCATCAAACTGCTACTCTAAGCACAATGGCAAAAGTACAAGTTGAGGAATAATAAAATACCGATAGTGCTTCTGCAATCACGCCAACAAGCGCGTTATTATCAGGATCCCACAATGTGATGACACTTTCAGCTGCAACCGCAAGAACAGATCCATCGGCTGAGAAGGCTGCAGCTGTCATAGGTTTCTTCCTGCAAAATTTCAGTTATTCAGAATGTCATCTGCATCATTTACCAATAAATTAACAAATGAAATGATGGCAGCCTACATGTGTGGTTATACAAGGCACTAAACAGTAAAAAATAACCACAAAGATGCTTATGACTATTTTTTCACCATTAAATATCAACAGGTATTGTTTAGAGGTAAATCGAAGTCAACTCACTTGTATGAGCCAACTGATTGGCATTTCCAACCAGATTGATTTTTTTCACCACTTGGTTGTAAGGACAAACTTTGGACCCAAACCTGCAGATCAAAACAGTAACACTTAGGAAATAAGGAAACAAGGCATCATCTCAAAAGCTAACAAACATGCACACCTTGAAGTTGCCACCAAAAGAAGAGCTCACAGCCATGCTTTTGCCTGGGCGGAAAGCAACAGCAGAAATCCCAGCATCACTGTATGAAAGATTAAATATACGAGTCAGCACACATAATTTCAGAAAATATTTATCAGTGACCATAAACATGTACCAACCTGTGAGGCTCATAAATGATAGTGGACAAAAAATATTGTCCTGCGCGAGACCCATGGTTCCAAAATTTCAGTGTAACAAGGTCGCCTAATTCTTCTTCAGGAAGCTTGACATCCACTGTGCACATAAAATTGCCATCGATGGACAATGAAACTAAAGAGATGTACATCTGTGGTAAGGAAAAAAAAGAAATGTGTCAAATGTTTAAGACAACCAAACTAAGAGTGATAAATTATTCAAGCATCAATGGAAACAAAGAATAGTTCATGCCACATAGCCCAATCAAAAGAAATCTAGGATAGTAAACATAACATAGCAAGTATCAAGGATCGAAATCCGGTACGGTCCGGCAGCCGGTAACGGCAGCCATGGTCTTCATCCTTAGTACCATGCGTGAAATTCAAGCCTATGTGCAACAAGAGGGTGGGGGTGGGGAGCATCCAATGTGCAACCAAGGTAGTGCATTATGCAGTCAAAATTCACATTCAAATTCAAAAATTTCGCCGTTTTTTCTACGGGACCAGCCGGTAGAACCGTAACGGACGGTCTTTTTCCCATGGCAGGTATGCCAACTATATTTAGCATAAAACTAAGTATTAAAGAAAATATTTAATAGTATACAAGCAGAATGGGAGTATCTCACTGTGATATCATCAACAGGCTGAAAGTTCCTCTCACACACTTGCACCTGAAGAGGTTAACAATATTGGGATAAATCTCGTAAAATGTTCAGCACAGCAAGACAACTATCGATTTCACATACTGTGGATTACAGAACTGAATAAAACATGACAAATTCCTTGCTTAAGTTGATCGACTTACCTCTGAAACCTCAGTGTTCTCAAACAAATTGTAGAACTGTATGCAATAATCTTCCGTTGGTATAGCAACAAGTCTGTTAGTGTAATCAAATCCATACACACCTCGGTAACTACCACCCAGGTCTGGGGAAGCGATAGGTAGCTGAAGAGATAAACACAGAAAAGATAACTATAAGCACATGATATAATCATCAGAAAGAGGAAACCAGAAATCGGCAATGCTATTTGCCGCCAAGCCCTTAAAGGGCAGAACTGCCGATTTTGATGTTACAAACCTTAATTCCAGCAATAGATTTCATGACCTCCATATTAGGCATTTTTAGAAGATGGACTTGGTTATTTGTACATGACACCTGAAACACCAACAAGATCAGCTATAAGCCTATAACTCACACAAGAGTCACAAACAGATGAAACAGAACACACCAAAAGAAACTGTAGCTTGAAACACAGGCATGAGTAACTTAACCAGTCCTAAACAAAAAGATGCCCCCTCGCTTTATGAATCCTCATCATCTCAGCCCAATGTACAAGTGCTTTACTCATTCAGTTCCAGTCGCATCACTTAACCAGTTCTTAATATGAAGCTGTACCAGCCTGGATTTATGAATCGACATCCTCAATAACTAAATATCACTGCACAAACAGGCATTGGTAACCCAACCATCTCAAACAACTGTCTTCATATGTTGTAACTTGTATTGTTGTGACAGGAACAGGGATTAAAATCCCACCGGTAACCGGCGGTTACCGGTTTTACCGGTGGGTACCGGGATCCAAAATCCCGGCCGAAAAATTTCAAATTTAGATTCAAATTCAAAATCCCGGCGGTTAGATCCCAAATTCAAATTTATTCAGATGAATTTCGACCGAGTTTTTCCTAGGATTTCCGGTTACCGGCCGGTAACGGGATAACGGCCTCCAAGCGGGATTTTGCCCAGTACCGGTTTCTTGATCCTTGGACAGGAACCACCTGATGAACACACAAACGGGCATTTTACATTTCTTTTTTATTTCCCTAGGCTTTCTTGTATGGCCAGGCATGCACCAGACAAACATATTTCAATAATTTTGTCCACATCCGTGCAACATAGGAAAGAAGGGGGATAAAATATCTTATTTAGACTATCAATGTAAACAAAAAAAAAATGTCAAGTGAGTTAGTGACCAAATCATAGTTACAGGTGTAACACTATTGTTCAGTGCAGATAGCAAATACGTAGATCATGGTTGTCCAAACGCCAATTGAGTGTGGACAGCTGCGCGAGAATCTGGTCGAGCTTGGCCGAGTCTTCCCTAGCGACGATAGCTGCCTAAGATTCAGGATCGTTGCCGGACATGGAGGCATTCGGCTCTGATACCAAATTGATACGGCTCGGCTTGAGGTGATGTCGCAAGGGCAAAAGAAGATGAAAACTGGAATCGGGGTTTGAACGTAGGGGTATGGAGAGTGATGAAGCTCGCCTTTGTGCGCAGGTTGGGACTTGTTCCTGCCAGCGCAAGGAGGCTGAGCCGTGCGGTAGAGGAGAGGCGAGAGACTAATCTGTTATTGCTTGATTGATTGAGTACAATCGTGTGTCCTTTATATGGAGGACTAACCAACTAAACGCGTTCTAAAGGGATTGCTTACAATCTGAATTATCCGTAACGGATACTACCTAATTTACCTCATGCCGAAGGGCTTCTATCTCTAAGTCTCTCACCATGCGCAGGATCAAGAATCCTTGCCTTCTACGGCAAGAAGCTTTGTCGTATTCACTTGGTTTGTACTTCAAATGTATTCACTTCGGTTTGCCCTGCCGCCGAAGTGTATTCCGACGCTGATACGCCTTGCGAAATATCTATCCGTAATAATAATATATATAATTATGACATACTGGAATACCAGATTCAATGAACTTTATTAATCAACAAAATAACTTTCTCTGCAGAGCAGTAGATATCAAGTTCTTGTAAAATACACAAAAGGATAATGCATGAGGTAAAACGAGGAATACTTACACAGGAAACGGAGGAGTCTGGAGAATCTACAAAGAACAAAAGAGGAGATCCTAGACGTGGTTTATACCTTCTCTTTCCAGTATCTAGTTGCCATACAACAATAACTCCCTCCATACCACCTATAAGATAGGAAACTTGTCATTGAAAATTATAGAACGTGACGACAGGGTCAACATGAAAAGACTAAAATAAAGTATAAAAAATGATGTAGACAAAAGGTACATGCATCAGTAAACAAAACCTGAGAACAAGTAAGCTCCATCAGAAGAAAATTTGAGAAACTTCACTCTGCTTGAATGCCAATGCCATGTAGTGCACGTATCTGCATCATCTTCACCCCTTACACCATCCCTTTCATCTACTTTAGACTTTGCACCATGTGCTCCAGAAAACTTTGCATTTCCAAAACCCCTCCAAATTAAAATCCTCCCTGTTACATCACCACCGGCCACAATTCTCTCACTTGGATGGAAGGCCAGAGTGCTCAAGTTTTTTGTGTGACGAAGCTTTATCTTCCTTATCTTATCAGGCTTGAAATCTTTTGTTGGTATGCTCCATATATAGAGCTTTCTCTTATTTGTAATGCCCAAAATTCTCCGAACTACTCACAATCTTTTCTGGCTTACGGGTCTGTTTAAATCAAAGCAAATAATACTTTGATGAAGTTTTACACATTTCAAAAATTGTCAATAGATAAACATCTACTCCAAAATTTTGTTCTTTCCAGTTGCAATACCAAGATAACAGGTAAAATGCATATCCACATTGGTTCATTACTACTCCTAGCATAACCACATCAATAAAAATATGTAATACGGAACATATACTCATGGGGATAAACGGCCTCAAAATTAACTGGAATGAAGCTGAAAATCTCACCTCGGCCAGAAGACCACCCACTTGGCGCCCTTCGTTAAGTCATAAATTCGCATCTGCCCACGCAATGTTTTTCCTCGTTAGCTGGCTTACTTGTATCTTCCACAGAGATGAATGCAAAAGGAGTATACACCTCAGCTCCTCTTGACGTTCTGCTTATGTTAGGAATGGCCTGCGCACAAACAGAATCAAAACAGGAGCATGTAACATCGACCCAATTTATCTCAAATTCAAAGCAAAAGGTTCGTATGCAGCTCAGTGTAAAACAGTAATAACGAAAGTGACGAAGTTTAGGAGCAGATCACCATGGAATGGACGGGAGGCCGACCTGGACCTTCCGCACCACCTCCGCGGCAGCGAAGTCCCAGTAGATGAGCACCCCATCAAGCCCCGCCGTCCAGCAGTAGCTCGCGAGCTTGGTCGCCGCAGCCGCGTTGGCTGGCGGCGGCGCCACCACGACGGCGGTGACGTCCCCTCGTGCCCTCCAGCTCCGACACCTGCACTCCAGGGCGACGCACCAATCAAAACCCACCGATTTTTCACGGGGCCCGCAAGGCGAGACCCTATCATGCGAAGCGCGTAGGAGCTACCAGCATGGCGGTGGAGGTGCTGAAGACGGAGACGGCGCGGCCGGAGCAGACGAGCAGGAGGCGGCCGTCAGCGGAGAAGGCCGGCGGCGCGGAGACGTAGCTCTGGCCGCCGGTGATCATGGCGGCCGCGGCGAGGGGTTTAGTTAGGATTTTGAGGTGGAAGGGGAAATGGGGCGGAGAGACGAGACGAGGAGGGCGGCGGGCCAGACGGCGGCAGAGCAGCAAGTAGGGTTTTGGGAAGCCGCAAGCGGCAAGGCAAAGATTGGGTTTTGAGCGGGTTGCCGAGTCGTGGCCGTGTAGTCGGGTTGAGACCCGCTTCGGATTGTGGGCTTGGGAGGGGACAGGTTAATGGGCCGGGCCGGGCCGGGCCGTATTAATACATGCAAGCGTGGACACCCATTTCTCTCCTCCTAGAGGAACCAACAACACATATGACATAGCAATCAAGCCAATCATCCCAAATATAAAATAAAATAAAATGCAGAACGTACAGGAGTAGTAACACGCAGCAAATAATAAGCATAAGCATGCAAGTGTTCACTCGGACTCGTATTTACTCAACCTGCCAATGCAGAAGGGAAGTGATAAATGAAAACTCCTGCGTTATCCTGAGCTTGGAGTTGCGCCCTTTACCCATCTGAATCCTTAGGGACGGTAGAACGTAGCACTGATGAGTGAAAAATGGCGCCCCGTGCATTTCAGGATTGGATCAAAACTTAGTATCTGTTTGGAACGCAGGAATTTCACAGAAATCAGTTCATTTCCCGCATGAACACAAATCCTAAACAGCCCCTTGGAGTCTGAGATAGCTGCCTGTATGTAAGAATGCTGTTACCTAAACATGATGAATCTGAATCCTCCCTGTTACCTAAACTGATGAATCTGAGACTCTCCTCAGTCCTGCCTCATAAAGATGGAATGCTGTAAGCCTGTATGTAAGCCAAAGCATACTGTTCTAGCATATATTGTAACCTTGGTAACGGTACCCCAGCATCACCTGCCTGCACCATGTAATCCATTTTAGCTTTCTAATAAGCTGGGTAGCTGCCTGTTGTCTACAACGCACATTGGTCCGGCAGGCACCACAACGGACGCATTGTACACGCGGTGGTCAAGTCATAGCTTGGAGCTTCATCTGAAACTGGAATTATTGGAATTCAACAAAATCAGGCTCGGATACCAAAGAAATTTACCGAATTGCTCAGTTAAGTTTTCGCAGAACCCTGCTGTCCTCACTCCTCCTCAGCTGTGCTGTATGACATCCTCAATTGCATGCAGTTCATCAAAATTGGCATGACAATTCCAGACGCTCCACCAGTACTTAGCAGGCAAGAAGAGTCTGATTCAGGCAACAGCCCTAAATTTCTCATTTGTGCGCTCAAGTTCTGAAAAACTTCCACTGATGAAATATGCGTCAAATCATTGGAAGAGAAGGTGCAAGGCCCTGTCTATGTCGAACCAGCTAAGCCAGGTGGCTTATGTACTCCCCTTTCTTTAATCAAAACCCTGATCTTTTCAGCTTCATCCCACTTGCCTGCCTCCGCACTGAGGTTTGACAACAGCACATAATTTGAGGTCTTGCAAGGTTCCAATTCAAATAATTTCTCAGACGCAAACTGTGCGAGCTCGTGGTTCTTGTGTACCCAGCATGCTCCAAGCAATGCACCCCACACACCAGCATTTGGTTGGATCTGCATTCCCTGAGCAAGTTCAAATGCTTCACTCAGTCTCCCAGCTCTTCCAAGTAGATCCACCATGCAAGCATAGTGCTCAGCCACAGGCATTAACGAGTAGTCTTTTGTCATTGAGTTGAAGAAATCCAATCAATCGTGCATGGCTGCAAGCTGACAAGACGCCTACAAATGTGACCTCGTCAGGTCTGACATCATTGGCTTCCATTTCTATGAATACTGTTATCGCCTCAGTCCCATGACCATTAGAAGCATAGCCATCAATGAGTGCATTCCATGAAACAATGTCCTGACCTGCCATCTCGTCAAAGACTTGTCTTGTTTCCAAGATCCTTCCACACTTTGCATACGCAGAAATCAAGGCGTTTCCAGCAAAGGAATCACTGATATGCCCACTCCTGACAAGAAGACTGTGGAATTGCCTCCCGACTCGCAAAGCAGCCAAGTTTGCACATGCACTAACACGCAAATGTAGACCAGTCAGCCCTCTTTGCATCCCTTCTCATGAGCACAAAATGCCAGAGTGCCTCAACAAAGAGTCCATTCTGGACAAATCCGGAGATAACTGAGTTCCACGCTACTGTGTTTCTCCAATTCATCTTCATGAAAATATTGACCGCCTTGCGCATTTGACCATCCTGAGCATAGCCGGCAATCATGGTGTTCCAAGAAACTATATCCTTGTTTGGCATTTGCTGGAACAACACCATGGCCTCACCAAGCATTCCACACTGGACATAGCCAGCTATCATCGTATTCCAGCACACTGCATCTCGCACCTCAATTCCATCAAGAATCCGACGTGCGTCATCAGTCATCTTGCTCTGCAAATAGCCATGCATAAGTGCAGTCTTTGCTGCGACACTGTCGAAAGGCATCTTGTCAAGCAGATCCTTCGCCTCTTGGAGCTTCCCAGCACGCACTAATCCACTTACCATCGTTGTCCATGAGATCGAGTTTTTATCTGGCATCTCTGTAAACAACTTATATGCCTCCTCCATGTGCGAGAGCTGCACATACCCAGCAAGCTTCACATTCCAAGCCACACCGTTCCGATCGGTCATTCTGTCGAACAATTCTCTCGCCTCACCTATCCTCCCCGCCCGGCAATACCCATTGAGTAAGGTCACCCAAGAAATGACATTGGGTGAGGGGACCCTCGCAAAGAAGCTAGCGGCCGAATCCAAATCCCAGCACGCACAAACCTGTCACCACCGTGGTGGCAGCCATGGCTACGACAGAAGGAGGTCGCGCTGAGAAGACAAGGAGAACGGATGTGAAGCCGGCAGCAAAGTAAAGAGAAGGAACGACTTTGCTTAATCGGCTTTATGTATCTGAACTTTTGTTTTGGCTGACGTGTGGGGACCCAGTGTCGGGAGAGCTGAGCTTTAAAAGGAACACGCACTGTGTCTGTAAACTTTTGTCAAACGAAAAGAGGAATAGTTCTCTCTCTCCCTCCTGTGCGCTTTTCCCCCTTTTCTGTTACCGTTGTTCTTCTTTCTTCCTCTCGATTCTATCGCAAGATGCGACTCATACTACTGATTTCCCTCTTGCGATCACACCCCAGTTAGGTCATAACAATATGGTATCAATGCCTCGTCGATTCCTTGTCGATTTCTCTTATTCTCTCGCTTTGATATGTAAATTTCAGAGGGGGAAACCGACCGCCTCGGGTTTGATCGGTAAAACCTGCTCCCGGTTGGATTGGCTTGGAGGAGAAATCACAACGCACCGCGGCGTGGTCTTCAAGTTGTACAAGTGGTAGAAGCGATGGAAGCAATGGAGAAGAGGTTGCAAGAGCTCTTATCTCGATGAAAACGGAAATGGTGGCCGAGGTAAAAGGGCAACGGGAGAGCGATTGGAGGAGATCAAAGTTGGAACAACAGGAGAGCGATCGATCAAGTGCTGATGAAAGTTAACCTATCTCTGACTCCATAGAAAAAATCCAACAAGAACAAGTGCACACTGCGAAGTCATGAAAGGCGCCTTCCTTCCCAATCATGATTCCAACGCGAGATGGGCTAGGAATCATGGGAGTAAAACCTCCGCAGCATGTGTACCCTCCTTCGCAGACATCACGCATATCACCCGTATCTCTTCCCTCCGCCCCACACCCATAGTCGCTAAGGTATCCGAGACCACCGAGCTAATGAACCTGACGAAGAAATTGGATTCAAACGGATTTTCCAAGATTTGATGGCACTGATGCGTGGATCTGGATTGACAAGTGCCAAACGTTCTTTGCTATGTACCAAATCCTCGAGGGTTTAGAGTCGCAAATGCAACTATGTATTTGGAGAATAGTGCGACACATTGGTACCAAGCTTATAAGTCGGCAAATGTATGGCATGATTGGGAGCGAGCCAGCAGCCGTTTTGTCTCGAATTTGAATTAAACACACACAAAGAACAAGATGAGGGAATTGTTGAGTTACTAAAAGCACAGAGAAGAATACAAGAAGGATTTTGACCAATTGGTTTATTACATCGATCGTATGATAGAAATGTAGGAGAGGTGATGCTAGTGACACGCTTTGTGTTAGGATTGAAAGATGAATCATGAGTGCAGTGGAAACTCAAATGCCGAATCACCCACAAGGCATCGATTTATGCGAGTGTTCAAGAAGGTGTTCGGACAAAACTCGTAGAATGGGTATAAAGGAGATAACAACAAACAAGGTAAGCTATCCGAGGTTACCCAAAGGAGATAACCGAGGTAAGTTTACGCCAAATGAAGTCTGTAAGGCACAAGAAATGGTGAAATCGTATCCGACGTGCAAATGGGTTGTGTTTTCATTGCGGGAGAAATACTCACTGACCACCACCGCACCAATCGTGCTCGCTTAAAAGTTCTAGAGCTAGAAGAAAACACTACTTATCCGTCACTGGAGTGTTAGATGTTGTCACATCTATGGAGGATTCTCGGAGTGAGGATGAGATGTTTTTATCTCGAATGTGGTATTTGGGACCACTAACGCTGGAACGATTAGATTACGAGCGGTAGTTGGCAAACAAGTTCTGTTAATGTTGTTGGATTCGGGCAGCTCCCACACTTTCATCAATGCTGACATGTTAGGCAGTCTTCAGGACAAGCCCCAACTTATGCCCACCATGTTAGTAAGATCCAAGGGGTTACTTTTCAACATGATATGAAAGTATTACCATTAGGGGGGGGGGTATGATGCAATCCTTGGCATGGACTGGTTGAAACAACATAGTCCTATGAATTGTAATTGGATACAAAAATGGGTTGAGTTTGATTATAAGGGACAATTGATTCGACTGCAGGGACTGCAAGAGGATAATGACTTCAATCTCCAGGCAGTTTCCATTGACCAGGTCCTCAAATGGCAGCAGGGAAATGAAGTGTGGGCCACTGCCATGGTGGAAACCAGTCCTGACTCCTTCGAAGAGAATTTGCCTAATGCCATTCAACAAGTAGTCCAGAAATTTGCGAAGGTATTTCAAGAGCCGAGTGAACTTCCACCTCATCGGAGTTATGATCATGCAATCTCCTTGGTGCCTAGTGCAACTCCAGTGAACTCTCGACCCTATCGGTATTCTCCTCAGCAGAAAGATGAGATCGAGAAGTAGGTGGCTGAGATGATTGCGAAGGGTCTTGTTAGCCCCAGTCTTAGTCCTTTTGCCTCTCCGGTTTTGCTAGTTAAAAAGAAATATGGTACGTGGAGATTTTGTATGGATTATCGACGACTTAATGCATTGACTATTAAGAACAAATTTCCTTTACCTATTGTGGATGAATTACTTGATGAGTTGGTCGGCACTAAGTATTTTTCTAAGTTGGATTTACGGAGTGGTTATCATCAAATCAGAATGGTGCTTGAGGATGAGGAGAAAACAGCGTTTAAAACACATCATGGTCATTTTCAATTCAAGGTAATGCCCTTTGGCCTCACAAATGCCCCGGCTACCTTTCAATGCCTTATGAATTCTATTTTTGCTCCCTACATCCGCAAATTTGTTTTAGTCTTCATGGATGACATACTCATTTATAGTAAGACTCTTGAGACTCATGTACAACATTTAGAATTAGTCTTTCAAGTGTTACATCACCATTAGTTGTATGTAAAAAGATCCAAATGCACATTTGCTTCCCCTCAATTGGAGTATTTGGGGCATATTATCTCATATAAGGGTGTGGCTACGGATCCATCTAAGACACAAGCTATGCAACAATGGCCAGTACCCACCACAATTACAGAATTGCGAGGTTTTTTGGGTCTCATGGGATATTATCGGAAGTTTGTCAAAAATTATGGGTTGTTAGCAAGGCCTCTCACTAATCTTTTGCAGAAGCACAAAGGGTTCCAGTGGACTGAGCAAGCCCAAGAGGCATTTGACAAGTTAAAACTAGCTATGAGTATTGTGCCTGTTCTCGCATTGCCCGATTTCACTAAACCTTTGTGATTGAAACAGATGCTTGTAACACGCATAGTGTGCATCTTCTCACGGGAGGGGCATCCAAGGGCATATTACAACAAGGCTTTGGGGATCAATAATCGAAGTTATCGATTTATGAGAAAGAATTCTAGCGGTTATGATGGTCATGATGATGGAGGCCTTATTTACTCGTGGTCCTTTCATTATCAAAACAGATCATCGCAGTTTATGTCATTTATATGATCAATTACTCACCTCTGACTTGCAAAGAAAAGCCATGACTAAACTCATCGGGTTTCAGTATGCATTTCAGTATAAAAAAGGGTCTGACAATA
Organism: Ampelocalamus luodianensis; assembly: GCA_036346255.1. Lineage (NCBI taxonomy): Eukaryota > Viridiplantae > Streptophyta > Magnoliopsida > Poales > Poaceae > Ampelocalamus > Ampelocalamus luodianensis. The sequence goes on along the minus strand of CM070640.1, from coordinate 42,475,456 downwards.
CACCAGCAGATGCTTTGTCTTGGGTGGGTCATCTCTTGGAATTGGAAGCTATTTTGGTGGTCCAGCCAGTGTGGATACAGGAGGTTCTTAATTCTTATGCAGTTGATGCTTCAGCTTAGCAGTTGCTCCAAGAGCTTGCAGTTTCTGGCTGTAACAGCAAGGGATATACATTGGTGGAGGGTCTCATTCGCAAAGATGGTAAGATATGGATCGGTGCTAACACTGGACTTCAAACAAAGATTATTCAGGTCTTTCATTCTTTGGCCATTGGTGGTCATTCGGGTTTGCAAGCCACTTACCACCGAGTCAAGAAATTATTTCAATGGCAAGGTCTAAAACAAGCAGTGGAAGAATTTATCCAGTAGTGCTCAGTTTGTCAACAGGCTAAACATGAAAATTGCTAGTCCCCGGGATTACTTCAGCCGTTGCCTGTTCCTCAAGGTATTTGGCAGGATATTACCATGGACTTTGTGGAAGACCTTCCAACATCAAAAGGATACAATGTTATTTTGGTTGTGGTTGATAGGTATACCAAGTATGCCCACTTTCTTCCCTTAAAGCATCCTTTTACGCCCATTCAAGTTGCTAAACTCTTCCTAAACATTGTGGTTAAGTTGCATGGGTTACCTAAGTCAATAGTTTCTGACAGAGATAAAGTTTTCACCAGTTTATTTTGGCAAGCATTATTCAAATAATGTGACACTAAACTGAATCTTAGCACTGCCTATCATCCTCAGTCGGATGGTCAAAGCGAGCGTGTTAATCAATGTCTCGAGATGTACTTGAGGTGTGCAGTGGCAACTTCACCCACAAAGTGGTTTTCTTGGTCAGCGCTGGCGTAATATTGGTACAATACTTTGTTATCATACTGCGGTAGGGTGTACTCCTTTCAAGGCGTTATATGGTTCGGACCCTCATTACACGATGGTACCATCCTTAAGTACTTCCAGATCTCCTGAGGCTGATGAGGTGGTGCGGGAACTTCAGTTCTTTTCGGATTTGTTACAGCAGCAGTTACACAAAGCTCAGATCTGCATGAAGCAAAAGACTGACAGAAAACGTTTGTTTCGGGATTTCCAAGTGGGTGACCAAGTGCTTATGAAATTGCAACCTTATGCTCAACATTCGGTGGTGAATCGCCCTTATCCCAAGTTAGCTTTTAAATTCTTTGGCCCCTATAAGATTCTGGCGAAGATAGGAACGGTTGCTTATCGTCTTGAGTTGCCCGATGACAGTTAGGTCCATCCTGTTTTTCATGTCTCTCAATTGAAACCGTTTTCCGCTAATTATTCTCCTGTGTTCTCCACTTTACCGTCCCCAGCTGCATTGAATGTTTCGGAGTTAGTTCCAGGAGAAATTCTCGACCGCTGTTTGGTGAAAAAGGGGGTGCTGCTCATTTACAGATTCTCATCAAATGGACATCTTTGCCGATTGCATTGGCGACCTGGGAAGATTACAATGTATTGCGCACTCGCTTTCCGGATGCTCCAGCTTGGGGACATGCTGGATCTCACGGGGGAGGCAATGCCATCACCGTGGTGGCAGCCATGGCTACGACAGAAGGAGGTCACGCTGAGAAGACAAGGAGAACGGATGTGAAGCCGGCAACAAAGTAAAGAGAAGGAACGACTTTGCTTAATCCGCTTTATGTATCTGAACTTTTGTGTTGGCTGACATGTGGGGACCCAGTGTCGGGAGAGCTGAGCTTTAAAAGGAACACGCACTGTGCCTTCAAACTTTTGTCGAACGAAAAGAGGAATAGTTCTCTCTCCCTCCTGTGCGCTTTTCCCCCTTTTCTGTTACCGCTGTTCTTCTTTCTTCCTCTCGATTCTATCGCAAGATGCGACTCATACTACTGATTGATTTCCCTCTTGCGATCACACCCCATTTAGGTCGTAACAAAACCCCTCCAGCATGAAGTTCCAAGACACCATGTCCTTCTCTGGCATCTTGTCGAAGAACTGCACAGCCCGAACGACTTCCTCGTTCCGGTTGAGCTCCGCCAGCACCGAGTTCCAAGAAACAATGTCTGGTGTCGGCATTTCCCGCAGCAACCTCACCGCATCATCGAACCTGCCGTTCCTGGCGCCCGGAGATCATGGCGTTGTAGCACGCGGAGCACTTCTCCCCGGGAATTCGGTCGAGCACGTCCCTGGCGAGCTCGAGCTCGAGGTCGCCCGCGCGCTTAGCAGTAGACCATGAGCGTCCAGGAGAAGTCATCCCGGATGGGCATTGCGTCGAACAGCTCCTGGCGTCCGCGACGCGGCCTGTGGTCGGAGCAGGCCGCGATCATAGCGTTCCAGGAGACGAGGTTGCGGCGGGCATCTCGTCGAACAGACGTCGCGCGTCGGCGAGGCGACCGTGGCGCGCCAGCGCGGAGAGCATGGCGTTGTAGGAGACGGTGTTGCGGCGGGGCATCTCGTCGAACAGGCGGCGCGCCGCGGCCAGCTGGCCCGAGCGCGCGAGGCGGGTGAGCTCCTGGTTGCTCCGGAACACCGCGGTGGCCGCCGCCGTGGCGGTGACCTTGGCCGCGGCCATGAGGTGGCGGCGGTGGCGCTCGTCCGGTTGGTCTTGCGGTGCGGTTCAGGCTGGGAAACAAACTGGGCTTAATACTGGTCTGGAGGCCCAACTAGATTTAGTCCACTCAGGTTAGATTTTACAGCCCACTTAATGGCGGCCCAACTAGTGTTACTGCATTGAGCTGACCAAATTACAATCGATTTAAATGCTCAGAGCCTCAGACCGCTAAAACTAAAAATAAATAAAAAAACTAAATGACCATTCAAAATTTTGTAGTTTAAGACTTTTTAAGAGAAAAAAATTGAAATAAGCAACAAAATTTCTTATATCTGGTGTTACTACGAAGGAACATTTCTTTTGTCAGAAGGTGAGAACAATTGGATGCAGTGCTCACAACTCGTGGTTCACCGTTTCACATTCTGAAAATCAAACTCCAGTAAGCTACCTTGGATGTCAGGAGGGAACATTGAATTAGCTAAGATGTACATTGCTATTTGAACCATATTTATCAATACCATTCCAAAAGCTATACCAGCTTGACTCAAAGAATGTTACATTTCGGTACTGACTCATACCGGTACACCGTTCCAAAGTTTAATATAATAATACATATTTATAAGTATATGTGTGTGTGTTTATAACTTTATGCATACTAAATTTCACTTGTAATATTACTACAAATACATAGTAATAGAACCAAATACAACATATATTTCAATGAGTTTAATAGACGGTATACCAATTCTACCGATATAACCGGTATTGTCCGATATCGAGATTGGTATGGCCGGTATTGAGTTGGTATGGTCGGTATTAACCGATGTCGAAACCAGTACAGAACACATAGCTGCTTTATACCGATTTAGGTAATGGAATGATACATACCCGCTAGTATCGGAACGGTATCGATAAGTATAATTTGAACCGACTGAGAGGGAAAAAAAAGAAAGAAAACAAAAAAAACAAAGGCAAGAGGGATCATGCGCTGGCGCACCTTGTGCCGGGTGATTGGTCGAGCCGATCCGACGACGTGCGCACGACTTCCTGTGGCTTACAAGTGGGTCCCTTGAGAGCGAACACTCCCATTATTCTGCGAGTTGCCGGTGCTACTGCGCTGTCGTAGCACAGGAGAGGTGTACCGGATCATGTGTGGACGACGCGAGTTTGTTATGTCTACTCCCGTTAGAGCTCGGTGGTCGCGGTGCACGCAACGCGAGCGGAGTTGGCACGTGTGGATAGTGCATGTAGCCACGTAGGAGGTATTATTGAATGGGAAGAAAGGTTTGCATTTTGCTCCCTGGAATTGGGGCTTTATGTGGACAGGACAGCTTTTCTGGGATTCAAAGTTAACTGCACATGGAGGCTTTTTTTTTTGTTTTAATAATGATACAACTTCACAAAACAAAAACAAAAAAAAAAAAAACATCGAAAGGGAGCAATGTTGGAAGGGACTATAAAAGAACTAGTTTAGTGAATAATGGATCAACATGTTTGCTAAACTAGCGTAGCATGATCCTGGTGGCAGAGCTTTAGGGAAAAAAGAGAGAGAAAACCATCTTTTAGGGCATGAAAAGAAAGAAAATTTGGTTGTGAAATTACCTAGACAATTACTAAATTATTCAAGATAAGCTAATAAATTATCAATGAAATATTGCAGCTAAAAGTGGAGGCCATAGGCTTCCTTAGCCTCTAAGAGCTCTGCCATTGTAAACAGTAATAATCAAGCATGTCATATTAGTATGTAAGCAGGGGCGAACCCACGCCTGGTGGTGGGTGGGCTGAAACACCACTCCTCCCCATCAACGTCTTCGCTCTGTCTGTCCTGCTCTGCCCTCATGCTATGCTATATTGATCGAGATATGTTTTTGTAATGATTAAAGATGATAGCATTTTGTATCGCTTTCAAAGTATGAAACCATGTCGGCAAAAACTACCTCGTGCTAGAACTTAGTGGTATGTTTCATTGTTTTGTATTTGTGAATTTACAATTCATGTCGTTTGTCATTCTGGTTTATAATTTATATATACTACTTTGTCTATGCAAGTTGTGATGGTGCCGATGTAGCTTAGAGACATGTCATGACTCGCGATGGTTTGGTGGACCAAATGTCCCTTAATTGGGTATTTATTATGGCTATATTTTTTTTTCAATATCATTTATCTGTTTCAATGTAATATCAGTTGTTGGGTCGATGGTTATGTACTTTTGCTATGTTATAGGTTAATTGCAATCTAATGAAACTTCTAGCCTATCATGAGTTAGCACCCCGTACTCTTTTTCTGGGTCCATCACTATATGTAAGGTGCATGGGATGCGATAAACACGCATACACCACATATAGAAAAAACGCATTTAGGCTCAATTGTTGCTGCTATCACATTATTCTAATATTGAATAGCGTATTTATACAATTGCATTGGTTTCATGCCTACGCCCATTTTCACACCCTTGATGGGAAGGAAGTTTGGACGGGTTTAATTGGAACAAAAGAATTTCCTAGGAAGGCACACACGTTGCTTCGTCTTTCGTCGCCATCCCTGCTCGGCGTCGCGTGAGTTAGAGCTGAAACAACTAATAACTATATCACCAGAATCAAGGAGAGTATCCAACCATATTTCTTAGGTCTATAAAAGTATTAAAAGATTGTGTGATCTATAAAGACAAGTAAAAAAGATAAATTCATTGTAATACTGTCTATAAGTGATATGAAGAGTTACTATACTATTGTAGAACTGAAATAACTAATAGCTATATGTCATAGGGGCTTTTATCGAAAAAGCCGCGCTCCCTCCCCTCCACTCTACTTTGAACGAAATAGTAATAATTGGGGCGAGTGCGCCCAGCGTGCCGCCTCGCCACCACCACCGTGCGCTGCGGTCTCGCTGCTTTGCTTTCCCATTTCCCCTCGAATCGAAGCGGAATAGAAGCCACCGCGCCCACCTGACACAAAATTTTATCCGTTCGAATCGCGCGGAGCTCGTGCAGTCGTGCTGTGCTGCTCCAGCTCGCTCGCTCGCGCGCTCGCGCCGCGCACTCCAAACCCTAGCCCACCACCGCCTACCAGATCCGGAGATCCCGCGCGGAGGGCGAAGGTGAATCCCCCCTGTCCCCCAATGGCGCCCCGCCCCTGATCCGATCCACCTATCGATGGATTCCGCCCGGAGCTGGTTCCAGAAGCTGCAGCCGCGGGACAAGGACAGGGCCAAGCCGGTGTCGCCCACCGGTGCCGCGAGGAAGGAGGCCGACCGGCCGCCGGGGGCGATGGCGGCCGCGGGGGAGGAGGCGCTGTCGAGCGCCACCAAGCAGAAGGTGGCGGTGGCCAAGCAGTACATCGAGAACCACTACAAAGCGCAGATGAGGTCGCTCCAGGAGCGCAAGGAGAGGTCAGTGGCCCGGTGCTCCGTTTGCCCGCGGAATCCGCGCTTTAGTCATTTACATCGCCCGCCGAATCGGGCTTGGATTTTGGCGTGAAAATGGCAATGGTTCTGCCTGAGTTGGGATCTGTGGGAGTCCTGGTGCGGAGGTCTCAGATTAGTAGCCGCGAATTGAAGCCCCATTTGGTCGATTCGTTGTGCCCTTCATTTGTTTGCTGTGATCTGTGTCCTAGTCGCTTCTAAGCTGGCCGCATTATGGTGGAATTGTACGATATTACTGCTCGTGAAGTACTAGTTAGTGTTGTACTGCCGTACTGGTGTATGCGCATGGTGCTTAGGATGCAGTTGACTAATTTTGGATGTGTTGGACTAGCTTGTGGCCGCAGCCGCCTAATTTTCGACGGAGAGATGGATGCTTGCAATTTCATGGCGGTGCGTGTAGTTACGGTGTTAGTGTTGTCAACTTAGTGTATGTGTTGTTGATAAATAACATCATATCTCTAGGATTATGCAGGGTGAAATATTTCTAATTTTGGCATGATAAAAGAAAGGCGCACTGCATAGCATTGAAGAAGTTGGTGTGCATGGCTGTTGTGTTGTGGAATAAAAAAAAAGTGGAGTGAGGTAAAGAGGTGACTAAAATAGGGTGGAAGGTGGTAAAGGATGCATCACCTTCAGTTTTTTGTACTTTTAATCCCCTGAATATATTGCCACATAACGTAGAGATCCGCTGGTTGAACCTAACAGATGTAGGTGTGCTCCACAAGAAATTTTTCAAAAAGTGTTCCTTCTCATGATGATATACCATAATTGCCAGTAAATCAATCTAGTTGTAATGTGGTGCAACTTGAACTTGGTCTGGGCCATCTGTTAATATACTATACTTTATTGTCAACTGTGCATTTAATATTGTTAGATTTCTTTTTTCACCTTTTGTGGGAAAGATGGGCATATGTAGGACATTTGCATGAATTTTGCATCTTACCATGGTTTGACTGGCATAGACTGGACCAGGAAACACTCATTATAATTGCTGTTCTCTACCTTAGGTTGTTATTTCAGACAATGCTTATACAAGCTATTAAACTTTATGGGTGCACTGGTATTAAGATGCTGTCGTTTTTGGGTAGCGTGTTCTAGGTTGTTCAGGAAGACTGTATGCAAGAACAAAGTGTCTAGCATAAAGCGCCTAACTAGTGCATTGCAGCATCACAGAGGCTGTTCACAGTTTTCTGATTGTCATATTTTATGTTTGACTGCTCTCATCTTTTTGTGGCTTGCCGTAGCCCGTAGATCGTTCTAAACTGCTATATATTGGTTTCGGCTACATGGTTTAGATATCGTAATCAATCTGTTATTGTTTGGTGATATCCATCTTAATACCAAGTTATATTATAGGCGTTGGATGTTGAGAGGAAGCTTGCAGATGCTGATGTATCTGAAGAGGAGCAAAACAATATCCTGAAGGATTTAGAAAAAAAGGAGACAGAATACATGCGCTTACGGAGACATAAAATGGGTGTTGATGATTTTGAATTGCTGACCATTATTGGGAGAGGTGCATTTGGAGAGGTAATAAAGACTCTTTTTACTCCCCCTCTTTGATGCAAGTATAGTTGGTTGTTCTGTAATGAACAACACTTTACTCAGTACCGAGAAAGCTGATGCTTCTTGTTGTACATTCAGAAAAATTCTTTATTTCTCTTAGATGCAAACTATGTTCTCTGCATTTGCCTGCTGCTTAACTCCAGTTTATGCTGTTATTGCAGGTGAGACTTTGTAGAGAAAAAGCTACAACCAATGTATATGCAATGAAAAAGCTCAAGAAGTCTGAAATGTTACGAAGAGGCCAGGTACTTCATGTTTGTTAACTCTAGTAACTAAATCTGGTCGGGCAGCAAGCTTTTCCTTGTCTAATGTGTTATTTTTAGGTTGAGCATGTGAGAGCTGAAAGGAACCTCCTTGCAGAAGTTGACAGTGCTTATATAGTTAAGCTCTACTGCTCATTTCAAGATGACGAGTTTCTGTACCTCATTATGGAGTACCTTCCTGGTGGTGACATGATGACTTTACTCATGCGCAAGGATACACTGATAGAGGATGAATCAAGATTTTATGTTGCGGAGACAATACTAGCAATTGAATCCATTCACAAGCACAATTATATTCATAGGTAATGTATTAACATGACACACTGCATAACAATCGCAACTTGCTACTCAATCTTTTGTTATACCTTTTCAGGGATATCAAACCCGACAATTTGTTATTAGACCGAAGTGGCCACCTGAAGCTTTCGGATTTTGGCTTATGCAAACCTCTAGATAGTAGTAGCTTTCCAAATTTGAGTGAGCTTGACTATGCAGCGGGAAAGAGCACCGATTCGTCAACAGATGGTGATAAGCAATTAAGTAACTCTGCTGCTCCCAGACGGACACAACAAGAACAACTACTGCATTGGCAGAAGAATCGGCGGATGTTGGTAAGTTACATGCTTGCTTAACTGTGGAATGTTGCAGTCATTGGTTGGGTACGGGTCCGAGGGTAGGGCACTCGCGCTAATTTAACCGCCGGCAGGGCTCTTCTATGTCGAGGTAGCGAGGCTCTGAGATCTGATTAGTCAGGGAGGCGAGGGATCGTCCTTCAAGCTCGGCTGGGACTCTTACTAGTGAATAAAGGGGCTCTGATATTTAGCCAACCGGTTAGGGACCAACTTTTTTTTTCTTGATTGATAATAGATGCATGCTATCCTTTTTATAGGAACGACCCGACTTGATTTCTAAGAAATAATCTATAAAGAAACTTATCTCTAACAATTCAATCTAATAATAACTCGTCTAACTAATAGATAATACTAAACACCTAATAGATAGATTCCTAAATAGTAAATCCATCCTAATACGGTATTACTGCTCACATGTGCTACAGTACTTGAGTTGCTGCAGTCGTGTGGTACAGTACTGCTACAGTACTCAAGTGGATGTTGGACCATAACAGGAAACATTCCACTTCTACCATTTCGTGGTGGGTATGCAACTCAAAAGTCAGCCTTTACTAGACTCTACTATCTAAATATCCAATACATTGGCTCCTGCCCTCTTGTCCGGTACTGTTCAGATTAATTCTTCAAAGCATTCCCTAGTAGACAAGTCTTAGGACAGTTAGGATACCTGGCTTTCACCCAGGAGACCTAGTTCAAATCCCGGCAATGGAACTTACTCTCTTTCCTTAAAAAAACTAGTAGGAGGCCTTCCGTTGGTCGGAGGAGGCTAGCTTTGCCTTTCAAGCCCTCAAGCAATTTTTGGCCACCACCCCGGTGTTGCAACTTGCGGATTTCACTAAAGCATTCATTGTGGAATGTGATGCTTCCGGATCAGGTTTTGGCGCTGTGCTTCATCAAGGCGGTGGGCCGGTAGCCTTTTTTAGCCGAGCCATTGCACCTCGGCACACTAAATTGGCTGTGTATGAGCGCGAGTTGATTGGCTCGTTTAGACGATGCGGCATTGGTGTTCGTACTTATGGGGCGTTCATTCCTCGTGCGCGCGGATCATTACTCCTCAAGTTTCTCCTTAATCAACGTCTCACAACTATACTTCAACATCGCATGGTGAGCAAATTGATGTGATATGATTTTTGGTTGAATATCGCCGAGACGACTCGACATCGTGGCGATGCCTTGTCTCGTCGAGATTTAGATACAGCAGAGTCCTTGTGCGCATTGTCTTCTCCTTGGCTTACTCTTTTTAAGGAAATCCGAAGCCGCCACGCACGCCACCCACCCATCGTCGCTCTTCGTGATGAGGTACTAGCCGGACAACGAGGGACTCCATGGGCCATGTCCGATGGATTACTTCTATTCGACAAAAGAATTTATATTCCGGCTACTTCTCATGTTCTGCCATCTATCTTATCAGCCATTCATGAGGAAGGATATGAGGGGGGGGGGGGTCCAGAAGACGTTACACCGCTTGAAGGCTGATTTTCATATTCCCGTGACCGATACTCATACAAGAATTTATCCGCGATTGTCAGGTGTGTCAACGCAACAAAACGGAACACCTCCACCTGGCCGACCTTTTGCAACCATTGAAGGTGCCCACGGTCATTTGGGAGGATATTTCCATGGATTTCGTGGAAGGATTACCTTGCGTTCATGGCAAATCAGTTATCCTCACTGTCGTTGATCGATTTTCTAAATATGCGTTTATTCCACTTGCGCATCCCTACACGGCGATTCTGATACCAAAGCTTTCTTTGGGGATTTTGCGTCTTCACGACATCCCTAGTTCTATTTTCAGCGATCGCAACGTGGTATTCACTAGTGCCTTTTGGAAGGAGTTATTTTCATTAGCAGGCATCCGCTTGCATATGAGCATAGCCTACCATCCTCAATCTGATGGGTAGACCGAAGTAGCTAACAAGGTCATAGCCATGTATTTGCGATGCCCATCGCAATCGCCTAAAACGATGGCTTTGATGGCTTCCATGGGCTGAGTTTTATTATAATACGTTGTTCCATGCCGCTCTTAAACCGACACCATTCCGGGTAGTTTATGGGCGTGGGCCACTAGCGCTACGTTCTTACGAACGTGGGGATAGCCGTGGACCAAGCTTTGCACGACAGTGATACTTTTCTGGCCGATGTTCGTGAACGACTCCTCCAAGCTCAAGACTATGCGAAACAATATTATGATTCACATCATCGTGACGTTCATTATCAAGTGGGAGATTGGGTTTGGCTTCGTATCTCACACCGTCAAGCATTATCATTATCAATTCAAGCACGCCATAAGCTTAGTCCGTGCTTTTTTGGATTGTACCAAATTTTGGAGTGAATTGGGGACGTGGCATACCGCCTACAGTTACCTAGTAGAGCGCGTATTCATAATGTCTTTCACGTTGGTCTCCTCAAACCTTTTTATGGTGTACCACCTTTAGCTCTACCTACACTTCTGGAGTTGGATCATGGCCGTGCATTACGTACGCCGACTAAAGCTATTCGAGGATGTCTTCATCAGGAAATTTGGCAAGTTCTTATTGCGTGGCAAGGATTACTCGAATCAGATGCAACATGGGAAGTGGTCAGTGAATTTCGTCGTTTGTTTCCCACTTTTCAGCTCGAGAACAAGCTCTTTCCGCAGGACTGGAGAGATGTTATGGTCGGAATACAATATCATCGCAGAGTCCGACCACGACACGTCATCCAAACACAAGGGGAGGGCGTGGCAGCATAGCCGCCGACCAGCTCTTGGCGGTTTCCTTGCCCATTACGTTAGGACTCTTAAATTAGGAGTATCGTGTTAGAGATTGTTTCAATCTATTAGTTGATTTCCATATCAAGTTTCCATAGATAAATTTCTATCTTTAGTTTATAATCTCTATTTAAAGAGAGAAGAAATTGAATAAAGGGCAAGCAAGAATTAAGAAGAGTCTTACCTGCCCTCTCCCTTGCGCCGCCGGCGCTGTGCCTTCATGCGACGGCGCCTCCTCACCGCCGCCAACCGCTTGCCGTCCGGCCTCCCACCTCTCATGCCTATTTCCTTTGTCACCAAACCCTAGCCCACAACACCTTGGTTCTGCATTTTTATATATGTTATTTTCATGAAAATTACAGGCTTATTCGACTGTTGGTACACCTGATTACATTGCTCCGGAGGTACTATTGAAGAAAGGATATGGAATGGAATGTGACTGGTTAGTCTGGTTTTCCTGAACTTGTGCAGTGCATGTCCAAAATTTCAAATAATTTTGATTTTTCTCATATTTACCTTTTATAGGTGGTCACTTGGGGCCATTATGTATGAGATGCTTGTGGGTTATCCACCATTTTATTCTGAAGATCCAATGTCCACATGTAGGAAGGTAACTTTAAATGTTGTTCTTACATCAGTTATCAAGTGCTGCATATAGCTAAGCCATGTCCTTGCGGGAACTGTGCTTCTGTATGTGAATTCTTCTTAGTTGATTTCTGAGTGCAATTTTGCAGATAGTGAATTGGAGAAGTCATCTAAAATTCCCTGAAGAGGCCAAACTTTCACCAGAAGCTAAAGATCTCATTAGCAAGCTATTATGTAATGTGGATCAGAGGCTTGGAACGAAAGGAGCACATGAAATAAAGGTGAGAATCATTAAGATGATTTGCTATCATCTGCAATTTTGAAAAATTGGTTATCATGGCATCAATTTCCTACAGGCACATCCATGGTTTAGAGGTGTTGAGTGGGAAAAACTATATCAGATGGAAGCAGCTTTCATACCCGAGGTTAATGATGAGTTGGACACACAAAACTTTGAGAAATTTGAGGAGGTAAAGTGTTATTCTCAGGCTACTTAGGCTAGTTCACAGTTCCGACTGTTCCTCTGCAAATTAGTGCACAGTTTGACAGAGGGAAAAATGTATTTTTTAAGTGATCGACAGCAGAACTTCAAATTGTTTGGAAGCCTGAATGTTTCCTCCTTGCCCTGAGTGGTGCAAGATATTTTAGTTCTAGTCAAGTGGCCTATTCAATGAATACTAACCTTTTTACACACTTGGTGTTCTTCCAGACTGCCCCATCCATGCAAACTTCATCAAAGGCAGGTCCTTGGAGAAAGGTACTTGTTGCAGAGCTCAATCGAATGCGTTTCTTTTAGTGTTTTATATTGTCAAACCTATTAAAGAGATTACTTTTTTTGTTTCAAAATTTTATAGAGTTGTTTCAGACTAGCGACATTTTTTTTCTTTTATTTTGCCAGGAGGATCAAGTTCGCACTTAAAATTAAATGCTTGAGCCTTCATATTTTATTTTGTTGCTTTCAATCCTTTTACTTCTGGCTCTAGGTTCTGATTAAATGTTCTTTTGTGCAGATGCTTTCCTCTAAGGACATGAATTTTGTTGGTTATACCTACAAGAACTTTGAAATAGTAAATGATCCTGAACTTCCAGGAATAGGTTGGGTGTTTTTCCTAGTCCACTCCCATTTGTTCCTTGTTGCATTCTTTGCAAAAAGTGGCTTGGACATAATTTTGTGCATTACTATTTCCTTTTTGGCTCTGCAGCTGAATTAAAGAAAAAGAATAACAAACCAAAGCGACCAACCATCAAATCATTGTTTGGTAAAATTTTTAACACTCTGGAGTCAGATCTTGGGGACAACAATTTCATAATATTTACATTGCATTCACTGGCATCTGTACAGAGACTGCCGATAATGAAGACCCTCAAGGCAGTTTGTTGAACCTATTGCCGCCGCAATTGGAGTTGCCTGAGAGCCTCGAGCCCTCACCTCACTCTAGTATCTCCTCTGAAGATTCCCAAGCACGGCATGGATAGCAGGTGTATGTTTTCTGGCACCCGTGAGCTGTAAACTGAAGCGGGAAAGAAAAAGGAGAACATAATTTGAGCTATTTCACACGCGGACGGATGGTAATCTACAGAATCAAGTGGCTATTCAGAGGGCAAATGTTTAAAAGTATCTAAAAGCTCCACATTTTTTTTTTGAATAGCTGCTTGAGGTGCTCTTATAGCCATTTCTTATATTGGAGCACGCATCCTGTACATTGTTATCTCCTTTCAACATTCGTTTCCCGACAATCCCGAGCAGGTCGATTGACGATACGTAGAGAGGTACTCCTTTGCTCTCCTGTAAATTCCTGGATTCTGTGCAGGGCCGAGATCCATTCTTTCGTTGGAACATGTCGTGGGTATGCTGCCAGTTTTTTTTTTCGCGCAGAAATCTGCATTTCCACATTCTTGTTATAACATTTGCGACAATGCAAAGAAGTTCTGAGAAACGAGCAAATTGCACTCTCAAGGATACTCTGTAAAAGAATTGCCACTTTGTCTTGTGTATAGCGAAATTGCTTTCTTTGATAATGTTTTGTATGTCATTTTACGTTGAACTTGTACGTACAAAAAAAGAGAATTGATTCTGTGCCATCGAATAACTTTGTTCTTTACGATTTGCCATTGAATAACTCCATCTTCGTAATATGCCATTGAGTTTTAAAATTTCTTTATAATAGTCCAAACATCTCCATAAAACCACGAGAAAAGTCCATTGTCTGCGGCAGCGGTGTGGCACTTAGAGGGGGAGAGAGAGAGAGAGAGAGGTGCAGTGCAGCCAGGGCGCGACGCTGGAGCAGTCGACTGGAGAGGAGAGAAGTGGGTTTAGAGGAAGAAGGAAGAAATAATTGGGGAAAAAGAAGAAAGAAGGAGCTAGGGGTATGGAGTGAAACGTGAAATTTGGGGGTAAAATGAACATTTCTCATGGCTTAACGGGGTGTTTGGATGCTGTGCTAACGGCGGTGCTATATTGTAAAGAAATTTTGAAACCTGATGATATACCGCGAAGAACGGAGTTATTCGATGGCAAATCGTGAAGAACGGAATTATTCGATGGCATAGAATCAATTCTCCGTAAATAATTTTTTATCCCGTCTTGTTTTCTGGACGATAAATATCCAATCCAGTTATCCTGCAAAAAAAAAAACAAAAAAAATGAAATACCCAATTCAGTTATTTCAGTGAAACCAACTTAATTTGCCTGCTCGCGCAAGCGTGTAAACTAGGCTAGATAGGCCTGACTCAGCATTCATGTATGCCCGCTGTATGCTAGAATTTCTGCTGTATCTGTTGGTTGTGTTCTTGGGCAAGTGGCATGTCTACCTAAACCTGGAAAGACGTTTGGTATGAGTAGTGTATCTGGTTGCTTGGAGCACAAACCTCTAGTCTTCCATTATGAGCTGTGTGCTACTACTTACTACCCTTGGTTTTCTTTGCAACTAAGCTTAGGTCGAGCACCATTACTTACCATTAATCACAAGCTGTAATTATTGCCTTTTTATGCTGGATCCCGTCCTTAGGAATGATTGCACGTCCTTCTTTGGGGGAAAATAAAAGGAAAATTTTGTTCCTGACGCTCAAAATATAAGGCAGGATAATTGCACGTCGAAACTGTATCTATCTTTCGTGGAAAAATAAAAGAAAATTTTTGTTCCTGCCACTCAAAACATAAGGTATTGGCATCGGAATTTTGCTCATTTCTGAATCCGCAACGTGTTTGTAATCTCAATGCATCCATGAATCTAACACGATGATGCATGGCCCAGAGCTCACGAAGGTACCGGTGCATCGACGGATCAACGGTGCGCACTGTAGCGCAGTACATCGAGATCTGTGCGGGGATGGTTGTTTGGACAGTGCAGTTTTATTAAAGCTGGGGCATGTGCGCTTGCTTGCCGCCTCTCGAAATGCCCACGCAACGAGCCAGGTGGGCCCGGGTGCTGACTCGTGGGCCCAGCCGGAGGAGAATATCACTTAATGTAGCTATTGATATGGATATTTGATTTATGATAGGACGGTGAGGATCGCTTTTTAATATCATGTACTGTAGATCCTCTACATTAAATTATTCAATGCAGATGATCTATTTCTGCTGTGCATTGTGTTACAAATAGATTGAGATAGGTAGGTATGAGATGAGACCCTGAAAGCTCTTCTTGTGTAGGATTGCTTCTTTGTTTTATGTTTTGTCTCTTACTATTCTTTGTGGTGTCTCCGTTTTATTTAAGAGGCAATTCGCTATATGCCACTGAATAAGTTCGAATCTTCATTATATACCACTGGCGTCTTACTAACATATAGACCCTGAGTCTATATGCTAGCCCCACAATGAGTGATATATTATAAATTATGTAGTTATTCAGTGACATATTGTGAATTTTTTTTCTTTAATTGTAATTTTGAGGTACAGAGAAATGGAGGCAGCTCCTTTGGATAAATAACAATCTTTTTTTCCCTTGGGCTGACTGAACAAAAACCTACGGTCTTTACATAATTGGTCGAGGTAACCCTCGAGTTACACGCCTCAATTTCAAATTTAACCCCTGAGCTATCGCATGATAACCATGGTACGTCGAACAAGCTCACCGTAAGTTCTCAGAAACAAGTATTCATGAGAAAGCTCAAGCTGGACTCCTTCGTCGACGAGCTACAAACAAAAAGAAAACTATTTTATCAACTCCATTCATCCAAAAACCTAATCATCTGGCACAGCTCAAACGTACTCGATCACACGTAACCGGTGGAGTGGAACGAATGCAGTGGCATCGTTGCATGGCCCCATGAAAATCGGATCATATCTACACGCCAACAGTGGTAGCTTCCTGTTAGCTAGGCCAACCTGGGGTCCAACCCTAATTCGATGGACTGATGGGGTGGCTACCTTACCTAGCAGCTAGCGTCCTCACTTGCCTACAGCGACGTGCCACCCGCACACATATATGCACACACATTTGCACTTGATCTTGCTCCCAAATATCCATGCTTAAATCTTAATCTTGTGTGTGTACGTTTGTGCCCTAGAATCTTAGCATTCTTGGAGTTTGGCTAATTTGCTAGTTTGTGTACATGATCAGGTTCAGGAATGTGTTGCTGCGAAAGTGCAAGAGCTTGTGGCGTATAGGAGGTCCACCTCCTACAGCAACCTCCGCTCCATGTCCACCGGGGAGCCCGGCGCCGACGTGGAGTCTGTCGGCGGAGACGGCGCGGTGGTGTTCGTGGGCAGCTCGCGGCGGCGGTACGTGATCAGCGCCAAGCACCTCAGCCACCCGCTGATCGCCGCGCTCATCGACGATGGAAAGAAGCCGATCGCCGTCAACTGCGAGGTCGTGCTGTTCGACCACCTGCTGTGGATGCTCGACAACGCCGTCGACCTCCGCGCCGGCGCCGACGGCGAGGACGACGACGCCATGAGGGAGCTGGCCCAGCTCTACGCATGCTAGATAGATGATCGATCGTTAATTAATACGATCGATATGGGTACATGCGTGATATTGATTCTTTTGATTAACCTGCTTTGAGTTCGATTGATTTGCTTTTTAAGTTTCTTTTGCTCTTGCGCGTGATCTAAGATTATTCCCCGCGATGAAGAACATATATGTATACGTACACATATGAACACGGTTTGTGTAGATGGATTATCGATAGAGTTGTTGATGATTTTAATTCGCTCTAATTAATTAAGCTCTTGATCTGCAATAGAGTTGGCTATCATCAGAGGCGGAGCTAGGCTTTAGACCGCCGGAGCAATGACCCAAGATCCAGGATCAAAATATCATCTTAATTTCTTTGAAAAATCAGAAAAAAATAGTTTGAACATGAAATCAGTTGGACCGGCCAAGGGGTGGCCCGTGGCTGCCATCATCATCGTGCTAAGTGTAATTCATGTAAAGCACTGTGAATTTGCTTACCTTTACCGAGAGTTAAATTATGTATTCTTGCATTTCATCTACGGTGAGTCTGTGACTTGCGATCATATATTATGTATGTCGCTCTTATTGGTCAATTTCAGAATACAAGTTTGCACTGAAAAACGAAAACACTGGCCTATAGAATTTTTTTTGAATGTCCGGGATTTTACCCCATCCGGCCTACATTAAAAAAAAAAGCACCCTAACTCGCAAGTCACACATGGGAGCAGTGCTCGAAACCGTGGTGTGCTAAAAGCCTAAAGTTCTCCTGTACTACTGTGCTTTTGCACAGTCCTCAACTGTAACTTGCACAGTCCCGATGAGACCCGGGATCGAACTCCCGACTGGCTGCTCGTTTCAGCACGCGCTAGCCAAGTGAGCCGCGCTCACTTCTCTAGCTAGGTGTACTTAGAAGGATTCCAGTTTTAGTATTCCAGCCCACCTCGCTTTAATTACTAGCTAGGTGTACTTAGAAGGACCAAAGTTTAATTAGCATTACCTGGAATAAACAGGAAGAAAAGAGCTTTAATTTTATGTCGGTAAAAAAAGCAGGAAAAGAAGCAAATTAGCTTTTTTTTAAATAATGAAAGTACAACTTCCGACCTCTGCACCAACTATAGGAATGTACACAGACATTACACCACCATCAGCTAAAAGCTTAACACAAAAAATGACCAAAAACCAACAATAACAAACAAATTGTTATATAAATGCTAGCCTAAAAAAACTAATCAGGAGATTATTCACACGCGAATAGCAGCTGCGCAGCAAATTAGCTAGCTAGCTTAGCTAATCGATCAGGTACAGCTAGCTAGCAGTAGCAGGCAGCAGATATATGTATATTACGATCATTCCAACGAGGAGACAGGCCGCCAAATAAAGCACGCACGTTCCAACCCACTTAGTTGCACAATCCACATCGCATAGATATTAGATACACAAATATCCAGCTTAATTGGATTTTATTCTCTTCTCAGAACACAAAAGGTTGGACTTTATGCGCAGGTCGCGCATACATGAACTTTGATCTTAATTTTTTGATTAATTCGCTGTGGTCAAGTTCATGTGTGGAACTCTTTTTTTTTAAAAAAGTTCAGGTGTGGAGGAATTAAATCCTAAAAATAACTACATAACCAAGAAGCAACCTATAACCAGGGTTTTCAAACCAGTTCAGATTTTTAGGGGACCGGTTTGGTCGAAAATTGAAAAATTTGGGCCAAAATTTTTAAATCAAATTTTGTTTTTATTTTAAATTTAAAAACATCAATTCAAGCAAAATTCAACCAAATTCGTTTTTTTCGCACCAATTTTGACCGATTTGAAGTCTTACTGGTCGAGATATTCAATTTGGGCGATAAACCGAACCATGCCTATAACAACCCTTAAAGCGTGCTATAATAACCCTTAGGGCTTGTTTGGGCGCCGGATCAACCGGGATCGACAGAGAACATCCCGCCGGGATATAATTCCGCGCCGCTTGAAGAGTCGCTTGATGACGCGGGATCAAAAATCCGGCCCTTTCCAACCCAATCCACGGGGTTTCTTCCCACTCCCGGCGGGCGTGGTTCTTCTTCGCTGGCGACTTCGCGGCGCCGCGACCGCGTGCGCTCCGAACGGCGCCGCCTCCTCTCTCTCCCCCTCGACTCCGGTGACACTGATCCCGCCGCCGCAGACACCCTCGGAGGAACATCCCGGTCGATCTATCTAGTTAGTCTCCTCCTCCTCCTCCTCCTCCTACTACCTCGATTTCTAGGGTTTATAGCCTCAATTTTCTCTCTCACGCATCCGCTATGGCTGGGTTAGAGAGGAGAGGAGAACTCCGCTAGGGTTGCTCGAGGAGCCTCTTCCGCACGTGGAGAATCTGAAGCCCCAGTGGGAGGCGGCGCGCGGTGTGTTAGGGCTTGGGCCGAGCTTTGTCCTCCGCTCCATCTCCTTCCGGTTCTTGGTTTGTGCTACTAGATTTGCCTCTCTGTTTTTGGTTTTTCCCCCCTCGCTGCGCCACCACAGTGTCGCTGTGCCACAAAGTCACCTCCCTAGCGCTTGAGTTTGTTTGATGACAAATTGTTTTGTCGAGAAGTTGAACCGATAAACAGAGAAGATGTTAGATGACAAGTTGTTTTGTCAAGAAGTTGACAACATGACCAACTCCAGTAGTTTGAGTTTGTTTGAATTCACTTAGTCTTTTGGCAAGTCCTAATAGCAACAACCAAATCTGATTGAACCATTTTGGTTGTGAAATCAAAACTAATAGAGAACAATCAACTCGTCGTTAAAGTGCTAGTCGAGAAGAAAATCACCTTTGCTTCCTAATCGCACCATGAGCTAGCTAGCCGCTTCCATGTGTGGATGAATGAACAGTGCCCCTAATCGATGACATGAAATGCCCTATATATAGTTTGTGGTAATATGGACAATTATTTTGCATGATTAATTGGAGTGATCTTACTTGTGTGATCATGTGAGATTATGTGAGTGCCAGGTTAAATGAACATACTGCACTGCTTGATACCACTAGAGATTCTCGCTTGGACCCCATTTGGCAGCTATTGCTGTTTGTTGCCTCAGTCTTTGTTAGCTCAGGACATATGATACATCCATGTAACTAAAAGTGCATTCTTAATTAGTTCCAAAAATTGTAAATAAAATCCATAAGTTAGTCGGAGTTTGATTTACCCCCTACGCCAAGATGGTATAACCATCTTGCAAAAATCTTTTGTCTAATGCTACAAGTTTGGATGACTGTCAATTTGGTCACTCATTTGAGTAGAAAATTAGAGGTTTGAGAGTAAAGGAAGGTTGGTCATGAAAAATCTTGCTGTGTAGGTATATGAACAGTAACATGAATAAAATCAGTTTTGTCAAATAGGTGTATAACATTGTTAGTTCAGTAGCTAGAAATGTTGTTGTTTCTTTTAGCCATGTATGATGCTCCTACAAAAGCTATACATGTTAGATGTTTGTTTTGCTCTGCTCTATGAATATAGCACATATATTAGCTGTTTATATGTTGAGAAGAGGGGGGAGGTATGTGTGTAATTTTTCATTCTATATCAAATTGCATACATGTGGCTGCTATGTAGCAAATTAAAGCGTGTTTTATTTTTCTTGTAAAGTTATGTTCTTAAGATGATTAGTAGTTTAATTTTTGTGTTTAGTGGTCAAATGGGTTCGAGAAGGGTGCTTCGAACTAAAAGGAGGAGGGAAGAGGATGACGACATGATGTTTATTGTTTTGCCAACATTACATCTATTATCTGCTAGTGCACAAAATGAAAAAAAACCAAGACATGCATCCAT
Source organism: Ampelocalamus luodianensis (assembly GCA_036346255.1). Taxonomy (NCBI): domain Eukaryota; kingdom Viridiplantae; phylum Streptophyta; class Magnoliopsida; order Poales; family Poaceae; genus Ampelocalamus; species Ampelocalamus luodianensis. Next base: position 42,455,032 of record CM070640.1, on the reverse strand, counting down.
ACTACCTGGCAGAGAGTGGCTTAAGGAAATCCTGGAAGGACATGAAATGGATTGTAGAGTTGCATTCCGTATGGAGCCAGTGGTATTTAGAACAATTGCAAATTATCTTAGAGAGCAGAAACTGCTGAAAGACAGTAGAGGTGTTAGTGTTGAGGAGAAACTTGGATTTTTCATGTTCATGCTCTCCCACAATGCAAGCTTTCAAGATTTACAGTTTGAATTCAAGTATAGTGGGGAAACAATTCATCGCCATCTTAAGGAGGTTTTCAATATAATTCCTGCTCTCACCTACAAATTTCTCAAGCTTCCTAATGCTGATCAAACTCATTGGAAGATTAGATCGGATCCTCGCTTCTTCCCCTACTTTAAGGTGCTTAATTTGACATTCATGTATAAATTAATATTTAGTTTACAAAAAACTCATGGATATATTCTTTGCCTTGCAGAATTGTATTGGTGCTATCGATGGTACCCATATTCCTATTACTATAAGTGGAAATAAGGCTGCTCCATACAGGAATAGAAAGGGTACATTGAGTCAAAACGTCATGGTAGTTTGTGATTTTGACTTGAACTTCACTTTTATCTCATGTGGTTGGGAGGGATCTGCTACAGATGCTAGAGTCCTTAGGTCTGCTCTGAGTAGTGGTTTTCAAGTACCAGAGGGTAAATTTTTTCTTGTTGATGGTGGTTATGCTAACACACCATCATTCCTTGCACCTTACCGTGGTGTCCGATACCACCTGAAGGAGTTTGGACGTGGTCATCGTGGACCAAGAGACTACAAGGAGTTATTTAATCATCGTCATGCAAGCTTGCAAAATCACATAGAAAGGGCTTTAGGAGTTCTAAAGAAGCGCTTCCCCATCCTCAAAGTAGGCACATTCCATCGTATAGAGAACCAAGTGAAGATTCCAGCAGCTGCAACAGTTTTTCATAATATTATCCGAATGCTTGATGGTGATGAGGGGTGGTTAGATAACCAACCTAGCAACATACCATCCGAAAAGTTTGTCGATCTTCCAGGAGGTGACAATGAATACCAGAGCGATGTGGATTCACTTAGTCATCAAATGGATCATGGAAATAATGTTAGAGATATAATCGCAAGGAAGATGTGGGAAGATTATGTTCGTAACCGGCCAGAGTAGCAAAACAATGCTTTGTTTCCTAATGGGATGTAATTAAGTTGGATGTATTTGTTTTGCTTGCACCCAATTTTCCATTTGATTAATTTGTAGTTATGTTGGATGTTTGAAAGTAAAAATAGCTCTTTGTTTATTTATTTGAATAAATTCAATCGTGTATTACTTTACAAATCATGATGTTTGCAAGAGGATCTCCAAAATTCAATTTGTTGCAAGCTAGAAATGCATGTAAGAGAGCATCACCAAAGGGATAGCACCGTGAGGTATTACTTTATAGTTTATACGATTATGCTTATAATTGAGCCTACTTTCTTATTACTTTGATCTAATTTTGCCTAACAAAGGATAAGTCTAGAGCATCGTGGAATCTGGGCTAGAAAAGGCTTTGGTTGATCTGCTCCATGAGCTCAACAACCCTTCTTACAGGCGACAACGGATGGTCGAGTGAAGCATGGAATAAGATTGTCAAAGAATTTCATGAGAAGCATCCGTATGTGAATTTGAAAAAGCAACAAATACAAGATAAAGAAAAGGAGCTGAAAAGGGACTATAAGATGCTCAAAGATGCAAGAAAACAGTGGTGCGTCTTGTGATGACAATCGTTGCATGATAGTCGCGATCCACCGATTTGGGCCAACATCATCACGGTAATATATGTACACCAATTTTGCCGCTCACTATTAAATTGATGTGCTATGTGCTAATGTCATAATTAATTATCTCATTTCGCATATCTCAGTAGTCATATCCTAGAGCTAAGAAGTTCCGCAGTAAACCTTTCCCCCTATTCGATGCTTTGGGAGATCTATATGATGGTAAACTTTATTGCGAAACATATTCCATTTAGCTTAAATTAAAAAACCCCGTATTAGTGAACTTTAACTTTCTTGCGTAGGACAAACAGCTGAGGGTAGCAAGAACTTCACATCTCTTGAACCATCACAACATGTTATTCTCACACTAGTAGATAATGTTGATGATGATGTTGAAACTGAAAACCTTTTTCCGGACTCGCATTATGATGAGTGCAATGACATGAGTTCACCAAGTCAACATACGACAAGTGCAATACAGCATGAACTTCATCAAAGGTAGAGTAATGCTCCCAATGGAGATAAAGGAGAAAAGGCTATGAAAAAAACTAATACTAACTCAAGAGATAAAGGAGAAAAGGCTGCAAAAAGCGCAAGCAAGATGAGAATGTTGCTGATATGATGGGAAGATACCTAGAGATAAGAACAAAGCAAGCTGAGGAGGAGACTTTAGAGCTAGCCAGGGAACGAGCTGATGCAAGACGTGTTGATAATTTCTCTATCAGGAGTTGCATTAGTGTTTTGAACACAATGGAAGATCTAGCAAGTGAAGAGAAAGTCAAAGCCTTTGGTGTATTCAAGGATGCTCAAAATAGGGAGATTTTCATTAGTGCGGAACCTATTACTCGTCTCTTGTGGTTGAGAAGTGTGATGGTAAGTAAATAACTTGTTTCTTCTATCCTATGTTTGTTGTTTCTTATTACCATTTATGCTTATTGTTATTTTCATATATTAACAGGATCTGTAAGCTTGAGGTCAACAAAGGTCATTTTCATCTATTAGCTGGTAAGTGTGATGGTACATCATTTGCATTTTCATATATTGCTGCTTTCATTTTGGTTAGCATAGGATTCTCACTAGTATCTGTGGTGCCATTAGAGTTTGACAAGCATTCAGTTGAACTAGTGCTTATTGTCATTTTTTATCCATTACCAGGATCTATATATTTGTTGAACAACAGAGCTTGTGCCTTGTACTATGTTTTCATTGGTAAGTAACAAAACTATTGACTCCTTAAATATCATGCTCAAGTTGCTAGTGTCATATGTCTAATGGTTGCTTATGTTTGCAGAAATGTGTTGAGCTGGTGCTACATTTGTCATCACCATGATCAGGAGTTGGAGAGATAAGCTTGTGGGTTAGAAAGGAGTGATGAGACTTCTACCTTTTTTTGTATAAGGGAATTTGCAATATGATATACTTTGATCTTGTGATGATATCGGCTAAACTTTGATCTTGTGACGATACGGGCTTGGTCTTGGTTGCAATGGCATGCTAACTCTTGTTACTTGTTATGGCTATTAGTATTATGGTTGTTACTTGTTATGGCTGTAATAGCATCATTTGTTATCCAATTTTCTAGAGGTTGTATTCAAATTTTATAATCTGTGTTTTTTTATTTTGAAATTTCTAGACTTTTTGTTTTGAATTTTTATGATTTTTTTTTTGAATTTTCTACATTTTTTCAAAATTTATGCACTTTTTATCTTTTTCCTGAATTTTCTGGACTCTGTGTGAAAATTTCTGATATTTTTGGAATTTTCTGATTTGGTTTTGAAAATTTTCCTGAATTGTTTCAATTTTTTAATGTTGTTTTCGGAATTTTCTATATTATTTTTTTGCTTTCAGATTTTTTTAATAGATGCAATCCCTACCAATCCAACCATTTGCCCAAACAAATCAAGGGATTAGATCCAAGGTGGGAGGGGATTGGGTGGAGGGAGAGGGATTCACCTAATCCCCCTTTGGATGATTTCTCCTATGGATAAATTTCCCCACTAGCCAAACAAAGCCTTAAAGAGTGGGCCATGGGATTTGAACTCTGATCATCACAAGGGAAACCAAACTGGCTAGATTAATTATTTGTATTGATCGTAGTATACTTTTTTAAGGATAGATACGTCCCTACCAGGTCGTCGTGAGCCGTAGTAGACTATACAAATTGCTCCGTAACACCACAAAGATCACATGAATTATACATTGTGGTGTTGCCGACGAGTTTTCCCTAAGATTGGGCCCATCATGGCCCGCCAGGCTACTCCGTATTTTGGACCGGGCCGGGCCTTCCCACTTCCCAGCCCACTCTTTTAAGGAAAGAAAAGAAAAGTGCTTTGGGCTGGCTGCATGTTGTTT